>JBAWJU010000004.1:0-600000 GCA_037356035.1 Xylaria sp. Z50
GCTTTAGCTTTAGCTTATTTAATAATAATAACTATTAGCTTTATAAAAAAAGCTTTAAATATAATTTTAAAATAAATTATAAATATAATAATATTAATTTTAATAAACTTAAGTATAAAAATATAAAAATTTTTAATTTAATATATAATAATTTAAATAACTTAAATATTATTACTAAAAAAAAAAACATTATTTTTATAAATATATACTTTTTTTTTAATTAGCTAAATTTTTTTAAAGCTAACTTAAATATAAGCTATATAAATAAAAAATAAATTATTTTAATATTTTTTATTTTATTAATAAGCTTTGCCTTATTATAATAAAATAATAAAATTATTTTAGCTAAAAAAGCAAAAATAAATTTAAATAGCTTATAAAAAATAATAAAAATATTTAAAAAATATTTTATAATAAATATTAATATAGTTATAAAATATTTTAAGCAAAAAAAACTTATATTATATAATATTTATTAAAATAAATATATTATATTTTAATATATATAAAAAAAACTTAAGTATATATAAGCTATAAAAATTTTTAATAATAATAATAAAAATTAGCAAAATATAATAACTTAAATTTAAAATAATATAAAGTTAAAAGTTAAATAATTTTTTAAGCTGCTATAATTTAAGTAATTTTTAAAATTATATATATATAAAATTAAAAAAATCTAAAATAATTTATAAAATTTTGCTAAAAAATACCTAAGTAATAAGTTAATAATAAAGCATTTTAATATATTTTTTTTTGTTTACTTTATATAATTTATAAAGCAATTTAAATTTTTATAATATAAAAGTTAAAATAATAATTAAAATAATTTTAAAAGTTATTATAATAATTAATAAAACTAGTTTAAAAATTAATTATTTAATTATTATTAAAATAATTAAAATTATTAGCAGTATAATAATTAATATTAAAAAATAAATAATATTTATTAGCTTTTATATAATTTAAATTATATTTCAAATAATTATTTTAATTATAATAATTATAATAATAAATATAATAGCTATAATAAATTAATTAATTATTTTTAATAAAATAATAGCTATAATAAATATAATAACTAAAATAAAAATTAAAATAAAAACTATTAATATAATAGCTATTAATATAATAATAAATATAATTTAAAATATAATAATTACTGCTAAAATTATAACTATAATAAAAAAAATAATTATATATTAAAAGTTTATTTTATAATAAAAATAAAATATAATAATTATTTTTTAAAAAATAAGCAAATATATTATATTACTAAAATATATTATATATTAAACTTTAACCTTATTTATTACTAATATTATAGCATTTTTAAAATATAACTAATATAAAATAATTATTTATAAACTTATAAGTTTAAAGTAAAGTTAAAAAAACTAATTAGCTTTATAATTTTTTTAACTTAATTTTTTTTAAATTTTAATAAAAAAACCTATAGTTATTATAATATATTATTTATTTTTTTAATATAGTGTGCCTGGGGGTAACTAGGGTCCTAGCTACCTTACCTAATAGTTATATTATGCTGGGACTAGCTTAACTAGCTAGGTCTTATCTTTTTCTATATCAAATAGTACGGTAGGTACGTTTGTACAACCTTTTGGCACCTAGGCTTACACGCTATAGGGGTAGCGGGTTTAATTCCTATGTATAGTAAACCTAGGAGAGAAATCTTATACTAGCGATAAGGCCTTAAGTCCTTAAAGGGCAGGCGATAAGACTAGTGGCTTTAGCAGGCGGCAGCACTTGGTAGATATTTGCAGCATTTGTAGTAAGAGCGTGGAGCTAAGCTACAAAAGCGTGTAAGCTTGTTAAGTCTAGTTGTTAGTAGCTAAAGCAGTTATAAAACTAGCTATAATAGTGTTTATTAAAGGCAATAAAGGCTTAATTAAGCTCTAGCATATAATATAGTGTGCCTAGGGGTAACTAGGGTCCTAGCCACCTTACCTAATAGTTATATTATACCGGGACTAGCCTAACCAGCTAGGTCCTATTTTTTTCTATATTATTTTTATAATAAACTATTTAAATATATAACATAATATTTATAAGTATTAAAAAATATTATATATAAAGTAGCAACTATATTTTGCTTAAAAAAAAAAAAACTTAAAAAGCTTTAGCTAATTATAAAGCTAGCAATAAATATAAAACTAAAAATTAAAATAGTATTAGCATATAATATTAAAAAAAATTTTAAATTTTTTTAATATTTATATTTTTAATTTAAAATTAAAAAATTTAAAAATAAGCAAAATATAAAAGTATATAAAAACTTAAAATTAAAAAGTTTTTATATATTAAAAAGCATTTTTAGCTAATTAAAATATATTATTAAAAAATATAGCTATTAAATAAAAAAACTAAGCTATATTAAAGTTAAATATTTAAAAAAAGCTATGTTTAAATTTTATTATAAAAAAAATAATATTAGTAATAAACTAACTTTATAAATATTTAAAAAAAAAGCATTTATAATTAATAAATTAATAGCTAGTGCTATTTTAACTAATAATTTTTTAGTTTTTTATAAAGTAAATATTAACTTTAATATAAATATTATTATATTTTTTATTTTAAAAAACTTTTAAGTAAAATTTTAAATAATAGCTTAAAAGCATAAGTATATATAAAAAATAATAATATAAAAAAAAATCAGTTTTAAAAGCAATAAATTTACTTTTATAAAAATAAATTATAAGCTATTACTAATAAACTATAACTTTTATTTTATAGCTATTAAAAATATTTTAATAGTTATAAATATTTTAGTTAATATAAAAATATTATAAATAATATTATTAAAAAATAACTTATTTAAGCAGGTTATAATAAATAAAAAAATAAAATTAAATTAAATTTATAAAAATAAAAACTTTAAGCATTTTAATATATTATTAAAAAAAGTATTAAAAACTTTTTTTTTTATAGCATTTATAAAAGTAAATATTATAAGCAATATATTAGCAAATATAACTTTAAATATTAAAATAATTATAATTTTAAAAGCTAAAATAATAATAACTTTAATTATTAAAAAAACTATAACTTTTATAAAATTTTTATTATTAATTTTTAAAATATATAAGCTAATTATATATAATAAATTACTATTACTTTTAATAATAAATATAAATAGCAAATTTAATTTAATTTTTATAGCTATAGCAATTATATTAAAAGCTATTTTATTTAAAAATATATTAACTTTTAAAAAAATTGCTAATTTAATTATTAAATATCTAATTATATTTATTTTTAAAATATTGCTTATAAATTAAATAAAAGTAATAATTAATAAAGCAAATAAAACTAGTTATATTAAACTTATATTATAAAAAAAAAAACTATATTTAAAAATCTTTAATATTTAATTAGCGTTAGGTATTAAAAAGCTATATAACTTTTTTAAAATTATAACTAAAACTAGTATTTATATTTATATAAAATAAGCTTTTTTAACTAAAAAGTTTTAAAATATTACTAAATTTTTTAATATTTAAAAAAACAAAAGTATAATAAATATATTTATAAAGTAATAAATAAAAATCTTTTTAATAAAAAAATAATAAAACTAAAACTATAAACTATATAGTTATATATATTTATTAAATTATAAAAATATAAAAGTTTTTAATAATTAAAATAATAAATTATATAAGCAAAAAAAAATAAATTAAGTAAATAGCTTAATATTTTTTATATATTTTTTATTTATTGCTTAATATAGTATTTTAAACTATGCTTTTTTTATATTAAAAGTAATAAAATAAAAAAGCTAAGTAATTATTAATATATATAATATTAATAAAGTTATAATATTTAATAGCTACTTATTATTTTTTTAAATAAAAATAATTATAATATTATATAGTAAATATTATATAATTATAATTAATATTATTTTTTTTTTTTATTAATTTTTAGTATATTTAAACTATTATAATAAATTTATAATTATATTTTTTTATAGCTTAAAAAAATACTATATAATAGTAATAAAATTTTAAAATATGCTTATATATATATAATAATTTATAAATAATTTATTTTATAATTATAAAAACTATTATTAAATATTTATTAACAATATAGTAATTTTTTTAAAAATAGCTAAGTAGTATAAAAAATACTTATATATAATATTTAGATTTTTTTAAAAATATAATATAGCTATATTACTTATTAAGTTATTTATTAGCTATTTATTTATAAATTTATTAAGCTTTTATATAAATATATTTAAACTAGTTAATATAAAAAGCTATATTAAAGCTTTTTAAAAGCTAAAATTTTTAAGCTAGCTTAAAGTATTTAAAATATATATTAATACTTTTAAATTTTTATATAACTTTATTTTATATTATGTTAAACTTATTAAACTATTATAAAAATAAAAGTTAATACTACTTAATAAAAAATAATAATAAAGCTAAATAAAAAATAAAAAACTAAATAAATATAAAGTATATATTTAAACTATATATTATATGCTAATAAAAGCTAAACTTATTTTTTTTAAAGTAGTTTAAAATGCTATATATAATAAAATAATAATTTATTATTATAACTTAGCTAAAAAGCTTTTTTTTTAAATAAACAGTTTAAAAAAAAAAAGCTTTAATATAATAATATTTTATATTAAAAAAAAGTATAATTAAATACTTAAAAAATATATATACTATTTAAATATTTTATTAATAATATATTTTAGCAAATTATTATTAAAAAATAAAACTTATTATAAGCTTTTTAAATTAAAAATAATATATTTAATATAAGTAATAAAAAAATTATAAATTATATTTTATTTTAATAAGTATTTAATTATTATATTAATAAATTATTTTTTTATTAAAAAAATAGTTAACTAAATATTATTAAATATATTTATAACTAATAAAGCTAACTTTTATTTAATTAATTTATTTATTTATTTTTTATAATATAGCTTATAAGTTTATTATTTGCTAAAAAAATTAAATTATATATTTAATATATTAAATTATTTAAAAATAATTACTAATATTATTAAAATAAATAAAAAGCTAAAAAAAATAAATAAACTAGCTATTTTAAATATAATTTAAAATAATATTAATATAATAAACTATATAATAAAAACAGTAATAAATAACTTTATATTATAAAACTTTAAAAAAGTATACTAAAGTAATAATAAATATATATATATTTTAAAAAATATAAAAAATATAATATTTATAATTAAAAAAAATATTACTACTTTTTTAAAGTAAAAATACCTATTTAAGTTTATAGCAAACAAACTAATTTATAATACTTATAAAAATATATAACAGCTTTATATACTTTATAATATAATAAAAATAATATTAAAACAAATATATAATATAAAATACTATTATAATATTAAATATATAATATAAAATTTAAAATTATATATAATTGCTAATAAAATATAATTAATAAAAAAATATATTAAATATTATAATATTTATAATTTTAATTAAACTAATAAGCAATAACTAATTAATATTATATAGCTAATATACTTTAAAAATTACTTTTTTATATAAATAATAATAATTAATTTTATTTTTATTTTTTTTTTAGTTTTATTAATTAATATACTTTAGCAATTAAGCAAAATAAAACCTTATTTTAATATTTACAACTTTATATTAATAATAACCTGCTTTATATTTAAGTAAATTTTTTTTATATTTAAAAATAAAAAGTATATTATAGCAAATTAAGTAATAATAATAACTTAGTAGCTATTATTATATAATTAAAGCATTTTTAAAAATATTATTTTTAACTAAAATAAAAAATTTATATTAAATTTTTAAAAAAAAATATAAAAAACTTTAGGTATAAAGCTTTTAATAATAACAGCATACTACTTATAAGCAAATAATTACTTTAAACAAAAAAACTAAATAATTAAAACTGTTTTTTAATTTTATAACTTTATATATTTAAATTTAAACTAAATTAATATTATACTTTTTTTATAATAAAATTTAAATATAGCTTACTTTAAAACTATATAATTAATAATATATAAATAGTTATTTAAATTTTAGCTATTAAAAATAATAAAAGTATTTATAAATATATAACTTAAAAAGTTTAAAAATATTAAATATTTAAAAAATTATTTAAAATAAAATATATATTTAGCTATAAATTTTATAAAAGCTAGCATAAAAAAAAAGTATAATATTAGCTATTAAAATATTAAATTTAATAAAAATAACTAAATATACTTATAGCTTTATAAAAAATATTATTTATTTAAATAGCTTTTATAAAAATATATATAATAATAATTTAAGCCTTAAAAAGTTAAGCAAAAAATTAATAAATTAGCTTATAAATTAAACTTTTTTAATAATTTTTTTATTTATTTAATTATTTTTATTTAATATTTTAGCTTTATACTAAAAAATAAAAACCTTTTTAATTACTTTATACTGCTTTTTAAGCTTATTAAAGCTAAATAAAACAATTTTAATAATAAAGCAGATAAAGTTTATAAAGTTAAAGCTATTTTATAATACTAACTAAACTATTAATAAACTAGCTTTAATTATTTAATTAAATAAAAAAAATAAAAATATAAATATAATAAATAAAAAATAAAATAGCAGTTATATTATTATAAAAAATTGCTTATAAACTATTAAATATATATAAAATCTTAACTAAACCTATAAAAAAGCTTTTATAAAGCAGTAAAAAAAATAATAAAACAAAGCTATAAAAAGCTATAAAAAGTTGTTAAAAACTAACTAAAAAAAGCAGTTTTAATATAGCATTGCAAAAAGTAGTTATATAGTTTTAATAAAGTACTATTAAAAGCAGCAGCTATTTTTTACAGGTAGTAGTTTAATATAACCTTATAGAAAATATATTATATATTATATGCTAAAACATATATTATTTATATACTAACTATTAAGCTATTAGGCTATTATAATAGCTTAATAGCTATTAAGCAGCTAGCATATTATATTTATAATTAAATTCTTTTTAAAACCTAAAATCTTAGCTTTTTTTTTTTTCCTATATTTTCTAGTTAATATATTATATTATATATACACCTTAAAAAGCATTTATTAGTTACTTTATATTTTTTTTTTATATTAATAGTAAGTTTAAATAAAAATATAATTAGCTTAACCTAGTTTATAAGTATGTTTTTTTTAAAAATTAATTTTTTATTTTAATTTTGTTTTAATTAAAATACTATTAAGTTATATATATTTTTATAAGCGTTAACTTTTAAAAAAAATGCCTTTTTTAGTTTATAATAATATATAATATATTAAATATATAAATGTTTTTAAAAAACCTTTTAACTTTTAGTTTTTTTTTATATTAATTAAAATTTAATTTTTAATATTTATATTTACTTAGCTATTTTTAACTTTTTTATAAGTAGGCTTTTTTTTACTTTAAACTTAGCTAATAACTTTATTTTTTTTTTTAAAAAGCTTATATTTTATAGTTAAACTAGGCTATTTTTTAGTATAACCAACTTGCTATTTTAATATATATTTCTAATATATTTAAAGTATATAATATTATTAGCTTTTAAAAAGCTTTAATTTAATTATTTATTTTAATAATTTTTTTGCTATTAATATTATATTTAAAAAGCCTAACTATTAAAAATACTATAAATAATTTTATAGTGCTAATATATACTTTTGCTTTATTAATAATATTTAGTACTTTATTTAAATATTTTATATATTTTTTAAAACTATTGCTATAAATGCTAATATTATTTATATATGCTTATATATAGTTTTAATATTTAAAAAATAAGCAATTTATAAACTTTTATATAAAAGCTAAAAAGTTTTTAAATTTTATAAGCGTTATATTTAATTATTTTAGTTTTTTAAGGCTAATAATAACTATTTAGTTATAATAATTTAAGTATATTAATAGTTAAAAAAAAAAACTTAATATGTTTAATAATATAAAAAATTTTTTATTAACTATATTTTTTATTATATTATTTTAGCTAAATAATAAATATATATTTAGTATAGTAATTTTATTTAATAGTTATAAATTTATTACTAGCTATTTTTTTTTAATATTATTTATTATTTTTTAAATAATAAAAACTAAATATACTATTAATATAAAATTGTTTATAAATACCAGCTTTTTTTAAGCATATATTTTATTATACTTTATATTAAAAAATTTATAATTTTTAATATTTAATAAATATAGTTATATAATTTTTAGTTAATTTTACTATTTTTTAATAAAGTTAACTTTTATTTTTTATTTATTTAATATTAATATTATTTTTTTATTTTAAAATATATTATATTTATTTAATAGCTTATAAATTTTTTTAGCTTATTTTATATTTTTTATTATAACTATTATTTCTGCTTTAAATTTAATTATTTTTATATTTATTAATTTTAATATTTTATATAATAAAATGTTTTTATTAACTATAGCTAAATTTAAATTACTTTATTATTTGTTTATTAAAAACGCTTTTGTTTTTTTTGCAATTTTATTATTTAAATAAACTATTATTTTTGCTTATTTTTTATAAATTATAGTTTTTTTTTTAATAAGTTATTATATTTATTTAGTTAATAGCTTAGCTTATTTTTTTACTTTAATAGTTATATATAATTTTAAGCTTTTAATTAAAAACAACTTTTATTAGCTATATATATAAATTATATATAATTACTATTTTAAAATTATATTTGTTTATAATTATATTATATACTAAGTTATAGCTTTTTTTAAAATAAAAAAGCTTTGCTATATAATTTACTTTATTATTTAAAAATAGTAAGTTAATAAAGTTAGCTTTAATAAAAACTATAGTTATAATAAAAATAATAGCTTTATATATAGCTATTACTTTTTACTATAATAAAGTTTTAGGTAATACTTTTTTAGCTTTTTTTTATATTTTTAAGCTTAATATTAAGTAAAATATATATATTTTTTTAACAAAGTTAATTTTTACTTTATATTTTAATATAAATTTTATTTTAATTAGCATTTTTAATTTTAAGTTATTAATAACTTTAGTATTTATTATAAAATATTTAAAAACTTAGTTTTTTTTAACCTTTTTTTTTAATATATATATTAAAAGTTATTTTTTTTATAATTATTATTTATGCTTTTATTTTTTAAATACTAATAAAGTTAATTTTTTTAAACGCTAGGTTTTTAATAAACTTTTTAACAAAATTATATTTTATTAAAATATTAAAGCTTTTTATATTAAAATATATATTAACTTTATTACTTTTAATATTATTTTATATATTTATTTTAAAATATATTATTTTTTTTTAGATTTGTTTTTTTAAAGTTAGCTTTAAATTAGCTTTAATTACTTATTTTAGCTTAATAAATAACTTATTTTATACTATATTTAGCATTTTTAATATTACTAATATAAAATTAACTTTAATAATATTTTTAAGTAAAAAATATACTATTTTATATTAGTTTTTTTTTTTATAGTTTTTAGCTATATTTATAAAGCTAAATATTATATTATAATTAATATAAGTTAAGCTAGTTAAGTTTTTTATTTTTTTTATTTTTTTTTTTTATAAAATTATATTTTTATTATAAATTTAATAGCTATTAATATTATTTATTTTAATAGCTATATAACTTTTATTTTTTAGCTTAGCTTTTTTTTTATTAAAGTATATATATTTATTTTAAAATAGTTTGCTAGCTAAGTTAACATTATTTAAATTAAACTTTTATACTATTTTTTAATTAAAATAGCTTTATAATTTGTTATTATTTTGTTTTTTTTAACTAAAATGTTAATATTATAACTATTTTTTTTAGTAGTTATTATATGCTAGCTTTAAATATTATAGTTTTTTTTAGTATTTTAAAAGTAGTTAGTTTAATTATTTTTTATTTTATTTTAGATTTTTTTTTTATTTACTTTTTTTTTGCTATAATTATTTATATTTTTTATATAAGCAATAATATTTATTTTTACTTTAGCTTTAATTATATAATTAGTTTTATTTTTAATTTAGTTTATAATTTTTATTATTTTAGCAGTTTAATTAAAGCTAATTAGCATTTTTTTATAATTAGCTTTTTTTTTTAGCATTTTTATTAAAATAACCTAATTTAATAGCTTTACTTATTATTTTTTTTATTAAAGCTAACTACTTTTTTTTTAACTTTTTAAAATACTTGTTTATTTTATAGCTATTAAGTTTAAATATTAGCTTTTATATTTTAAATAGTAATAAGTTTTATAACTTTATAAAAAGTTATTTATTTTTTATATTGCTTTATATTTTGCTATATTTAAAAGCTTTTATTATATATATTTAAATAAGCTTGCTTTTTATTATATTTTTTATAGTATATTTATTATTAATAAGCTATAAGTTTGCTATATTTAGTTTAATTTTTTATTTTTTTTTTAAAGCTTTAATAAATATAATTAAAGTTATTTTATATGCTAAAATATTTTATATTAATAGTTATTATAACTACTAGTTTATTATATTTTTTTTAAAAAAAGTTTACTTTTTATTAGCTATAAAGTTAGCTATATTAGCTATAGCTTTTTATTTAGCAAGGTAATAAATTTAAAAATATATGTTTATATATATAGCAACTTTTTTTTTATAAAAAATAATATAATTTTTGCTTAATTTTTTTAAAGTATTTAGCTAAAAATAGCTTATTTTTATTAGTTTTTTAATTATTGCTGCTATTTAGGCTATTAATATTTTTTATTTATTTAATTAGCTTAGTTTGCTTTTATTTTAACAAATCTATTTTTTTAAGCATATTAAAATATTAGCAATATTTTAAAAATATTTTACTATTTTTTAGTTTATTTATATTAAACTTATGTTTTTATTGTTTTTTTTATTATTTTTTGCTTACTGTTTTTTTTTTAAGTTTGCTATTAATAATGCTATAATTAAAAATAGCTTTAATGCTATAATTTTTACAGTTTTTTTTAGCAGTTTTTTTTTAAAGTTTTTTAATTATTAAAAAAATTTTTTTTTTAAGGTTTTAAGCTATTTTTAACTAATTTAGTTATTTAAATATTTTTTAGCTAACGCTTTTTTAATTACTTTTTAGGTTATTTTATATTTAGTATTAAAAATGCTACTTAATAGCTAATATTTTAAAGCTTTAAAAATTATAAGCATTAAAATAAGTTTTAAAATATTATTATTACTTATTTTAAAGTTAAAATTAGTAATTTTTTAAATAAAATACTTATAATAATTACTTTTATACTTAATTTTTTAGTACTTTAAATTTTAGGCGATATAATTAGCTAGTTATTTAGCTATATTAAGCTTTTAAAATATTATTTAAAACTTTTTTATTTTTTTTAATTTTAATTTTTTATAAAACTTAAAGTTTTTGTTATTATTTTTTATATTAACGCTTTTAATAGTTTTAATTAGATTTTAGCTTTTAATAGCGTTTTATAGTATTTTAATAGTAATTTATAATATAAGATTTATAGCCTTATATTTTTAAAACGTTAATACTTTTTTTTATATTATAGTTTTAAATTATGCTTTTTTATTAATTTTAGCTGCTATATAAATACTTAAACTTTAGTTTAAGTTAATTAAAATATAACTATATAGCTTTTAATTTTTATTTATTATATTATTAATATTATATATATATTATACTTATATTATATAATAATATAAGTACTTATAATAAAAATATTGCTTTTTTAATTAAATATATAAACTTACTTTTTATATTATAGTAAATAGTAATTTGGTTTAGCTAGTAAGCACTACTTATTATAAGCAGCAATTATTTAGTTAAAGTAAGCGTAAAAAAATTTATAAAAAAATTATATAAAGTTAAATTTAGTATATATATTATAAAAAAAATAGCTAGCTATATCTACTTTATATAAGGCTAAGCCTATTACCTAACCTGTTATTTTTATTAGTATTAATCTGCTTATAATATTAATATAAAAATATTAATTAATATATTTATAATTTAATAGCTTTTAAAATTTTAAAAAGTTTAATAAACTTAAAAGCTAATTTATAATTTTAAAATTTTAAGTTTTAAATTAATAATATTATTAAGTTTTTAATATAATAACTTTTAAAAATATATTAAATATTATAATATTTTATTATTAAATAGTTAATTTTATTTAATAATATTTAACTTAAATAGCTAAATTTATATTAAAAATACTTTTTTTAATATAAAGTTATTTTTAATAAATAGTTTAAATGTTAAAATATAGCTATATAATATTTTAAAAAATAATTTTTTAATAATATTATTAATAATAATATTTATAGCAAAAAAAGCTTAAAATAATAGTTAAAGCTAATTAATTTATTTATTATTAATAAAATATTTAAAATAGCTTTTTATTATTTAGTTTATTTATTTTATTAAATTATTAATTTAAAAACAAAAAGTAGTTAAAATATTTTTTTTTAATTTTAAAATAATAATATAAGTTTAATTAAAATTAATTAATAAAAATAAAGTTTTTATTAAAAACTATATTAATAAAAACTTTAAAATAATATTATTAGCTATATAATAATAATAATTATTTTATAATAAAATTTATAAATAGTTTTTTTATAAACTTAATAAATATTAATAAAATATTTAAAGCGCTATATTTTTAATAATATTTTATTTTAAATTTAAAATAAATTATATATTTTTTTATATAGTTTTTTATATTTCTTTTTATAATTTTTAAATAAAACTTTTATTATAATAATTTTAATATATTGTTTTAACTAAAACAGCTTATTTTAAGATTATTATAATATAATTTAATAAGTTAAAAATATATAAGTTTTATTATTATATTATAATAATAAATTTTTAATAAATTATTAAAGCTTTATAAGCTTTTTTATTTAAATCTGCTTATAAAGTTAATAATATTTAAAGTAACGGTGGTGTAGCTATGCTGGCAGCATAGCCCTACAACCACACCATTAGTTACAGTATATATATATAGGTGTGTATGCCTTATACACTTGTTTCTTTCTTTTTTTTTTCCTTTTTTATATATAAATTCTATACAAATAAAGTATTTTATTATAAAGCTACGCTTTTTATAATTACTTAACCGTAACAATTTATATATTACCTATTTATTTTATAAAGCATACTGGGACTGCTTTTTAATATATTTTTAACAAACTAACTAATAAACTAATAAACAAACTAATAAATAAATTAACTAACTAAACTAAATACTTTATATATATTTACTATAGTATATAGTATAGAAAAATAAGCTGCTTTTAAAGATGCAGCTTATAAAAAAATACGGTTTTTTATAAATAATTTATAATAAAGCATTTTTTATAAAAAAAAAGCGCTAAAATTAAAAGCTAGATAATAATTTTTAATTATACTTTTTATTTAAGTTTTATATATAGCTTATATTATAATATTTAATTATATAAATAAAAATTATAATAAGTTTATTAATTTTTATTTTTATATATTAAACTTTAAGTAATAAGTAAAAAATTATAAATAGTTAATATAATATTATTATAGCTTTAAATAGCTAAATATTTAAGCTAATAATTTTAAATAATATTTTATAATATTATATTTTAAAAAAAATAACTTTACTTTTTTATTTATTGCTTTAAGCTTTAAATATAAAATTTTAATGCCTAATTTTAATAAACTTATAAATAAAGCTTTTTTTTAAATGCTATTAAATAACTTTAATATGCTATAAATAAAGTTTAAACTTTATATGCTAATAATATAAGCATTTTATTAGCAGGCTTAAAACTTATATAATTTTTTTATATAAAGCAAAACTAATTTAAATACTTTTATTTAATAAGGTTACTTTATATACTAAAAAAAAAATAATAAAATTAATTAACTAAGTATATATAAAAAAAAAAAAAAGTTTTTTTTTTAATCTAATAGCTTATAAAAATTGCAATAAAGTATATAACTATTTTATAAAAAAACTTTTAAATATAAAAGCTAAATATAGCCGGCTTAATAACTAGCTAATTTTAGCAAATTAAACTATAATTAATTTACTAAATAATTATAATATAAACTTAAATATAAGTTCTAATATTAAAAGCTTTTACTAATTAATAAAAGTTAATATTTATATTTTTTATACTAAAAAAAAAAAAAATAATATTAGCTTTAAAATTTAATATAAAAAAATAATAAACTAGCTTATAATTAATATTAATTAATTTGCTAATAATATAGCTAAAATAACTAAAGTTAAATTTTATTTAAAAAATAAAGCTACTTAATAACTATAGCTATATTTAGCTAATACTTACTTTAAAAAGTTAGTAACTTTAGCTATATTGTTTATATATTTTTAAAACTAGTATTATAATATTAATATTATAAAAAAGTTTAAAAAAAAGTAAAAAAAGTTATATTTTAATAGCTATAAATTTAGTAAATTTATTAAGTTTAAAAATAATTTTATTTACTTAGCAAATAAAATTAGCTTTTAAAAAAGCAAATAATTAAAAAAATTTAAAAATTAATTTTTTTTTTGCTTAGTTATAAAAACTTTTTTAAAATACCTTAAAAACAAAAAATATAATAAGTTTTTTTAATATGCTATTTAAATAACATATTATTTATATATAAAAAATAAAAAGCATACTGCTATATATAAAGCTAAAAAAGTAATTATAAGTTTAAAAACTATTAACAATATTATTATTACTAAAACTATTAATAATATTTTTAATATAAGTGCTAATACTACTTAATAAAATAACTAGCTTGTTTATATAATTAGTATTATTTTTACTAGCTTTAAAATAAAACTATATAATTTAACTTTTAAAAAAATAAAAAAGCTTATACTAAAAAAAAAGTGCTTTATTTATAAAAAGCAAAATTATATTATTAAAAAATGCTTTAATTAAGTTAGTTATAAAACTTTAAAGGCTTATATTATAGTTATTTTAATATAGTATAATATATTATAAAATATTTTTATTATTAAAAACTAAAGTATAAATAAGGTTAAAAAGCAAGTAAAAAAATAACTTTAAAAAAATTAGACTTTTGTTTAAAAAGCGTACTTTAAAATTAAAGTAAAAAAAAAAATATAGTAAATAAGTATTTAAAAAAAAAATCCTTTTTATATATTTATATAATAAGCAATAATAGACTTTTTTTAACTATTTATAATTTTTTTAAAAATATAAAAGCTAGTTTATATATAGTTATAAATACTTAATTAGCTATAAAAATAATCTGCTTATTATAACTGCTTATAATTATATAATTTTAATTTTATAGTATAATAAAATTGATACAGTGTGCCTGGGGGTAACTAGGGTCCTAGCCACCCCCACCTATAATAGTTATATTAAGCCAAGACCTTGCAACCAGCTAAGTCCCTATCCTTTTCTGTATTAAATAGTGCAGTGGGTACGTTCGTACAACCTTCTGGCACCTAGGCCCCACACGCTACAGGGGTAGCGGGTTCAATTCCCATATATAGCAGGCAGCCTAGAGAAGGAATCCTACACTAGCGATAAGGCCCTAAGCCCTCTGGTAAGGCAGGCGATAAGACTAGTGGCTTTAGCAGGCGGCAGCACTTGGTAGACATTTGCAGCATTTGTGGTGGGAGCGCAGAGCCAAGCCACAAAAGCACGTAAGCCCGTTAAATCCAGTTGCTAGCAGCTGAAGCAGTTATAAAACCAGCTGTAATAGTGTCCATTGAGGGCAATAGAGGCTTAATCAAGCCCCGGCATATAATACAGTGTGCCTGGGGGTAACTAGGGTCCTAGCCACCCCCACCTATAATAGTTATATTATGCTAGGACTAGCCTAACCAGCTAGGTCCCTATCCTTTTCTATATTAAAAATATAACAATAAAAATAACTAAAATATTTATAAAGCTTTAAAAATTATATTAAAAATATAAAAGCAGACTTTTTAATAAATATTAACATTTATTTTTAAGATATAATATAATATTATTTTTAAAAAACTATAGTTTAAAAAATATAATATTTTACTAAATTATAAGCAATATAAACTTTTATTTTTATTTAGCTTATTAGCTAATTATAATTTTAACTGTTATATTTTTATAAATAAAGCTAATATTTGCTTAAAGCATTTTAATTACTAGCAAAACTTAGAAAAAAAAAATACTAAATTAAATAAAAAGCTAAAAAAAAAAAAAAAATAAAAAAAGGCTATATTAGCTAATAATTTTTAGCAAAATTAACTAAAAATAGTTGCTATTATAAAACAAGGTAATTTTATAGCTAAAAATATTATTAAAATAAAATATAACTTAAATAATATATTTTTATTATTTAAGTTTATAAAAAAACCTATAAAAAAACAAGCAAAATATATATAAGCTTAAAAAGATATTTTTATTAATTAGCAAAAAAATATATAAAGCTTATATTATATAAAATATAATAGTATTAAATAATATAAAAAAAAAATATTAAAAAATATATTTATAATTAATACTATTATTTTTAAGTTTATTATATATTATAATAAATTTTATAATAAAATATAAGTTATAAGTATTTATTAAGTAAATAAGTTAATTAAATAATGTTAAAAATAAAAAGCAAAAAACTTTTTAAAAAAAAAAAATAAAAAATTAAAAAAAAAACCTTAAAACTTATATTAAAAAAATATTATAACTTATTTTATACTTTTAGCAAAGTTAATTTAAATATTTTGCTACCTAATTATTTATATATAAATTATAAAATTAAGTTTATTAAAAAAAAGTTATTAAAAAACTTTAAATATAGCTTTTTATATAAAATATTATTAAATAAACTAAAAGCTATAAAAAAATACTTAATAAATAACTTTTATAAAAATTTTATTAAATTTAATAATATATTATTTATATTTTTTATTTTATTTATAAAAAAGCTTAATAGCAGCTTATATTTTTATATAAATTATTATAAGTTAAATAAGCTAACTAAAAAAAACTAATATTTATTATTTTTAATTAAAAAAACGCTAGATTATATTGCTAAAGCAAAAATTTTTATTAAAATTAATATATAATAAACATTTTATTATATATAAGTATACCTAGGCTAAAAAAATCTTATTATATTTTATACTTATTATAAAGTATACTGCTATTATATATTACTATTTAGTTTAATAAACAGCTTATTTATATTTTAATAATATATTAATAATACTTTTTTTAATTATTTAAATAATTTTTATAATATATATATTAATAATATTTTAATTTATTTTAATAATATTAAAAAGTACTATATTTATATTAAAAAAGTTTTAAAAAAACTATATAGCGCTAAATTATAAGCAGATTTAAAAAAGTTTAAATTTTATATAGCTAAAACAAAGTTTTTAAAGTATATTATAATAACTAAAAATATTATAGTAAATTTTATAAAAATTAATATAATATATAACTAAAAAACTTTAGCTATAATAAAAAGTATATAGTTATTTTTAAAGTTTTATAACTTTTATTAAAAGTTTATAAAAAACTATAATAAAATAGCTAACTTTTTTAGTTAATTAATAAAAAAAAATATATTTTTTTAATAAACTAATTAATATAAAAAATTTTTTTATAAGCTTAAGCTATTACTAACTATAATTTTTATACTATAATATTTTAATTTTAACTTTTTTATTAAAATAAAAACTAATTTATTAAATAATATAATAGCTAATATATTATTATAGCTATATAATAATATATAATACTTAATAATATTTTATTTTAAAATATTATAAAATATAAAGTTAAATTATAATATTTTTAATAAAAAAATATTAGTAATAATATTAGCATTTAAAAAATAGCAATTTAAATTAGTTAATATTTATATTAGCTTATTTTTAGCTATTATAAACTATTAAACGCTTAAGTATTTTAGCAAAAAAAAACAAC
This sequence comes from Xylaria sp. Z50, assembly GCA_037356035.1. Taxonomy (NCBI): domain Eukaryota; kingdom Fungi; phylum Ascomycota; class Sordariomycetes; order Xylariales; family Xylariaceae; genus Xylaria; species Xylaria sp. Z50. The sequence goes on from JBAWJU010000004.1 coordinate 17,997, forward strand.
TAAATTTATAATAAGCTAAATAAGCTATATTATTTATAAAATATAACTTTTTAATAATATATTAGCTAAAAAAAAAAAATATTATAGCTAATATAATATTATAAAAATAAAAAAAGCTTTAAATAGCTTAAAAAAAAAAAAGGTATAATATTATATAGCTTTATTTAAACTAATATATAGCAAAGTTTTAAATTAAACTTATATAAGTAAAAAAGTTATAATTTTTAAGTTTTATTTTTAAGCTAAAGTAAAAGTACTAATAAGCTTTTAACTAATAAATAAAATGCTATATAAAAACTATATTAATTTTAAAATAAAAATTTACTGCTAAAAAACTAAAGCAGATAAAAAAAATAACTTATAGGCTATAATAAATAAGCTTACTATTTATAAAAGCAAATTAGTAGTTTTTAACCTATTTTATTTTTAAATAAAATTAATTAAAAAAATATATAATTATATATTAATAGCTTACCTAAAAAAAAAAAAAAATATATAGCCTAATATTTTAGTGTTATTAATAGCTTAAGTTAACAAATAATTATAATATATATATAATAAACTATTTAAGTTGCTAACTTATAAAAATACTTAAAAATAAAATGCTAAAAAAGTTATATTTATTATTAATATTTAATTATATTTAGCAGTATTTAGTAATAAATTTTAAGCAAATATTAAAAAATAAAAAAAAATTTAATAATATATTTGTTATAGTAAACAAATTAAATAAAAAGGTATAAATAATTTTATATACTATATAGGCTACTTTAAAAAACGCTATAAAAATATATTATAAAAAACCTTTTTATATTTTTAATATTTTAATAACTATTATATTTAACTATAGCTTTTAGTTTATATTTATATTTATAAATAAGTTATATAAATTAATAAAAGTTATTTATATTTTAGCTTTTATTAGCTACTATAAAATAATAAAACAAATAAAAATTATAAATAAATATTTTAACTAGTAATTATAACTATATATAAACTATTATTAAAATAACTAATTAAATAAAATATTTATAATAAATTATGCTTAAGTTACGCTTTTATATAAATTAATAAAGTTAGCTTTTTATAAAATAAAAATAAGTTTTTTTATATTATTTTATTTTAATTAAAAAAATAAAATAATAAAAGCAAAATTAAAAAGCTTTTTAAATAAAAAAAAAAATTAAAAAAATATATATAAAATAAAGCTAAAAAAATTGCTAACTTTATAAATATTGCTAAAGCATACTTAATTTAAATATAAAACTAAATAGCTTAATAAGTAAACTATATATAATATAAGCTTAATTTTAATATTAAAAACTATATTTTTATTATAAAAAAATAATAATTATAAAAAACTAATAAGCTATTAAATAAGTTAAATTATTTAATAATTTAATAAAAATATAAAATTTATAAATATAAAAATAATATTTTTTTTTTAAAAGTATTTTTATTATAAAAAGCTATTAACTAATATTATATAAATTAACTATATAAATATTTTAATAACTTTTTTTTAAAACAAAAAGCAAAAAACTTTAAAAAATAAATTATTAAACTTAAAAATAAAAAAAAATTTATTATAAAAAAAGTTAAAACTTTTAAGCTATATTATAGCAAACTATAATATTAAATAAATTAAAAAAATTAAAAAGTTAATAATAAATAATATTTAGCTAAAAATTTTAAAAATAATATAAAATTGCTAAAAAAATTTTATAATATAAACTTAAAAGCTTTAAAACTATTAATATAATTAAACCGGTAGGTAAAAGCTGCAAAAAATAATAAATTTAATAAACTATATATAAATAACAATAAAGTATAAGCAAAAAAAAAGCAAAATATAAAGCAGTAAAATATATAACGTGTTAATATATAGCATATAATATATAAAAACATAAATAAAGCCTATATATAAAGTAAATTAAATAAAGTTGTATTTAATAAGCAATATATAAAAAAACCTATATAATAGCATAATAAAACAAAGGCTTAAACTATAATAATATAAGTAAAAACCTAAAGTAATTTCTTTTTTTACTAAAAAGTAGTTGTTTAAAGGTTTAAAGTTTTATAGTTTAACTTACAAACAAGTTAATTTTTTTTTAAAAAGAGGTAGTAATAGTAGTATTGCTATACTAGCAATACAGCCTTATAACTATACTATTAGCTACAGCATATACACATAAGTATATATGCCCTATATATTTATTCCTTTTTTTTTTTTTTTCTTCTTTATACGTAGATTTTATACAAATAGAGTATTTTATTGCGAAGCCACGCCTTTTATAATTACCTAACCGTAACATTTAAGGTTTTTTTTAATATATAAATAATTAAATTTTAAAAATTTTTATTATATATAGTTATTTATATTAATATATATATAACTACTTATATAAAAATATTATATTTTATAATTAATTTAATAATAAAAACATTTTTTATAAAAGTTTTAAAAATATAATTTTTTAACCTAGCTTTTATTATTTTAATTTTTTATTTTAATATAAAAAATAAATTAATATTTTAAGTTATATAAGCTATATAATTCAAATAATAAAAAAAAAAATAGCTTTATTTTATTAACTTTTTTAATATTTAATAATAAAGCTAAAAAAAGCTAAATATATATATTATTAAACTTATTTATTATATAATTTAAAAGTTTTTATAAAAGTTTATAAATTAATATAATTAGTTAATATTTTAATAAATAAATTGCTTTTTTATAAATAATATTATTAATATTTAAAATATTTTATAATAGTTAATTAATATTTTTTAATTAAAAATATTATATTTTATTTTAAAATTAATAAATATTTAAAAATAAAATAAAATAAGTTGTTATAATAATTATAGCATAATATTATATTTATTAAGCTATAATCCTTATAAAAAAATATTAAATAATTAAAGTAATAACTTAGTTATTTAATATAGTTTATATAGTATAATAGTTAATATATATCTTATAGGTTTTATATAATTTTTATATATACTTAGGTTATTTGCTATAATTACTTTTTTTTTACTAACTATAAGGTTATTCTTAATTTTAAACTTTTTTTTAGTTTATTACCGGCATTATTAAAACTTTTATAAGAAATTAGTTAATATAATTAAAACTACGGCTAAAAAAACGATAACTATATAAGTTATTTAAAAAAAAGCAGTTTAATTACGAATATTTTACTATTTTTACTAAAGCGTAAAGTTAAACCCGCACTTTATAAGTACTTTAGTTATTATAATAATTACGGCATAATATTATACCTATTAAGCTATAATCCCTATAAAAGAAATGTTAAATAACTAAGGTGGTAGCCTAGTTATTTAATATAGTTTATATAGTATAGCAGTTAGCGTATGCTTTATAAGTTTTACATAATGCCTATGTATACCTAGGTTGTTTACCGTAACTATTGTTATTATTTTTAATTGTTTTTTTATAATAATATTTTTATTAATATTATTTTAAAAAAATTAGTTTTTATTAATATTTGCTTTTTAAAATTAAAATATTTAAAAAAAAATAGCTTTTTTTAAATAAGTTTTTTAGCTTATTAAAAGCTAAATATATTAAACTATTTAATAAAATTTAATTTTTTTTAATTTTAATTATATTTTATTTTAAATATTTGATTAATAAAAGTATAATTTAAAAATATTTTTTTTAAGCAATAATAAAAGTTATTAAATTTTAAAAATTATTATAATTTATAATAAAAATAAAAAAATAATTAGTTTTAAATTATATTTATATAGCTAAAATTTATTTTAATATTATTATTTTTTAATATTATATAGTAGTATTTATTATATTTAGTTTTTTAATAAATAAAAAGTTATAATAATTAAAAACCTTATTTTAAAAGGTAATAAAAAGCGTTTAGTAATATAATATAGCTTTTTTAAAGTTAGCTTGTTTTTTTTTTTTAATTTTTAATTTAAATAAAATAGTAATTAAATATTTTAAAGTTTTAATTAAATAGCTGCTTAGCTATTTTTAACTTAATATTAATAATAGCTTTTAAAAAAACTAGTTAATAAATAATTAATTTAGTTTATATAATAAATATATTTTAATTATATTAATATTAGCAATTTTTTTTATTATTTAAGCTTATAATAAAACTAATATATAAGTTTTTATAAATTTAATTTATTTTATTATATATATATATAATTTATTATAAAAGCTTTTTAAATTTATATTTTAAACTAAAAAATATAAAGTTTAGCTTTTAAATTTATTTAACTTATTTAATATAAGTAAAAAACTTTTTAAATAAAATATAATTAAATTTAATAATTTTATTTAAGTTTATATTACTATTAAACTTATTATTATATTTATTTTAATAATAACTTAAATATAATTTATATTTAGTTTAGTTTTAAAAATATTTTTTTAAATTAAAAAATAATAAAAATAAAAAAGTGTTTAAATTTAAGTTAAAAAAATTAATTTTTTTTAAAAAGCTTAAAATTAAGCTATTCTTTTAAAAAAGTAATATAATAAAAAAATCGGTAAAAAAAACTTTAATTTTTAAAGTTTTTTAAAATTTTTTGCTTAAAACTTTTTTTTTTTTATAATTATTTTATATGCTTTTTTAAATTATAAGTTATATAATTTTATTATAAACTATTTTTACTATTTTAATTAATTTTTAAAAGCTTTAAGCTTAATAGTTAATTAAGCATTTTATTGTTAAAGCAGCTAAATAATTATTTTTTTTAACTTTATTATATTTATATTAAAAAGTTTGTTAATTTAATATTAATTAAATTTATTTTAATACTTTTTTATAAGTAATTTATAAGTAAAAACGCTATAAAAAACTTAAGCAAACTATTTATTTTATAAGTATTAAATAGTTATTATAAATAACTTTTAATAAAAGCTTTAAAATTATTATAAATAAGATTTTTAAAGTTAAATATAATATTTAATATTTAATATAATAAGCTTTATATAAAACTAAAGCTTATAAAAAAAATTAATATATAAAGCATATTAAAAATAAGTATTAAAATAAGTATAGCTAAGGTATATTATAATTAATAATGCACTTAAATTATAATAACTAAATATTAATATTAAAATATTAAATATAAAAATTAAAAAAAAGAAATTAAAACTTTATAATATAATAATATAGTTAATAATAATAATAATTATTATTATTAAATAATATATTTATTAAACAATTTTAAAATATTAAATTTATATTAAATTAAACTTTAATTTTTTAATTTTTTAACATTAATAATCTTTTTTTTTTTTTTTTTAATATTTATTTTAGTATTTTTTAATACTTTAATATTACTAGCTTAATATTTAATACTATTAAATACTAAATTAGTTTAGTACTTAGTAGTACTAATACTAAGATTAAACTAGTAGTACTAAGGCTTAGTCTTAATATTAAAGACTAAATTGCCAACCCTGCGTAGAACCACTTATCAAGCATCGTTTGCATACGATGCATTTTGCAATAAATCAATACGAAACCTGCTGCAACAGTATCACTCAATAAGTGAACGAACGAACATTCAGAGGTTGCTTCAGCTGATTACCGTGTTAACATCCTCAATATCCCCAACCACTGGCGCGTGGGCTCGGTGGCGGCTAGACGTGTCGAGCTGAATGCTAGGATTGTAGTAATGAGATAAAGCTAGCAGTTAGAAACCTAATAAAATAACATTTAGTTATGAGAGCAAAGAGATTTTCTTTTTGGGGCCGAAATGATCATCTGACAACCGAATGCATTGTAGTACTGCGACCGCCAGATTTCGCTTAAAGCATGCTTTCCCTCCAGCACGTAGTACACATGGGAAGCATAATTCGCCTAATTGATTAGGTGGCAGGCTTAGCCGGCAACGCTACCCGATGTACTGTGATAAGAAACATGATCTCCTCAGCTACGCCAAGATCTGATCCTATCAGACTAGAATTATTCTATGTATACTCTGCTTTCTATTTGTTGTATCTGGGTTAAACGACGATTTCAACATCTGCGATACGCCTCATGGAAATAAGCCGCCTGGAGGCTGTTACTAGGTATCAGATATACACTTTCTAGAAGAGAATATCGTTGCTACCTAGATAGCTGAAGTTGGCCTTGGGTTGCTAGAAATGCCACGTTTGGTGTGGTTGTCTCAAGCGATCATATACTGACTGTTGCACAGCATGCACCTGATGATGCCGCATCCCGAGATCTGATTTTCTCCCGTAGCCTTACCAGGTTGGTATCAGATTTCGAATAATGAAGCCCAACTTGTGCGTGAATCTTCCTTACAAGGACTATCAGGCTCGCGCCAAGCAGCAGCTCATATGGCAAAGTCGGCATAGCCCTTGTCTACTACACATAGGGGTACTACATCTACGCTCACCGGTAGGGTTGAACGAGACGCAAGGTTGGTATTAATCTGGATAGGAGTAAGAATCTCGCTTCCTCGGATATGCCGCTGACTGAAAGTAGACATCTGCAGCGCTTCTAGTTGCCGTATTGGTTCAAAGCTGCGCGTCAGACAGCCAATAGATGGAAGAAGGGTCTAATCACGACCTGACTATACGGTAACATTTCCCGTTACGTCATAGACGGCTGCAAGCATTTATGGCTGAAATTCCAATGGACCAACAGCAGCTATTTTGTCAACTATGATATGGCAATAATTAATTAGTGGATTGATCCATGTGTTTTGCCCACGTCTAGCTGTCAAAACGAAACTTGACGTGGGGTCAGCTACCTACCTCAGCGCCGGTATTGTTTCAATTTTATGTGTATGAGACGGCTAGTGGTGTAATAGGTGAGGGCGAAGGTGATGCTCTGTTAGCTACTATTGAATAACCTCCCTACCACTCGCAGCGCATGATCCCACTGGTGCCTATCGAGCCTAGAACAGCCTTCGCCGGACAGTGATGTAGTACCCGAAGGCCAACCCACTTACACTGGCCGTGCACCACTTCTAATGGCCACCACACCTAAATATAAGCGTACCTAGGGGGTACGTACCCTTTATCTAAGTAACTCGCACAAGATAACTTTATTAAAAATATATACGGCTTTAAAGGCTTTTAAAAGCGTACATAATAAAAGGCGCGCTTTTTACGCTCTTAAAAGACTATAAAAAGTGTGTATATTTTTAATAAAGTTACTTAGAGAAAAGATATATAAATAGGCTTATATTTACATGTGGTGACTATTAAAAGTAAAGCACGGCTAATGTAAATAGGTTACTTAAAGGCTACCACTTATATAGTATTTCCTTATAATAATAAAAACCATAGGGAATATAATTATAATAATAAAGTAATAAAAAACTAAGTGTTTATTAAAGCTTATTATTATTTATTATTATATTTATTAAAAAGTATAATACTTTAAAAATATAATATAAAAATAATAGTTAATATTATTAATGATTTTTATAAATAAAGTAAATAAAAAATAATAATATATTTATAACGTAAAACACAAGCGGATTGACACCACAAGCGGATTGACACTTGGCTTGGCGGTACCCTCCAGGGTAATTTCTATAGGAAATGCTTCCCCCACTTTAAATAACTCCGTAAATATTAGTGCTACAGACTAATGAATAATACCTTTGAAATCGTAATAAAATAAGTAATTTAAAAGTATTTTTTATATTTTTATAGCATTTTTTTTCTGTAAAGATATTGCCAAATATAGTAAATACGCTAAAATTTCTTGGCATTTTTAGCGTATTTGGGAATATCTCGGCAAAAAAAGGTGCTATAAAATTATAAAAAATACTTTTGAATTCCTTATTTTATTACGATTCCAAAGGTACTATTTATTAGTCTGTAGCACTAATATTTGCAGAGTTATTTTAATATCACGTAATATGTACGGACTTTTTTTGTATGGCTTGTAAAAGTGTTAATCCGCTTATAATGTCAATCTGCTTATGGTATGCGTTATATTAAATTAATTATTTTTTAATAACTTTATTTATAATTAATATAACATAGTTTATATATAAATATAATATTTATATAAGTAAAATATTTTTTTATTTAATATATAATATATATTATAAACAAATTAACATTTTAAAAACTTATATAAAAAATGCTTATATAACGTTTATATATTATATATAAATATAAAAATAATATTATTAAATTTATAATTAAATAATAAATTTAAATAGCTTTTTATATGCTTATATTATAAATTTATAAAGTTATTTAAAATAAAGGAAATATTTTTTATAAACATTATTTTAAAAAGGTATTATTAAGCTAAGTATTTATTTGTTTATAATATTAATCCGCTTATAATGTTAATTTGCTTATAATATATATTATATTATTATTTTATTATATAATAATTTTTAAATTAATTAAAAAAGCTAAAATTAACTTTATTTTTTAAGCTATTTAAATACTTAAAAAATTTAGCATTAAATATATTATTAAAATTTATAAAGTTTTATTATTAATATTATATTATAAAATAACATAAAATATAAGCAGATTAATATTATAAGCAGATTTATAGTTTGGCTTAGCATACCTTAAAAGCTAATTTTTTATAAGATAATATTTATTCTATTTTTAAATAACTTTATAGGTTTTAATGCTATAAACTAGTAATTAGTACTTTTTAAACCGTAATAAAATAAAAAATTTAAAAGGATTTTTTATATTTTTATAGCATTTTTTTTTGTAAAGATATTGCCGAATATAAAAAATATGCTAAAATTTCTTAGCATTTTTAGCGTATTTAGCAATATCTCGGCAGAAAAAAATGCTATAAAATAATAAAAAATCCTTTTAAATCTCTTATTTTATTACGATTTCAAAGGTACTAATTATTAGTTTATAGCACTAAAACTTGCAAAGTTATTAAAATATTACGTAATATATACGGACGTTTTTTATATAGCGTGTAAATGATAAGGATAACAGGTTAGGCGATAGGCCTAGCCTTATATAAGGTAGACATAGCTAGCTACCTCTCCTGTGGCATACGTACTGAATTCAACTTCATACAATTTCTCACAACTACTCCCTCGTTCACCTTAACCAAGTGATTGCTACCCGTAACAGTAAAAGTGTTAATCCGCTTGTAATCTTAATCTGCTTATGTTATATGTTAACTAAATAAACTTATTAAGGTAATATTTATATAAATTATTATAATTTTATTTATTAAAAAAAAAAAAGTATTTTTTAAATATATTTTAAACTTAAATATTAAAAACTATTTACTTAGCTATTTGTTAAACTTATTAAAGTAGAAAAGCATAATGTATTCTTTTATTTTCCTACTAACTAAATCTAGTTAGCAACTATTTTATAGATCTTAAATACAGTTTTTAAGACGTAATTTTCTTAACTAGGTCTTTTATCTCTTATTTTTTAAACAGTAAAATATATTACTAGTTATACGTTACTAATTTAGTATTTAAAATATAATAGTTTACTACCTGCTAAAAATTTCTTTTTAAATATTTTTATTTATTTATTTCTTGTTATAATTAACTTGTTATAATTGTTTTTTTATAACAAAAGCCTAAATATTTAAAGCTATGTAAATTTATAACAAAAGCAAAAATGTTAAAGTATTTATAAGTAAAAAAAAATTTTAAGTAAAAAAGGTTGCTTTTTATTTAAAAGTATTTTAGGCTATAATTATAAAAATTAGAATTAGCCTATGTTATTATTAAAAGCAAAAACGTAAAAAAAAAAGCGATTTTATAAAGCGTTTAAAAATTCTAAGGCATAAAATACTGTTTAAACAAAATACTTTTATATCGTATAATAAGATTTTATTAAGCTAAAAAAGCTTATATAATTAATAGTATATTAAAGTTAACTAGTATATATATAAAAGTTTAATAAAATAGCAAGTTTAATAATAAATAAAAATGCTAAAAAAAATTAATTAGTAAAATACTAAAAAAATTTAAGCTTAATAATAAGTTTAACAATAATAAATATAAATTTAATAATAGTTAAAAATATTAAAAAAATTTAGTTTTAATAATAAACTTAATAATAATATAATAGCATATTTAATAATAATAAAATAGTAAATTAAATAATAAATAAAAGCTTGGTAATAAATTTAACTATAATAAAGTAAATTTGCTAATAAATAAAATGTTAAAAAAACCTTAAGCTTAATAATTTAAGCTTAATAATAATAAACTAGTAAAGTTAATAATAAATAAAGGTGTTAAAAAAAGTTTAACTTTAATAAATATACTGCTAAAAAAAAATATAAGGCTTAATTGCTTAAACTATTAAATATACTTTATTAAAAAGATTTATTTTAGCGGATATAAAAAAATACTAACCTGTTTTTTTATTATATTAAGCTTATATATTTTTTTTTTTGCTTTTTAATAAAGTTTTCTATTTTTTTTTAAAGCTTTAACTTTGCTTAAAATATTTTAAAACTAATTTTTTTAGTTTTTTTAAACTATTTTTATAATTATTTATATTATTTTCTTTTTTATTGCTATTTTTACTTTTTAAAAAGCTATGTTTATAATTTTAACAGTATATTTTTTAATAAAGTTATTAAATAAAGCTTATTTAATAACCGCTTTTATTTTATTTTATATTTAATTTATAGCTTTAACTATATACTTTTTAAATATTTTAATTAATATTTTTAAGTTTATATTATAGTTTATATAATATATTTTTTTAATATTACTGCTTTAATTAATTAAACAAAATTTTTAATTAAAATTTTATAATATTTTTTTAGCTTGTTTATTTAATTTTTTATTTTTAGTTTAATTTTAATAAAACAAATTAATATTTTTTATTTATTAGTTAATTATATTTATAGTTTTTTGTTTTTATTATTTTATTTATTATTTTATTTATTATTTTTAAGTAAAATTATATAAAGTTATATTTATTAATAAATTATTTTTAATAACTTAATATAATTTAAAATATTAGTTTATATAGTATTTAGTTTAATTTTATATTTTGTAGCTTATTTATTATAGTTATTAATATTATACTTTATTTTAACTATTTTAATAAGTTTTATATTAATAGTTTTAAAAATAATTTATATATTATTATATTAGCTAGTTATTTTTACTATTTTTATTACTTTTATTATATATTTTATTATTATTTACTATATTATATTATTTAATTATTTTTTATTAAGGTTATATTATATAAGTAACATAGACAAACTAGGGGTGGCGCTGTGTAGCAGCGTCACCTAGCCATAATACAAGCTATATAGTAATTTAAATAAATAACTTTAACAATAGTTAATAGCTTTGCTATTAATTATATTAAAGTTATTTTATTCTTATTATTATTTTACTTAATACTATACTATTTTTAATAAATTTTATTAAATTAGTATAGTAAATGCTATAATTAACTTTATTTTATTTAGTTTTTTTTAAGCTAGTAGTTATAAAAGCAACTTAGCTATTTAATATATATTATTAACTTAGCAGTTTATTAATTAGTTTATTATAGTTAGCTATTAACTATTTTATTAACTAGGTTATAAAGTAAATATTAGTTTAATATAAACATTTTATTTAAATTTATAAAAATAAAAAGTTTTATTACTTAAATTAAACTTTTTTAACTTTTTTTTTATATTATTAAAATAATAATATATATAGCTTAGTTTTATTTATAATATATTATTACTAATAATTAGCAAGTTTTTAAATATATTATAAAAACTTAAATATTAAATAAATTTGTAAAATAATAATAGCTAAGGTTTTTTTGCTAACTATTTTATAAAAAAGCTTAATTTTTTTATTATTAATATATTTATAGCTTAGTTTTATTTACTAAATATATTTTTAGCAAGCTAAATTTTACGCTATAGTTTAAGGTTTAATACTGCTAAAAATAATAACTTATTATTAACTATTTTTTATATGCTATTTTAAATTTTTTTTTAAAATAAGTTTTTAAGCTTTTATTTTTACTTGCTTTATAGCTATGCCTATATAAATACTACTATAACTAGCTAAAATAAGCTAATAATTATAATTTTTTTAATAATTTTAGTTTAATTATATTATACCTTATTATTTTATTTAGCTAGTTTTATTTATAGCACTTTATTTTAATATTTGTTATAATTTTTTATTTTATATTTAAAAGCATTTTATATTTAATTTTAGTTAAAAATTTTAAATTTTATTTTATATATATAAATAAAAATAAAAAATAAAATAAAAATAAAAAGTAATTAATAAATAAATAAAGTAAAAATATAACTAATAAAAAAAAAAAAAGCTAACTTAGTAAATATTATATAATAGTATATATTTAGTAATAAAAAAAAATTATATTATAAATTTATTACCTTATTATTAATTAAAAACTTTATTTTAAAATTATAAAAAGCAAAATTGCTATTTATATTAAAGTAAAAACTTAATAGCTTTAAAAAAGTAGGCTTATTACTTAAAAAAGCTGTTTTAAAAAAATTTTTAGCTATATTTAAAAAATTATTTATAAATATAATTTATAAGGCATAACCTAGCTAAAAATTTTAATTATTAAAAAAATAACTAAAAATATTATATATATTAATAGCAAAATTTAAAAAACTACTAAGTTTATATATTTTAGCTAGGCTATTTATTAAAAAAAAAAAAAAAAAAAAAAAAAAAGTTATTTATTTTACTTATATATTAAGTTTATTTTAGCTTAATTTAAAAATAACTTAAAAACTTAAAAATTTATTGCTATAAAGTTTAAAAATTAAATAAATTAAAACTTAATATTTTAAGCTTAAATATAAATATTAATTTAAAACGCTATAAATATTTTTTAATTAATAAACGCTTTAAATAAAATAGTTAAATAAATAGCTAAAAAAATAAGAAATTAATAAAAAATATTTAAATAAATTATAAAAAAAAAACCTAAAATTAAACTAGATTTTAATTAATTTAAGTTTAAAAAATTAAATTGTTTTTATAAAAAAATATAACTAGGCCTAAAAGCACTTGCTTTTTTTTAGCTAGGCTATTTAAAATAGCAAAATATAAATAATATAAAAAAAAATATACTTATAATATTATTTATATAAAAATAAAAACTAATATAATTTATTTAATATTTTATTATTTTAAAATAAGTATATATAATTAGTAATTATTATTAAAAATTTTTAAAACTTGTTATAATTATAGTAAAAATAAAAATTTTTATAAAAAATATAGCGTTATTGCTTATAAAACTAGTATTATTTAAAAAAACAACATATTTTTTAATAGCAAAATACTTAGTATTTTTTATATTTTTAAAAATAAAAAGCTAATAGTTTATTTAATTTATAAATAATAGTTTAATTAATAATAAAATAAATTAAAATAAACTATTTTAATATTTAATTATATATTAATAGTTTAAAAAAGCAAAGTATTAAGTTTAAAAAAAAACGCTAGCTTTTAGTTTTAATAAAAAACCTAAAAGCTAAAAAGGGCCTAAAAAACATACTTTTTAATAAGAAAAAAATAAACTATTAAGCTAATACTTAAGCAGTTATTAAAAAATATTATTACTACTTATACTATAAAAATATACTTAAACAAATTTAAACTTAAATAACTTAAACTTTTTAAATAATTATAATAATAACTATAATAATAATAAAAATATATAATAAAATTTAAAACTTTTTAATTAGCTATTTAAATAATTTATAAAGCTGCTATTACTATTATTTTTAATAAAAAATAATTAAAAAATATTAATGTTTATAAAGTTAATAATATTTATAAAAAGTTATAATAATTGCTTAAAAAAAACAAATATTAGTTTTTTTAATTTTAATTGCTAAAACTTAATAAATATTAAAATAGTATTTAAAAAAAACAAGCTAATTTTTACTAATATATTTTGCTTTATTAAGCAAATTAACTTATTTATTAAAAACTTTAATATTATAAAATTTAATAGCAAGTAAATAATAAAGTTATTTAATATATTATTGCTAAAATTAATAGTAATATAATAAAATATAAAATTAATAAGTATAAGTTAGTTAAAATTAAAAAATAAAAAGCTAAATTTTATATTAAACGCTTTAGCAAAATATTTTATTATATAATTAATAGCTATAACTAAAAAGTTTAATATAATTAAGTTAATATTATAAAATATTATATAAAATAATATAGTAATTATAATATATATTTAAAAAAAATTAAAATAAGTTAAAATAATAAAAACTTTAAATAAAAATAATTATAATTAATAAAAAGTAATAACTATTATTTAAGCTAATATAAACTTTAAAATTAAAAACTATTTGCTTGCTTTAAATAAATATAAAATATTAGCTTTATATATAAATATAATAGCTAAATAAAAACTTATACTTATAATAGTTATAAAAAATAAGTTTTTATATTTAGGTAAAAATAAAAAAACTAATAAAAAAAGTTAATATAACTAATATAACAAAAAAAAAGTATTTAAAAAAAAAAGCTAGATTAAAAAAAAAAAAGCTATAATAAAAAAAAAAAAAAAAAATATAAAAAAAATAAATTTAAAAAAAAACGCAAAAATTTAGTTAATATAGTATATAAGTTAAAGTTTAGCTTATTTATATTAAATATAATATTTTTTTTTATTTTTTAACTTAAATAGCAAATTAAATAATACTTTTATAATAGTAAATTATAATAAAATATATAAATATTATAATAAAATATTTAATTTAATATAAAAAAAAAATTAATATTTTAATAAATATAATAAGCAGGCTATTAAAATAATTATATATTTATTTATATTAAATTTAATAAATTATATATATAAATATTATTATATTTTATTTAATTTATAAAATTAATTGTTTATTTATTTATAAAATTACTAGTAAATATAAAACTTAGCTATTAATATAACTTATATTATTATAAAAAAAAATCTAAATAAAAATAATAAGTTATAAATATTAAAATTATATAAAGTATTAATAAAACTATATAGCTTAAATATTATTAAAAAAAGCAGTTAAAAATATTTATATTTAAAAATAATAATATAAAAATAACTAACTAATAATAATATTACTATATATATTAATATAAGTATAGGCTATAATATTATTAGTAATAAAATATTAAAGTATTTTAAGCATATATTAAAAAACTAAATTAATAAAATTAAAAAATTTAAAAACAAAAAATATATATAGTATATAAAATAAATAAAATTTAAATTTTATTTAATAAAATATAATAACTATAAATTTTTAGTAATAGTTAAATATAAAAAAAAAAAATAGCTAGCTAATAAAAATGCTAAACTTATAATATTATTAAAAATAGAGTTTTTAAAGCCTAAAAAAGCTATAATTAACTATAAAAATAAAAAAATTACTTTTGCTAATATAAAAAATTTTAAAATACTTTTTAAAATATACTTATAAGCATATTTATATATATAAAAAATAATATTAATAAAAAAAATAGCAATTATATTAAAAAAAATAATATAAATACTTATATAATATAAGCTATTGCTATTTAATAAAAATTTTAAGTTTAAGCTATTATATAAAAATAAAATAATATTATTAATATAGTTTATAATATTATAAGTAGTAATATTAACTAACTTATTAAAAAATATAAAAATTATTTTAAAAAAAACTAAAGTAAAAATAATTAAAAAATAAAAATATAGTTAAATTAAAAAAAAATCTTAAAAAAAATTTCTAACTATAATATTAATATTAACAAAGTTATATATTACTAATATAATAACTATTTAATTTAAATTAAAGTTTATAAAGTTAAAAATAAATATTATATTTATAAAGTTTAATTTATTTTATTTAATTAATATTAATTAAAAAATATATTTAATTTTTATATTAAAAATAATTATAATAAACTAATATTATTATATTTTTATAAGTATTAAAAATATAAATATAAAAAATATAGCTAATATAGCAAATATAATAAAAATATTAAAAATTAGTAAAATATTAACAAATATTATAATAAATAATAAAATATTAAATATAGTTTTTAATATAATAAACTTAAATATAAAGTAAAGCTATAATAAATTAATAAATAAGGATTTTTTTTAGCTAAAAATATAAAAAATTATATTAACTTTAAAAATAAAAAAGCTTAGTAAAAAAAATAAAATTATTATATTTAAAAAATAGTTTATTTATATTAAAGGTAATATTATAACAAAAAAAATATTAAAGCTTTTAAAAAACATATTTAAAATTTAAAAAAATTAAAATATTATTAATATTTTAAAAAATAAATAAATAAAAATACTTTTAATAAACAATTAAAATTTAATAAAGCTAAATATAAAGCTATACTTATTAAGCTTTAAAAATAAAAAAATATGAAATATAATATTTAATAAACTATATAAATAAAAGTAAATAAAATAAATAAACAAGCTTTTACTTTTTGCTTATTTTATATTTATAATATAAATATAAAAAAAAAGCTAATTATATTTTAAACTTATAGTAAACTTAAAAACTTTAAATAAAATAACAATATTAAATAGTTATTTATTTTTATTATAATTAAAAGTTATAATATTAATTAAAAAAAAAAAAATATTTAAGTATAATAAATATTATAATATTTTTTTATTAATTAAAAGTTTATTTAAACTATAAAAATAAATTTATTATAGTTAGCTTAAAAAAACTTAAAAAATTAAAAATAGCATTAATAAAATTTTATAATTTATTAATATATGCTTAATAATTTATAAATTAGATTTTATTTTTATATAAAAAATATTATTAAGCTTTTATTAACAATATTATTATTTTTTTAAATATTAAAGTTAACTATTTATATTAATTAAAAACTATTTTTTAATTATTTTATAAAAAAAAAATTTTATTATTGCTAAAAAAAAGTTTTTTTATATATTTATTAGTTAAATTGCTAAAGTTTTAAATAAATATTTTAAATATATTTATAATAAATAAAAAGCTTATAGCATTTTATAATTTATAATTTTTAAATTAGTTAAAAGCTTTAAAAAAATATTTTAGCAAAATAAGATTTTTTAAAATATTATTACTTTATTATGCTTAATTAATAAAGCTATTATAAAAAAAAAAAACAATATTATTAAATAAAAAGTATAAAGCTAAATATATTAATAATATTAATAAATATTAAGCTTATTATTAAATAATAGTTTTTATATTAATAAAAATAAAAAAAAATTTTTTTTAAATATTATAAAATATAATATATAAGTATATTATTTTATATTATTATAATTTTAAAAAAATACTATATATATAAGTTAATATTATTTTAAAAAAAAGTTTTAAAATAATATTATTTTATATAAAAAATAAATATATATAGCAAGCTAAAAATATTATTTTAAATACTTAAGTATTACTAGTAATATTTTTTAGCAAATACTTATTAAATGTTAAAATATAATATAGCTTATTAAAAATAAAAGTTATATATATAATATAAGCTAATAAAAAAGTTTATATAATAATTAAAATATTAAAAAACTTAATAATAATATTAATAAACTATTTTATAATAAAAAATATAATAAATTAAATAAATTTAAATATTATTTTAATAAATAAAATAAATAAAAAACTAGTTAATATTTTAATATATTTATTTTAATATAAAATATAAATATATTATTTATTAAAAAAAATAAACTTTATACTAAATATATTAAATAAGCTAAAAAATATAAAAAACTTAATAAATTTTAAAAATAATATAATATAATTAAATAACTTTATAGTATTAAATAAAATTTAAAATACTTTAGCTAAAAAAATTAATAATATAAAAATAATAATAGTAATAATAAATAATATAAAAAAAAAAGCATTATAATTAATTATAATATTAATTTAAAATATAAAAAAATATTAAATATATTAAAAAAAAATAATAAAAACATTATTAATTTTAAACGCTTTAGCTATTTATTTTATATTAAAACAAAGCTATTATATAATATTAACTAAAAAAAAAAACAAAGGCTATATATACTAAAAATATAAATTAACAAATTTTTAAACATAGCCTATAATAATAAATATTATTTTAAAAAGCAGTATATAATAAAAAAGCTTAAAAGCTATAATATTAAGTTTAAAATAAAAAAAATTAAAAATTATATTAAGTTTTATAAAAGCTATAAAATAAATATTATTAATAAAAAAAAGCTATATAAAAACTATTAGCTAATTAAATAAAAAAATATAAAGTTAATAAAAATTATTATTATAAACTTTATAATAAAGCTGCTAAAAATATTATTTATAGCTACTTTATAATAGCTAAAAAAGCATAAAAAATATAATATTATAATAATAATAACATATATTATATTAAAATATTTATTGCTTATTTTTAAATATACTATATATATTATTAAAAATTAAGCAAAAGCTTTAGCAATTTAATTATTATTAAGTAACTAAAGTATATTTAATAATATTATATTAGATTAAAATAAGAAATTTATTTTAGTTTTTTAAAAAAGATTATAAAAAGCTTTTAAAAAAAAACTGCTAATAATTACGGCATATTATTTTTAAAAAAACAAATTATTTAAAAAAAAAACTAAATAATTAAAATAGCTATTTACTATTATATTTTTTTTAAGCTTAAAAAAAAATAAATTAATATAATATTAATGCTATAATAAAATTTTAATAATATATATTTAAAAGTTATTAAGTTATTATTATATAAATAATTATTTAGCTTTTAGCTATTAAAACCTAATAATATACTAATAAAATTATAAAAAAAAAAAATATATTTTTTAAATAAAATATATTTTTTATAAAAATACTTATATAAAAATTTTAAACTAATAATAAATTTTATTATAGCTAAAGCTAAAAAGCTATATAATATATAATATAAAAAAATAAAATTTTTTATAAAAAAAAAAGTATATTTTAATTTATATAATAGCTATTACTTATTTAAAAAGCTGTTATATAAGTTTTTTTAATAAAAAGTAAAACTTTAAAAAGTTAAAAAAAAAGTAAAAAAATTAGCATATAAGTTAAACTTTTTAAAAACTTTTAATATATACCTAATAATTTTAGTAGCCTATTTATTATTTAGCTTATTAAAAAAAAACTTATTTAATTAAACTATACTTTTGCTTAAGCTTATAATAAATAAAAACTATTTTAAATAAAACTTTAATAAAGCTAATATATTTTTTAAAATAAAAACTATTTTAAAATATTAAAAAAACTAAATTAAAATAAAATATAATTATTTAATTAAATAAAAAAAGTATAAATATAAAAATAACTAGTAGTAATTTAAATAATAGCTGCAAAATGTTTTTAATTTAATAAAAAAGTATTAAGTTAAATAAAAAAAGCGTTTTATATTTAAAAAAAATAGTTTATTATTAAAAAAAGCAATAGTTAAAAAATATAAAAACAGGTTTTAAAAAATAGTTATATTTAATAAAAAAAAAAAATAATAATTACGTTATTATATATATTAAAAATAATACCTTTTTAAGTATATTTTAGCACTTAATATAAACAAATTAAAAGTAGCACTATATAGCAGTATTACCTAGCTATAATATAAGCTATATAATAATTTAAATAAATAACTTTAATAATAGTTAATAGCTTTAGTATTAACTATATTAAAGTTATTTTATTTTTATTACTATTTTACTTAATATTATATTACCTTTAATAAATTTTACTAATAAGGTATTATATTACTTTTTAATAGTTTATTTATAGCTTTAATAAAATCTTGCTTAATATAATATATTAATATTTTTTTAAGTTATTTAAGCAAATATTAAATTATTTTTTGTTAATACTAAGTTTATTAACTTTTAAAATTTTTTAAATTATTGTTTTTACTATAATTATATAGCTTTTATTATAGCTTTTTAATATTTAAAAGGTTTTAATATATATTTAATAGTACTTTTTTACCTGCGTTTTATTTAAGGTTTTTTATTTTTAAAATTAAAATCTTTAGTTTAAAAATATTATGCTTATTATTATTATATATATATATTATTTAAAAAGTAATATACTGTTTAAAAAAGTATATATTATATATATATGCTATTTAAAAAAGTATATATTATATATATATATTGTTTAAAAAACAGTTAAAAAGCAGTATATTATATATATATATTATTTAAAAAACTATATTTATTTGCTATATTATATATTTTATATATTATAATTTAAATAGTATTAAATAACTTATATAAAATGTTTTAGTTTAAAAAAGCTATAAGCTTTACTATTAATTTGCTAATTTATATAAAGTTTTAAATAATAAAAAAAAGTTTAAATAAAACTATATAAAAAAGTTAATATAATATATATATTAAATTTTTACTAGTTAAAAGTTTTTTTTAAAAAATATAAGCATTATTATAAGTTAAAAAAAAAAGTATAATTTTGCTGTTTTTATACTATTTTATTTTATAGTATTTAAATTTTTATATTAGTAGTTAATATTACTTTTACTATTTTTTATTTACTAATGTTTTTTGTTTATAATATATATAGCAGCTTTTTAATTTTAGCTTTTTTTAAGTTTTTAAATATAAGTTTATTTTTTTTATTAAAATTTTAAATAAATTATTTTATATTTTATATTAATATTTTTTTAAAATATTAGGTATTATATATTATAAAATATTTTTTTTATTATATTAGGTATTTTAATAATAGTTTGCTTTTTATTTTTAAGATTTTTTTTTATAATAATTTTTTAATTTTATAAAACTTTTAGTTTTTATTATTTTTATTAACTTATATTTATTTTAGCTTTAGTTAACGTTTTTTATAAAAATTTATATTTTTTAATTTTAATATTAATTATGCTATTAATATTATTTTATAAATTTTTTAATATTATAAAAAGTTTAATTTATAAGCTAATTATTTAATATATTTTATTATTATTAAAAGCTTAACTTATTATTATAACTATTTTTTTATTAGTTTTTTAAATAAATAATATTTTTTATATAGCTTTAAATATATTTTATTTTTAATATTAAACTTTATTTATTTATACTTTTTATTATATTTAATTTTTATATTAATAACTATAAAGTTTATTACTTTTTTAGCTTTTTTTTAATATATTTATTTAACTATTTTATAGTTAACTATTTTTTATAAAACTTATAATATTAATATTAAATTTATTAATTTAAATTTTAAAATTATTTTATTTAAAGATTTTTTTAATATTACTTATTTTAAATTATTTAAATTATATTATAATACTATTATAATTAATATTTATAAAATATTAAAGCTATTATAATAATATTTAAATATCATTTTAACATTTTAATTTTTTTTTTAACTATTTATTTATTTAAAAGTAATATATTATTAAAAATCTTAGCTTTATTTTTATTTTTATAAACAAAGTTTACTAAAAGTTTAATATAAATTTTTATAAAATATTTTATTTATATAATTATAATATTTATACTAATATTATTATTTATTTTAATATTTAATAATTTATATTTTTAAATATTAATATTATTTTTTTATTAAATTTATATATTATAGTTAATATATTATTTTATATTTTTTAGCTTAATAACTTTTAAAAAGTATTTTTTATTAATATTTTTAATATTTTAATAATAAAATTTATAATAACTATATAATATAGTTATAAATAAGTTTTTATTAATTATATTAATTTAAATATTTTTTTTTATTTATTTAATTATTAAAGTATTTTAAATAGTAGTTTATATATTTTTATATTTATTTTGCTATTTTTTAAATATAAAAACTTTTTAAGTTTTATTATATTTTTTTTTTTTAAAGTAATATTTTTTATTATATATTATTTTTAAAATAGCTTTTATATATAGTTTTAATATTATTAATTTTAGCGCTTAACTTTTAAATATATAATAAAAAACGTTATTAATTTTTTTAAATTTTATTTTAAGTATATAGTTTTGTTTTTTTAATATTTTTTATATTTTTTATAGTTTTTTATTTATTTTATATTTTTTTTTAAGTTTTTTTTAAATTTATTATTTATTTATACTATTGCTATTATTATTATATACTTAAATTTATTTGCTATAATATTTAACTTGCTTTTTTTTTTATTTTATTTTTTTTTATTATTTTTATTTATTTATATTATTAATAATTTAAATAATATATTTAATATTAAGTTTACTTTTTTTAATATATTTTTTATATTTAAGTTATATTAATTTAAATATATTAATATTATTATTAATTTTAATTAATAATTTTTTTTATAAATTTATAATTTATTAATATTAATATTTTATATTAGTATTAATATTTTATATTAGTATTAATATTTTATATTAATATAATTATAGCTATAGTTTTTATTAATAATAAAGCTATATTAAATATACTATTTTAAATTTAATTATATAATAGCTTTTTTTTTTTAATAATATTTTATTTAAATATATTATTAATTAAATTTAATTAATTAATATAAAACTTTTATATTATTAGTTTTATAAATAAAAAATTATAACTTTAAATTTTTTTTTTATAATATATTAATTTTTAAAAAAATTTATTTTTTATAATTTTAATATAATAAATAGCTACTATTATATAAATTTTTTTATATAATTTAAAAGCTATTAAATTTTATTAATATTAAAATAAAAGTTTTTTTAAATATTTACTTTTTATATTTTATAACTATTTTTATTAAAATTTTTTTATTTATTATTTTATAGCTAAAATATTTTTTTTTTTTTTATAATAGTTTTATTTTTTATTAAAATTATAATATATATTTTTTTAACTATATTATTATTTTAATATATATTTTTAAATTGCTTAAGTTTTATTAAAATTTTATTTTTTTTATAGCTTTTATTTTTATTTTTATTATTATAACTTTTTATTTATTAATTTTTAACTTTAGTAGTTTTATTAATAAATAACTATAAAATAACTTTTATAATAATAATATTAATTTAATTTTTTTTAAATATTTATAATATTTTTTTTAAATATTAAAAATTTTTTTTTTTTAAGTTATTAAATATTATTATATTATTTATATATACCTTATAAAATATATAATATTTTTTTAATTTAAGGTTTATAAAACGTTAAACATATATTAAATTGTTTTTAAATTTTATTAATATTATATTTAATATTTTTAAGCTTTTAAATAATATAATAACTATTTTATTTTAATATTTGCTATATATTAAAAGCTAATAAAAAAAAGCTATTATATTTAATATTATTATAATTTTTTTTAATAATATTTTTAATAATATTTTTTTATAATAATATTAGGTATATATTTAAAATTATTATATTATTTAATAATTTTAAGTTTATAATAACTTTACCTTTTTATTTGCTATTTATTATTTTTTATATAATAAATATTAAATAGCTAAATAATATTAGCTTTTTTATTTTATTTATTTTATTTTTTTAATAAAGCTTATTAAATATTTTATTTAAAATATTTTAATTTTTAATTTTAAATTTATATGCTCTAGTTTTAGTTTTTTATATTTATTATTTATTAATTAAATTAATATATATTTTTTTATTTTTAAATAGTTTTATAATTTTTTTTAATATTTAAATATTATATTTTTTTAATATTTATATTTTTTTTTTATATACTTTAGATTTTTATTTAATATATAAACTTTATATTTATTTTTTTTTATTAAACTATTTTTTAATTTTTAAAGTTTATTTTAAAAGCAAAATTTTTACGTTTTATAATATAGCTATTTATACCTTTATTATAAAATATTTATTTAAGTAAATTAAGCATTTTATTTAGTAGCTTAAATTTTTTAATATAATAAAATATTTGTTTATTAACCTAGTTTTATATTAAATATATTTATATTATAAATATTTTATTTTAGTTAACTTTTTTTATTTTTTTATAATATAAATTTTTTATTATTTTAATTTTTTAATTTTGCTTAATTTTTATAAGCTTTTTTAATTTATTTAGGTATATTATTTATTATAGCAATTTGCTATTTAAAATTATATTTAAAAGTTTTTTTTTTTTAGCATAAAAACTATATATTTGCTTAGTTTTATAATTATTTTATTAAAAAAAGTTTATATATATTACTAAAATTGCTATTAATATTTTAAATAATATTATTAAGTTTTAAGCTACTATTATTTTATATTTTATTATTTTAGCTTTTTATTTTATTATAATAAATATTTTAGCTTTTTTTATAAACTATATTTATATTATATAATTAAATATATTAATTATAGTTTTGTTTTTATTAAACTAAAAGGTTTTTAATAATAAGTTTAATTTTAGCTTATTTATTAACTATATTTTTATTTTATATTTAACTTTTATTTATTTATTATTTTAAATTATAAAAATATATATATTAAATAAAATTTGCTTTATTATATAAATAAGTTTTTTTATTTTTTTATTAAAAAAACTTTATTATTTTGCTATATTTAATATTATAACCAGTATTTTTTTAGCTATTTATAATTTATTATATAATTTAAAGCTTTTAAATTTATATATATTTTATATTTATTTAGCGTTTTAAATAATTTTATAAGTATTTTAATATAAATATACTTTATATTTTTTTTATAGCTTTATTTTTTATATAGCCTGGCCGTAATTATTAAAATAGTAGGTTTTTTATTTTATATTTTTATTTTATTTATTTTTTATTTTTTAGCTGTTGTTTAAAAGCTTATAGCTTTTTCTTTTGCTTTATAGCTAGTTTATTTTATTATTTTTTTCTGCCGGCTTTTTCTGTTTTTCTTTTGTTTATTTTAACAATATATAGGTTTTCATATACATAGTTTATATATTTATTTCTAAAAAAAAAATTTTATTATATTTATAATATATTTTTTATATTTTTATAGCTATAAAATTAAAGCGTATAAAATAGTTAAAAATATATTTATTTTTTATATTATTATTATTTTATTAATAATTGTTTTTTTTATTTTTTAAAACTTTTTTTAGCAAAAAGTAACCTATGTTTTTTAAGTTTGCTTTTTTTTATTTTTTTTATTATTATTTTTTACTAAATAATACTAATTTTAAAGGTATTATTTTACTAACTTATTATTACCTAGTTTAATTTAACGTTTTTATTAATAATATTATTTATAATAGCTAAAAAAATATTTTTTATTATATTTTTTATTATATTAGCTAGCTTTTTTATATTTATTTTATTATAAAAATTATTTTTTTTATTTATTATTTAAAATATAGTTTTTTATTTAGCTAAATTTAAATTTTTTTTAAAATTAAGTTTTATATGCTTAATTGCTTTAAAATTAATACTAATTTTTATTATAAAACTAGCTTTATTTATTTTAGTAGCTTTTAGTATTTATTAAGTTATTATTTACTAATAATTAAATTATTTATTTTTTTTTTTAATTTTTACTTATAAAATAACTTAAAAATAATATAAATATTGTTTAAAATTTTATAAGCATTTAATTAATTATTTATTTTAGCTGCTATATTATTATATTTTTATAAGCTTTTGCTTTTTTTTTAATATATATTAAAAAATTATTTAAAATATATTTAAAGCTATTTTTAAGTTTAATAATAAATTATTAAAACTTTAAATAAATTATATTATATTTTTTAAATATTTGTTTAACTGTTATTTTTTTATTAATAGCTTTATAACATTTAACTATTTTTATAGCTTAAGTTTTAATTAAAAGTTTGTTTTTAAATTATTGTTTTTTAAACTAGTTTTTTAGCTTATATAGCTTTGCTAATATATTAGCTATTAATATTTTAAATTTTTTTATTAGTTTTTATAATACTATTATATTATTAGCTAATATTAATTATTTTAAATTATTTAAGTATTTTTTAGCTTATTATGCTTAAGCTATTTTTTATAAAAGCTACAAAAAAATTTTTTATATAATTTTATATTGCTTAGCATTTTTTAAATATTTTATTATGCTATTTATAAACAGGTATATATTTTGCTAATAAATTTTAAAGCTAACTTATTTATACTTTTTTATTTTAAATAATATATTTAATTTAAAGTTAAAAAATTTAATATATTATAGTTTTTATTTATTAGTTAAGCTTTATATATTAATTAATATAAGCTAAGCTTTTTAGCTTTTTATAAATACTATTAAAGCATTTAAAAAGCTTTTAATTAAGTTTATAATATTAGCGTTACTTAAGTTTACCAGGTTTTTTAAGTTATTTTTTATTTTATATAATGCTAGCAAGCTTTATTTATATAAAAATAGGTTTAAAAGATTTTATTTGCTTAGTAATTTTAAAAATAAGTTTAAAAATAAATTTAAAAGATTTTATTTATATATTAGTAAGTTTTATAAGTATTTGCTTAACGCTAGGCTTTATAGCCGTTTTTTTGCTAAAGTAAACAGGTAATTTATAAAAGTTAATATTTATATTAGCTTTTTATTTAAAAATATTTAAAATTTATATAGTTTAGGTGTTTTTAATATATAAGTCTAGGTTTAATAAGCTAGAAATAAAAAAGGTTTTAATTTTATAATAAAGAAAATGTTTTTAAGCTTTTAAAATATTTTAATACCTGCTTATATTTTATTATATATTATTTATATACCTTTTTTTTAGTTATTTAAACTTAGATTTTTTAGTATATTTTTTAAATAATTAGTTTATAGCAAAAGATTAAAGTTTATAAAATTTATAATATTTAGCAAAAGATTAAGGTTTATAAAATTAAAGTTTTTATTTATTATTTTTAGCTGTTTTATTAATATATTTTATACTATTTAGCTTGCTTTATTATAATAATAAGTAAACGTTTATTTATTAATTTTTTATTTTAAAAAATAAAATAAAAAGTTTAAATAAAATTTAGTTAATTTTTTTATTAATTTAGCTTTATTAGTTTATAGTTTTTTAACTATAATTTTTTATAAAAATATTGTAAGTTTTTAAAATGTTTTATAAACTTAAAATATATATTAATTATTTTTGTTTTTAAAAAAGTTTAATATTGCTTAACAATTTAAAATTTATTAGGCGTATATTATATTATTTATTTAACTTTAGGTTTTAACTTTATTAAGCTTATTTTGCTTATTTTTTTAACTTTTAATTTAAATTTATTAATATTTTTATATAATATTTTATAACATTATATATTTAATAAGTAATTTATAACAACTAATTAAGCAGGTTATTGTGACGGATTGGTATTAGTGCCATTACCCACTAGGCCACCCGCCCCCTAGTAAAAGAGGTGTGAATACCAAGGTGGTAGCTTGGCATTCTATAGTGGACTATATACCTGTAACAGTTATAATGCTTTTTTGCTTGCAGCAGCTAAATAAGCAGATTATAACGCTTTTAAAAATAGAAAGCTGCTTCCTATGTCTATAGTTTATAATCTCTTAGCTTTTTAAGATAAAGAAAAAATAAGGCTAAAAAGTATAAAGACAATAAGACCTTATAAATCTAAGGTTTAGGAAATAAGATATTAAAAAATAAAATAAGGCTATAGGCTTAAAGCTTAAACTAATAATAAAGCTTAAACTGCTAATATAGCTAGCTTAAACTAATAAAAACTAATAATAAAAAATCTAGGAAAAAAGTTTATAGCAAGGTTTTAAAGCTATTATATAAGTTAAAATAAATTTAAATAAATTTACCGTTTAGCAGTTAATATAGTATATATAGTTAGTTAATTATATAGCTAATTACTAGCTATTAATCTGTTAAACTTATTAAAGTAAAAAAGCATAATATATTTTTTTATCTTTTTACTAGCTGAATTTAGTTAGCAACTATTTTATAGATCCTAGACGCGGTTTCTAGGACGCGATCTCCTCGACTAGGTCTCTTATCTCCTATCCTTTAGACGGTAGAATATGTCATTAGTTATACATCACCAATCTGGTGTCCGGAGTATAACACTATTTTATTATTAAAAATATAGCTAATATGTTTTTAAACTTATAGAACGTTATTAATGTAAGCATGTAGGGGGCCCTACCGCAGGTGAGACCGCGGAAGGTATTCCTATCTCGATTGCCGTAGGCAATCGAGATAAGAATCTTTCCTTTTTTATCATCTAATATACTACATTGCCTTACCCTATGGTTCCCTTTACCATTTACCGTAGGTAAAACCGTAAAAGGTATTTTTATTTTAATTATTATAAGTAATTAAAATAAAAAACCTTTTTTTTTTATTTAATATATTATATTGCCTTTTTTATCATTTTTTTTACTAATAATATTAAGATTTATAAAGTTATTTAAAATAAAAAGATTTTTTTTATAAAAATTACTTTAAAAAGTATTATAAAGCTAAATATTAATTTGCTTATAATATTAGTTTATTTATAATATATATTAACGTAAAACATAAATAAATTAATATTTTTATAAGCTATATATAAAAAAGTTTATATATATTACGTAATATTTAAATAACTTTATAAATTTTAATGCTATAAACTAATAATTAATATTTTTAAAATTATAATAAAACAAGAAATTTTAGCGTATTTACTATATTTAGCAATATTTTTTAAAAAAAAATGCTATAAAAATATAAAAAATATTTTTAAACTTTTTATTTTATTATAGTTTAAACAGTATTATTTATTAATTATAACATTAAAATTTATAAAGTTAATTAAAATAAAAGAAATATTTTTTATAAAAATTATTTTAAAAAAGTATTGTTAAGTTAAATGTTAATTTGTTTATAATATTAATCTGCTTATATTTTATATTAATTAAAAATATATATTATATATTATATATTTATAAATTATATTAAAACCTTTTTATAATTATAGTTTAAGTTTTTAAACTATTATAACCTTTATTATATTTATAATAAAAGCTTAAAACCTTATTATATATAATAGCTTATAATTAAAATTTTATTATGTTTAATAAATATTTTTTAATATATATATATAAAGTAATATATTAAGTAAAAAAATATAAAAGAAAAAAAGGCTAAAACTTTAAGCCTTAAAAAAAATCTAATTATAAACATGGTATACTAGCTGCTTAATAGCCGTTAAGCTATTATAATAGCCTAATGGCTTAATAATTAATAACATATATATCACACGCGTTTTAGCGTATAATATATAATACACCTTCTCCGGGGTTATATTAATATTAATTTCTTTATTTTTTTATAAAGTGATATAACCTTATAGGGGGTGTATCACGTGTTACGTGCTAGAACGCGTGTTATACCTATGCTATTAACCATTAAGCTATTAGGCTATTGTGATAACTTAACGGCTATTAGGCAGCTAGCATACTATATCTATAATTAGATTTTTTTTAAGACCTAAAGTCTTAGCCTTTTTTTTTCTTTTATATCTTTTTAGTTAACATATTATATTATATACACACTTTAAGAAGCATTTATTATAAAGTTAATTAATTAAGAAAAATAGTTAAAAGGTATAACTATTATATTTAAAAAAAAAAAAAGAAAAAAAAAAGAAATTATATAAGCTATAGTTTATATAATTCCTAGATATACTTTAAGGCTATAGCTAATACTAGGTGCTAGGAGTTACGGTGTAATGCCTAGCAAACTAGCTGCGGCCTAACCGCAGGCCTGGTCCCCTTACCGAAGGCTGCGGGGTCTAGGGTTGCCGTACGCGTGCTGTACTATATAGTCCATTCTAAAATACCAAGCCACCACCTTGGTTATTCCACGTTCTTTTTAAGGAAACCTGCCGTAGTAGGTAAAATGGCCACTATGTCTTAGGTGTAACACTAGGCTTTATAAGCCTAATAAACACTATATATAAATATGCATTATATATTATAACATATATTTTGTTAATACCTTTATATATTTATATTATTAATATAATAATAAAATATATAACTTTTTTATTATAATAAGTTTATTATAATTATTATAAATAATAACTTAAATATTTAATATAATTTATATATATAATAATAGCTTAATAACTTATAATTATTTTTATATTTTAATTTTTAAACTTATTTATTAACTAGTTTTTTTTTTATATAATTAAAATTAATTTAAATTTTTAAAATAAACATTATATAATTATAATAATATTAATAAATAAATTATGTTAATTTTTATTAAAACTTTATAAGTTATAAAGTTATTAATAACTATAATAAACTAATTACTTTATTAAATATTATTTTATCTTTAAATTATAAAAACATATCTTTAAATAACTAAGTTATTATTATATATATATATAATATATTTAAAGCAGCCTGTTTATAAATAGCTTCTCTTTTTTCCCTAAGTGTAGATTTTTACCAATGCATGACAATGGTTCCGGAGCCCTGTCTTCGTGATATTGCCGACCGTGACATTTATAATGTTACTATTATTAAGGAGAGCAGGCTTATGGAATAAAACATATCTCATTAAAAGCCTTTACTTATCCCGCCTATTTTGATCCCCCGGCACTCCCCTGAACGGCTCCTGCTTTGTGTGGTTGCGTCATGGTTTCTTTGGCTTCTATCCCTGGTTCTTCCCCCGGCGATGAACTCTTCTGTATGCTGCGGGCCTTGCCTTGCTCATCTATTAATCTCTGTATCCACCTCCCAATCCATCCTGATAGGACTCGATATTCTCGTTCGTCATAGCTCTCCAACACGGTCATATTCAGATATGGCTTGCGGATGCTAACCGGGACGGCGTAGGGAACGGTGCTCCATTCGGGCAATATGGTCTGATGAGTGCAACTTGATCAGCAGTACTCTAATAGAGAGGTTCCTTGCGCTGGCCGTCTTTGGTTCACCAGACACTTACCAGGCTCTGTTTGAGACTCAATGAGGACGACTCTGGAAAGCAGGACAGGATTCGAGCTCTCCACTCAGTCTTCCTTGTCATATGAAAGAACTCGCCTTGTACTTCTGAAATTTCTTTGAAATAACCCTCCAGGCTCTGGAAGTTTGGCGAATCATCAACCAGAACTAAGCCTCGAGTGAACGGCTTTCTGATGGTATCCCTTATATTTAGGCTTGCTCTTACGTTCGTTGCTACTGTACTTGCTGCGTCAGGCTCTGGTTGTGCTGTTGCTTTAACAACGATGCGAGCCCACTGCCTTAGCCCATGTGAGAAGTTTGGCGTTCCAAACAACACAAGCCCTATGATAATGCCACTCGCTGGCGTCTGTTTGAGTAGCGTAATAACCTCGAAGACCTGTTAGTATTACCGACGGTAATTAATAGGAGGGTTGACACGAATTGAATTGAATTCAATCAACTTGCCGGATTGGACAATATTAACAGTCATACTTGTTCGCACAAAAGACCGCCATATCCATAACCGACTAATATCACGTGTGACGCTCTGCCCTTTTCGCTAAACTGCTTTCGGTCACTAACGATATCTCGCAGCTTTTGAGATCGATCACACAGTGCCTTCTTCGATATATTCTCCCCTAAAGCTTTAATAGCGCGCTTTTGAGTTTTGGGGGAGACGACTCCGTTCACAGGGTAGGAGTACTCAAAAACGTTAACGTGTGGTATTTTCTTTGGCCAGCAAAACTCAGTCCCCTGTCCCCAGGTGCTTTGGGCGGGATTAGAAATATCTCCAACGAGTATAATACTGCGCCGTAATCAGCACTCAAAGGTATTAGTTAATTCTAAGTCAGTGGTACTAAGCGGAAACTAGACAGTATTTCGGAGTCGCGGTTTGGACATAAAATGACTCCATGGGTTGAAGCAATTTAGGCTTACTCTGCAATAGGGCTATCGGATGCTGGGTCTGACAGAGGCCTCAAGTCATACTGGCTTGAGGACATAGGTTGGGAGGTCGAGCCAGCGCTTAACTGTCCCGCCCCCGACAACTGATCGCGCGATTCAGACGACATTGAGTCGAATCGATTGTGTAGAGCAATTTTCATACAAAAAGACTTAATGATCGGAATATCTGGTCGTCACAGTCAAGGAGAAGGGGCTGGGTTGGATGCAGGCTGTGAGGGGAAAGCAGATAAGGGAGACAGACACCCGTGTAATGGGGGCTGTGGAAGTATATTTCGCCGAGATGCTGGATACCGTCTGTAAGAACCAATAAAATCAAACAACCGCAAACTCCACAAGACTTGTCAAGCAAACGAGTTCCGATACCCAATCTCCTGATTCCGCTTCTTATTAAAATCCGACATTACAAACCCGGAGTCGCTCTTTTTGGATACCCGGCTCAAATAAATGGATAATAGATCATCATGTACCCTATAGTTTTGAGATGGTACTTCGATACCTCACACCGTCTCGTCATATGATCCAGCCCGGGTAAGCATTGGTAAGCTCTGAAGGTCGTGTTACACTCCTAATAGCTGGTTTGCCACACGAGCTTTGTCACGAGATAGACAATCCCTCTGAGAAAATACTACCTACTTGGGGCGACTGATGTAAAAAGGCTGCATCTGGCCGCAGACAAGACGGTAGAGCGTCGCAACAGATGCATTGTGATCCTCTTTACTAGCCAACTTTGCCAAGATTCTTCATGGCTTCTGCTGTTCAACCCTTCCTTTGATTATACGGCTAGACGGACCAAACACAGGCGGTTACGTTTTACGCCACGTTTGAAAAAGCAATATGGAGAAATAATATGAGGAAACAGTCCGCACGGAGTCGCATCAAGTGAAAGATGAGAAGGGAATGGCGTTAAATAGGGCTTCCAGACATAGATAAGGCCACCATCTGGTAAGCAACGGTTGCTTATAGGGACGCCGAATTAAAGTCATATCTGAGGGGCGGAGTAAACCACGTCAGCAAAAAGGCATGGTATATACCAGTACATGCCGGGAAGGTATAGAACCAGCGGGACTTGTGCCCTCCTAGCTTTAAGCGAGTGACAAAGATAATATATGACACGGGGAATCATATTAACTAATGTTAGTAGCCTCCCCAGAGTTTAGCTTTACCATGCACCACCCCTTCGCGAACTACCCCCCTTGGCGAAACAGCAAGCCCCATACAAAACTCATACTTTTCAACAACCGCGCAATCAACCAGTACTTAGTCTATTGTTAATTAACTATATATTTATATAAATAATTAAAAAGTCTTTATTTTTATATAGGTATTATATAATATAACGTTATATAATTAACATAAGCTATTTAAAAATAAAAAACTTATAGTTTTTTAATTATTTTTAGCTTAAAAATATAAAATCTATTATATAAAAACTTTTAATATTATATATAGTTATATTATAATATTATATATATTTATTTTTTTACTTTATTAATTATTAGCTATTAATAATAAAAATATATTTATTATATTTTTTTAATTATTTTATTTTTTTAAAATATTTTATTTAAAAAATTTTAAAATTTTAATATTATATAATTTTTTATATAAATTTTTAAAATATATACTTTTATATTTACCTAAGCTATATATTATTAATAAATGCTTCTTAAAATGTGTGTATAATATAATATATTAACTAGAAAATGTAGAAAAAAAGAAAAGGCTAAGACTTTAGGTCTTAGAAAAAATCTAATTATAGACATGGTATGCCAGCTGCTTAACAGCCGTCAGGCTGTCATAATAGCCTAATGGCTTAATAGTTAGTGGCATATAAACAACACGCGTTCTAGCGCATAACACGCAATACACCCCTTATGAGGTCGTATTAATTATACTATATACTTTATATTATATAATATTTATATAAAAATAAAGCCTTTTTAATTACTTATATAAATATATAATTAATTAACTACAGACTAAGTACTGATCGATTGCGCAGTTTTTGAAAAGTATGAGTTTTGTATGGGACCTGGAATTTTTGGCTGTTTCGCCAAAGGGGGGTTCGGCAAGGGGTGGGGGATGGTACTGTAACTGTTTTGTTCTGGTGTTTTTTTATTACATGGCTAGCCTACAGCACTATTTGATGAAATTGAAGGAAACCTGCATTCGGCTGAGCCCAAAGAGTGCTTCCGTGACGCTTGGGGTAGTATCATTCCACAATGCGTACATCGGCAGGCTCACCAGGCTAGATCCTAGAGAGGGGGGGCGTTGGTGGGTAGAAAGGTACAGCACATCCTCGTAAAGCAGCTTTTCGAAAGCCGGGACTGATTTCATTCACTGGTCAGATTTCAATTGTCTTTGGCGTCAGGGCAGTCGAGGGGCAGACGCCAACAACGACTAAACAAAGTCGGTAAACAAAATGGAAGACATCACAGGTGGCAAAAACATAATAGTTTGCTGCGACGGTACCTCCAATTCGGCTATGAAGGGAAATGACTTGAATCCATACACCAATGTTCTTCGCATCTCTAGCTGCATTAAGCCCCGAGGTTTTGGTAAACGTCCACAGATCGTCAAGTATGTATCGGGTATCGGGACAGCGGATGGAAACGTATTTAACACATATCTTCAGGGTACTGGTATTGGTACGTACTGTCTCTTTGTCTTCCCTTATTGTACTATCACTAACTAGTCGTGGTCCACAGGTATCGATGAGAAGATCAAGGAGACATACAACTTTATCTGCCATAACTACGAGAACTACGATTCGCCCGAGGAAAAAGACGAGATATTCTTGATTGGGTTCTCTAGGGGTGCGTTCATTGCGAGATGTGTTGCAGACCTTATTGATAAGATTGGGATCTTGACTAAGATGGGCACCCACTACCTGCCATACTTTTACGAGTTGTGGCAGCGGAACGGGGACTCTTACAATGGACTCTCCTATGATGCGCTGCCTCCAAGGAATCCTCAGGGCAATCCTCAAGTAGATACTCCGCACGAAACAACTGGAAACGAGATGAATCGAGAACAGTTTCGAGGACGTTTTCAGTATATTCTCGGCAATAAACTTTATGTACGCCGAGGCGTCCACGTAAAGGTCTGCGCCGTCTGGGATACCGTTGCTTCCCTCGGCCTCGTCTCAACACACCTGAGTATCTTCAGGCGTTGGAAGTCGCGCAAGCTAAGTTTCGTCGACTCGAATTTGTGCGACAGTATCGACCACGCCATCCAGGCTCTCTCGTTCCACGAACACCGACGTCCCTTTTGCCCTATTGTGTGGAAACTTCCGAACGGCGGCGAGAATGATAGGAATGGGGGGCCTCGGTTACAGCAGTGTTGGTTCATGGGTTACCACTCTGATATCGGCGGGGGAATACGAGGCGAGGGCCTATCACATTATCCGCTGGCATGGATGATGTCAAAGCTCCAGGATTTCTTGGACTTCGATCATTCTAATTTTTGGACGCCCCGGCCGATAGAGATGAGATGGAAAATTAATAATCGAGGGGATGCCTCATCCGATTCCCGTATGTACCCTCACTCCACCCCCTACCGACTCCCTTTTCCCGTTGATTAGTCTTTTTCACCTGAGACCCCAAGACTAATAGCGGGAACAATTTCGGATACATTAGTGGGTGTTAAAATGGACGCCAAAGATCCAATGTCGAAAAGATACCGTCTCGCTGGTTCTTACTACCGTAAACCAAAGCTGCACTTCTGGCTCCCCGAAACGGAAATTAATGACTTGATAGAGGGAGTCACATCATGCGAGACTATACATTTCACTGTGAATCTCCTCGATAAGTGGGAGATTATAGAACGACCTAAGACGATGGAAGAGGCATTTTTCACAGGAGAAAAATGGCGTTTGAAATTCCCTTCGCCCAAGTCGCGGGGATATCGATCACTGAACTCTCGGGGCAGGGCACATTCCCCTGAACGCGAAGCCTATGAGATGGAAGAGGAGAGGGTGAATGCGGTGGAGATAGAGCTGCTGACAAGGTGGATTGACGGGGAACGTAGCGCGTATTCCGGAGAGCATATAGGCGTTCAGCCTAGGATACAATCATATTTAACAAAGGTATCAGCAGATTTATGGGTACGTAACATCTTGTAAAATAAATCATAAGAAATAAACCGAAAGAAATAGGTAAAAATATATTATAAATAACTAAAATTAAAATAAACATAATAATATATTTTTATTTAATTAAGCTATTTATTTAAATAAAATATTATAATAATAAAAATATTATTTATAATAATTATAATAAACTTATTATAAAAAAGAAATTATATATATTATTATTATTAATTATAAATAAAAGAAATTAAAATAATTAAAGTGTTTATTATTAAATTAATATTATAAGCTTATAAATTATTTATAAAGATTATTTATATAATTAATTATAATATAATAATTAATAATTTAAATAACTTATATAAAAAAAACTATTTATTAAATACTTTATAAATATATTATATTTTATATTTATTAATAATAAAATTATTTATATATTAAATATTAACTAGTTTAATTATAATAATTAAAAGTTTTATTAATTTTTATATTATATTAAAGATTTTATAAGCTTTTTTTTATATAATTTTTTATTTATATTTATAAGCTTTAATATTTTAAAAAGCTTTTTTATAACTATAATAAAACACTTTATATTTATTAAGTTTTAAAAATAAAGTAATAATAATATATATATATATATAGATTATATATAAATAAAGTGTTTTATTATATAATAACGTAAAATATAAGCAGATTAATACTTAGCTTAGCAATACCTTTTAAAGTAATTTTTATAAAAAATATTTCCTTTATTTTAAATAACTCTGTAAATATTAATGTTATAAACTAATAAGTAATACCTTTAAAATTATAATAAAACAAAAAATCTAAAAGTATTTTTTATATTTTTATAGTATTTTTTTTTATAAAAATATTGCTAAATATAGTAAATATGCTAAAGTTTTTTAACATTTTTAATATATTTAAAAATATTTTAGCAAAAAAAAGTGTTATAAAATTATAAAAAATACTTTTAAATTTCTTATTTTATTATAATTTTAAAAATACTATTTATTAGTTTATAATATTAATATTTATAAAGTTATTTAAATATTATATAATATATATAAACTTTTTTTATATAGCTTATAAAAGTGTTAATTTACTTATAATATTAATTTGTTTATAATATATATTAATACTGTTTTTATATTATTTAATTATATTAAATATATAATAAAG
This sequence comes from Xylaria sp. Z50, assembly GCA_037356035.1. NCBI lineage: Eukaryota > Fungi > Ascomycota > Sordariomycetes > Xylariales > Xylariaceae > Xylaria > Xylaria sp. Z50. Next base: position 55,140 of record JBAWJU010000004.1, read on the forward strand.
ATTATATAAAAATTTATTAATAATATTTAAGTTTAAAATTGTTTTTAAATTTAAAAATATTATAAAATATAAAATATATATTAAATTTATAATAAAAAGTAAATTATTAAAATTAAAAAATTAAAATAATAAATTTATTTAACTTATTAATTAACTTAAAATAAAGTTTTAAATATAATATAATTTATAAAAAAGTTATTTATTTATATAATATATAATATAAATAAATTAATATTTTTATAAACTATATAAAAAAATATATATATATTATATAATATTTAAATAATTTTATAAATTTTAATATTATAAATTAATAATTAATACTTTTAAAATTATAATAAAATAAAAATTTAAAAGTATTTTTTATTATTTTATAATATTTTTTTTTATTAAAATATTATTAAATATGTTAAAAATATTAAAAAAATTTAGTATATTTATTATATTTAATAATATTTTTATAAAAAAAAAATTATAAAAATATAAAAAATACCTTTAAATTTTTTATTTTATTATAATTTAAATAATATTATTTATTAATATATAATATTAAAATTTATATAGTTATTTAAAATAAAAAAAATATTTTTTATAAAAATTATTTTAAAAGGTATTATTAAGCTAAATATTAATTTGTTTATAATATTAATTTATTTATAGTTTATATTAATAAAAAAGTTTATAATTAAAATTTTTTAAATTATATAATATATAATATAAATAGATTAATATTATAAAAAAATTAACACTTTTATAAGTTATAAAAAAAAAGCTATATATATTATATAATATTTAAATAACTTTGTTAATTTTAATATTATAAACTAATAAATAATACTTTTAAAATTATAATAAAATAAGGAATTTAAAAATATTTTTATTATTTTATAGCCTTTTTTTTTTGCTAAGATATTGCTAAATATATTAAAAATGCTAAGGAATTTTAGCGTATTTTTTATATTTAGCAATATCTCTATAAAAAAAAATGCTATAAAATAATAGAAAATACTTTTAAATTCCTTATTTTATTACGATTTCAAAGGTATTATTTATTAGTACGTAGCACTAAAATTAGCAGAGTTATTTAAAAGTGGAGTAAGTATTACCTGTTACGGTTAGGTAATTCACGGAAGGTACGGCTTCGTGATAGAACACTCTATTCGTATGGAATCTACGTATGAGGAAGGAAAAAGGAAAGGAAAGAACAAGTGTGTAAGGCACACACACCTATGCGTGTGTGTGCTGTGGCTAATGGTGTGGTTGTGGGGCTGTGCTGTTAACACAGCCACACCACCGTCACTTTACCCTATAGAAAATTAGCTTCCAGGGTACGCCAAGCCAAAGTGTTAATCCGCTTATAATGTTAATCCGCTTATGTTTTACGTTATTATAATATAAACTATAAGCAAATTAACATTATAAACAAATTAACATTTTAGCTTAATATACCTTATAAAATAATTTATATAACAAATTTATAAAAATATTTTTTATACTTTAAATAACTTTGCAAATTTTAATGTTATATGTCACGGTTAAGTAATCACGGAAAGCGTGGCTTCGCGATAAAATACTCTATTTGTATGGAATCTACGTGATATAGAAAAGGATAGGACCTAGCTGGTTAGGCTAGTCCCGGCATAATATAACTATTAAGGTGGGGTGGCTAGGACCCTAGTTACCCCTAGGCACACTGTATCACTACGTATAAGGAAAGAAAAAGGAAAAGAAGGAGCAAGTGTGTAAGGCATACACACCTATGTGTGTGTGCTATAGCTAATGGTGTGGTTATAAGGCTGTGCTGCTAACACAGCCACACCACCGTCACTCTATATATTAATAAGTAGTACTATTTAAACTATAATAAAATAAAAAATTTAAAAGTATTTTTTATATTTTTATAGCATTTTTTTTTATAAAAATATTGCTAAATATAATAAATATATTAAAATTTTTTTAATATTTTTAATATATTTAAAAATATTATAAAATAATAAAAAATACTTTTAAATTTTTTATTTTATTTTAATTTTAAAAGTATTAATTATTAGTTTATAATATTAAAATTTATAAAGTTATTTATATATTATATAATATATATAAACGTTTTTTATATAACTTATAAAAATATTAATTTATTTATAATATTAATTTGTTTATAATATTAATTTATTTATAATATTAATTTGTTTATAATATTAATTTGTTTATAATATATATTAAAATTTTTATAATAAAGCTATAAAGTTTATAAGCTTTTTTTAATTTTAATATTTTATAAAAATTAAAAAAAAAATATTAAATATTATTTATTAATTATGTTAAATAATTTATTAATTAGTTAAAATATTTCTTTAATTATAAAGAATGTTAAATGTGTTTTTTTAAAGCTGATAATTAAATCACCATTATGGGGTTAATATTCACAGACGATTTTATTTACAAGAAGTAGCTGACGTAGATAGACGAGCCCATGATAATATTTTCCACTTCTACGACTCTACTTGTACAGAGGTAACGTGGCCTAACTATCTGCCTTCATTTCATAGCGATGTGAGATTATAGTCTCTCTTGATGATATCGGCAAGCTATAACCGTAAATTAGTTGTTGTCAATATGGCGCTTCGAGGGCACAGCAAAATTCTCTTACCCTCTCACCACTAGCATACATTGTTGCGCTGGGCGTTCCGGAAGTTTGAAATGGCCAATAGCTGATATCCGCAACCCTCAACCCTTGAATCCCATGAACTTTCCATTCGTTGTCGACTACGCCGCCCAAATCCTGCGGTAGCATTGCGGCTGTACAGCATTGGTGAGCGTTGGAGGGGTTAATATGCTGTCTCAGGACGGCGATGATCTCCTCATCTGTCTGCAGCTGCGCACCGAATGGACTTGCTTCAACCGGGCTGAGTGAAGCCATATCCGGAGCAGCGAAGAGCTCACGGTTCTTTCGGAACAAAGCAACATATACAGCGAGATCAACGGGATCTGTGGCGGTACGATAATCTAACACCGGGCTGAGTGAAGCCATATCCGGAGCAGCGAAGAGCTCACGGTTCTTTCGGAACAAAGCAACATATACAGCGAGATCAACGGGATCTGTGGCGGTACGATAATCTAACACCGGGCTGGCTAATGGATCGGTGCTGTTGATATTTACTGTCCCACGACTGAGCGGCTTGAGATGATAGATAAGGCTTGACGATGAAGTCCCCCAATGGAGAGTACCGACGGCAGCATCCTGCCCTTCGAATTGCCGTATTAGTAGCTCGCGTTGCTTCTTGTAACCTTTAAGAACGGTCGGATCTACGTCGCTCGGAAGAGACGCGGCGGGATCTCGGGACCGAGCTTCCGCGGCGATTGCGGAGTAATTACTAGTGACGAGCTGCAAAGAAAGCTGTCCGATGTTAGTGCTGAGCGACCGAACTATTGTGTATGCCCCAGTCCGATCGGTATCATAGAGCGCTCTCTGCTCTGCGTTGTATGTGGCATTGGAGTCCAAGCTTCCTGCATTCGGGGTAACATTTTGGGTGACTAGCAGAGGTTAGATCGATGGTTATACGAGAGCCCCGGAAAGGAAACATACAATTCCATCCAATAGTAAGCGTTGACTGATCCTGTAGGTTCTGTCCAACTCCTGGGAGATCTTGGACGATAGCGATGCCAAGCTTATCGAGCAGCGCTCGAGGCCCAATCCCAGATAGTTGCAGAACCTGAGGAGTGTGGATACCGCCAGCCGCAAGAATTACTTCTTTCGTGGCATACACATTGGCACTGCTACCGCCCGCGGAGGGGAGGTACTTAACACCTATGGCTCTAGTCCGATTAAAAAGAATCTTCGATACAGTAGTACTCGCAAGAATATGGTAGTTAGGTCGCAATGCTTTGACTCTTTCATAATGGTTAATACGGGCATCACTCCGTGTCATAGTCGTTGCGTCTAAGACGCTGGGTATCCAGAAAATGCCGAGGTTGTTACCTGCTTCTGGATCCTTCACAACAGGCAGGCCGATCGACTTAGCTGCATTCCACCAGTTGGCACTACCTGGATAGAAGTAGTCGGGGTAGGAGTATCGTAGAGGCCCGGATGTTCCGCGGACTGAATCATCCCACGAGATATTCGCTTGCGTTGCAAACCCGCTGTCTGGCTTCGTAAAACTCTCTGCCTACATGGTATGTCAGCATTATCGCCAATTTCACCCCAGACTTTGGGGGCTTGCCTTCAAGAAATACGGGAATATAGAATCCCAGCTCCAGCCGGGATTTCCAAGTTTGCCCCAATCATCATAGTCAGCCTTGTCTCCTCTATAGATGGACCACGGGTTAGCTTTACCGGTGGTTTCATACATAAAACCCTCAGGTAAGGGTCTGACGAGATAATCAGCGTACCTTAGATACACCATTGCGTTGACTACACTTCCACCACCTACGACCTTGGCGCAAATGGTATCTACTGACCGATTGTTCAGGCCCTTCTGCGGCACTGATTCCAAGCCATTGAAGTATTGAAAAGGGGGGTAGGCCCCAGGAATCAGGACGCTGTCCTCTCTCTGGTCGAAGGGCCCTGCCTCAATAACAAGCACGTTGACTATATAAGGTATGTCAATTGCGCTTCATTCCAAGACTAAGATCACAAAATAGTCGAGAATTTACCGCTTGGATCTTCCGTTAGGCGATCCGCTACCGTCAATCCAGCGATGCCCCCTCCCGCGACAACGAAATCATAGGTGTTTTTCTCGGCCTCTTGGTGGGAGACGGCCGATGCGTGCAGGGGTATGAAGGCTGCCGAAGCTCCTTCAATAGCAACTAGCAAAGAAATAAGAGCATGAAACTGACTCGAGTGATTACGTAGGCACAACATTGTGAACTTCTTCTCTTAGTCCACGAATTGTTGTTACTGTCAACCCAGGAATATTAGAAGTAAAATGTTACACTACTAGACTAGACAAGGTCACGCCAAGCCATATATTTAGGGTCACGCGCCCATGTCTAAGATGTTCGGAATGATCGGACGTAAAGAATCACGAGCACTGAGTTAGCATGCAAGCCGACATAACAGTAAGGCATGACACCTAACAGACTAGAATAAAGTAATATTGTAGCTCGGGCCAAGGTGTGAATAATATAAGATTCCCAATCCCCAGACTGAAGTTGGCAAGACTTTATACCTTAGGACCAAGAGAGAATTACTAGCCGACTTGGCTATGTCCTAAACCCTTGAATACAAGCGTTTGTCGCGTTATATTCGAGTGGTCCTAGCAATAACTATCTGTCACGGACAAGTGGATCTCTACATATCCCAGTAGGTGGAGGGATCGGCTGAATGATAGACCGAGTGATCTGTAGTGTAAATAGTTCTATTTCTTTGCCATAATATTGGGAGTTTAGAACCTCCACCTTAGATCATCTACATACACTACTAACTAATCATTTCCGGAGAAAACACAGGTTCCATTCTTCCAATTGATGACTCTCCACTCCTCCGCGAAACTGTCTAATCACCATAAGACCGGCAGGCGAGGTTGGACAATATGGAGCGGTGAAAATATATATTTTGGGCTAGCGTGTTTTTATTTTTAGCATTCTGAGAATTTAACCGTTGCAAACAATTTGAGCCGGTGTCGTAGTCTAAGCATGAGAGGTGATATATCTCCGTTGTTATGCGAAAACTCTAAACTGATGCCTTTGCTTATGCGCACAACGCCTTCTTTGTCCTATAAACTATAACAACTGGTATAGGGGTAGGCAAGAGGGCATACTTATACTGGGGAACGGTGAAGGGGGTGCCACCAGCTTTAGCAGAAACAGTTCTAGGAGCAGTCCCCGAGTTCAAGGTGTTATGATTGGTAGGTTACGTCTCCGATTCTCCGCAACCTATTCTTCGAACCCCGATAGTCATCGCACCCAGTCTTTTCACAAACTAAACTCCGGGTTTTTACCGGATTGAATATCAGGCTCGCAGGATATAGGGGTAGTTGGACAGAGAAAGCTAACAGCAAATACCGCTTTACCGGATCTAAGTTGCTTCAGAATATAGAAAGTAAAATATGGATCTTAGGAGGTTGGATTGAGGCAGGGCTATTCCTGCTGCGACTGGGCTAAAAATCAGCGTTCAGCATAATCAAAGAAATACTTTGACTGATTAACAAGTAACTTAGCGCAATTAATTAAAATAACAATTTTTAAATTATTTGCAAGTAAAATAAAGATTTTTATTAATTATTAATTACTTGTAAATACTTAATAAAATTAACAAGTAATTTTTAGTATTTTTTTTTTTAATTTTTTATAAGGTATTTTTATTAAGAAAAGTCTTTAGGCCTAGTGGCCTTGCACCGCCACATACTAGCCATAACAGCCACAGGTAGTTCGAAATTTTTTCCGCTGCGCAGGCCTTTTTTCCCCTTATCGGACCCCCCTATTAGACCCCTTTCCTTCCGCCGAAATTACTTATCTTTCTTAGTCAAATATTTAAGTCAAGGCAAGCAACAAAACTACTTAAGTCAGTCAAACAAGCCGAAATCCAGCGTCAAGTCAGGCAAAACAAAAAAATCTCTTTTTTTTGACTTATTTTGTTTGTGCTGAACGCTGCTGAGAATATCTGGAATTGGCGCGGAAAATTGTGGAAATAGGCATCGACTCCTATTGGTCGTGTGACACGCCATGTGAGAAGGGCTATAGCAACAAAATACGTACGGACATGAGACTTCTAGGAGCAGAAGTCGGCAATCCACAAGAGGCAAGGGTTTCCAATTCTTCACGTAAAGCTGAGAAATCCAGTATCAATCTCTACTAACCTTCTTTTCCTCTCGGCATTTGCTCATTTCTGCAGCTATTGATTCATCGTTAGTACTTACGGGCACTTATGTGGACGCAATTTCTGGTAGACTTACACAACGCTTGAACTCGGATTGCAGTTGATTTTAAAATCAACCTGGTGTTGAACAAGGTTGTCATCATTCATGAAGGTTCTTAAGCCATCTCGCGTCTGAGACAGGATGAACGGATATGCTCCTTTGTTGATGTAGTGAAAATGTGCGAGAATCGTCACTGCTCCACTATGCTGTGCTTTGATAGCATAAGGATTGGCAAACCGCGTCTGTGCTCCCTTAGTATCAGTCATGTATGCTCTAAAATCTCACTGAAGTTAAGATTATACCCACCGGACGTGATATTTATTTTGCAAATTCCTCATTTCGTCTGGTGGTAAGAGAGCAGTTGCGTAGGAGAATGAATATGACGAGATATATAGTGAGCCAGTGTTTCCGGTTATTAATTATTACCATCTCGTTAAGCCGAGTCACTACCGCTTTGCTGAGCGGTCGCAGAAATTTAGTGTACATGATGCATTAGGATTGAGCTATTATCATTGGAGGTATGGGAACATAGGCGAACCAAGGACTCTGAGGATCATCGACCTTGGATATTCCGAACGCTTATTCATTGACAATATGCGTTGAGCCGTTTGTCTCTCGACAAACAACCCACAACCGGAGCGCATCGGCAACGAGGCAACGTTCTTCCGAGATCTAATTCACCCGTATTAGCATTGCACTAGGAATAAGAATAAGTGAAGAACCTACGGTAGCTTCGTACGCGTGTCTGTACGCCATTTCGAAGGTGCTGAAAAGTAGGGAGTCTGATTTCCCGACAAAGGCTTGGATCCAAGCGTATATGCTGGACTGTAGAGCATGTCGGAACAAGTCGGTTGCTTCCTCCATGTTTTCGATTGCACAAGGAGGTATCCTGTGAGCTTGCAGCATACCATTACTAACCCATTTTTCTTCCAACGTGTCCCCTTCGATGGGCCGAAATTGTCTGACCCTATATTTGGTGCTATAACCCCCCTCCATGAGAATAGGTCTGATTTCCATGACTTTGGTATCCATGGAAGCCCAGTCAGTGATGTCGATAAGTTCTAGCGTTTGACACCTGCGGGTAAAGAGCTGGTGTGGTGCCTTCTGCTCTCGACACAGAACGGCATCAGTAGGCTGTCGACGTGGGAGAGACAGCTGACAGACAATAACTTTTTGGGTATCCCACACTCTACTGCACAGTCCTAGCTGTGCAGCACAATATAAGATATCCTGGTCGTCTTGGGATTGCGTCTGATTGGGACGGGCGCAATCTTAGACGTGCACTGATTTGAGCCTGGTACTGTCTGACGGGTCGATGTCTCCGCTATAACCTCAACCGGAAGCCGGCTATCTTGCGTGACGTGCGCATGGAGAGAGTGGAACTTCATGACCTGTGCGACTATGGCTGAAGAGTGAGAGCCGTCATCATGACGCAGGCTTGAGTTGTTCAGATGTCCCCGCACCTCCCATGCTTCTTGATCCGGGAGATAGGAAATGGAACGAGTCGGTAGAAGCAAGTGAACTGGGTCAATACAGGAATAACTCGTCAAACTAGCATCCAGATTTGCGCCGTCTCCATCAATTTAGATATAGCCGTCGGATGACGCCGTTCTGAGCATATTAGCCTGGTGTAATAGGCGACCAGGGGCTACCTCAGGGTTCACTTGGTTACATTCAAAACCATTGTCGAGGTCGAGAACCGAGCCAGAGAGCTCTTCTTGTGTTTGAGCCTCGCCACGCTCATTGCATCCCCGCTCTGAATGGATATCTGTGTGTCTGGATATAGGGAGTGGTTGACTTGAGAGGTCCGCAGCCAGCTGCTTGAACGGTGATGCCAAGAATAGCCGCTGCACCGCTCAGTTGGTGTTCCGAATATTGAGGACTGGATTGTTCCGTATCTCCTGAATCCGAGTTCTCGATCTTATTCATAGCGTGGAACCAAGTATCTACGCCTATCACAGGTTTGGCACACGAAGGCTCGGTTGAACGCATATATTGGGGGAGCATGAGCGTCTACTGGAGTCCTGGAAGTGCGCTATTCCCGAGCCGGCCACTTCCAGGGCTCGAATAGCTGCCCAGACTAAATAAAACAAAAAACAAAAAATCATTACCCAGAATGATCCTCCCTCCCTCCCTTCCTTCCAGCCTATCCGAACCCCAGGTAATATGACCAGTACCACCGTCTAGAATTCGAATAACTACCGCGTCCCCGAGGGACGGCGGGCGGGATAAAAACCTCCGACCACCCTAAGAAACACCCCCTTCGTGGGAGGTGGAAAAGTGAGGCGACGAGGAAAATCCCTTGCGTCGAACACGCGGCGCGGCGGCCCCTATATAGGGGCGCCAGCGGGTTCCGTGCGGGTGCTAACCTGTCTGGGCTTAGAACAGACCAGTAATATGCTTGTGTAAGGACCGACTAAGTTATGAGCGCTAGGAGGTAAATGTGAGTGCATAGTGGATACTAGTTATGCCGTTCCTCGGCCGATATCTAGTGGCTCTTAAAGTATGAGAGGACGACAGATACCGAGATGACAGACCGGTTTACCGCCACAGACGGTAAGCCAATCAGAGCAATCTTTGAGGAATGACAGATGAGATGCTGCGGTCGCCCATATTCATTGCAGTGCCGAGCTGAGTATAGGCATGGTTCCGATATGAGGGCCGAGGCGCACTCCAGGCGATATGGTCCCTATAGTACGCAAGCTAAATACATGGTACCAACACATGCAGGCTGAGTATCTAAGTACTTATGTAGATGCATGTAGGTACATGTAACGCTAATTGTGAAGACGGAGTACAACTCCTGAGGGGAGGGGTACAAGTATTCGGTTTACTTCGTTGACCGGTCGGCGGTTTGAATCTACAAGCGGATTGGCTAAGCTGGTTGCCTTGATGAAATACAGAACTAATCGTGCGAGTTTTTGCTCGGAATTTAAGAAATGGCTCGTCTTCAATAAACATCCGACCAAGTATGTGAAGGGAAGTCACCTATCTCCCTTTGGCCATCAAGAATTCTACATTTTGCTACCGCGACTTTGCAGCACGTGAGTTGCGCTCGACAAGCTTCATGTCGTCAGAGTACGTCCCTCGCGGCCCCTCGAAGCCGTTTTCATAATTGACATAGATATCAGAACGAGAGACCCGTGTGAAGAGCAGAGCTCTAGTGATCCAGTTGCTCTTGGCAATTCGAAGAACTTTTGGATATGGAACGCTGAGACAGGATTTGACCTAACACACCCTGCCACTCCTACAGCTGAGCCCGTTGTCCCACGAATTGAACTCGAAGCATATAATGCTAAGATCACAATTGCGCCACACAAGACGGCACTTGTGATTGTAGACTTGCAGAATCTCCTAGCACTAGAGCCCCCAAATGTGAATACTCGCGCAGAGGAAATCATATTGAAGTATGCGGTACCAGCGGCGCGAAAGGCTGGCATCCAGGTCGTGTGGCTTAACTGGGGGCTCACCCAAGAGGACCTAGACAACTTGAACCCGGCTACTGAGAGAATCCATGCCTTCCACCCCGACGGTTCCCCTCAGCTAAACAAGGGATTTGGCCATGATATGGGACTGCAGAAGACATTCAGCGGCGAAGAAGTACAAGCGGGGAGGTTTCTAATGCAGAGCCAGTGGAACACCCGGCTTCACGGACCATCAGAAGCTGCCTACCAAGAGGGACTCAAGACCGGTATTCCGGATAGACTATTCTACAAGAACAGAATATCGGGAATGTGTCAGGCTAAGACGGATTGCACCGATTTCTTGGTCCAGGCAGGCATCAAGACTCTGTTGTTTGCTGGCTGCAATACAGACGTATGTGTGATGGGCACTCTGCAGGATGCAAGCTTGAAGAACTTCGACTGTATACTATTAGCTGACGGCACTGGAACGACCAACGGAGAGAAGGCGCAGTGGGCTACAGAACGCAATTGTCGAAAGGGCTGGGGCTTTGTGTCGTACTGTACGGCTCTCAGTGACGGAGTTGCTAAGATGAAAGTCTCCGCCCACTAGCGGGTCTTACTTACTATGTATAGGTCCCCTCCGGAATGCTATGGGATGGGGTAATAACATCTAGCTAGCAGGTTACCACAGTAGTGTAGTATAACACAAGCAGTGGCAGGGGTCAGCAACATTATTGCCCGAATACCTAGTCTAAAGATGATTTATTCGTACCTTTAGAACTTGGAAAGATTGATTTCAGGCGTAGCTCACCTTGAAACAGACCTATCAGAAAGTGAAATGGTGTCTAGAAGAATTGGTGATGTATCGTCTGCGATCATCAGGTAGGATCAGGTACCTAACATAGTCAGCATTCAGAAATTCAAGAGGCCTATGTCCCCAACTCCGCTATCGTGATAGCTAGTATGACCGTTGAATATCCCGCACAATCCTCTAGAGGTATCCCAAATTCGAACAGTGTGACCGCGTGAGGCGGACGCGATAACTTGTTGGTCGGATGAAAAGGCAGTAGCGGTGATCCAGCCATTACGATCCATAAGGATAGCTTTCTCTGTTCTAGCCGCTGGGTCCCGCAGTCGAATTGTTTTGTCTTCCGAGCCTGATACCAGTAGCTGGCCACGTAGAAAACATGACGCAAGTCGCATTATCGGCGTGGCCGATGTGTCTCCCGAGCTCCTCTCTAATACTTCATACCCCCCTTAAAGCAATAGATGGTATGCAGGAAGAATTAACACAATACATCGGGATGTATAAAGTTAAAGTGAGTTTAAACTAGCTCAGTCTTCTTAATACTACTATCTCTACAAGACCCTCATAACAAGAAAATAATAAAATCCAGAATACATTGGTAAAAAGAAAAGACTGAGAGTTGCAGACTAGCTGCCAACCTTGTTACAATATATTACAATGAAATGTATGACAAAATCCTTTTACAGAGAATGATTTTCAAGTTCTCTAGTTATTTTATAAAGCTACTTGTTGCTTTAAGATTTAAATTGCTAACATAAGAATAATAAATGGCATTTAGCTTTCCTTTTCATTTAATTAGTCACTACTTATTAAACATTTAGATAATTACGGCTATTTCTTTGGCTCATAACCATCTGCGTCAGTCATCCATGCTGGTAAGCCACCAGAGCCTCCCTTGTGGCCTTGCCCCTTCGACTGATCCTTCTTAGCCACTGGCTCATAACCATCTGCATCAGTCATCCACACTGGTAAGCCACCTTCCTTGTGGTCTTCCTCCTTGGGCTGATCATTCTTAGCCACCGGTTGTTTTGAGGCCTCATAAGTATCTGCATCTTTCAGCCAGTCAAGCGAGGGTTGTTTCTTTGAATCCTTCTGTTTAATCTTCTCAGGGTATTCGACAGCAACATCAGGATAGAGTAGGGTTCGAATGTGCACTGGCGGTGGATATTGCGGTCCCTTGTCACTTGACTTGCTTTTGGGGTCAGACATCTTGTTTCTTAGTTGCTAAATATGATTATGGATGGAATTTATGAGTATGTTGGTGAATAAGAAATTTTAGACTTCTAACGCGAAGCGACGCTTCATATAGACGAAATTGAAACGAAGGTATTTGAGAAACACTTAGCATGTCCAATAACGGCAGCCTTGTCTTGTAACTGTTGATAAACGGACAATGGCTTTGTTAAAACGCCCCCGCCCCTTATTATATAACATAACCTCTTTATTATGAATTCCCAATGAGCATCATTTACGAATAAGACATTATAGAATAATCATTGTAACACTATGCGCAAATTATTTAATACCAGTCTAGTTACGTGCTTTCTCTCTCATATTTTGCAAATATTAATCTCAGTGGCTACACTAAGGTTTCAGGCAATATTGATTATGGCCTTATCCTTACATGGATCCTGGAAATATATGCTGTCGGATTGGTTTTTGTTTATTTCCACACGTGAATTCGGGCTCACGCATCGTAGAAACTTTACACCTAGGCTCTAGGGACTATATATAAGAAGGGTGTGACGGCAAAATCAACGTTGCTAGTCCCTTGCCGGCAATAGCAGCTTATATACTCTGTGACAAAGGGGTATTAGGTAGAGCATAGAGTAGGATTTTAAATCATGAAACCTTCTAATGTGTCAAGAGTCCTTGAAATATTAGTTCTATACACCTATAAAGACATTGGCAGTTAGAGTGTTCAATTGCCGGCTTGCATTGCCCACTCTAGTCTTTTAACAGCTGTGCCTTATACTAAAGCAAGACCTGAAGCAGCTAACCTAGATTTCAACGCCAAGAAATCAAATGTTTCCTATTTTTCAGATGGGCCAAAAGTTGCTGCCCATGGATCATATTCTGGGTTCAACATCAATTGTTGTAAGTGCCGTCTTCTTATACCAACATTGCCACCATCAAATATCGGTAGAGCCATGACATTAGACAGTAGCTCAGCAAACGGCTGGCTCGTATCATAAGCTGTACTAAACTTCAAGTCAGCAAATATTAGTGAAATGAGGATGCTTAGTCCGTGCCCACATTCCAACAGCATTGATTGCGTCCGTGACCGCTTTTACGGCGTTATCGCTGCAGTACACCTTAACGCTCAATGCGAGCTCCCTCCGGGCATTGTAATCGCCAGGTCCATTCTCCATGGCATGTGCGGCTTTCCATGTCAAAGCACGACAAGCCTCGGTTTGCATCTTGATCCCAGAAAGCAAGTCGGCCACAGCCTGGCGCTCGAGCAATGGCACCGCTCCACGGCGATCGTGGCCCTTTGCAAAAGCTAGTGTCGCATCAAAAGCAGCACGCATGATCCCCACGCTCATCGCCCCTACAAGTACGGCGCTGCAATCGAATGAACCGTTCACGATCGCCGCACCTTCTCCGGGCATACAAAGAACGTTCTTGATCGGCACACGAACGTTAGTGTATTTAATATGAGGACCGGAAACTGAGGTGTGGCCTATGGTTTCGAACTGGCGCAAAACTTCAAACGCTCCTGGGCCATTGCGATCCAGGTCTTCCCTAGTCACGATCAGGATCATGATGCTATCCCTGGGGTCTTGATCCTTATCCTGCTCATCTGGTGAGTTGGTTATGTCCCGGCAAACGACACATGCTAGATCTGCACCCTTGAAGTCCCAGCCTGCACTATTTGTCGCCCATATTTTCTCCCCATTCAAAACCCATTCCTCGCCCTCCTTACGCGCCGTGGTATTGAGGCCTCTGCCGCCCTTCTCAAGCCAGTTTGCCACCCCCCCTGGCTCGCTGAAGACCAGAGAGGCTAGGGGAGCGCCGGTCTGGGAAAGGAAAGGTGCTAGAAACTCATTCTTCTCAGAATTTTGTACCAAGTTGAAGGGTGCCAGGCCAAGTCCTGTTGCGAAAATTGTTAACGCTGCTGATTGTTCAACTGCGTAGAATTCTTCAACCAAGATAGCCGCTTCCACGAGCGACCCCGCCCCGCCGCCGATGCTCGGTGAAATCTGGCCTTTAATCAAACCACCGACGACACCGGCTTCATATGTGGACCGAGTAGCTTGAAACCGCTCACTATGCGATGAGTAAGCCATATACAAAGAACGCGCCTCAGCTAGGACATTTCGGGCGAATGAGGCAGCCGCAGTTTGAGTACCGGCCTCAGATGTGCTGAGATGAAAGTCAATCGGCATTTTATTGTGGTTACGAGAAGTACAGGTACTACGAGGCGGTAATAGCTAAGCGTAGATATAGGTGAAAGGAACTAGAATGAGTTTTTTTCAACTGCAGGAACGCGGTGTCGGATGCGTTCGTTTATACCCCTCATCTTTGCTTATGTAACTCTTATAAAGAATATAAGTGCTTATTGGCGACAACGGAATGAATCGTAAGACAATATCGTCGGGGAATTATAGGTAAGTGGTATACCCATAGTGGCACGCTCCGCGATATCAGCAAAAGGTAAGACGCTAGCCCGATAGCGTATCTTACTTCCCAGATTACACTCGAGAACTGTAGCGAGGTACAAGTGTTTTGTTGATTATAATATACTATATCAAAATGTGTCATAGAGACACAAGATTAATGTATGGGGGGTTAGCTTCTGACTTGGTCCTTATTTTAACGAGTTTCAATGCGCTAAGCTTTTGACAGCAAACGCTTTCAACATTGTTAGAAATGCTGTGACTAAATATCGATCGCTCATAACCCTAGTAAACAAGATTTAAACTAATATCAGTTTGGAGCAGTAGCTAGCGCTTCCTTAATAGATAGATGTCACCGTTAGAGGATAAAATGCTCTGCTACCGGGTAACTTCCGCGAACAAGGGGGTGGGCCTTCCAAAGATGCGTTGTACTCAACTACGTAATTTGGTACTATAATTTGTAGTGCTATGCTGTAACTTTGCTGTAACTATCTATTAAGTATTATTAACACCAGTTTTTGTTCATAATTAAATCGTGCGTGTGGTATGGTTAGTTGAGGCCAAATAGTTAAGATTGGTGGTCGTTTGGTGGATTACCGGTGACGAAGGCACTATATGACTTAATCATAGCCATCCTAGAAATGGAGCTAGGTTTTTCATTTCAAAGCGAATGATACATTTAGATAGGTAGCTAATCCCTAAGGGTAGCTGGTTGGTTTGAGCAGCCGCTATGTGTGCCGTGGCACTACGTATCCCCAGTCAGCCTTTTCTCAAAAACAAGAATGAATCGAGCATGAATTTGTTACATTAGGGTATTTAATTTAGAACTGGGGTGGGATCCTGAAGGCCTCGCCATTGTCTAGATTATATGAAAGTTCGACAAGGCATGTTTTGTCCTCGCCGAGTAAGTAGATAAAGGCTCATCGGTAGTCGACACCCAATAGGATAGTGTATAATATCTCTGTGTCTACATTCTCATTTTAGTATGGAAAATAAAATATGGAAATTCCCTAAGAGTCGCTTGAGAGTCTTGACGAGAAACGTTATCAATCAACTAGTCATCTAATACACTGAAGAATATACCTAGTTGTCACACGGAAGACTCCCGAGTCTCCAACCTTCGACCAATCAGAAGGTAGTATAGGCCCTGACGAAGGCCTCAAGGCCTATTGGTCAACAGAGTGGTCACGAGGACATACCACCTGCAGAAGGACCAACAGTTAAGGCAGGGTAAGCCAACAGGCATATTGCCAACAGAAGGTTGAGCAGAATAGCTGCCCAAAGTGAGGCCG
Source organism: Xylaria sp. Z50 (assembly GCA_037356035.1). Lineage (NCBI taxonomy): Eukaryota > Fungi > Ascomycota > Sordariomycetes > Xylariales > Xylariaceae > Xylaria > Xylaria sp. Z50. The sequence goes on from JBAWJU010000004.1 coordinate 71,121, forward strand.
TATTCATGTATAAATAGAGGGCGACTTCCCAAAACAGCCTGGGAGGAATCTGTTCCTCATGGACCCTTGAAACCCTAGTAGATTATTACTGAATACGAACCCATTGTTCCAAGCCATATTCCTTGTCACACCAGTCATCTAGAGCTATAGGTCTGGGCATCAACACAAAGATTTGTTCATCCAAGGGCACTGGGTAGGCTAAGATGAGGTATGGCAGCGTATGTTGATAAATAACAAAGATAATATCACTCGTAATAAGATAATACAGCCCCCTTGTAGCGGCCCTCCGAACACCAAATCCGTGCACGCAGCAGGGGAACTTAAGCGCTTGTGACCGTTACCGGGATCGTGAATGAAGCCAAAGTGTTACCGTTCCAATTAACTGAGGCACTTGCGGTAAACTTCTTGCCGCCGCTAGTGAAAGTTTGTGTGATCTTGAGCGGGCCTTGATTGATAGTTATACTGGCGGTGGCGTCGCCCGGGAGGGTGTTGGTGCAGCTCCCCCAAGTGTTACACTAAAAGAGTCAAGTGTTAGACAAGATAGTTCGAACGGTTTGATGGGTTGAAGACTTGAGGGTAGATATCCTCGGATCGAGTCTTCGGGAAATATACAAGGATGTCATTATGTTAAGTAGAAACTTACTCGGAGAGCAAAAGCTGGAGCACCTGGGACAGCATCTGGAGCCCCAAAGATGGCGTAATCCGAGTTGCAGCCGAAGGAGGAGCCGCAATTAGGCTGGAAGCCGACCATATACCAGGTACCGGCGTTCTCTTGGCGAGCCTCAACCTCTGTAGCGGCGGGGAGAGCAACAGCCGACGCACCAATGGCGCAAAGGGAGATTGCGGAAAGAATAAAACGCATGGTGATGAAGCTTCCTTAACGGAGGATAAAGATGTAAGTGAAAGCTAACTTTTTTAACTTTACGGGAGTAATTGTTGATTCCGATGGGTGCATCTAAAATAATTCTTGAGAGACTGAGATCTCAACAGCTATATATCTGCTTCGTACATTCTGCTGTGCCGCAATCTTCAACATCAACGTTACCCTATAGCCTGGCAATATTATCGCCAAGGTGGCGAGAGGAAGTCCTTCCTGTAAACCTGCCTAATTGATCTGCTTCTATTTACTTTTTGACAACCAAGTTGAACTTTCCTTAGTCATGTCATATAGGTACGCTGCAGGATGCATTGAGAATGGTAAAGGATGCAATACTTGCTGACTACCCGAACAGTAAGCCGACCGAGTCTCAAGCAGGCGCAGCGATGTGTTCAGCTCTTTTTGAATGTGGTGTTTGTGCAAGACGCGTGTAGAGCAGAGCGAGCCAATCATGAATTCTACCTGGGAAATTGGTCGTTCTTGGCCGTATATGCATATAGATCATTTACAAGCGGCTTACCTTACTTTGGAAATATGTAGATATCTCGTGAGAACCATACTAGAGCTATGGCACCATAGTTACGCCACCGTTATAGTTTAAGGACATCTACACCACTACGGTACCCATCTTACCTTAGCTTGTAGTTTAAGTCAACTGTAGGGCTGTTAGGCAGCTTGGCACGCAGGCTTATTATTCCGAATGCGAATAAGCAACGTTCCTTGGGAGTTCAGCTCAGCCCCTGTTGACCCCACCTGAGCTAACTAATCAGGAACATTCTGTATTTTCTCCACAGATCATCGATTTTCTTGTGGACGCGAGGGCTCTCGAGTATCAATATTTCTCAATAGGTGCTCGTTTTCATCCCCCCTATGACTTCCCTAGACGACTGCCTTGCCGAAGCGCAGCGATGCTGTTTCAAAAACTGTAGCACAGTGGACATTCTGGAGTATATGGAGGGTGGGAAGTCTAGTGAGTCGCGAAATTGGTAAAGGAGTTGAAGGATTTAGACGAATTGTTTTGTTGACTCAAGTCTGCAGAGTGGGTGGAGGACAAGAATTTAAGTGCTTATCTCAGCGCGATCAAAACTAAAGGCAAAGAATGTTCTCCTGTGAGCAAGCATTCGGTTATTGGTGATGGCAATGCAGCTCCTTGTCAATTACGGCTCTTGTGAGAACAAGCGTTTTGTCACTTCTACTACATCGCGCTGATGCGGGGATTGCAGCTTCATTTCCGCAACTGTAGGCAACAATGGGCTCCATACCCATGTTGACCCAGCTGTACTTAAATTGCTTTATGACGAAAGCAATTTGCCGGCGAAATTCATTATCGACTTCTTCCAGACCGAGGACTGGACTGTTTTCCCTACAGGCTTCACTTTCTCGAAAGCTGGAGAGTCGCCAGGTAGCTCGAGTGAGTTTGAAGTAATTCGGACATCACAAAACTCGGTCATGTTAACACACTATAGCTCTTCAGTATGGCTTTTGGTCTTGGGGCGACCGTACTACTCACTCTTTTGTACAACTCGTTGTCGAGCCCGATATACTGACTTATTACCTCGTCAATTTTAATGATGAAATGAAAAAGTTCATAGAGACATCCCTCAAAGACTACGCGGGACCAATAGTTGCCCCTTTATTGTTAGACTCTTGGATTTTGACCCACATCCTGAGTTCATATCGCCGAGCGTTAGGGGTCCAAAGGTTGAAACTTCGACAAATTGTGTGTCAAATCGCCACGCAATCAGACTAGCCTACTAACTCTGCGCTTAGGAGCACCGCGATGACACTGCGGCTGTGAGAAACCAGGTGCGAGAGCTGCACGAGCTATGCAGAAGTTGGCATGCAATGCTCAAAGACTTTTCAGACCTGAAAGAGCACGCTAGACAGCTGAATGCTTTTGGCAGACGCTTGAACACGACGTACCACAAAACCCAATCAAATCGTCGCGACGGAGTGCTGGAGGCTTTCGACTTGTTGGTGCAGTTCGAGAACAGCTGCAAGTTTTGGGCTAGCTGGGCAAGGACTTATCTAGACCGTACTAACATTTGCATCAATCTCGTAAGTTTCTTCACCTTCTGATAGATAACATGGACCTTACGAATGGACATAGGCGCAACACCTTGAAAACAAAGAAATGGCAACGCAAGCGAGGAGGGAAAGTATCTCCATGTTTACTCTCGCAATTGTGACAGTTATCTTTCTTCCAAGTACATTTGTTGCTGTGAGTTCCTAATGCAATATAGTTCATTAAATCTATATCGCCACATCTAATCCTTATTAACTACGACACAGTCGATACTTGGGACTAATTTCTTCAATTTCGACGGAATGGCTTTCACGGTTTCAAGCCTCTGGTGGATTCTCCCGGTAGCGTCGATCCCACTTACTCTTGCCGTGTTGCTATTTTGGTATCAATGGTCCAAGGTCCGATCAGATAAGACACAGGCACAGCTTAGAGTAAAATTACCAAAAAACGGAGTATTGACTCCGCCAGGTATTGGCCTTCACACGAGGAACTATCTTTTTCAAGATGCGTTCTTTCTTTTTAGGAAACAAAGGTAGTGCGCTTGAAACCTTCGAGGACTTTGAGGGTGGTTATTTTATTACTATTTTATCAAAAACTGAGGAAATGAAGTACCTTTTATCACAGATAAAATATCCCAATGGTAGTTGAGCTGACAGCCAAATTCATAAATCGGACACGGTTACTAGCTAGTTGACCCCAATATACACTCCAACTAGCTAAATAAGAAGTGTTTAAAGGTTCACGCAAGTTTCCATTTGTCTCTCAATAAAATACACAACGTGCGAATTATTGTGATTAGGATTTTCATCGCGTATGTTTTCATTCTGATACACGCACAGCAACTCGTAGAGACTCAGCTCAAGAACCCGTTTCATCGAGGACAAACCCCAGTGGACCATAATTTCTTCCTCAAAAAGCTCTGTTTGGCATCATATTTCAAGCCATCGCTCATGCGTCTTTGTTTGACTCAACTCTAATAGAGAATGAGGTCGACTAATATTTTCCTTTGTGGTTCAACCGGATCGTCATAATACAAGACATTGCTAATTAACTATACTCTTGAAAATTACTCTATTCCAACTACAGATTTGTTTCTCCTTTCAGTAAAAGTGAAAACACTAGTACTAACCCACTATAAAGTCTCGGTATTTGGTTGGAAAGGCAAATGACGGATCAAAAGACTACACAAGCTACCGGAAAAGACACTACACTCAATACCACTATCGACGGCTTGTGAAGCCCTGAATCTATTATTACTAATTCATAGACTATTTTTTTTCTCTTGATCATGGACAGCGACCACAACTCGACACCTCAGGTAGGTGATTCCCCGAAAACTTGCACTCTGCAAGGATGCAACAATGTTGTTTTTGAGGACCATACGCGATGCGTTAAGCACCTAGCGAAGCTTAGGCCACCCCGAAACAAGGGTCGGTAATTCTGTCAACGCCGCACTGAGATGAAACGGACAAGATGACTCGTCTTAGTAGAAGGGGCGTCCCCTAAATTAGTCGATTTTGTTCGACGCCAGCAATTCCACACAAAATCTCGGATCTCACTAGTAAGTATTATAATCACAAAATTTGGCTAATCATAATACAGATTGACAATATGCCTAGCAACCCCGGTTATACATATTGTCTCTCGAAAGCTGGTCACTCATTGAAAATATCTCTCTAAGTCCATGCTATCGATATGTCATCAAATGGCACTCGAGCGTGTAGTTTTAATACCGATACCTCCTAGTTACCCCCCCTCCCCCCAATGTAGCTAAAATTTCTAATAAAATAGACGTCTTTAACATACCCATAGTTGAGTGATGATGAATGGTGCACGATAAGGAGCAAAGAGAGGTGGCGTGGGACCACCTAATTGAACTAAGCCATGTTACCTTACCCAGATGGGTAGGCATGTATATAGTACTACATAGTATGTACACAAGCATAGTATTAGACACTGTGTTTGTAAGGGTATTGTAGGCAATGTGGGTGCTACTACACTGTACGTCGTTGCACCTGCCTTACTTAAGTAACAATAGGTGGGTACCAGATACCTACTATACTAGTATACTACATACCTTCAAATGCGGGGACTAAAACTCTACGCTTTGAAGCAAATCTATCCTAAATGCATAAAAACAACACTCCCATTCGATCAACACATGCATTACCCAGCTCTCCTTTTACGCAGCAGCTACCGCTAAAACGCTCTAATCTTCAAACAAGCTGATTCATTACCATCTTACCAACCCTTTTTTCTTTATAGTTCTTGATCCAGAAGTTGTAAACGGCCAGGATGTCGTCTTCATCAGTGAAGCAGCCCTCTAAGCCGTCAACGCGGCGCCTGGTGAATTTCTACGACCCTATGACTAAAGGGCCCGATGCCCAGGGCCGCACACTTGACGAGATTCTGGGGTGGAGCGACGACAGACTTGAGTACCAACACAACTACATCCAAACCGTCTTTCCTCTCCCCGAGGAGTCTGGCTTCGGTCATATGGCCCCAGTTATCGACGAAGAAACGATGCTCATTTTCGCCCAATCACCTGAGCTTAAAGGGAACCTGCTCCGCGCACTCAAGCGCATGCTCGCCTTCTACGGATTCGATGCCAAAGACAAGGAAGGTCACGATTATGAGCTCCTTATCACGCCCAAAAAGGACCGCGACGCCGGGTTTTCTCGTTGGGTTGTGCGCATCGATCACAATCACCTCCGTATCACCCGCATTATTCGGAGCCTCAGAGTTCTTGGCCTCGAAGGTGCGGCGAGGGATTTCCATAACGCTCTCATCAAGGTTTACACAACTGTGGGTACTATTGGCTCCAACACCATCGGCTACTGGAATCGCGCTCTAGAGAAGCCCCTGAGCTATGCTCCCGATGGCACTGAGATTCCTTGGCTCAAGAAATACTGAAGTCATCTCTCATGGCCCTCATTCTAAGACCACTCTGGCTAAACGAGGATTGTCGTGAAAGCAAGAAAATCATCAGGTTTACGACTTTGACGAGTATATGATAGATTTCATATTCGAAAACATGTGTTAGCATTGGCGTTGGGGTAAAGGGGTCCAGAAGGTCGTATTCTCACAACCGATTATGGGCTGTATCGTATGTACATACCCTAGATATTACGATGCTTAGCCTGTGGAATAGAGAAGCAGTTTCTTTAAATGGAAAGGCAAGCGACAGAAGGAATAAGAACAAATTAGACACTATGTCCTCATTTTGAAGGCTAACACAAACAATCTATATCGAGCTTTTACGACCCCGGTAGTCATTCGAATGAACTATTAAAAGCCTGCACTGAAATGGAATTTCAACGTGGGCTAAATATGATGTGTATGTTGAAGTAGTAGGTATATGAGTGGTTCAGTTGATTGACTAACTGACTGACCGACTTTAGGTAGGTGGGAAGACCTCTATATATATACGATTTGGTGACCGTTGCCCCTATTCATGCACTAACATGGCAGTGACTCCTTGACCTCATACACTTTCGACAGGGGGCGCCATGCGGAAAAGAGCACCAAGTGTCAAGAAAACTGTAAAACACGTGAAAATAATGAAGCTCGCAGGAGTCGAGATTAGGGCCATGCTGTTGCCTTTAAATAGCACGTCGGAAAGCTGCGGCCTGCGACTTTGCGTGGATATTGGGTGTCATGGGACAACAACACCTCGCCTAGCACTCAAATCTCTACTGCAAACTTAACCTTGGGGAAGGAAAACCATTGAGTTTAGCCGCGAAAGAAAAGTCTCTGCTGTTTTCAATTTAGTAGATGAGTCCATAGCGCTTGGGTACTCCCAGGAGAGTTATTTGGTTTCGCCATGCCTACCAAGTAGTCGATCTCCTCTTAGCCTTGCATATTGGAGACTGGAATTAGTATATATCATAGGTGCCAAGTACACCTAGATGACCCTGGCCCCCTAGTGATACACCCAGTGACATCACGACGTAGCGTACCTTATTTAGTATACAAATGATCCCGTTCTTGTCTTTCTTGTTTGCTTATGTACCACCGATTGTTCTCATATTATAAAACGGCAAAAACTAGGATATTGGCAGCTCCAATTACAAATATTCTTCTAAGGTGTCCAAGGACCATTTATTATTGTAGGATTGTAGAAATAAGGTGGGAATACCAAGCCCAATTGCACAGGCCAGCTACTATCCGAAGATATATCTGAATGGCTAAACACCAAAACCTTGGGCTTTCGATTTCCTTTTATTGTACGCCGAGACTAGTCTCGGTATGCACAACAGTAAGAATCCCGTGAAGTAATATCTTCGTACCGCCGGATAAGCAAATCCTCTTTCCATATCTTTGCCTTATTGGACAATTACTGCATAGTAATCAAAGTTGGGCCAAATTTTCTGCAAGATATAAAGAGAGGAGAGGAATTGCGGCCGAAACTGTGGTTTTGTGATACTTCGCCACTTCCAAAAGCTGCCATCTACAGTACTTCACAGCCCCGTCGAGTTGGACCTGCATACTTACCTACCGCTTTAGGGAAAAGATCTCTAAATGGGAACCTCACTATAATTAGCTACGCTCTAGCTGAAGCCGTGACAGCCACGCTGGTGCCTGCGTTGATTATACTGTCCCATTACTATTAATAAATAGTACACAGTTTTCGCATCCATTATTCGCCAACACCCTATTTAAGTATCTAATTGTTTATGAAAAAAAGAAAAGGAAAATACTCATCCAACTTCATGGTTTATTTAATATGTCTCCTTAATTCTATTATTTCATGGATCCCGTCTATCAAGGCATTTGGACAAATTGGTCCGATGGTCCGGTTTTTGGTCTAACCATCACTACCACAGACAAATATGGCAATTTTATAATCGCCTTCATGGCGCTCTTTATTGCCTTTGCGGCTAGTCGTTTCTGGAAGATCACCTGCATTGCTCTTCATAGAGCTTTCTCAACAACGGAGCCCCGCGATACTTTGCACCATCAACGCCAAGTTATCTTGCGAAATGCTTCAAGCCCCGGATCTGGACTATTGGCCTTTCTGTGCTTGCTGCTCGCGTGGCGCGGAACATCCATCCGCCGCCGGCTTCGAATATGGCCCCTTATTATCCTTGCATCCGTCTGTCTGCTTGGCTTCATGTTTTCTGGAAGCATCTTCTCGACAGTATGCACAGTCTCGAGCAACAATATCCTAAGGCTCTGTTTGGGGAGTGAATACAATACGCGGGTGGCAGAACCTGTCTTTGAATACTCATTTAATAACTCAGGTATTATTTCGGACCTAATGGATGATTCATCAACATATGCCAGTTGTTGCTATAACAATACTGGCCCGTGTTTCGTACCTTGCGGTTTCGTCGCCAGACACCTGCCTAGAAACGAAACGGACAATCGCGCGGCATGCCCCTTTGAGGATCAGATATGCAGTAGCACTAATGCAAATCTCCGTCTTGATACCGGGTATGTCGACAGTAATGATCACATAGGGCTTAACGCACCAGCTAGCGAAAGATTCACATGGCGATATGTCTTACATTGTGCACCATTGAAAACAGATAACTACACCAGCTATACTGTCCGGGGGGACGAGAGCGTTGTAAGATATCACTATGGGACAAGGATCATGAGCCAAACGCACGGCCCGAGTGTTGATGATTACATCCTGGAGAAGAATGATGTCGACGCTCAGTATCCTTTTACATCAGCAGAACAACCGGCACATTCATCAAGCTTCAACTTCGGGTTCAAGTAAGTTTAAAAATAATCCTATCACAAGCTATTCAAACTAACAATACATCTCGATGATAGTGTCCTTCGCTCGCGGAGAGTCAACGGGCAAGTTGATCCCGACTCGGACTTCCACCCAATAGCTGAGCTTGCACGAACTGACGGCGACCTCATTGTCGCCTTCCTATCGGGGAATGGAGTCCTCTTCAGCCAGGCGTTAGATGATGACTGGTACCAAGCCACAGTCCCTATCGCCACATCACATAGCAAACAGGGGGGCGACCGGGCATTGAAATATCGACCACTTAATGCCGCCTCACCAATGGGCTGTGTTCAGCAAATGCAATGGTGCAATTCAGCATACCCCAGGGGCAGTGGTTGCGGGCCGCTCGCCAGCACTTATGATGCGTTTGTTGGAGCGGCACCGTTCTTTAATCTAACCAGCGATGAAGTGCACGGTGTCAATTCTTCGAGGCCTTTTTCGACTTCGAAAGCTGGTGCACGCCTGATTTGGGCTGCTTTAGCGGTGTTCAACTCGCCAGCATCATCACTTGACAGAGTAATAGCTACTCTTGGCGCAAAATCTCTAGCCTCTCAGCTCCAATTTGACAACGGAATTCAGTGGCCGATCCCCGTTGATCAATGGCAAGACGATGTTAGGCATTGGTGGGAAACAGCGCTTGCATCTGTGCAGGCTAATTTTCTCAGAATCACAATGGCGTCTTTCTCACAAGCACCTCTCACTAAAGAAGAAATCAATATGTGTCGAAGCCAGGTATGTTCCTTTTTATTATTACCTATCTCTTGCGACAGTTCCTTTGAATATTAATATTATTGTATTAAAGTTAAGCGGTGGAAGCTAATGCCTGGTTTAGAAGCATAGGAGCACAAGGTATACGTCGTTTAGTATTTTTAGCCTGAGCTTCATCATCGCGTTTGGCGTGGTGACTATCAGTACTTCTTATCTTCTTGAGCCCCTTCTCTCGTGCCTTTCCAAACGGCACAAAAAGAGGCAATACGCCGATCTCGAATGGGTTGCAAATGGGGCCTTGCAATTACATCGTCTAGCACACGAAGAACACCGTCAGTCTTCGTGGTCGCGTTGCAATCGAGAAATTCCTATAAATGATGCCGAAGCCTTATTACCGAGCCTCGATATAAGTGACCCGGAACACCCTATGCTTCCGTGATAATTAAACGAGAGTTACCATTGGAAAAAGGAGTATCCTAGTCATTGTCATTAATCCGTGTCACACCTTTTAGACCGGGGAAGCTATTTTGTGTAGAAGTAAATCATTACACCTCATACCTAGGTCTTAGCAGTCTGTGATTTATAGCAGCGGAAAATAACTTCGGCGTGGCACTCTCGATGTCTCTCTTTCGCGCAAGGTAGCCCTGAGTTCGAGGGCATTGCGCATCAGGAACCGGTTTCTCGCGAGCTCGTAACAGAAACATTAATAAAGTGAAGGTCAAAGCCAATCATGACACGGAGTTCATCAAATATGGAATGCCGAATCGTCCTCCTAGCCCTTATGGACCCGCAGAACAGTGTTTTTAAGTCGGATCTTGAACTAGTCGGGAAATGAGGCATATTCGACAAATTCCTGTAGCAACCGATATAACATGAAGTACCATGTCGAAATGAAATAAAAAAGACTAGTAAGAGACACACCTCAGCCCGTGTTTTCCTCGACACGCGCGTAGTACTGCCTGAACAGGAAAGCAGACCTAACCTCTTCGACTACTCGGAAATCTACTCTACTTAATTTGGGATAGATAAATATGTGCCTTTAAATCCGATATTTCCGGCACCCATGATAACATTAGTGAAATCAGGATTGGATAGGGTCTGTCGAGACTACAAAGGTAGTTAGTTTATAGATGGGTTTGGGACTTAACTACTTTTAACTCCGATAGCTTTACTTTGACGGTTGGTTCTCAAGAATAAGAAACCAATGTAGATAAATACTTGAGTGAGAATTTTGAATTGAAGAATAGTAAATAAATCAATAGAGAAAAGTTCCCATATAAGTTGTATAATTGTCATCAAACATTGTTAGTATCCGCCAATCGCTCGCAAACTAATTGTGCCTGGTTTGTAATGCCCCGGTTTACCACAGCTCAACCCAACATGAGCGACGAGACGAAAACAAACAAGCCCCTGACCTGGCTAATCACAGGCTCATCCTCCGGTTTCGGGCTATCCCTAACGCGCCTAGCGCAGGCCAAGGGGCACAATGTGATCGCAACATCGCGCAATCCGAAGCGGACGCCCGAGCTCTTGGACGAGGTCACCGGGCGTGGTGGGCGCTGGGTGCAGCTCGACCTCGACGATTTAGAATGCGGGAAAACAATCGACAGGCTCGAAGCAGAAGGCACGCACATCGACGTCCTGATCAACACGGCCGCGATGAGCATCGCCGGGCCTCTGGAGTCGTTCACAGAGGCCGAGGCTAGACGGCAGATGGACACGAACTTCTTTGGGCCTTACCGACTTATTCGCGCTGTGACCCCACACATGCGGAGGCGACGATCAGGCATGATTGTCAACTTCAGCAGCGGCGCTGGGCTGGAAGCCATGAATTCGCTGGGCGTGTATGGGGCCTCCAAGGCGGCATTGGACGGTGCGTGCCAGCCAGTTAGTCGGGGCTTAGCAAGATCATTAGAGCCTGAAGATGCTGACTTCAAAGCCCAGACATGACAAAGGTCCTGCATAAGGAACTAGAGCCGTTCAACGTGCGCGTGCTGCTCGTGTACCTCGGTACCTTCAACACAGCGATGGCGAGCTCAGTGCAGGCTATCTCAGCGCCACTTGAGCCGGACTACGCGGGGACTCAGACAGAGAGGCTGTTCAACATGCTGCATAAAGGGGACTTCGCCACGCCAGGCGATCACCTCAAGGCTTCACGGGCGGTCTACGACGTCATTATGGACGAGGGCGTTGCCAAGGGCCTTGGGAATGAGATCATGATGCCGCTGGGTAGAGACCTGGCGAATACGGTGAAGAGAAGCCAAGATCGCCTCGAGCATATGATGGAGGTCTTTGGGGGTATCTGCCGTAATGTGAATGTCGATGATGAGGCAACGGCGTCGTGGTAGTGTACTGCTAGCAAGGTGAGCTGCCTACTTCTGCGCAAATGTGACAATGGGCAGATTACTCGATCGGGGATTCACTGCATTTTTAGCCTGAGGGAAGGGCAAAGTGTCATAACACATTGAAGCCTGCGCCACTTGCTAGCATCGCCCAGCAATGAAAAAGCTCGGTAACAAAGGGTCCACACATTACTCCCCAGCAAGAAAGTAACTATGTTTATTTTAAGCACATTGAAGTACGGATATATACTTTTCCCATTGCAGCTCGTTCATGTTGTGCCGCATCTAGTGTAACCCATAAGCGTTGGTGGGCTCCATTAGTCTGGTTGGCACAAAAAAATGCAAGCTTACACTACCTAACCTACTTATGATAAAGTGCTGACGGCAGCTGATACTAAGAGGTAATGATGATGATGAGGTTGATATTATGGGAACCCCCTCATTGGGTGGGATAGGGGCGCGATGCCGACCACCAACTAGATATGGATCTTGTCGATGTCCACTCTTATCTCATAAGGAAACTCTACTCCCGCCAAGTATCTAATGAATATTGAGGTAACCTCTTGTTAATCGCTAGGTTACCAGGAACCGGTATATCTGATCTACAATTCACGTCTTAGTAGCATATGACAATATTGATAAGGCAATAAATAAATCAAGGACGAGATAAATGTCGACGATGCAGTCATTCAGTCGCTTCAACGATCTTCCGCTTGAGATTCGACTTCTTATCTGGGAACATCATTTTGACTCGTATTTCAAGTCACCCCTTGTCCATACCCTCAACGGTGGCTTTCTCTCATGGGACATGGGTCAATTAGAGCCACTGTCGTCTTTGCGCTCGATTACCTGTAGGGGACGACTGCTGAAGTAAGTGAATATGCACACTTCTCACGGCTGGTGTCAAGTACATCCCCATTTGCACTCAAACAACAACCAGCCCCCCTTAGTCAACTCGATACTCTGTTTTCGCCCCAAACATCGGCACTCACATCATAAACAGGAGCTTGGCAGATCGTTACGACTGGCACACGCGAGACGTGCCGATCTTACAATGGAAAACTGTGATACATGATCTCTCCCCCGTTTCGGGGAAAATATATTCGGCACATCCCGGCGTCATTGCGACCTGGCCAGGGTTGCGGCCATTGATCAACCACGAAGCACTGGGCGTGGCGAGGGCTCGCTGCAAGCGCTACGAAGTCGTTGATCTCTGGCTTGATAACTCGACCCTCAACATAAGCCAACCTTGCCTCGTTGATGTTATTTCTGATGTCTTCCGCATCGATCCAAGCATAGCTAAGATGATGCTCGGGCTCGATGGTGCTCTCTGGCTAGCTCGTATCCGCCGACTAGCTATAGGACCATTCGACCTTCGCTGCCAATATGATGTCACCTCAGTACTGCGGATTCTAGAACATACGCAAGACTTAAAAGAGATCTACATATTGTTGTCGCCGGAGGTCACCGGCTCTCAGACGTGGCACCACAATGTATACACCCGCAGAAGCAAGATGGGGTTCTCATTGCTTGAGGTCGCTGTAGGAGACCAATTTGAGACAAAGATAGGAGAGTTGGAGAGTCTCTCGTCCAGTATTTCTCATGGTATGGGCGATTGGGACGGTGCTGAGACTCTACGCGCCATCGTTCACCAGCTGAATCAAAGATGCAGCAGTGCTAAGATCACGTACGGGTGCTTAGATGTGTGACTAGGCGCGGAGACGCCCAGCCAACGACCCCACCGCAGGCCCGAGATGGCCGCTAGATAATGTCAAGGCGAGGCCCTAGCCACGATGGGATGTTTTGGCAGTGGTATCAGGTTGGTCGTTAACCCCCAACACGGCTCTAAGACCAAAAACCCCTTAAATAAGCAGACGCAGGGTTCATCTACTACGTACTTGCCTGCAGGGTAGCGTACACAGCATGCTACGCAACATGCTAGCGAACACCCAAGGCCGAATAGTGCATTCCAACGTGGCACGCAATTATACAAGTACAATTAGGGACCGTGGTTACTGCGTGGTGTAGTAGATGGACGCACGGCGTATTATAGCCGGCGGAACATCAACAAGTGTGAGGAAGTAATATGTCTATACAAGACGTGCTTAATGCTCCCTAATAACCTACAGGCACCTTGCAGGCACCTTGCGGGAATGTTACAAACATGTTGCAGAATGGAATGTGATGGTGAGTTTGCTCTAGATTGGGTTGCGAGCGCTGTAGTGGCCCAATTGGCCAACGGGAGGCGAGCAGGAAGCCATTGGCGAATCGTCATGCCTGATGGACTTTTGTGATTAATACCACACATCGGGTCTCATGGGTGGAGCGCGCATGAGTCTATACAAGACGGTGTGCAGTGCATGCGTATAGATGAAAATGGTGAATATGAATGGTGGACGACACGAATGGTGGACATTGACGCTGCAGCAGCTTAAATAGGGACGTGTGTAAACGAGAAACGAGTGGGGGAGGTCATCCCGCCTTTTGGGCCATTTTAGGTCATTGCAGGTCCACTACACTCCACTGTCCCTCCACTATCGTCCTCCACTATCATCCACTACAAAGAGATAACCCCACCCCCGTGCTTTTCCCCTGTATATCTGTACGGAGTACATACATAGTAGTATCGCCCGCCCTGGCAGAACTGATAACCTTGATAAGGATCCCATGGCTTTATCATCATGTACTTGCCAGGCACCACCTCCTTAACCTATACCTACATATGTAGGGCAGTATCTGTGCAGCATCAGCGCAGCTGTCAGGCCATCTTTTTTCCAGGTAGATAATGCAGGCAACACGAGCCGAATCTATCTAGACTTGGGCAGATTCTGTTAGATTCTTCCCTTGTAGGACGCAAGCACCTACTCACGTACCAGTTAAAGACAAGACGGCCCCAACTCGGGATTTGGCTACTGGCCTGGACCCGGAAAACCGAAAACCACGACGCAGCCACCTGTGGTCGTGCCTGATCGTCTCCAACGGACAAAAGTCCGGGGGATGCCAATCCTACCCAATGCCTAACGAACCCTTGCGCTGCACCCGTACTTTGGATAGTCGACTGTACTATGGGAAGGAGGCGGTAGGTAGTGTATGTGGTGTATGTGGTATATGTGGTGTTCCGTATGCAGTGTCCCAGAGCTACGTGATACGGCATCATCCAGCCACTCACTACTAAACCTCCTTCTCCTCCTCACTCCTCACTGCACTGTCCGTCATGTCATGTCATGTACCTCACTGCCAGGTACGGGACACCACATAAGCGCGGTACTACTTGTATGTAAGTCAAATATGTATCTAGGGTGCACCGCCCACCTCCTCTAGGCAGTCCAGAGGTAGTCTGGAGGTATATCGTCACCCGATGCAGACATTGCAACAATGCTCGCCCTGGAATTCTATACTTAGATGCGACTACGCAGAGGTGCAATGTCCGTTTACTATGACAGCCGTGACTTGTAAGAGACCGGTTGGACCAAATCCCCGGGCCTATTTCCTCTTCCATTTCCCCCTCACCATCTTCCCCCTTCACCGTCTCGCCTCGTCCGTCTCCAAGTCTCCATCCTCTCTTCGTATCTTCGTGTGTCTTTCTATGTCTTCAACGTCTGCGTGCCGTCGTGCCGTCGTGTTATCATCGTGACCCGACTGCATTACACCATCGTCCCGTCACGGCTGCGTCACTTTTGTTGTGAATGCGCTCCAACAACATAATAACCGACATTCCAGTCTCGGCGCCTCCACTCCTTTTTAAATACACTAGCGTCGCCATTGCGCAGTGCCGAGCTCTCGCATACCATACCTGTCCTTGTTCAACCATAGTTCAACCATAGTTCAACCATAGTAGAAGACAGACAGACAGACAGACAGACAAATAGACTGACTGACAGAAGCTCGAGTTTATTTGCCAATTGCCTTTATTCCTGTCGTCACGATTAGCTGTTCGCCAAAAACAGCCTTTACGTCTATAAATTGATTGATTGATTACCAATTGACTCCCCTCGCTATCCTCTTCTCCTTCCATCATTCCTTTCGAGCTTAATCCGATCAGCACCAAAGCCCTCCCCCCCATCTCACCCAGAGATCCGAGCGTGTATGATAAGCATCCGGCAATTCCTAACCTGGATTGGGACGCCCACACACCCCCCCGGTCTCTGCCGTTGCTAGGATCTAGACCGTTGAACCATTCGATGGGCCACTTATTATTATCGATTCTAACCCTTTGCTTCCAAGTCGCCGGTCGCTAGCCCGCTTGAAGCCCATCCACCCTCAATCCGCTGTTAGTAATTCTCGAGCAGATCCGAATTGGCAATAACGGGGTACGGAACGGGGTCTAGACAGAAGGACTCGCAGAAAATTCAAAAAGCAAGCAGGAAAAGAAAAAAAGATTGGAAGACCGGGGAAAAAAATAATCGAAATCACTAAATCACACCGACTCCGGCCGATCCCTCACTTTCACCGTCGGATACCACCATCGGATATACAAGAGTCGCACAAGCCGTCCACTTTTCTCGGACCGTTCGCCATTTATCTCCTCGGCGCAGCCACATCCATCGAAGCCCCGAGTCAAAGAATCTCCATCTAGGCATCAACTTCAGCCTCGACCTTAACCTCGACCTCGACCTCGACCTCCAGGCGGCTCCAGTCCCTCCTAGGGAAACAAAAGAAATAGAGTACAATTACCTAGAATAACGAGAAGCCCTTCAGACCTACGACATGCCTAGTCAACCCGCGGCCGCGCCCAACGGCCAACCCCCCGTGCCCATCTCCATCACGATCTGCGGCGACGGCGGCTGCGGTAAATCGTCCATCACGCTACGTCTCGTGCGCTCGCAATGGACGTCCGAATACGACCCCACGATCGAAGACAGCTACAGCATCACGCGGCGCATCGACGGCACGACGTACCATCTCGGGCTAACGGACACGGCCGGCCAGGAGGAGTACCGCGGCATGTGGGCCTCGTCGAACCTCGGCGCCGACGCCTTCCTGCTCGTCTACGACATCACGTCCGCCGACAGCCTCGACGCCCTGAGCTACTTCAACGAACTGATCGACATGGAGGCCGAGACGCGCCTCGATAACGCAGCGCGCGCGCGACGGGCCGGCCTGGGCGTCAGCAGCGGCGTGCACGATCGCGGCGGCGGGCGCATGGTGCCGCCCGTCAAGATCGTCGCGGGCAACAAGTGCGATTTGCAGGAGTCGAGACAGGTCTCGGCTGCGCTGGGCCTCGAGTGGGCGCGCAGGCGCGGCTGCGGCTTCATGGAGACGAGCGCGCGGCTCGAGGTCAACATCGAGGAGACGTTCGCGCTCATCGTGCGGCGCGTCGTCGAGTCGCGACGCCTCGCCGAGATGGGCGTCATCGAGACCCCCGAGATGGACCGCCGCGGCGTCACGAAGCCGCTAACCCCACTAGGCGACGACCGCGACGACGGCCCCGACGAGAAGAGGGGCGTGGGCGTCCGGGGCCCGAGGTTCGATGGGTCTTTCGGCAGGAGGGGTGGCGATAGCTTCTGGAGGAGTTTGAGGTGCTGGTAAAGCAGACCGGCGACAGGAGGAGGATATTGCACTGTTGATTCCCATGGAGCGCTATCGGACAAAGCGGGGGTTTTCCCTTTTCACTCTGTATTTACTAGCTTGTTTGTTGCTTGGTCGGCTTTTCAGCACATTATATCCTGGGGGACACATCGGCGTTGAGGCGAGCTGAGGGAGTAGCCAACTGGGTTGTCAACGGCCCTCTTTCTTCTAGGTTTCATATTTTTGTTTTTGGGTGTTTTTTTTTTTATCTCTCTCTTTCCTAATTTCGTTTATTTTTGGGAAGAGGGCGTTTGATTCTTCGGATTTTCAAATTCACGAGATTATGCTCCTTATCCATTTCCCCAGCCTAGAATCCGAGTCTGAATGTGTGAGAGTAGTTGAGTTGTCATAACCAAAGAACAGAATAAGATCCAAAGGACCACGTGAACAGAGTAGAATGACATTATGAGTCGTTACTGTTAATTAATGGCCAAACGGCCGAAGCCCCTGTATCTATCTATCTATCTATCTATCCATAAGCCCCTACAAATGCCCCAATCAATCCCAATTCCCAAATACCCGAATTACCAGCCGAAAAAAAAGAATAATACAAAAGCTCCGAATGCTGGAGGATAATAATCCGCCTGATGCTGTGATGCGGACAAAGTCCAGACGTGATGGTCATGGTCAAGCTTGACTACCTAGGTAAGTAAGCTGGGTCGTAAATAGGCATATCTATCTTATCTTTTCCATCTATGCGTTTCTCAGACATGATAAGCGTTCCCGGTCGTTTAACACCCAAAACCCAACCCAAACCAAACCAGACAATATGGAATCCACTCGACGGCCCTGGTTTAAACACCGCAGGTTGTCTAAGTATCTAGACGCGTAGAGAGACGCGGGGGCGCGGGATAGGAGTTTGAAAAGAAAGAGAAAAAATCACAGTAATACCATCACACCCCAGACGATGACGAACACGGCCCCAAGGTACCGCTTGTCTATCTTCCCGTCGTCGACGGGCGCAGCCGAGATGGGGACGGTTGGCTTCCATGGCGCACTGGTATTATTGCCCGCCGGATGAGCCGGCGCGAATCCGTTGTTGCCAGGTAGGGAGGACGCGGTGGGCACGGGGTGTACGGCGACCGTCTTGGAGAGGGTGATGACGCGCGTCGTCGTCATGCCCGTTGTGCAGGCGACGTCCCCCGCGCCGCAGGACGTGACTCTGTAGGTTGTGGTCGTGGGAAAGGCCTTTGTAACGACCTGCTCTTCCCCTTGTTGTTGTCCGTATTCTATTAGCCCGTCTATTTGCTGCAGCCCTTCTTCGTCCCAGCCGCTGGCTATCGTGTCTTCAATATCAGGTGTAGGTGTGCTACCCGGCACATCTGATTCTATCACATACACCGCCCCGCCGGCATCGGTGGTGACGCTGGGCATCCCGCCGTGCTCCGGGCAATATGTCGTTACGACGGTCTCGAAGCGCGTCGAGACGTGGCCGCGAAGCGGGCAGTTCGTCACGGTATCCGGACATGCTGTCACCGTGTACACGACGCCACGGGTGACGGTGGCCGTGATTGTCGTTACCGGAACCCCTGATTCGTTTAATTCTGCGTGTGCTTTGGGGTCTGCACCAGAGCCGGAACCAGAACCCGAATGGGCATTTGCATCCATAGATGGCGGTGGAGAATTAACCGGAGTAGCAGTGGTAGCATCGATCCTGTAAGACGAGGGCGGGAGATGCGATGATGAGGTAGATGAGGTAGATGCCGTGGGAGGCGGTTCCACGGGATTCAAGCTTGGCCCTAGACTAGGTGGAATGGCGGTGCTGGAGGGCGTCCCGGATGGGTATGTCGCGGGGGATGTTGGCGTATTTGAGGATGCCGGCGGCGGGACTGCTGAGCATGCCCCTGGGATGTTCGCCGCAGCGTCCGGCCCGGCTGGCACGGTGACGAGATTTGACTGTCCACCGCCGCAAGAGACGTAGTTGGACATGAACAGTGCATGGTTTGTTTGATCGAACGTGACTACGTAAATTGACAATAGTTAGTTCTAGAACCACCATTGCGATTTTTTCGAGAAAGCCGACATAGTAGCCCGACCAACAGTTGGACTACAACGGCGACGAGAGAGGTGATAAAACTAACCATAAGCGCCTCTCAGAAATGTATCTCCCAAAATCCAAACCCCGAGATCATTGCTCGACCAGGCACCGAGGAAACAGTCTCCGCCACTATTCCAGATGAAATCATTATAAGAGACATTGACCGTGACGGTGCCGGTGCCGGCCAAGAAGCTGAAATCGACGCTGCCATCCCGGCCCTGGTACGCGCAGTCAACGCGATACCCACCGGCCCCGTCGGGCTGGGCGCCCGGGAACTGCGCCGCGAGCTTGCTGACGACGGATTCGGGGAGCAGGGATAGTGTTGTTCCCGAGTCGACAATCACCGACAGGGGGAGATTGGTGTCTATAAAAGGCAATGCGGTCGTGGCTCCAGGGGCGCGGTGCGCAAGAGAGTTAAGCGTAACCCTGTAGTGTCTGCTTACGTTAAAATACGACTATTCAAAACAATATTGAAAATAGACTCACGGGTCAGACGGGTCCGTGGGAACCTTCTTCAGCAAGCCGGAGTATCTATTCGTGTCAACGCCTCCGAAGACTAACTCGCCGGTGATAGCGCCTGGCATCGTCAGTTAGCATATACGCACCAACATGGAATCCCGACATTGTGCGGTATTAAATTGCACACTCACCTCCCGGGCTGACCTGTCTGCCGAGATCCATGCTGAACAGCTTTGTGTTCGTGTAATTCTGAGCAGCGAGAGAATCAACGATGAGAGGGTACTTGGCGAACCCGCTTCCTTGGCCATGGGCGAGCCCCATGATGCCGAACCACACGAGATCCGACGAGTTCGCCACGCCGAACTGCTGACCTTCGATTTTCGCGCCTGTTTCATGGGGTTTTATTAGCTATTGTTTCGCCGACAAAAGATCCATGCTTTTCTTCTCTCCAGTTTGTGGCCCTTTTATTGTTTTGCGTTTGGGAAGCTGGGGGAGAGGGGTCTATCATCGCTGCCACCCCCATATGTGCGTGTATGTCACGCATCGATTTCCCTCCCCAACAACTCAATTACCAACATTCCTTAATCATCTCCATACTAGATATTTATTTAAAAGGTTATTTAACTCACCAGAGATATAAATATCGTCCTTATAGTAACTACCACTGGCCTCACCAGACCCATACTTGATTCCAAACCCGCCATCCTCCATCTTTTTGCTGGTGGATGACAGTGCAGGGTCATAGTGGCCAAATATTTCGCAAAATTCGGGCACATTGGACTTGGAGCAAACCGGGTCAACCCAGAGCTCGAAGGATCCCGTGTCTATCAACACGTCCAAGACTTGCTTTTTCCCGTTTTTGCTCGTGCCAATCGTTACTGTTCTTCTTGTCAGCTGCTGTTTCATTATTCGTTCTTTGTTTCTCGATTCTCGTTCTAGATTGCTCCTTTCGCTCTTTCCCTTCGCCTTATACGGCTCATATAAGATCGGGAGCTAGGCAGGCTGTTGTGAAGCCCCAGCAACGTAATTACAAGGAGACGAATAGAGGTGTGCTGGAAATTAGGTAAACATACTCTCAGCCAAATACGCAGCCCCAAACACCCCTAGGACGTCCGTCTTGAAGAACCGTCTCCCTATACTTGGTGTCGCGACACCCCTGTGATCAATACGCCTAAGAGGCATCGTAATGACCTGTCCAGTATGCCTATTGAGAGCCGCAATATCTATGGCGGACGTCTCAATGGGATCCGACCCATTGCGGCGCTGAAGCGCCGCCGCCTCGGCAGCGAACGCGGAGAACAGGACTCCCAGCACCGAAGTAACGCGCCATATCGCTGAGTTTGAAAGCGGTGTGAGGAACGATGGCATCTCGGGTCGTATCTCGAACCAAGGCGAGAAGGATAGTGGAGGAATGAATCGCGATGCAGTGATCGCGAGAGCCAGAGGCAGCAGCAAAGAGGAGCAGGAGGTGAACAATGGGAAAGGAAGAAGGGAGCGTGAGAAAATGATGGCTTGAAGACATGAACATCGTGAGGAGGGCGTGGACGCACGGAATGGAAGCTCAACGGCCGATCGACGGTGACTTAGGCGTGTAGGAATGAAGGGAGGATGGGGGAGTGAAATACACTGTTTTTTCTGAGACAATTAGATCCGATGGGGTTTTAATAGCGCGCAATTCCCCCCATCGCATGGCATGGCGCTCATTCCAGGGAGTTTCGCGATTCCCAGCGTCTCTGGTGCGTATTCTGGGTTATTCTCTTGTCTGACCAAATCCGCACCATTGAGCTGGCGGCTCAATAAGTAATGCCAATTAATTCCGGTGAGACAGAGTGCCTCTACAGGGCGAGGGAGGTAATCGATAGTGCCATATTACCAGGGAGGAAATATCGTGTAGACTAGAGCCTTTCAATGGTGAGTAGTTGGGAAGTGGTTTTGGGAACTGTGCTCTCTCTATTTTCTCATCTTTTTCCCCAATGCAAAAACAGACTTCTCTAAAATTTTGATGTTGTATTGATGTATGAAATGACGCTGTGGTGTTTCGAGTAGGAAAATCCATCTACCTGTATCAAATAAGCTTGAGAACTTGAGAACCGTTGCTCCTTCTCTGTGCCCAACGCATGCGCCGGGAACGCCCTAATTCCCTTGCGCCGAGAAAAGACTCATCCCTTCGTAAACGCCGTGGCTACGAGCCGCTTCAAAGTAACAAATTTAGCACGCTTATTTACATCTATTGTGTGTCGGTATTCGCTTCAACCCAGTCACGCCAGTGCTTGTATTCAGGATATTGCAATGATTCCTTCTTGCCTTGGTATCGGACGACCTTGAGGTCAATATCTTGCCACTTGTCTCTTCGGCCAACCCAGCCCGCCTTCCGCATGAGGCTGACCAATGTTTCTTCCTTGGTCCAGCCCTGCTCTGGTGCTACATCCGGGAGGTATGTAGCACCATATCGCCGGCCGCGATCGACAAAGCTTATTCGTATACCATGGGTCCCGAGTTCCCAGTCCATGGCGTCATCACAATCCTCAAAGTCGGTCAGAAGCGTAACGGCTGCTTCGAGCGACGGTAGTTCGCGTTTGGATATGGGGTCAAACCGCATGTCATGGATTGCAGAGGTTATGGCATAGGAAGAAATTCCTTCGTCTAGCTCCTGTGCCTCAAACGTCCCAATACAGCCTCGGAGTGACGTATGTCCAGATCCTGAAGAAACGGTATTCCATGTAATGAAGAGGGGGGACTCGGTTATGGGCGGGCGCTCCGTAGGTAAGGAAGCAGTGGAGGTTCCGGGAGTAACGTTGTCCAAGGAGAGCGTCGAGCCCGAAGATGGCGTAGATATGCTACTAGCTGAAGCGGAGCTGTCGGCGACACGCCGTAGCGCAGGTAACTGCTTCTTGGCTGATATATCAGCGTCTTTGCAGTAATTCTCCCATGATTGTTGCACTTCTTCAAGAGTCATAGACTTCCTGTTTCCAAGGTGGGCAGCTAGAGTTTCGAAGCAGTAGAGGCAATGCGAGACCGTCGCCATGTTGTTTGTCCTGTTGCCTCCTAACGCGGGGCACTGTGGGGAAGTAAGGGTCAGAAGGGAAAAGGGTAAGGGGCAATTGGTGAATCCTTTGAATGAGAAGTAGAAGATAGTCGAAGATAGCCGAAGATAGTAGAGCACGGCGCGAGAAAGCTAAGAATCCGTTAAGAAAGAATGAAGGAGAGAAGAAAGTTCATCTCATCGGACTCGGGTCATCAGGAAAGGTCATCAGGAAACTAGTGTGGTGATGTAGAACGAGTCCGGGAACGAGTCGGGCAGATCGTCAACCCCGCTCTTTCGTAACGCGATAGCGGGACAGCGCCCCCAATGACCTGCATAGGTGCCCTTGTGCCATTTGTGCAGCAGCCCACTTTAGCGTGTCTAGCCTCACTTGCCCCGCTATTGGGCTGAGCCTTAGCCCCAAGCCCCAGTCTGCCCGGTTTTCGAGCCCGAGCAGAACCCGAGTATCGTAATACGCCAAGTCTAGATACTGACTCGGGCATCATTACGCAAAGACTGAAAATTGAGCCTATTAGGCTCTTCTTATACTTTTGACTTGGGGGAGAAGAGTAGGGATCTGACAGAAGAAATTTCAACGTGGTTAGTCGAATAAGAATTTGATGTACCTAGTCGTCAACCATCTCCAACTGAATCGGTGCCTTCTGTGCACGGTCATCTTTTTCCTCCTCAACCACCCGCAATAACCTCTCCATTCCCGCCTGGCCGGCCTGCTAAATTTTCGTAATAACGCTTATCCATGCCCGCTTGTTGTCTCGCATCCGTATTGAAAGGGCCTTTGACGACACCCCAAAAATGATTCTGCACGTTGGTTCGGAAGACCTGAACCGGATCTGTGCCTTCTTGTTGGCAAATCCACGTTAACCATCTGTGGCCAGTTGTCACATGCGTAATCTCATCATTATGAATGATTGTCATGACATCGACGCTCTCCAAGTCCCCCGCAACACGGAACTTCTCGATTGTCAGGGGATTGATGTCGAGACCGCGGGCTTCGTGGACGAGAGCGATGACACTTATCCTCGCCCGGAGATCGTGCGCCGTCATGGTAGCGGACTCCCACAATCCATGATGAACCGGCAGCGCACCAAAGTGGCTCCCTAACTCCTCCAGCCGGGCGCGAAGTAGAGAGAAATGTTTGGCTTCATCATTAGCTACTTTGAGCCAATCGTAATAAAAGGTTCGAGGTAGATTTTGGGCGCCCGAGTTGGCGGAGGCAATTGTTTGGAATGTGGCAAACCTCACGCATATATCAATAGCAAGGTCAATTGCCCATTGCTCGATGTTGGCAAGAGCATGTAACATAGTAATCCTACTCTTCAGGGTGCCTCCCTTGCCGGCCTTGGGCATCTGGCCAGGTTTCACTTCCCGAAGATTTTGCCGTGGCGGCTCATCAGGGGCTATTGCAATGCCGGCACCAAGTTCCATAGGGTTTGGGGACTGCTCTCGCGTAGCGAATAAAGAGAAGAGGTGCGTGGTAAGTTCAATCTTGTGCTCAGGGTCAGAAGTATTCAGGACATGGACACACCAATCACACAGGGTAGCCCCATCGCTGAGATACCTAGGTGAGCCGGTCGGCTTTTCCCTTGGGCCGTGTTTGAACTTGACCTTCTCACTAACAGGTTGCATAGCGGACAGTAGCACACCTTCCGCCTCTGCAAACCGCAATAGCACGCGATCATCCTGTAGGTAAACGGGATAAGTGCAGGCTTTGACGCCGTAGCTAGACTCACCAGTATCAAGGTTAAAGTCATAGGCATGCCAGGGGCACGACGCAACATAGGAAGAATCCTCGATGTCTACATGGGCATCAGCCATCGGTCCACCAGCATGGGGACACTCGGCCTCCATGGCGTAGTAGATCCAATCGCCACATCCGAGGACAGCAGGCGTATCTGATTGACTAATTCGAGGCAGGCGAAACAGTATGAGGCGCTTGCCATTAGATAATGTGATCGCATACCGCGAATGTGAGAGGTCATTAGCGAAACCGATATCGATTGTCGACATATTGACTCCACCAAATATTGAGGAATGCGCTCCAGCTAAAGGCAGCTCCGAAAATTGCAATAATGAAAAGGCTAATATCGCTGACTTGTACGGCGCTGCAAGGAGAAAGAAAACTTTGAATACTAAACACTTGCCATAGCGCAACCTTGTGAGGGTACTAACGGTTTTGGCAACGCTCTAGCTTAGAGATTTCCTTGTGTCAAGCTGCTAAGGCCGCGGAGTCTGAAAGCAATGTAGGTAATATTAATGTCGTAGAAGTAATGGAATAACATATTTATTTGATGGCACTGTGTGTCGGATAGAGCTTCTTGGCAGCTAATGGGGTAAAATTCAACATCTCCATCACAGCCACATGCACTAGCCTTATAGCTTACATAATGAGATGATCTGCTTATTTGCTTATTTTAGTGTACAAGGTTATTCAGGCACCTATAGTACCAACGTTGCACAGCATCTTTAACGATACGCAGAATCTATAAAACATTCATCTGCGATGCCTGAATTCCTGATTGCGTGCGTGCAGCTGGCACTCTCAGCATACGATAAACTGTATCAATGTCCCTTTAAGCCTGGTCCCTAAACCTGCCCTTCCATTCCCTACGTGACAGTATGAAGAACAACCTCGAGATAGAGATTATTAACAAGAAGGAGCGAATCGCCAGCCTGGTCGACTGGTTGGTTCTCCGCCATGCACAAGCCAGTATATACTCACCTACAATGTACATCGATCTTGAAGGCGTAGATTTGTGCCGCGACGGCTCCCTTTCCATCCTCACCCTTCTGGCCGACACGGGAATCCCGACCAGACGTGTCTACCTCATCGATGTGCATCTGCTCGGCGCACAATGCTTCGGTACAGCTGGCGCAAAGCAGAAGACATTGAAGGATATCCTCGAAGACGAAAATATTACAAAGGTTTTCTTCGACGTTCGCAACGATTCGGACGTCTTATACGCGCATTTTGGTGTCAGGTTACAAGGGGTTGAGGATATTCAGCTTATGGAGAGTGCTACAAGGAAAACTACGAGATCTAGGAAGTTCCTGAACGGGTTGGTCAAGTGTGTTGAAGCCAACCGCTTCACCTGCCTAAATGATAATACCGAGCTAGCAGCCTGGAAGCTGGCGAAGGATAAAGGGGAACGATTATTCAAGCCTGAACAGGGCGGTTCGTACGAGGTTTTCACCCAACGACCGATCCCCGAAGAGCTTGTATCTTATTGTGCTGGTGACGTTCAGTGCCTCCCTGAATTGCGGGCCAAGTTCTGGTTCAGGAACCAAGGGTGGCAAGACCTCGTCAATGAAGAAACCAAGAAGCGCGTTGCGGCGTCTCAGGAACCGGAGTATCAACCCCACGGGGCAGATAGAGCCGTAGCTCCATGGAGTGGTGATCAACATAAGGCTTTGGATCACTGGAATTACGTTCCTCCTCGTGATTACTTCGATGAAGATTGGGTGGAAGAAGATCAGACGGAAGAATATTGTTCTGATGATAACGATTATGAAGATTGGACGAGGGCAGACTGGCAAGGGCCTCCATCCTGATGAAAGTCGAGAGATGAAGTTCAAGGCAAGAGAACATTCCGGATAGCTAAGGTCACGGTGGGACATTGGCAGAGTCGACTGATATGGCTTCATATGGGATACTTCCGTCCTCAATACATATCAACGCTTTCTTCTGCGCCATGACTACGTGACCATACTTCAGAGGCCCCCCTCTCAATGTAGATTGACCATTTTCCATCCAAATTGTCG
Source organism: Xylaria sp. Z50 (assembly GCA_037356035.1). Classification (NCBI taxonomy): domain Eukaryota; kingdom Fungi; phylum Ascomycota; class Sordariomycetes; order Xylariales; family Xylariaceae; genus Xylaria; species Xylaria sp. Z50. Next base: position 97,687 of record JBAWJU010000004.1, read on the forward strand.
TACCGCCGCCAACCTACGACTAGGCGGTGTATTGCATTTTGTGTCTGCACAGTTCCCAGCAACATCCACTTCTCGATATGTTTTCACACAGCTTTTAGGATTGTCGCAGCCTGAGGAGTCTGTTCGTGTAGTCTCATGTTTCATTTCAGCCGCGGCCTATTGCCTGGGATCCATTGTATATAGCCAAGGATTATCCGAGAAATATCACCAGTCAAATTTCCGGTCATTCATAGCTTTCGGATCGCGTCACGACACAGAGGCGGCCAAATCGAGCCAGATAGATCCTTTGACCTCTACAGTGAGGCTGCCTCTCACTTGTCACCCTCCCATCTCCAACTCCAATTATCAGAGTAAGCAAGTAACTCCGACCAAACCAGTCAGACACCACTATGCACCAGCTGACGGGGTAGCTGCACCGCCTCGCATAGCCACACCAGCAACCGCTCGCGGACTCAATTAGGTTAGCAAAAGGCAGCCTTGCTGGCGTTCTTCTCTTTTCCCCCAAACTTTGACTGTACAATTTTGCTTCCTCATGAGAATGTAAATAAAATGGCAGATCCATTCGCCATTATATCGCTCGTTGATACAGTATTCGGACTTGGTTGCAAAGTATACGATTTCTTCTCGGCTGTGAAGGATGCGCCACTAGAAATTCGCAGCTTCGCAAACGAGCTTTCCGTCTTCAACTCCGTGCTTCAGGAGGTGAAAGAGTATGTCAAGGCATTCAGGACGTCGGGGTTCTCTACGCGGGATGAGCTGAATTTGGAGCTCGTTGGAGTCACCCTGAAGCAATGCAACGCAGAGCTGTGGGATATTTACGACGCTGTTAAGGATAAGGACGCCAAGCAGTCGCTTTCGTTCTTGACGAGACTTGGGAGCTCCTCATCGTGGGTCTTTAATAAAGAAGAGCGCGTAAAGTCAACGGAAAGGCTCAATCGAGCTCGGGACACGCTCACGGTAGTCATTTCAACTTCTCTCGGGTGCGTACCTACACAATCAAACATGATGTCAAAGTTCGCTAGCTCATGTGATTCAGTCGCCAGAATATTGTCATCCGTGATGAGATGCATCTTGCGCGAGAGGACATAACTGCCATTAACAAATCGCAGCAAGAGGTGATTTCACTGCTATCCGCAATGTTTGCAGCGGGGCAGGAGAGGGTAAAGAGCCTAGATTCTAGAGCAGACGAAGAAAAGACGAGAAGCGAGACGAGGCTCGGGGACATTTCCGATAAGTTCCAGGCCGAGTTTGAAGCCTTTTCGCTGAGAAATTCCGCAGACGACGTCCTAGACGCCGCCGCGCCGGAGCAGCCGTCACCGAATGCAGACGGAAATAGTGAGGGCATCGCAATTTCGTCAGGCCCAAGCCCCAGAGAACAGCGTCGCGCGTATTCTGTAAGCGCATCGCCTCCGTTCTAACCAATGTTGTTGCTAATTGCCAGCAAGGCTATAAAGCCATCTGAAGTTCCACAACAGATGGAGGCGCTCAAGTCGGCACTGAGAAACTTTGAAACTCAACTGTCTATGAAAGATCGGGTACAGCTGGCGCCATTGTTAGACACCAAGACTTCACAAGATTTCCTGCTAGCCATTGTGGACCAACTCTATAAAAGCAACCGGAAACGGATAGGCAAGAAGGGCTCTCTGTCCAAGCTGGTCGATACAGTCCAACCTTACCTCAACGTTGTAGAAACTATGGCGGGTTCTGAAATAACTCCTTTGGTCTGGGGTTCGGTGAGCTTGATTATGCAGGTAGGATTGCTTTGCCCTCTTCGTAATTGGATTCGCCTAACCTGTGGATGCAGGCAGCCTCGAGGTGGAAAGAAGACTTTGACAGCCTGATGGAAATGCTTGAGGAAACCGGAGAAGTCATGCGACTATGCGAGCGAGAGTATGAGCTGTATCAAAACTCTATGACCAAGGAGCCGTTGATGAAGCTATACACGGAGTTTCTGGACTTCTGCCAGCGAACCATACGCATATTGCAGGCGCCAGCCTGGTCATCCTGGTTTCGACGATCTATGATTATGCAGTCAGCACGGCCAGAACTCCAAAACTCGATCTCCAGGATCCGCAAGATCTCGGCGAGTGTACGAAATGAGGCCGAGTTCCAGGGCCGGGTCGAGCTCCGACATGCGCACGAGCGCATTGTTACCGTCGAAGTCCAGCAGCAAAAGATGCTGGCAGTGATGGAAGACCAAAAGAAGATTCTTGCATCTCTAGCCGAGGAGCGGAGGCTGGTTACGATGATGAAGGATCAACAGACAATTCTGCAAACACTGCAGCAATTGCAGATGAGACTGCAAGAAATGAATAATCGAAATGTAGTAGTGAATATTAACGACGTGTAGTAATCGGGCCCTGGGTTACCCTGCAAGTCATCCCCTAAATATTCTCAAATAAATTCGTGTAATGGTTGCATAATGACCGGCGTATGACTTCCCAGTCCGACTCCAGTAAATGCACAAATGAGAGTAGGTATAATACGAAACCTCGACTGCCGATGGTCGCAAAACTTCATCCAGAGCGCCATCTTGTCGCCAGCTGGACTCTTCGAAGCCCTATCATCGTGCCTAGAATAGGCATATTCTCCCTTTAACTTCTGCTGTTCAATGTGTAAGTAACGTGATTCCCAAGAAGGGCTTTCCGGTGAAGGCAAAACGCATTGCCATTAATGATTGGCCAAACACCGAAAGCTCATGGTTCGACAGACGCTAGACAGATACAGCTAGTCCGTAATACCGATAGCGCTGTTAGGAATCGAGTCCAACCAGATCAACTTACTATGTATTTAGCTCAGATGAAGGTCCACCATCTCCGCCTCCAGGACAAATAGGTCCACCTGTGAGGCAAGCCATAGGCGGCTATTCAAACCCCATAACTGTCTTGCTGTACTCCATAGAAAGGTAGTTAACATTGTTGCCAAGTGCTAGCTAGAATAGCTCTCAGATTGAAGATGATGTACAAAAATAGATTCTTGAAAATATTGGTGTTTCGGTCCCGTCTGACCTTGGGCAATGCAGGTACCACGCCTTGCGATAGGGCTTATCTGACAGTGGTTAAAGCAATATTCCACAATCCGGTTCCCGTCAGCGCAATGGATCTGTCACAGTTCCCAGTCTATTCCTGATAATTCTATTAATTCGACTTACTCTCCCTCGATTTCTCTTGCAGGTGGCGGTCTCACTCAATCAAATCACGGCATGTTTCATCCCATAGACGCTGCCAACTTTATCATCCATCGCTTCCAAGAGAAGCAATGACGCGCGCCGCCCGCCAGCCTGCGTGTCATATCTTGGCATAGATGGCAAACAAATGCCAAGCATCTGGAACACGGGATTCCCCAAGCCGGAGAACGAGGAGTCCCCTCGCCCCCTCCTGGGCGCCGTGATTCGCTGGCCCCGGTGCGCAGAAACCTGTTCGGGCCACCTTGGGCCTGGGCATGCGGTTACAGATCTCGTCTCAGACCCTAGTCCCTCCCCCGGTTCCCGCCCCTCCCGGCGCGGCTCTCGACCATGAAACCCAAGGGATCTACTCTCGTTTCGTTCGCTCGGTAAACACCGCCGTCGTCGGCATCCAATCAAAAGTTCGGATACATCAGGTTTTCATGTTGTTTATACAGTGGGGCTCTTGGTACTGCCATGTTCCTATCCCAACCAACCTTCGAATCATTGCCCGTTTAGGCAATCTCTCTCTCTAGGGCCTCCAACTGCAATCTTCATGAGCCTCTCGGATCCGTCTCAGGAGTGCTTATCATTGTCGAGGATCAGTATGGCAGAGCGCGCCGAGTCGCCATGGCCCCCTCATCGGTGAATGAATGCGTGTTCCGTCTGTGATTGATCAGCCATGTCATCAAATCTTGGAAATCCTTCTAGATGCTCGCATAATGGTACAAAAGAGCCTGTGTCCCGTTTGATGCCAAGGTAGAAAATCATCTCTCACTTCCATTCACCACTTCACTAAAACATCTTTCTGTCTCTTCCTAGACCTTCTCTTCGTTGTAAACATATTCACACTTGCTCGTCGCCGGCCGACCTATATCCTTTCAGCTTCGAAGCATAAAACAAAAAACACCGGTCAAAATGAAGTACACCGTCGCTATCTTTGCCCTCTTCACCGTCGCCATGGGCCAATTCGGTATGTCTTAGGCCTAGATAATACTGATGATGTTTGTCTAACATAATCCATAGTCAAAGTAGTCCGACAGGACAGCTCAGTCCAGGTCCAGGGTGCCGCTATGTCTACCAAGAACGGAGATGTCATCCCATTCGACTCTGCCAACGTCTACAAGGCCGCAAGCGATGCAGGTCTATAAATTATCCAACAAACAAACAATCACTCGCTAAAGGGAACTTGGGAGATGCATTGTGTGTATGAGATGGCCGGCTTCGGCTTCGGGTCCTGTTGGAATGGAAGGACTACTGGTCAGGCACCAATACGGAGGCTATCACCAATATAGAGAAATAGCCGTCCGTTGATAATGATAGGAAGGAAGGGGCCGACAAGGGTCGACCTCTGGAAATAGACCGCATATCAACATATTAATACAACCTCACTTAGAGCAGTTGGCGTAGCGTATCGCATAATTGTGAAATGAAATTGAGTATATTTGGAATTGCAAAAAAAACCAACTAATCCTCAAACAAGCAAAGCTAGCTCTGGATATACAACAAACACTCATGAGCCGATAACATGGTGGAGCTGGCGCTCCTCTCTCCCTGTCTTAGGGTAGTAGTACTTTGTCTGACAGGTGCCGATGTGGTTCGCTATACTACTATGTGGTTATCGTCGCTTGGGGCGGGCGGACTGATGGTAACAAGGGTCGCTCATCTTAAATTCGGTGTTCCCCTTTTTCTGTCGTATTGTTGGACCAGATATTTGATATTTGATAAGCAATGTGGTATCTAGGAAATTGCCAACAGTGGATGACGTTGTGCAAGTGATTTATTTGGTCTCAATATAACAACAACAAAATATATTTAGGCAAGAAGTAACTGCGTATACATGAATGATCACAAGCTTAGTGCAACTTATTGGCTATTTTGAGTATCTTGTGCCCAAACGCGCTTTATTTTTTTTTTACTCCTGATACTAAATCTTGTGGGGGAAAAAACATGGGATATCATAGCATTCATTCATTCCTTCATTGAGTATTTCTTTATAGCGAGACTGCCGGGGTCATCCAATTCGAAGGTTAGACAACAGTCCAATATATGCATCCCACCGCACATCCCATCCTTAACCCCCACCCTATCCACCGAGTATATCATAACGCCAAGTTAATACCCTTTTACCAACCATCCCGGCAAACCATCCCCCAATCAGCCCAAGGCTGCGAAGGGGAATGTTCAAATTAATTCAAACTTTGGGTATCACAAATCTCTCCTGCGCTTCCGGACATCCAGTTCGATATCCTCAAGGCCCTCGACGCGTTGGATGCGGGGAGGACTCGCCCGCCCCCCGCGGCCTTCCGAATCGCTGTCTCCAAGCAAAGCCTGCTGGCTTTCACTCACCGCCCGTTTCCGCGTGACATGCCTGCTGTGATCTTCTTCTTCGTGGGCCTCGGGCACGCTATTGAGGCTATGCCCGAGCTGCAGGCTCTCGTCCGGGGGCGTGGTGATCATGACAGAGATGCCATTCGTGCCGCCGACGACCGCTTCATAGCTCGTCTGGCGCCCGATGGAGCTGACCCGCGGCCGCGAGACGTGGGCCGCGCTCACCGTGCCTGCGCCAACCATCTCGCCCTTAGCGTTGCCGTTGCTGAGCTCGGCCGGTGATGGCAGGTCGCTGAATCCGAACTCGTCGCCTAGAGCCCGCTTGACGTCATCTTGGAAGGACGCGCCGCTGTTGCGGTCACGGATGCTAGATCTCTGGCTCGCTCGCCGCGCCACGTAGGCTTCGAACTGCGTATCCCGCTTATGATCGTAGCTGATACGGCGCTCGTTTAACGGCGGCGAGGGGTGAGGCGACACACTCGCGTTCCCGCTGAAAGAAAGCGAGATACGGCGGCTTCCAATCGAGACAGAACGGCCTCGTGTTTGTGACTCGCCGGCTGTCACGATCGTCGTGGTGCCTAGAGCCGAGCTTGTGGGGTCGTAGGGACCGGGTAGACTGAGGTGTCTGGAGAAGCGATCTTCTGTAGGTTCCTCGATGTTTGTGAACCCGAAGGCCTTGTGGTTGCCTGGTAAATGATAGTCGTCGTAGTTTAATAAGCGACGGTATGTTATCGTAGCATATATCAATGGAATTATAGTAAAAAATCTGGTAATTGCCGTATATTAGTGTGCCCGTTATTATGACAGTTGAAACAAATGGAATCATCACTTACATTAGAGCGGCATCGAGGCCGAGTCCTATTAGTGAATAATGCTTATCCTTCCGCTGGACGTAGATGACAATGTCGAGAGCCAAAACAACGCATGACAGTACGACGTTTAAAATGCAACCGAACAGTAAGGACAGAGGTGTCAATACTTCAGCGATAAATCTCGCTATCGCGACGAAAGTGACAACCAGCGATATGAGCGAGAACCCTATATTTGCAACTTCCCATCTGTGGAGTATGTCAGCATTCCAGTCCCTTGCTAAGGTTATCCTAGAGATGCAGCGGCTTTGGGGTTTTATTCGGGAGCCGCGAATGCTTTCAATAAGAGAGCACTTACACAAACTCAACCACCGGTACGTCCCCTTTCTTCTCCTCTTCTTCCCATGTATTTATTGTGTGCGACAGGCGATAAGAGAATAAGCCCATTAGACTTAATAGAATGAGAATTTGAATGATCCAACATGGCAGTATTACCCTCTTCTTCCACCCAGCTCGACTGAAGTGAGCATTGTCACGGTGGGACCCTAGCATCCTCTCGTGGATATCTTTCAGCCAAAATCACGGCCCGTTGATCTGCTTGGCCCTGGTTCTCGCACCGCAGCCCTTCTCGGATATTTGGCTGTCGTGCGGATAAATGAAGCGGTAGGCCCAAACGGTAAGTTGGTGATTCCAACTCTTAATAACCCTCTCTTTTCTTTAAGTATTATTCTCCCTTCGTCATAACATGGTCCTTGTCATAGTCACGGTTCGTTTCCTTCAAATGCCTTGCAGAGTAGAATTTTCGACGACGAGTTTGCCCTTGGATGAAACTAGAACACATGACATGAGAACAGAGACCAGTGGGATAGCTGTTTCTATATAAGCAACGGGCAAACATTGTAGAGCCAATAGAGATTAGGTCAAGCTAAGACTAGACAGCATTTTGAGGCTGGTAGCGTAGGCCTAGGATCGCACGCCAGATTGACGTGGACAGGTACATGCATGGCTAAGCCTCCCGCTAAGGTGATCATGACCGCTCCACCAATACCATAACAGCATCAAAGTAAGACAAAGAAACGGACCAACGGGAATCATTTGGTTGGCTAGGACGATTTGCAAAAATTACACGGAAGACCCTCCGCTGGTACTATGTAAGCACGAAATTGGTTACCGAAATTTGGTTGAGCCAAGGAGTACTTCGTAAAGGCGGCCTTCACATTGTTGCGGCAATTCGTCAATAATGCCAAGATGATGTATGCCCCGGAGTCAGCCCAACGCATAAAATAATGATGGATTAGTCGGAGCGGCTGGCCATAGTTCAAGTCACAAGTCGTGGTCCGTCTCTCATACTACAGTATACTAGTTTTACATAGTGTATTATGGCTGAATCGGCTGAGGGTTCTGTGCGGGCTCGAGAGAGGGCAGCAAACATTAGTCTTCATAAAACCCATGGCGCAAGGGGTCTAGCCTAAGCCTCGTGTGGAATAGCGGGCCCATAGGGGCCTATAGGGACCTATAGGGACCTGTCAGCTTGCCTGCGGCTGAGCACATCCTAAGTGAGCTGAATGTGGTGGGAAATGAATGGTCTTTGTGAGTATGAACCTAAACCTATAACAGCACCATTTCATGACATGTTGTTGATGGGCAGAGTATGCTGAGAAGTGAGTGAATGTACTTGATAAAAATTTGAATGATTAAGAAGGATGATTATAGGAAGAATATAGACCAGGTACTTACCGAGATTGGCGTAGACCATGAGTATGAAGGTGGGCTTTCTTAATATAGAACACTACCAATATACTTGTACACACTGTTGATGATAGTGGACAGAATAAAATGCCAACTGCCCAGACAGATGTCAGTCCAGCACAAATCCCCCCTGCTAGCGCAAACTCTAACGATGCTAATCATTGCTTGTTTTGGATTCGAAACAAGACATGGTTCGTCAACACAAGCCACTACGACAGCTACAATGTGTCGCGTCAGGTTGTGTAAATAAACACCGAGTGAGCTGTTGGATTCATGGGCTCCAAGGTTCTTTCGGCCTGCGCAATCATTTCCCACGCCTAACGGCACAGCATCGCTTGACTCGAAATGGGATCATGAGAGACGGTGAAGAAGAGGAAATGAATCCAACGGCGCAGTGGCTCGGAACAGAGCCGCGTACGCTTGATGTTAATCCCGCAGAATCAGACGTCATATCGGTGACCCAATCCGAAGACCACCGTGGGGTATGTTGCATCGATGCGAGTCTGAGGCTAAGCAATTGTCGGTGTAGTGTAAATGTGGCATCGTCTCTTTCGAGAAGTGTGACAATAACACATGAGGTAACACTACACATAGTATGCGGAGACAGATATAGGCATTGGAATTCCAGTTTGAGGGACCTGCATCTTAGCATCTACCTAATCAATCTCTCGGCATGCCATCAACATCTCTTGATCCTCACACGTACTATGTAGTACACTACATAGTATATCACTCTAAATATAGAATCACTAGTGTTCCCTGTCCTACTGTGAGCATTCCCCGACACTCCGTTTTCGGGTCCCGATTCCCCGCCACAGCAGCGGGTAGGATACCAACCAAAAGGACGACCAGACTCATACTGAAACGCCCGAATATTTTGTTGGGTTGATGGAGTGTAATCCCCGAACAGAGAAAACCTTACCAGTGCTCGGACCCTTTCCCATACAACGCGATGATTTCCCTACCGGGTACCCTTAACAAGCTCATTTATTTGTCATCACGTTCAGCCCTACACAATGAACGAACCTACCAAGGTAGGCGGTTGCTAACACGAACCATAGCACATGTGGCTTGTTGGAGATGCACCAAGGCTTTCTCAGTGAGCAGCCACAATCAATTATCCCAGCCCCTGTCCTATGTAAGGTAGGATACGTAGGTAAGTAATGCAAATTGATTGGGTCTCAGCTTCCTTTATTTTTCTCACTCACTTATCAGAATCAGCAGTCATCTTACTAGTAATATAAAATACAAGCGCTCCCTACCGGTACGCAACTACGAAGTCTCAATTGGTTAGAGAATGGATTGAGGAAGAAAAAAAACGTCATATTAACCAAACGAGTGATTTTGTTAGATAAGTGGTCCTCGGCACCCACCCGGACCCTCCCATGCATGCCCTCCGCCACCTCTCGTCACGTTCTCGGCAGTATCAACCGAGTCTATCTTCTATTCTCATTCCTAATCCAACGTCGCGACATCATTCTCCGGAAAATTAATCGTCTAGACAGTCTGCGACGGGATTAGGACAAGAAATAATTCCAGGTTTGCGTGGCCCCTCGGGCTACAAAGCCACAGTGATACTTTGAGTCGCGCTCGAGTATTTGAGTGATTCTCAATAACGGGCCGATCAAAAATTCACGCAAAAAGGTCGAAAGGGTAGCAATAGTGGCAGTGCTGCATTTTGCATGCAACCGAACGTCGAAGAGTAAAGGTCGCGATCCACTCCTATTCTTACACCTACCGCTCAGTTTACGTCAAAGTTATCAACGAGTATTCCGACTTGGGGATATGCTGGACGTTTCAATAAACTTGGTGCAGTACCAAGCCTCCACGAGCGATTTATATAGTAACCCCCACCACATGGTAATAAAGATTCGAAAAACCAGAGGGCGATAGCATCATATAAAGGACAGGGTGTGTGGAGAGTGGCCGCGTGTACGGATTCATACTACCACTACGGCGGGTAAGGAGATCCGCGAGTCGTTTCTCGGTCTAAGTGTATCGACTCGGCTGTTGCGATTCCTCATTCGATTCTGTAGTATGGGCAATGACTCGGAAAACGTTCTCTTAGTCTTAGTGCCTTGATCTACAATATTGTTGTCGCGTTCTCCTGAGTCAGTACCCCTGAGATCTAAACTGTCCCAGGCCGCAAAGCTTAGAGTGCTCTTCCAACCGTGTTCCAATATCCTTATCAATCTCGGGACTTTCATTGGTGCCTCCAATATGATCCTCATGGACCTCTTCTATCCGACTAGCTGCGTAGACAAGCACTTCTCGCAGAGAAGAGTACCGAATCCAACCTCTATGAGGCGGATTGGGCAAACACGGACATGACTACGGCAACAAGCCGAGGAGCTACTATTCTGCTTGTCTAAGCTCACACCAACCAACACCAACACCCTCAATTGATATTTCAATCACTGCACCTGTTTATCTATTGCGCAAGACACCAGACTCCCCCTGTGCATCTAATCCACTACATTAATCTTGTTCGAACAATATCTCGATGTTCCAATCTACATGATTTCGCTTCCACGAATCCCCAACAGGGAGTGCACCACCCCCATCCATCATCGCAACGTGCTGCAATACTTGACCACAGCACCGTTTAATTGTATGATACTATACGCCACTAGACTCCCTCTAACCAGGATGGGCGGGAATGTCAACACAGTCTTACTATTCAACCCCATCTCTTCTATCGAACCCTACGCCCCAGCCCTTTCGCTCGCAATACCACCATTTCCTAGGTACCCCAATCATATATAGCACGACCGCACGTGCTCCCACCTCTTGCACCACCTCTCGCACCACCATCCTTCACCCCCGGACCCCACGCCATGACTTATTCTAGCGTACCCTTCGGCTGTATTACGTCCTCATATATTCCTCTCTATGCCCAATCGTCACATATCAGTCCAAGAACGGTTTATTCGCTAGTATATGGTAGAGGTGAAAGCGCCATATGTATCCTAAGGGCATGATCCAATTGAAAGCATATCATATACCAGCAAAGAATTTTATGTTCTATATTTATGTGTAATTGATTCTACGAGCATGCCCACGATGTTGCAAGAATTTTACACATTTCACATGAGTCAAAACAAAGTTAATAATACAATGGAGTCTTTAATTGACTATCTAACTGTCACCTTAACGATCACAGGGTCCCGTTGTTCAGATCTTACTCTGGAACTGTCATTTGGTGTCTCGAGATTTAGATGTGTCGATAGTATTGAAAGGTGCTCCCAGAAATGGATGGAAAAGAAAGATGATCAGTCGAAGGAAGCAAACAGATATGTATGGTTGAATCTGTGAGGATTACGAACCATATAAAATCATGAGACGGAAGGCGGTTGATGATCAGCCATTTCTTCTGAGTACTCCATCTTATTAAGATGGCGAGAAGAGTGATGATAGACAGGCATGTAAGAACATGAGGGTAATTTAGTCATCGAGAACTCTTCTAATGGAAAATGGTGACTTCATGTACGACTTCCATCTCAATCGGGCCTTAAACTGGCAAGAACTGGATAGTATAGAGGAATAGTTGTGTTTTTTGGTTTTTCTTTTTGGACTTGTTATTACCACCGAAAACCCTTATAGCCTACATTAGATGTTAGCTGAAGCTGCCGAAATGAGGGTAACATATGACATACCTGGGTATGCCGAGATACCTCTTGATCAAGACGAGGCCGTGTGTTTGCGATTATTACGCAAATGTGTACTGGCGGTCTAGTGTGTATCCAGACCGAGAAAAACGCAGTGCAAATTGGATGACAAGCAATTGTGTACCAGTTGGCCTCAATATCATTGCCAACATGGTGTGGGCCCTGCTCCTTGGAAACCTTCAGATTAGGTAGTATGAGCCGGGTTGGCCTACGAGTACGTGAGTAGTCGCGGGCAGACGATAGATCGTGACCAGAGAGCTTGAACCGATAGACAGATGAATTCCTGGCGGTATTGTAAAACACCAAAGAATTAGATGTACCACATGGTAGTATTCATGAATACGATGCGGTCATTTGGTATACCTGGAGCCTTCATAGGCACCAATGGTGGGGGCTCGCTTGAATTATCATGTTCAGAGTAGACTTGCGAAGAGTGTTTGGCAGTAGGGTGCCCTTCTTTCCCTCCGATAGCCTCTTTCTGGCTTGCATGAATATTCTCATGTGCTTTGGCACGCATCGAGGCCACATGAGCGTAGTAAACAGCCGGGTGTAGAGATACCGGTGTGGTAGATCGAGCGTACTGATAACATTGCTGGTATATCATCTTTTGGAGATGATCCGGCGTAACATTGGCATCATCGTAGATCACTTGATAATGTACTGGCCGGGCAGTACCTTGAATAGCTACATGTGAACACAAGTAGAAATCGAAGTGGTGAGGATGAGTAACATCACGCTCCACTAGAGTGCCAGGCAATGGATTCGAGTTCCTGTCACCAGTAGAACTGTCTCCTGGCTTGGGAAAGAATCGTATGTGATGTCGCTTTGTCGCAATTACAACCGTGATCTTCGGGTTACTTGCGTTAGCCTCTCGGAAAGCCCGGCGAATTTCTGTAAGCTCTGTCTCAATGACGTGTTGGAATTGGCCTTCTGAAACACCGTCACGGAAATAGTAGACATGCTTAGGAGATGTCTTGTGAGTAGTCATCCAGAACCGTAGCAACGGGGGAAACATTCCTTGAGTGGCTGTTGACTGTAATATTTCCGTTCGCCAGCCATTCGTCTCACATGCCGCGGCGTAGCGGGTAGCGTTTTTGTCCATCGAAACAGTCATAGCAGCCATTGATGGTGATTGACCACTAAAACCTGCGTGAGAGACATCAACCCCGATTATCATGGTGGGCTCCTGGAAGAAGGGGCTACTCGGGCCTGGGCTGGCAACCTTGCAAGTGATGCCGCCTAACTTAGCATTCACCTTCATCGCCACATTGCTCATATATTGGGCATTAGCTTTCTTGACATGCCCGGCTTGCATTACTTGAGATGGGCAACAGTATCTGCAGTCCATACTCTTCTTAATGCGTTCGTATACCAGGGAATTCTTGTTTGGAACAACAAAGAATATCATTTGGGGGAAATCCTTGTTCGCATTTCCGATAGCGTTCCAGGCGTGTTTGCAAATTTCACCGTAATCACCAATGCTGAACGGTACGTCGATAACATGAAGAGGTGCCTTAATGTTACCCCCGTGGTTTCGGTAAGTCTGGGTGAACTTTGTAGCAAATGCTTCAGCGTCCTGCTTTGAGCAAGACTTCCCGCACACTACTAGTCCCCATGATGTTATCTGCTTTTGATTTGACTCAAGAAATCGTTTGCCGCGCAGGTCCCAACGTCCTGAGACTCCAGGGTTATGCTTTTGGTTTGAGGCGAACGCAATCTCTGGGTTTTTCAATAACCGTGCGTTAGTCACCTGCATATTGCCTGAAACCTTGATACCAAATGCACTGAGGTATGGGTCGTTCAGATAGTTCAATAGCTGAAACCCTTTGGTGATATCCTCTTTCCGCTCCTTTGGGCGAGTGACTGCGAATTTAATCATCTCCGCAGTCTACATACTGTTAGCAAATGCATAAGATGTTGTATAGGAATTCACTTACTTGAGCAGGATCAAGCTTGAACGGATATTTCTGGAACTCAGCAACGTTACATAGTTCCATTGGAAACAAGGCCCCACGGGTTGTTTCGATAATTGGTAGCTTCGGGTACTGGAGTCGAAACTGATATGCCTCTTGGTAGTGTTCCCACACAGTGGTCTCTCTAATGCTACCATCCGGCATTCTCTTTTGGAATGTGACGTTCTGTGAATTGCCACCTTCTCTACCATAGATCTTATCGAAAATGATGTGCTTGATTGTGTACATTTTCTGCTCTTGCATTTTGCCTCGGTGGTTAATGACAAATTTGAGCTTGTGGAGTTTTTGTAGAAGGCCGAAAGCCTCAGACTGTCCGGGTGTAATTATCCCCGTAGGGCCCCTGACTGGAATAGGCTTGAGTTGCTCGGCGAATTCCACAAATTTATCTATATATATAAGTCAGCATACAGCATTATCTCAAAGTTAGATAATATGGGTTGCCATACAGTTGCTCCATTCGGCTTTGTGGGCATTGAACATGTGCAAAGCTATGTCTGCCACGGTTCGGATTTGCCAAAATGCTGTGTTGGCAGTATCGACGTTAATCATCAGCCTCTTCGCCTAAAATTCAGGATTAGCCTTCCCGGAAGCATTACTCTCGATTGATTAATAATTACCTCACCAAGCCGAATGGCCGAATAAAACCCTTTGTAAGCCTCAACAACAGGGCCTAGAGCAGCGCTTTTCGAATTCTTGGGATAAAAGTTTCGACGAATTGCAACCATTCTCTCTGACGGTCCTTGTCGCAGGCAGTGGTCAACAAAATCTAGCGGGATTAGCATATTTCAATAGTAGGCTTAGAGGGCAATTATACTCATGCACTCCAGGACATGATTATCCCATCCAATTGCGCCTTGAATGTACCGGTGCAAGTATGCCAAGTTAATCTTGGCGCTTTGCTTGACTTTGACGTAGAATAACCCACTATTTCCAACTGTCGTATTGGGATTACCTGCACTAAGATCGACTGATACCCGAAACTCGTTCCGGTTTTGGATCTCCTTAGATGACCTAAGAGATTATTAGTATATAGTAAGGCTTCATTATGACCGAGTCTTACCAAGCCAGCTTGTTGCCATCGTGTAGCCATTTACCGCCGACTTTGAGTATCTCATCCTGAACGGGCTTGGAATTCCAGAGCTTTTTAATCAACGCCCGAGACTCTTTGGTGGGCTCAGGACTAATAGACACCTGGATAAAGTTAGTAAATAGAGGATATATATCAGAGATATTTCAACATACATCGTATTGATAGATGGCACTGTTGGTAAAATCCATAACCGGGTAAACGTTCAATTGTAGCTGGATTGGCTTTCCTTGGGTATTGAAGCCTGGGCGAGATGTGAACCGAGTTTTTCCCGGGTGCTAGGTTTTCAGCGATTAGTTAAATAACATAAGGTGAAAATGGGATGCTATTTCTATCAAGTATAATTTCAACCATTAATAGAAGAGCTTACCTCCAAGTATGCATCGGCAGGTAAATCAACTCGCTTGCCGATAATGTCAACATTACGCAACGGCGGTCTATCACGCCCAGGGTCGTATCCTAATGGCTCGGCTTTGTAACCACTGGCCTTTCCACCAGTAGCTGTTGCCGATGCACGTGTTGATGGCCGAGGTGGTGAGCCGGCGCGAGAACCGGCGTGTGAGCCAGAGATCGACCCTCGCTGAGATCCAGCAGTCGACCCACGGGGGCGGTCTGATGCTCCGTCAAGATTCATTTCTGAAACTCGCTCAAGTTCCCGGTTGCGTGGAGAAACTGATTTAGGGTTTTTGGAATCAGACATATTGGCAATGGCCTAAGATAGACTATTAGCATCTAGCTAGTCAAAAGATAGTGCAGAAAATGAAGCTCGAAGCTGACCGGCGAAGTTGGCACAAATGAAAATCACAGGCAAGGAATGTATGTATGACCAATATCTGGTGGCCGATACGGATTGTAAGAGTTGTTATAATGTTAGAATTTAAGGTATAGCAGAGGCACAGCCTAGTTGGTGGCGACCATGCTCAAGGAGTGGGGAAAGTGCTTCTGTAATGATCCTTTTTTTATGATATGTAAATGTGATGATATAAAAGATGGAAGCACCCGCTCGCTGTTGAATTGAGGAATGAATGAAAGGGGGGACGACAGTGAAAAAGTTCAGGTGCGAAATGATAGGGGAGGGAAGGTGGGGGGTTGATTAAGGGTCTGGAATCCGCCAAGTTTAGGAAGTGCACTTACGTGGTTGTTAATACTGGCTCGATGGAGTTAGATAATGGTGTGATTAAAGGAGCTATGTTTACTATGTTAGCATATCCCAAATGTGTGTTGTCCGGTGTACGAAGTTCTGGCAGAGAACAATGGCTGCTCAATAATTATAGGTCGGTTTTATGAACATCAGGTAAAAGGGCGACCGAGATGTTGACAGGTTAGAATAAGACTTATCATAAGATGTTTGAGCGATGTATTGACTGTCGTTTTTGATATTCGTAAAGAGAAGTTATATTTGAAGGGAGGAAACTCGAAGAAGTTTAAAATGAAGAAAACCAATTGACAGTGAGGTAGATAAATTTCAAACGTAGAATAGAGATATGATTGCAATAGGGACAAACTTACGGAATTAGGTTGGAAAGTGTGTTGGACTATGTTCTCGATTGTATGCCACACAAATGGGCGTGCTAAGGAAGAAAGGAGAACTCGAGGGTGGTAATCGAACGACTAGGGTCCTTCGTGGAAATGTTGGTGAACTTGTGAAAAGAGTTGGTTTCGCGTGTGATATAACCACAAGAGCCGATGTCCGTATTGTAACCTAAGGATTGATTTTTGAGCCTTGAATACCGACTTGGTAAGCATTAGCGGATCAGTTTAGAAAATAGATGCTGTTAGGTACTAAACGAGAAAATTGAAAACACTAGTGACAGGGGTTTTCTTTATCGGAGCAAAACGTTTAGAAGAGTAGGGGTGTGGGAGTTATATGCTGATGTTCTGTTGCAAGGGCGAAATATCTGTAGGCAATGGTAGATACCTCACTGAAGGGTTTGGGAACTGCGACCTACGATGACACTACAGGAACGACTTGAAGGGTGAGAAACAAGGAACACAGAGGATATGGAGATGCACAGCTGTAATGATGGCTTGAGTATATTTCGAATGTGTCTCTGGTTAGAGATGTTGTAGATAATGGAAGAATCTGAAGGTGGAAGTGTAGTAGTAGGGTAGGGTAGAAGTCACGAATTGGAAAGGTCGTAGCCTCAAAAGATGATATGTAGAGACTTACCAGAGTAGTAATCGAAAATATCAGGAGGCTGTCGATCGCTATGATAAGGTAGAACCGGCCTAATACGCCGTTAGTATCTTATCAAAGGAGAAAGTTTAGAAGGGACACATACAATTTGAGAGAAACGCAAGAATTGCGATGTCTATTAGAGTTGAAAATGTTCGTACTATCCGGCAATAGAGGAACGGTCCCCAAACTGGAGACGGAATGAGATTGCCTACTGTCTAGCCGGTATTAGTGCTTCTCCAAGAGAGGAATTCTCGGATAGTAAAATTGGGATTAGGAAAACACAAGGGCCCTGTCTCTAGGCGAGGGTGGGACGTAAGCGTGACTGCTGTATGGAGAAAGGCAGTAGGTAAGTATGGAAGTAGGAGATGGGTAGTGGTAGATTTATATGCAACTCAGTGATTACCTAACCCAACAGGTCGATTTCTTGGTGGTAGGTTTGTGTAGGTGGTTTGTAGGATTAAAAGAAATGACTATGTAGGGAACGAGCACGAAACCAAGGACAAATGCGTCGAATAGGCCCGGGGGTCTTGATGCAGGTGACAATGTTTTGTCTGGTGACTCGCACTACGTTTGTAGAAGGGAAAACAGGAGCTTACCTTGAGATTGGAGACGTGTTGAAGGCTTGCAGAGATAGATGTACAAGTGGATGGGATGATGTGTGTTGGAAGAAGGACGAAAAAAGGCGAAGAGCTAAAGTGAAGGTATGATGTGTGAAGGTGTTGTGTTGTGTTGTGTTGTGTCGTGGGTGGGAGTGGTTGCCTAGGTAGGAAGAAGGACCTAGGTACGTGAGATATCTAAAGACTTCTTCGGGAATTGAAAGCGAAACAACGCGGAAGCAGGAGAGGCAGGCGTTGGGATGTCACTCGCTAGCTGTATGATGTGTGCTAGATAAGTAGAAGAGGATATAGAAGAATGAAAATGCATACGTACCCTTAAGATTGGATGGTTTTCCGATGCACGTTATGTAGGTACCTATGCCTAAAGCAGGTAGAAGAAGAGAGGTGTTGTTGAAATAAAATGGTTGCGAGAGACAGGGTATGGTTGACTATGCAGGCACGAATATCGGCGACGTCATATAGCTGAGGAGACAGGGTAGGTACGATGAGATTGGTATTGGAAAGGCGCACCTGCCTCTTTGCTTATCTATTAGTCAAGGCCTGAACCTGGGGATGTTGTGGTCTTGGAACAATCACGGTATCTTTGCTAGATGGTGATGGTTGCGTTTGTACGGAAAAGAAGTAGACTAGTACCACATAGAATGTATGGATATGATTGCAACGAAAACAAAAACAAAAACAATCACTCAGGAGGGGTGCAATAGTAATGCTAAGCAAATTCCTAACGGCCACGAACGTACCTGTCAATCGTCGCGGTGACGCTTGGTGCTGCGCAACAATCACACGGGATAGCCGGCTGCGAAGCAGTCTCTAGATACGATGTGAGGGTCTGTCTTGTTGGTGTATATCGAGAAGGAGGAAATAATATCGAGAGTCGGTTGAGGAGCAATATAGGGGTACTAGAAGGTAGGGCAGCTTGGTCTTCTAGGGCCTAAGAACCTATGGGGCTCGCTTTTCTGTTTGTTTATCGGATGGCCGTTCCAGTGAGGAGATGCAGAAGAGGTTGATGAACGGCCGTAGGGCTGGTTGGGAGGCAGGGCGCAGAGGGGATAGAAGGAAGGGAAAGAGAATTAGCCTAGTGGCAGGGGAGTTTATGATACGTCCAGTTAGATGAATGAGGGGTATGAAGCGATAAGGCTCTGAGAGCAACGAGAGTTACAGTCCTTTGCACTCAAGTTGCATTTGTAGGTAGCGTGTTGATTGGGAGGCTCACAGCTTGATTAGAACTGGTAAAAGTTGTGACCCCACAGGCCTTGCAAGGCACTAGAATTTATTGTCGTACATTCAAAGCAAATATAACTTTGAAAGATATACCAGTAAACACCTAGGTAGCCAAGCTTGCGGACATGTGTCGGGCACGCATTCACATGAATAAGAATTGAATAGCCCAATTTCGCCCCGTCTCAACAATACTGCTGCGACCGCCTTCAATTCCAGCTTGTACAAAAAGTGCTGTAAGTTGAGACGAAGTCCCTAGAGATAGATACGGAACCTGGTACACAGAAGTGTCTCGCGCTGTCTTCAGTGCCTGGCCTATCTAAGAAAACACCTATCATCTTCGCTTGAGTCTGTAGCCTCCCGTAATTTGTGTCCAATGTAAATACTAGGCTTAGACAACGCCTATCTTAACTGCAGGTATCCGGCTAGGTTCTCGGCAGAGAATGAATAAAGAATGGGGTTGGATTTAAGACATAGAAGGCATCATTCGATACCTCCCTCGAAAATCAAGCCTCGTTTATAGCAACAAGAACTTGATGTTGTATATTATCACAAAGTACTACTATCGGCGAGTAGACGGATCATCAAGATCTAGATGCAACAGACTGTGTATTGTACTTGTCTTCAAGCATACATGCGAGCTACGCTATGTGTAACGTAAACAGAGAAGTGTCTGTATTATTATCTCATAATGAATGGCGCATGTGTCCAAGAATAATAAAACCGCATCTCAAAATTCCCGAGGAAGTCAAGGAGAAAACCGCAATCAAATACAAGTACAACTTAAAAGAGGTGCTACTTGGTATTCAGGAGGCCCTATCAGTCTCACCCGATATTTTGACGTTAGGTGTGAGGGCTACTCTATCTGAGATTTAACCTCTTTCGTAGATAAACAAACAGGCCTCAACGGGTGTAGGTGAGTTCCAGGGTAAAAAAACTCTAGCCAACGAAGGGACAAAAGGGGCTGATGCCCGAACCAGATACTTTAACACAGAACTCCTGTTATATTACATAGCAATGGGGTCGGAGAACTCGAGCCGCTGGTATCTTGGCTCGAGATTTGCAGTACTTGGGCCGTTGCCATTGACTAAAGATAATGAATAACCTTGCATAGAGGGGGTATACTGTCCTTGTAACAAATATGTATATGGGAATCTCACATTAATCTACCGCGTTTAATGCAAAGGGACTGCTTGTGAAAAAATGAGTTCTACAATGAAGATATGGATGACGCGAAATACCAAGAAAAGTAGACAAAATTTGCGATAGAAGTAAACAAGGATAAACCTTGAAAAGCCTTTTTGCAATGCCTTACTGGATAACTTCCGAGTTATTGCTTTGCGGCATGTCTGGAGTTCCTGGGCAGAGGTATCCTGTCGAGTTGGTTTATCCTACAATAGCCCCCGTAACACCATGTAGTTCCAAGTGAGAACGCAGCATCTGCAAAGATTGCAGCTCGAATACAAATATAACCACTAACGTTGGGCATAAATGTTATGTTGACTGTGCCTGGGCGTGATCTGAGTGATACTTTCGAATTATTTGCCACTACGTTACAACTAAGTAGCATGTTTTATTATACGCCTTGAATTTCCCTTTTTTGCTATCCTTCCTGAGCTGTGGTGGTAAACTTGCTGTAGAGGTGAGACATTTCGAGATCGTTTTCGACTACCCCCCTTCCGAGCAAGAAAATCACTCAGAATCAAATGTGCGAACACTCAAATTCATGTATAGCGAACGCACATTGCTACTGTAGACGGTTTAGGATACCTAGATGGTAGTTCACCTCGCTATTATCTTTTAACGCGCTCCGGATGCCTGTACCCGCAGTCCTCCTGCGCCATGCCTAAGATGACCAATCAAAGCAAAGTGTGGCATATGACGGAATCTCATTCATCCAACACAATAAGTTATATAGCATACGTTGGGGGCTTCTTTTGTGTAGATGAATTAGGCAAGTATTAGCGCTGGTATAAGTTATGCCGAGGCTAGTAGGCACCGTCCATCATCCCGTCTACATCTCATGAGTCCGTATTTGAGCACCATGATCCTAAGACACACTGATCCGGCCCATGGTACTTATTATCACCGCGAGTTCTATACTTACCATAGTTCTCTCGAAGCTGGGCTTGATGCCGGTTACCAAACCCTTCTCATTTGCGACCAAGTTTCCAGCACGGTGCAAACATCTCGTGATAAAACGACAGATGTCTGTATCCCAATATATTGTCAAAATAATTTTAATTTTGCTACACTACGAACCGCCCTCAACTCTGCGCCCTCGGGCAAATTGCAAGGGCAATGTGGTAGGAGCATACCAGTGCGTAAGCCTACATAAAATTGATACACCAAGTCAAACGCCACTATGGCCATTACTTCGATTGCTTCCTCAACGCCAAACCATGCAGAGGCCACCGTCTCTCGTGTGCCGTTATACTACCGAAACTACCACTATCCGACTTTCCGTAAGTTACCTAGTTTACATACTGTCGTAGGTGCCTGGCACTCGGATTATGTTGGACCCTGTTTTGGCGGAGTTAAAAGCGATTTTCCATCTCAGTGTTTCAGATTACAATTACTACGGCGTTCAATGAGTCAATTCATTGTTGCGGCTTCCGGTCATTCATCTCCCTAGACGTTAGGCCGAGTAATCGCGCTGAGCTTCGACAAATTGGTAGCCACCTAGTGACGTCGTATTATTCTATTCTTAGCATCTGCGTGCTCGAGTGTCTGTTCGTAGTGTAGTACCGACCACTCTTAATCCCAATACCCATTCGATAGATACCACGACTAGTAATAGGACCCAGGGTAAGTCTGGGGTTGACCAGGGTGAGGCATAGAATATTGGGATGTCATATCGGTGTAATTATTTGGCCAACCCGCAAAAGGATTACCGGGTGCCCCTTGAGAATGTTGTGTGATGGGATTGAATGGACTCGGACCAGGGGCTTGATATGTCGCAGGGGGAGGCTCGTATGATCCACTAGATCCTGGGCGGAGGGGCGAATTTCGATAGGCCGTAGAGGCTTGAGCAACCACCCGAGCAGCGCCGGAATATGGGCTAGCAGGCCGGCCAGTAACACCTGGTGAATCTCGACCCGAGTACTGGTAAGGCGGGTAGTCTGACGATGCTGCTGGGCGTGCATGTGTGCGGGATGATTGTTGTTCATTTTGAACTCTCCATTCAGAAAAATTCGGCACATCGGTTTCTCGGACGAGTTGAACCATGCGTTCGGGCTTGAAACGGTGTGCGTGAAAAGTATCAGCAGGTGGGATCAGTCCTAGCAGGAACGTGATGTCTCGTGGGATCGAGGTCGTTGTTCCCGACGCTGCTGTTCCACCTTGTCGGCGTTGCTGGTCAAGTCGACGACCGGCAGCACCCTTGAGCGGTGAGACTCCCCTAGGAATTTTGCGAGGTGGGTTATAATCATCCGCCTCGTCTGCCTGGAACGGCCGCTTTGGTGAGTTTAGGGTGCCTGGGTTAACTGACAGTAGTTGCGGCCGTGGGCTTCGCTCATGTTGTGCCGGAGGCTGTGGGCTACCACGGACAGAAGGCGAGGCATATTCAACAGATTGGAGGATGCCAGTCTTGGGACGCATTTGCTGTGCGTGTGAGACGATGACTCGGGCGGTAATAGGATTGAATCTCTCGGTGGCAAACCTAGCGGCGAAAGGTGATATGGTCGACTCATCGAGGAACAATTCAGCCATCTGTTTCTCAAGCTCTTGTACTTGAGCCAGTTCACCGTATCGGGCCTCGTAAGCGTGGAAATACGCGTAGAGAGGCTTTAGTTTGGGGACCAACTCGGGCTTGTCTTTAAATCGTTTGACCGTCTGAGAGAAAACGACTCGAGCATCTAGTGGGAGGGGAAATTAGCAGCGGGAATTGATTTCGGCGAGAGTTAAACTTACTTGTAAAGTCGCGTCTTGCATGTAGGTGCTTAAGATACTCGACAAAAAAATGCTCCGACTCTGGGAATAACCTCGATCCTCTTTCGAAAATCTTGGTTGCAACCGCATCTTGATAAACATCCCACTCAATGTGTGCTATGGCAATGTAAACTTCGCTAGTAAGGCGACCTTTTCCACGGGCCTCCGTGAAAATCCCTCTCAGACCAGTTGGTGGTGAGCTTTTGCCCTGTCCTTGGAATCGTCTGAAGGCTCGAGCAAGAGCAATCCAAAGATAAGATATTTGCTGTGACAGCATTTGAATCTGAACGGCAAATCCATCTTGTACTGCTTTTATTCTGTCCTGTTTGGATATGATAGAAGTGGGATTTTCCTTAATCTCGCCTTCATCGTCGTCTTCATCCCCACCAGCATTTTCGGTTGCAGCTGGGTCCGTGGTGGTATCCTCCTTGATTTTTGCGATTGCTGAGGCCTCTTTCTCCTTCAGCTTCTTAATCATCTCATACAACGTATCAAGGACTTTGTCATACGGGGCCCTCACGGCTTGCGCCAAAGCAGCCTTGGCTTGTTCATCCTCGCCCGCGCGTTGGGTCAGCTCGATGTGGTCAGCATGCTTCAGGGCTAGAAGGGCGCTTTCGGGATTCGCAACGACGCCATCAAGAAGGAAAGAAAGCCCGATATCCTTGCCGTCTTTAACGATGTTATTCTCAAAACACCATTCTGCGGCATCAACCCACATTTCAGGCCAAAATCTCAAGGCCATGAGGGCGTGCTTATAGACGTGCAAAATACGTTGTTGGTAGGACGCTAAATCTTCAGATCGAAGGACTAGTGGGTCATCTTTTTCCCAAGCAACCCAGGCCTTCCAGAGCTTTACTTGTTCAAGAAATTCTTGGTCCCCATCAAAGCCAGGTACGGGAGCGAGACGAGGCAGGGTTGTCCTTTTGAGACCACGAGTTATGTTCTCCAAAGCCGTGTTTGCGCTACGGGCTGTCATATAGGCGGGAGACCGCTCCTGGAGGTATTTCCGGCCCTATACAAAGTCAATAACGCACTTAATATGAGGTGGGCAGGGTCGTGTTGCACTGACAGTCATCTTATTCAATCCTAATTCAAACTGATCATATTCCTTCCAGAAAACATTCAAATTAGCCATAGGAATGCAAATAGCACGCTGATACGCTTTGCGGAGAAGATCCATCTTTTGCTGATCCTGCCAGCTTGTACCGCCGAGCTGGCCGGGGCCGCTCTTAATAAATGAGATATAATCCTGCCATATTGCTCCTGCGTCTCTATCCTGGCCGATGTTATTAAGCACAAACTCGTAAGCTTGGCTGACTGTTTGACGAGCCTGGCCGGAAGAGTCATTGAGATCATTCCTTCGGCGCACATAGTTCAAGTACGCTGTCCAAAGCTGTACATGGGGAACGGCGAAGAGAGTGCGGCTGAAAATGCCCTCTGCCTGGGCAAAGTTATCGAGGCTCAGCTCTAAATCCAAATATGCGACCCAAATCTCAGCCTAGAAGAAATTAGCGCTCTAATGCCCAGAAAAAAAGCTCGATAATAGCTCTTACGGCTTGTGGAAAGATCTCGAGGAAGCGCTCATATGTGTGTCTGGTATCCTCAATCTTGTGTCGGCGTTTTTGCTCCTCGATGAGCGCAAACCAAGCTTCAATGTCACCTTTGGGGTCTTCTTTGATACGATCTTCGAGCATACCCACGACATCTGTTGGTAACCTCGACTTTGTGTTGGCGCTACCAACTGCAGGGCGCTCTGTCACAGACACAGTTTCGGCACTTGCCTGGCTGATAGGTAGCGTCGGCATCTCCTGAGCCGGTGTAATTTGCTGTAACGGGGAGTTGCTAAAGGCGCGTGACTGGGGATTGGCGTGAGTGGGAGGGTTCGGAGGAGGGGCAGGAGCATCGTCTTCGTCGTCGGACGACTCTACAACAAACCCTCCGGCGGTCTTCGGCTTCTTAACCGGGCGAGATGAGGCTGTTGATGTACTGCGCTCTTCGCCAACAGCAAGAGCTGGCATCGCAATGGCTTCTGGATTGTAGGGGGTTGACGTGATCTCGACGGATTCAGGGTCGTATTCGGGGTCGTACTCGGCTGAATCTTCGTCTATGTCGACGGCATCGGCATCTGCATCTTCAGAACCATCGGAGGTCGGGCCGGTTTGGGCGGGGGGATACTGGTCTTCCTGGTCGCCAGATTCCATATTCGAGCCATTGGTGTCGATGTTCTCCATGTTAGCGGGCCATCCATTGTCCTCCCATGAAACATTGCCACTTAGTTGGGCATCTGAATTGTCGACTCCATCGGAAGCCATGATTGCGGCTTGAAAAGTGGTGTGTGCTAATGGCGGGTGGGCGACGCGGTCAATTGTGACTAAGTGAATAAATTCGACGTTCGTGGGACGAATCCGCGACGGGCAAACAGGCTGATGATGATAAGGCTAGTCGCGCACAATACAGGGTGAGTTTAGTGATGGATAATGATAGCAGCGGCTTGTTTGCGGGAGATGTGAAAGATGCGAGATGGCACAAGGCGCTGAGAAGAAGTCGCGTGATAAAATAAGGACCAGGTGGCCAAGGACATCACAAGCAGCTCTGAAGCTGGGGAAGCTTGATTACAAGTAGCGCCAAATGTTGATCCCTCTTCATGACTCTAGGCGCGAAGTTGAAGAAATACGCGACGGTTATGCTGTGAGGCCGAGACCCGTGGGGAGAGATATGCGATGAGCAGATAGGCAATGTTGAAAGACGTCGGGGGCGGGAATCGCGATTTCGCAAGTCACCACCACAAGGAAAAGTTGCTGCTCGGGACACTCGACTTGGCTCAGTGAAAGAGAAAGGTTGAATGAGACTAGTCCATAACGGGCTTGGCGCGGCTCGAGGACAGTGAGCCTATCAGCTTATCGGCTTATTACTACAGGTAGTACTCCGTAGGCCTATGTCCCCACAACAGCTCCGAGGTCTAGGTAGGTTCTGTTTTCGTGCATTGCCTACTTAGGTTAGTGAGATCCCTAGCTAAATTAATCAGTACCTTAAGACCTACTACACAGCAAGTATGGATTTCATATTTGGGGGACATGAGCCTCTAGTACCTCGCAGAGTAGCTGTGAGTTAGACACTCTCGAGTCGAGCCCCCAAGTCCTTGCTGAGAAGGGAAAAAAGAAAAAAAAAAGAGGATTACAGAACATTCGCAGCATCCTATTCTACTTGATCCAAACTTATCGCGTATGGTATGTACTGTGTATATGTCATGAACCTCTAGGTAGTATACCAACTAGAAAAGTACCTAAATGCTCGAGGTCTCACACAATCGATACCTCGGTACACTACAAGGACAGTCTGGAATAAGGGAGACCCTAGAAGAGCGAAGCAGATGTGGAGGGGAGACGTGAGCCTATCAAATCTGATAAAACCTTACTTCGTATACACTAGAACACACAAATCTCACAAGATATTTTCATAAGTAAGTAAAATGATTATATTCTATGTCGCTAACAATAAGTCATTAATCCGTGCCATGCATTCTATGTAGTCCTGAGGTATTCTAAAACATAAAAAAATATGTGCCCGGGACTAAACGGGCGGTACGCTCATCGGCGCTCTAGACTACACTCCAGTAAGGAGCCCAGTTCGGATCCATAACATTCCACTATACGCTCTGGAGTCAGTAATTGCCATTTGCGGTAATAATTGGGGAGGGTTATAGTGACTGACCTGGAAGGGCATGCCCCGGTTGAGGCCGTCCTTATCAAACGTGCGGGCGCGGATCTCGACGCTGAAGGCATCCATGTCGGCCTTGAACTTCTTGGCCGCCTCGCGGGTCTGAGGGGTCATCCTGCTTAGCATGGCCTGGTCCTCAAACATGTACGAGATGGTCTCGTTGGTGTCTTTCCACGAGTAGCGGTTGGCAGCAGCGTACGTCACGACCTGCCAGACAGCGCCCTCAGCCGTGGGCATGAATTCCATGATATCCTTGACGCCCTTATTCGTAGGGATGGGCTGTCTGAAGCCGGCCGGGGCAAAAGGGAGAGAAGTCGTGTCGCCGATGGCACCGTTGGTGCTCATCACACCGTGCACGATGCCGCCGAGATACGCCTGGTGGGTGAGGATGTCGATGAGCGTGCGTCGGCTCTTGATGCTCTCCGGGAAGTCGTACACCTTGGCGACGTCGGTCTCGCGCTGCCAGGCCTGCAACTCGCTGTCCTGGGCCACGGCTCTGTCGCTAGAGTAGTACGAGTTGATGAAGGTAGTCATGAATTCTCGGATCGACTCGGTGATGACGGCGACATCCTCATAGAAGGGGAAGGACTTCAACGCGGGGCCGAAGCGGCTGTTGATGAGACCCCGGTTCTCGAGGAATGTGCGGTAGTAGTTGGACTGGAAGTTGGCGACTTCGCCAGACTCATAGACCTGGTTCGCCCAAGTGCGGCCTGAACGGCTCGTCCAAGCGTAGTATGCTGGGCCTGAGTCGGGAGCAGCTCCGGCCTCTACACCGTTTTGGAGGAGGGGGCGAATGTTCCAGGGAGTTTTCTCGACTATTGGTTAGGTGTTAGCCAAGCTATTTATCAGTGGTTTTGAAGTGGAGGGAAACATACTCCGATGAAGCATAACCATAACAGGGTGGTTCTCACTCAGAGTCCGGATGGCCGCTAGGTATGGAATCTGGTAAATGCACATAAGTAACTATCCTGTGTGTGTCTGTGTAAAATTCAGGCCTACCTCAGCAGCCGAATGCGACTGAGTAATATGCGCCCAGGTCGTGTGCCAACCATCGTTCTGGTTCAGCAGCATCTTGGCAAGCATCCAGTCGTTCGCGGAGTCCTTTGGCGTGTAGACGAGGGCAGAATCTTCCCTTCCTTTGACGAGAGGACGAACAGCTAGGGGCAGGAAGTCACCAGATTTAGGGTGGATGTAAAAGTATCCCTGGCATCCGGCACCGAACTTATCCGTTGGGTCAAGTTCTTTCATCTCGCTGAAGTCCTCGAGGAACAGACGGCCTTGCGCCTGAAGCTGTTTGAGTGAAAGGCCGGTGATAGCGGCAGCATCGTCGATGGGGAAGAGGAGCTTGTCTGTAGGCTTAACTCGCTGGAGCCGGTATGGGGAAGCCGACAATCTCATCATAGAAAATGTTCGGTCGTCGGTAAAGTTGGTCATTATACCCGGGATCGGGCCTTCTGGGAAGGACTCCGCCCATTGGTCTTCATATAGATAGATATAGTCCTCTAACTTGTTTAAACCTCCTTTCTATGTCGGAGTTTAGTCATCTATATCATTGAGTGTTTCGTGTAATCTAAGAACTTACAGCCTTGATAGCCTCAAGGGCGATGGGACTCTCTCTAGCGGTTGCTTCCGCCTTCTTTGCGATAGGGGGAAACCATGTTTCTTCATCTTTAGCTATCGTCTTATTGGCAAGCGTCCCCGTGGGGTAGTAGGCAACGCCCATGGGAAATTCTGAGTACTGCCAGCCCTTTCGCTTCACTTCGATCTCGGCGGCTCTGGCTCGGGGGTTGCGATCCGACTTGGGTAGGGTGTAAGCGTCATTGTTGTTGGCATTCTCGACAGCACGTTCTGTGAGAGCGGGAGAGGCTTGGACAGCGGCCGTCGCAAGCAAAACGCTTGTTAAAATTGACCTGATCATCGTGCTCAGTGTACTTTGTCCGTGTAACCAAAAATGTCTGTCGGTGCAACGGGCAATGAAGTCTGAAGCTGGTGATGGATGATAGAGCCGATCATGAACGAGGACAGAGGCCGGATCGTGTACTATAATATACTCGTTCACTTACACCTACTGCTCTTGTGGAGAGGCCTACATTGTCTAGACTTTTTCACTGCATGCCTATTCTTACTCATACACATGTGCTAGCAACACAATACATTTGGAAGCTTCATGTTTAGCTATACGATAATACACTACAATGTGATGACTTGACCGCATGGTAGAATTTCAAATGTCTACGGCACGCTTCTAAAGAGGATACTTCGTATATTCCTTGGCGGAGGTAGTGAGTCTATCTTCGTTCACTTAGCACAGGCGACTAACAGCCTTATCGATGAAGCCTTGTCTGAAGAAACGTTTTGGTGTGGCTAATTTGATTCATTAAGGGACACTAGGCAGATGGGCCGCCCGTGTAATCCTTCCGATACCCTCGTCACCCACTTTACGTGGCTGCTGGACCGCCGCACTGGTGCTAACGAATATTTTCAGCAACGAGCGGTCAATCATTACTCTACGAAGCTTGCCACATTACAAATTCCTGCTAAACTACCGCTAGAGCGTTGCTTAGCTTCGCTGTGCCGCATCCCATTCGAACGAGCTCTAGGTACCGGCGCCCTCCTTCATTTGTCCAATTGTTTATTCCATTTAGCTAAGCATTTAACCCTTACCGTAGTATGGGGCAGACTAAACCCGTTATAGTATCTTTCTAAAAATACCTATGCGGCTATTAAACCGAATCTAGACAGTTGAACTACAAGACCTATTAGTAGATATCATTGATTTCTAACCTAATTAGCTTTAATCGAAGTTCCTTTTATTCAAAATATCATGATGAAATGATCTGAGTCTACCACATACACTAAGCTGGACGCCGGGAGGAATACTCTCGCTAATATCCCTGCTCATAGCAGGCCCTGGATGCCAGCTGACAGTGTTAAGGTGCGCGGTACCTTTTTCGGGGCATACATTGCGGCAACTCTGCGGCAAAGATGGCGGGACCTTGCAGCGATAGATAAGCTTACGATACTACATATCGCGAGTTCTATTGCGGGGGTTCTCCGCCCTCTCGGGATTTATTCTCCGTCTAGATAGCCGAGTACACACATATTTCAAGCGAGAGACTGGGCCGGAAGGGTAACACCGAGTATGATGAAAGATGGTAAAGAGCCTTTCTAGTACTAAGTCTCGATATAATACCAAACTCCATTCAGGGGTTTCTTAATGCTAGGAGTTCATCTCAACTTAGTTATACCTAGGCATATAATTGCTACCCAGGGATCGATCACGTCAAGCCTATTCGCAGGTCCCACGTAGCATTGCAGATTCGTGTTTCTTGGATGGACCAGGTTCTCGGTAAGAGCCGCATTGGGATCTAGAGACTCATAATCCGGTTTCGCAGGTTCGGTTTGCTTTTGAATGTTTCGCCGACATTCCATTTCCGGCGTAGTTTTGAGGTTTGCTATTGTATGCAAAGTTGTGGCGGTTGCTTCTGGGAGCATCGTGAGTAAGAGGGACTAGCCTAGGGTTTGTTGTGTGGTGTATTTGCCGGGTGGCCGGATCACTGCCGGGATACTGAACGGACATGTTGAACCGACCTTACACGAAATACTTGCGCACACACTATATCTGGTGGCGATTTTCTACAGTTGGTAAATACGCTAGGCCGGGCCTGGGCACGGCTCCTTGCAGCCACAGGTAGAGACACAAAGACTTGCTATATCGACCAGCTGGATAGGACCGATAGATGATTGTTGTCGGTACTTCTACATTGTTTCAAACGACTCGATTTGATACCCAACATGGGATGAAAAACAACGTTGTATCGCAGCGACTGTGCCAAGTGAAGAGACCATGCAGCACATCATGACAAGATCTCAGCTGGCTTGGCTGCCTACATATACCAACCGAGGCTGGCTAGTGGTATCGACATTCTCGTGCGTGATGCTTGTCGCGATCAAGTCTTATCGGCTCAAATGCATTCTTCAAACACGTGAAAGCCAGGAATCTACGCATGCGTTTTTCACCATCTATCGCATTTATGGTTAGCGGGCGTGCGTGTGGACCTCCGTATATATATACGGTATCCCGTAGTATCCGCTGGATATGCATGCTGGAGTCTTGCTGCACGACAGATGCACATAACCTTGCAGCGTACCGTATATGTTAGTGCTACTAAGAAATATCGATTCTAGAACACTTACATAACTCTTGTCTTGACGACACTGAGCTGTCGTTGGTGTGTATTTTCGACCTTCTCTAGTCGGGGTTTGGGCTAATTGTTGATCCGTAGAGAGGTAACGAGCTGGATCTGATCTCTTTGTTACTATGTTGCTATTCAAAATCTGTCTGCTTGCCGGTTTAGTGATGTTAGATATCCGGGATGATTAGCCCCTTAGTGATGTGCGATTGATTCGGTCTACATCGAAGCTGTTTAAGCCTAGTTCAGATATCGCAGGGAGGCAACTTGGGTAGTGTTCCAGGAACAAGCATTGATCTACGATATCTTCGTTTAGGTACGCTATTGGCTGGATGTTACCGGTAAGCGAACTTTCGAGCTTCCTGTAACCTGGAAGCGAGGGTCACCTGGATACTGTACTATCGCCTTTGGGTTAACCCGCCCCACCAAGCCGAATACCTTGAAAGCCTTCAACTCATTGACTCAAAGTTCAACCGTGACGCCTTTATCATCAAAATATCAAGCCGCATGCGGTGTAGAACTTGGTGGAAATTGGGATCCTGCGGATCCTAAATCCGCATCCTAGTACAGTACAGTAATGAATAGGTAGTTACGGTACAGTTTTATTCGGCTACGATAATAGGCACGTGCGTTCCTACCCATGTTTGAACATATTGTCGGTATGGGAGTTGAAAGGTATATGGCACCCTCTTTATTTTGGGGAAAATGAATGAATCCCATGAGAGCTGGTTGTTTTGATGATCGAATGAGATAATCATAACGTTCGAAATGGACTTCCAAATAAGCTCGTGGTAAGATTTAGACCAGGCACGGTTCTGAACTGGCCCATGTGCAAGTGCCGAGTCAGGATCATTGAAGAAATGAAAGTTTCGGTGCAGTTAAGCGCTCAGGATACGGCAGTACTTGAGACCGGATCAGCAGGCGTAGCCACTTTGTAGGGACCCCTATGTGCGTGGCCATGCGCTAATACACGACGAGTTTTGAAATTTTTGGTGATCGAGAGCTGACTTCTATAATTAGGTGGCGATCATAGCTTTGCTTTGGTACCGAGCTAAGAGCTGGGCAGGCATTGAAATAAGACGTTTCCGTTGTGTTTTGGCGGCAATCTATCCATGATTATCAACAGAGTAATCTTTATGTATAAAAGCATAGAGGATACAATTAACTTGAAATATGCTGCACGAGGATATAGAGGAGCGGGTTTAGGAGACTGGAGGTTAGATGTTGAATTTCCAAGGTTGCTAAAAATAGGTACATATTTGTAGGTACCTAACGCAAGTACTTATCCTAGAATAGATGCTTTATGGAAGTTTAGTTGGAGTATAAAGATTGGAACCCTTTTCAACGTGAAAAGGTTAGGAGAGCAGTTATCGCCACCTAATCAATACTTTTTATATTATTTGGTCTCACTAAGTGCCGAAGCCTTCCCTAGGGGACTCTCATGGCCAGTTTCATGACACTCATCTGCATACAATGGGGGGTCCTCTACGGAGTACCTGGGTGTACAAGATTTTTGTTAAAAAAGAGCCATATGATTTGGTTATTGAACACCCAGAAGACCACAGTACCTCTTAGGCATTTGAGCATGTCCTCTAGGTTCATGATTAGGTATTTAATGACCTCTTTTTATGTGATTTTAGGTGATTGTAGGTGACTTTATGTGACTTTAGGTAAAGGGTTGGTGAGATGTAAATGCCTACATATGTAGGTACCTACATAGAATCTTATCTTATCGCATCTTATGCTGTACTATCTTATCGCGTTCCTTCTTGTACCACTATGTAGAAGACGCCAGCCTCAACATACCCCGCTCTGTAAATCGAGGTAGCTGCAACCACTGAATGCGGTTGTTGGGGTAGTTGCGCGTGAGGAAAGCGCGTCCTGTTGTTGGTTAACCGCCGCCGTCAGAACCCCATTTTCCATCTTCTAGGCCAAGGCTGGTCGCAACAAAACAAAACCCCAGTCCCCATCAACAATCATTTGGCGCAACACCCCATTGCGACATCAGGTACCCGACTGCGTGTGATAGGGTTTATCCCGAACAAACCCAGGCCTAACGCTTCCTCCGTTTGACCTTTTTTTGTTACAGTCGCAATCACCTTGGTACAGAAGCCGTTCCCCATCTCCGCACTTTATTGCCCACATTCTGCATCCGTTGCCGCTCTCGCATCTGCATTGTTGATCGTCGATCAGAATCATACAAGATGTCTGTTGTCTCTCTTCTTGGGGTCAACATCCTCAACAACCCTGCCAAGTTCACCGACAACTATGAATTGGAGATCACTTTCGAGTGCCTGGAGCAGTTAGAGAAGGGTAGGCCTCTAGAAGCAACATGACTTCGACTTCTTTCCCTTGCGCGCGCAATGCAAAGGGCCAACACTAACCAATGTCCTGCAGATCTGGAGTGGAAGTTGACCTATGTTGGCTCTGCTACTTCGTAAGTTATGCTCTTCTACAATTCGATTTCTATCAATGCTGGCGCAAACTAACACGAACCCAACCAGAGACCAATATGACCAAGAGCTCGACTCCCTCCTCGTTGGACCCATCCCTGTTGGTGTCAACAAATTCATTTTCGAAGCTGATGCCCCGAAAACGAGCCGTATTCCTGACGCAGACATTCTTGGTGTTACTGTCATCTTGTTGACTTGCTCCTACGATGGCCGTGAATTTGTTCGTGTTGGCTATTACGTGAATAACGAGTATGACTCTGATGAGCTCAACGCCGACCCGCCTGCCAAGCCTATTATTGAGAAGATTCGACGCAATGTTCTTGCCGAGAAGCCGAGAGTCACCCGTTTCGCCATCAAATGGTAAGATCATAATCCCACACCAGCCTATGTTCCCACTCCATAATCTCTAACTTGACCTCAATAGGGATTCCGAGGCTTCTGCCCCCGCTGAATTCCCGCCTGAGCAACCCGAAGCGGATCTCCAAGCCGACGATGAAGAATACGGTGCTGAAGAGCTAGATGAAGACGTCGAAGACGAGGCTGATGGTGTTACGGACAAGGCTGGCGAGAGCAGTGCCGCTGCTGCTGATGGCGATGCAGAGATGGCCGGCGCTGAGACTGGTGAAGTTGGTGGTGAGGACGAGATGTCTGAAGACGGAAGCGTCGATCTTGAGAACGAGAGTGACGATGAGCTGGAGGAAGATGTAGAGGGTGAGGCTGGAGCCCAAGGCGACGCGGCTGATGCTGGCGATGATGCTATGGAGGTGGATGATAACATGCCTGATGCACCGAACGCTAAGGGTGTTGCAACTCGCTAAGTTTTCATGCTTTCCGTCGAGAGAGAGAAAATAAGTCGTCACCAACGGCTCTTCCCTTGAGTAGCGGTGGCTGGGTGGCGTATGAGATGACGGGGTTTTAGGCCCCATATGGAGTCCTTGACATTGATGCTAGAGCCTTCAGGTGGCCCCGGCGATGTTTTTCGGAGTTTTAGTAGATTTGCCTATCTCTTGGCGAACGCATAAGATATCCCTAGAAACTTGCATTGAACTGTTGGCACCTCGCGTATATCCTTAAACCATTGCTTTGTGTGTCGTTGCCCGAAATATTTTGTTACTCAGACTATTTCCCGGATTTTCTCACGACCCCAAAGAATCCGTGTCTTCCTATGATTTTCGGTGATAGCCTGAGCAGATGCTCGGTTTCCCCTCCAGATTCTACTAATTGAATCCGTAAAAGTTGGCACGTGGTATGCAGGGCTCTTGATTGATGATAACATTTCATTCTTACATAGTTGAGAAAATCTTCTTACCTCCAATCTCACATTCGCCCTAGTATCGGATGGAGCTCCTGCATATCAGTTATGCTAGGTGAGATTCGGTATGTAGACTTATGTGCATATATATAGTCGCGCTTCTTTTATTGCACATGTTCTCGTGTAAACATTGGCAGGGAGGGTTAGGCTCAGGGTGATTATTTCTAAAATTTAATACTTCTGTTCAGCGAGTACGTAGCCTTGCGAGATCTATGAGATCCCGTAACACTGAGATTGAATTGGAATTTGGAGAAGAGCAGTAGAGGCTCCGAGAAATATGATGCACATGATTTGAATCAACTCAGAATCATAGTTTGGGCTGACAATCTTCATTTTGTTGGATACTTGGAACCAACTCACTATCGTCGATGCGACGGATCTTAGGACATATGGACGTAGTAATTACTTTTTAGCCAAAACACCACAGGCTGCACGCTAAATACGTTTTTGAAAGATTTCATCTGGCTCATGCGTAATACCATTATCTCAGTACTAGACACTCGGCTCTATGAAATGCTTCACATAGTGCACCGTGAGAAAAGGCATCGATTTATCAGGTGTGAATCATTTACTGTTATAACCTCAACTCAGGGTCAGCAAATACTATGAATACTACGAATACTACCAAATTAATTCCGAACGAAGGCATTGTAATGTAGGTTGATCTAGACTCGACTCCTCTCTGTTGAATCTCGGGCCGAGCCGTCATGGCTAAGCAATGTACAGGGATCTTCTGTTTACGCCCCAAATTCGGTTAGGCGCGCCATACCCCAGATTTTTGGAGATGTGGGGGTTTGACCAGTAGGATACACGGCATTTCCCCTGACCTGTCTCAACTGCTGGTGTGTTGGAGAGCTCTCTCTATCTACCTCGGTACCGGCTATCTTAGGTATTTGTCTATTTATTTATTGGAGGGGAATTACTATATCGCCCACGGTTCGCGTAACACAGAATCGCAATTCGAATACTCGATATAATGCAGCCAAAGGAGCTAAGCGCCCAGGAGATAGCAAGCCACCGCTCCACGTCTTCGTGTTGGATCGTCGTGGACGACAAGGTGTACGATGTCACATCTTATTTGACCGAGCACCCCGGCGGCGCGGCGGTTTTGCTCAAGGTAGCCGGAACTGTAAGGGAATTGCTCTCATGATATTGCTCGTGCTGGCTCTTTTCATCATGTGGCAATCTCACTCACCCTGTCCCGATTGGGCTCATGGGAAACTAGACACTTACGGGACTCACAGGATGCAACTGTTGAATTCCGCAAGACTCATTCGCCCGACTTCCTCAGCTATCTGCCGAAAGAAGCCTGTCTAGGCGCAATAGACGCCGCGGCGCGGGCGGCGTTGCCGATTAGTAGTGCCCCAGCGGAATCAATCGGCAATCATGGATCGGCGGAGGGCGTCAAAGAGCTGCCGCATATCTCTAGCATCGTGGTGCCGAATGACTTCGAAGCCGCCGCAAATACGGTCATGCCGCTCAAATCATGGACGTACGTCTCATCCTCTTCGCACGACGGCTCCGCTCTCCGCAACAACCTGGCATCTTGGCACGCCGTCCGCTTCCGTCCACGTATCTTCCGAGACATCGCAACGGTAAACCCACGGTGTAGCATCTTTGGCGCCACAGCCGCGTTTCCGTTCTACGTGTCGCCCATGGGCCAACTAGGGCGCGGCCATCCCGTGGCCGAGGCCGGCGTCGTCAGGGCCTTGGCGCGCCGCGGCCTGCACGGCGTCATATCCACCGAATCGACGGTGAAAATGGAGGAAATCGCTACTATATTTGCGGCCGAGAAGAAGAAGGTTGCCGAAGCGCGCAAAAATGCAAATGCGGGTGAGGATAGGCCGGAAGCACAACTCCATTTCCAATTGTATATCCCCGCCGACCGCGCCGTCGCTGTCCAGCGCATCCGCCGCGCACGCGCAACGGGCGTGTTCCGTAGCATCTGGATCACCGTCGATACGCCTGTGCTGGGAAAGCGGTCGGCAGACCGAAAGTTACAGGCCGCGGAGGCGCTAGCTGCGTCCCCCGAGCTCGCGGCGCACGCGGAACGCGCTGGTTTCGGATTACTGGCGCATGCTAGCGCTTCGGAATTTAATTCGACTCTTACCTGGGACGACGTGAAATGGGTCAAGGAGGAGTGGGGCGGGCCGGTCGTGCTTAAGGGCATACAGACGGCCGAAGACGCGGCTCACGCGGCGGATCTGGGCATCGATGGTGTGTTGTTGAGTAACCATGGAGGTCGCCAGATGCATGATGCGCAGGATGCGCTGACGACGCTGCTTGAGATCCGCACGTATTACCCCGGTCTCGTGGATCGGCTCGAGGTCTTTGTTGATGGTGGCTGTCGTGATGGCGCGGATGTGCTCAAGGCTGTGTCTCTCGGCGCGAAAGCCGTTGGTATTGGTAGGCCGTTCTTCTATGCACTTGCTGCGTATGGTGAGAAGGGAGTTGAACGTTGCTTAGACAGTAAGTCCCAGTATTCTTTTTCCTTTAACCCCCTTTCCCCGTTTGCTATGACTGAAGATGGGATAATCTCGGTCAGAATGATCAGTTGTGCTTATTATATCTTAGTATTTTCCGATGAGCTTATTTGTGGCATGCGGCTTGCTGGAATGAAGAGTTTGGGTGATGCGCGCCCAGAGCGTGTGAACGCAAGCCGGCTGCTTAACGAGATGTGGCGCCCTGAGAAGAGCCGATTATAAGTCAGTGTTTCGGATTTGATCATTTAGCGAAATGAGAATAGCGCGCTTATCCTTCATCCTTTGCTGCCTTTGGCTTGCAAAAATTAGAAAGTCGCATTAGGAATTGGTTTGCTCTATATAATACTTTGGCCATGACTGCATTTATCACTTCGAATAGCATATATAAGATAGTTCAGCCTTGATTTATCTAAATATAGAGCCCATTTTCGCATTATTATTACTACCTCGAGCACATATGTACTCGCGACCTCGCCGGGAGGCTGTCCAGTCGCTCTGATGATATCTAGGCTACATTCTTCCAGCGAATGCGGGGCTGTCCTTGGAAGCGCAAACCATTTCTATCTAGAAGATTACTCATTGCTCCTCCTACTCACACTCCTCATCTTCCTCTTCCTCTTCGTCGACCTGTCGCTTGGCGATCTGCTTGGATCCAATGGTATCCCGCTTCATAGCAGCAGCGAGCGCACGGCGCGCCGCGGTGGAGTTACCGCTAGAGCTCCCGGCCACTATATATCAATATTAGCAACCTGAGTTTTACAATCAAAGAGTTGTTCCAAGGACCGGTTAAACTTACTCTGAACTGGCACAACGCCACCAAATGGTCCAGCCCGAGCGTCGTTCATGCAGCGCACAAGACAAGCGTTATCCTGGCCTGCAACAGTTCCCGTGCAAGCTTGATCGTCGGGGATAGCAGCAACGAGCGGAAAGTCCGTAGCAGCGCCTTCACGGTTGCGGGAGTTTCTTCCCGGAGGGGTGGTGGTAACGGTGAGGTCTTCCCAGGTCTGCCCTGTGCCATCGGCGTTGATGGCGCAAGTGTACGGGCCGCCACCATCGGCGTTGACTTGGTGGAGCGTCATGTTGAGTTCACCACCTTGGGTGATCTGAGGCAACTCGTCGCCCGTCTCGGCCATGATGGCCTGCGTGCCTTGCTCGATGTCGTTGTCGCCGCCGCCGAGCGTCTCGCCGATTGTGTCGGCTTGGTCGCCTCGGAATCGCGTGCTGTCTTGCTGGAATGGCCGGCGCCTGGTCCCGTCACGAGGGGTGCTGCTGTCGATGCCCAAGGCCACTGGATAGAAGAAGGGGTAAGTATTCGTTTTCCCTGTCTAGTGTGACTAGGAAGGGGATAGTTAGACTTACTGCCCGAGCCACCGGCGTCACCGACTGCGTTGACGATGGCACCGTGCCCTGCAACTAGGTGCGCGACACTCATGAGGCCGAGACCCAAAATGACTTTGAATGAAGACATGGTGTTTAGGGATGAGAGAAGTGAAGTGAAGTGAAGAAACTAATATTAAGACTGCTCAGCAGTAAGATATGTGAAGAAATAAAAAATAGGGAAGAGCTTGCTAGAAGCGTTGATGTGTTGAGTGAGGCTTGATGATATAGACTGAGAACAGAACTCTGATTACGAGCAGCACAGCACGACTTTATAGACGTCCACGACTGCGAATATCCCTCTCCCGTTCTCCATCTTCCCGCTTCAATAGCTGTGAGGGCGAAACACCTCATCACCATGAGAAGTCTTCACGAATTCGTGTCGGTGCACTGATGCGTGCCGTGAGCCGTCTTGTCTAGAAGAAAATATGGGCAGGGGTGCGGAGGTTGCCGCTAGGGGAAACATGATTGTTTTAAACATTGGATGAAAGTCTCGTAACTCCAACAACACAAGAAAACGGGAAGTTTCATTTTCGGTGTATTTCGCAATCCGATAAGTCCTATACGATATCTTTTTTAGGACAGGTGGATGCCGTTGCTCTTCGATTCATCTATCTTGTAGTCGCGTAGCAAGACGTGAATTCGCATTAGAGTCTACGGAAAGATTTACAATCAATTTTTACATCGGAATTGACATAAGCTTTTGATTTCACAGATCCGCGCACATCGACTCTGGATCGACTACAGAATGGGACAAGACAGCGTGGTATGCGACCCCAGATTCGGTAGTGCCCTGGCAGGTGGAACAGGGACGTACGCCCTAAACGGCGAGCTTAACTATTCCGCCAAGAATCTAGGGGTAGAATAGAATATGAGAA
Source organism: Xylaria sp. Z50 (assembly GCA_037356035.1). Taxonomy (NCBI): domain Eukaryota; kingdom Fungi; phylum Ascomycota; class Sordariomycetes; order Xylariales; family Xylariaceae; genus Xylaria; species Xylaria sp. Z50. Next base: position 136,824 of record JBAWJU010000004.1, read on the forward strand.
TATAGATGATAATTGAGACGGGTATTTATTTGCCGATGTATTTGGTAGCAATGGTAGCGTCTTAACATCTTCCAGGTACCAATACTACCTCTTAATCTCCGACTCTGGGGAGGATGGGTTACCTGAATCAGTGTGGGTTCGGTCTGCTGATAATCGTCGGAGACTAACTTAGGTAATACTACCAAACCAGAGATTCACCAACGCCAAGCAAGCAAACCATTCGTCGATAGTTTCAATCCCGTTGCCCCCCCAGACAGAACCCTGTGTCGTTCGATGTGTTCAAAGTTCCGATTGGTACCTGAGATTTTTTTTGTTTCGTGGCAGTGCCGTGTTTGTAAACTCTTGCGATTGGTTCCTGACGTTCATGCACGTGCGAGGGGGCCACTGTCATAGTGTAACAAATATCATCATGGTAAATTGAGGCCATTGTGTACAACAGCGCATCGTAAGGTGCGCTCGGGAGACGCGTGCAGTAGTTGTCACGTTGCTAGTTTCTATTATCTCGTTATTTTGACCTACTTAGGGGCCTTGGTCCGTTCGGCAGTTGTGATATCTTCTTAAATTCACTTGCTATAAGAAATTCGCATGGGTGTTTTCTTGAGCGATCTACTGTTCTCCATCACTCTCCCCAGCTACATGTTGCCTCACTGGTTGACGCCCGCACAGTCCTATCGAGAAGGAGGCAGCCGGGGTGTGCTCCGCGAGTATCAAAAAGCCCCTGCCACTACTATAACTATGCATTGAAGTAGTTTCGTGAAAGTGAAGGAAACTGGATACTAAAGAGTCGGGGTAGAGTTTTGGCCTATTCAACACATATTGAGGCAACCTTTGCGGGATATACAAGATCACAGCTGTTCAAGTCGTTACAAGATGGTTGAAGGGGTCCGCCAAACAAATTCACGGAAAGGGGACGTACCCTGAGGTGAGTAGGGACTTGGGATTTGTCAAAGAACGGCATTGACAAGTGACAGTGTCAAATTATAGTGTACCTAACCTAGAATTGCGGCTGCCTACCAATGAACGCACTACCATTGGAGAATGTAAAGCCATGGTTAACCCTTCAGCAGCTGATGGTCGACTTGAACTAAAAAAAACCCTAGAATCCGAATCTTCTAGCTCCCCAACCTCGCCCCAATGGTTACGGAGAAACTTGAAACACCTTGTCAGAGTCTCGGTTGCGTAGCGTGGGACCCCAACTCTCGGAAAATCGAAGGGCCTCAGGCTCATGAGAGCTACCGTCGTGGTAAGAGGGAGGTTCGCTGTCAGATGGGTATAACGGCTGGCGGGTCTTTAAGTCAGTGTTAGGATGTCCTAGGTGAACAACCGTGAGTATTGGAGAGTTACAGGGGCTCACAATTACAAAGCAATTATAATTTCTAGTGAAAAATATTTTGTAGAATCCATCTAAAAAACTGACCCTCTTCAAATGATCATCCTGACTAGTTAAGAATGACAAGAATTGCTTGAGCGCACCACTCCGCGAATTACCCGCATTCCGGATCTTAACCTATGCTTCTCAAATAAAAAAAAGGGCTTATACAGAAAAACGCACGATCCCACGCTGAAACATGTGCTATATAACATAGATTAAGTATAATGAGTGTGTGCAAGAGCGAATAGAGCTGTTATTCATCTATTATGGATGGGTGTGATGATGTCCGTGAGCGGCGACCTCTGGGAGGTTTGCACCCAACACTTTCAAGGTGATCCAGCCACTCCTTCTTATCTGGCCGAGCATGGCCTTTGTCACATCTGTATTGTCCGAGAGCTTCTTTCTGGCAAATTTGAACGTGCCGTTTATGATTCTCTCGGCGCGTGTCGAACTTGCCGCACGCACATCTAAATGAAGATGCCGAACGATCGTCCCAGAGGTGTGGTGCATGTTTCCGAGTCTTGTAATGACGCTGGAGTTCTCGGTCATTCGGGAAGACTTTATCGCAATTCTGGAATTGACACCTGTAGGTGGGGTCGGTCGTAGAACCTTTACCAGAAGTGTTGTGCGATTGAACTGACACCTCCTGTTGTAGTCCTGGGGTGTACGATGGGACAGATGAAATTGTAAGGCCTAGGGATAAGGAAGATTTGCTATTGGGGCTGGAGCTGTGGTCTTGATAGCGGTCGGTGGTTGGTGATAGTGAACAACGGACGGGATCAATAGGCTCTTGCGTGTTGGAACCGGTATTATCTGAACCGGGAACTTCAGGGACTAATTGGAGATAGCGGGGGTTGATAAACGTGGAGGGTTGTTCATCAGGTAAAGTATTGTGAGACCCCACTGGTAGGTCTGGAAGTAAGGGTTCGTTTTCGGATTCCTCGTGGAATCGTGTTGCAACTCTTTCTACGTAAGAGCAGAAGGAATACGCGCGTCCTCTCAAACAACATTGTTCCGGGTCGTAGAGTGTGTGGTAAATTGGGTCGCGGCGGGACAGAACCCGCCTAAAGAGTGCAACAGAATCGAGTTCGGAGGTGTTAACAATAATCTACGCCTATTGTAGAAGAATCAGTGAATCGCGAGGTTCCGTGTAGAGAAACGTTTAAATTTATCTTCAGTTGGCAACCGTGACTTGGCTAAGACAATGAGGCCATTCTCTCATTCGTTGCGCTTAAGTCTTTTTGGCCGCATCCCATAACTCGGGATATCATGTAGGTTACCTCCCTATCCCTAGGCTACCCATATATCTGACTTTCACCTTTTGGGGCCATTTCACCTGATTGGGTCGGGGAGCCCTTTGCGATCTTCATGCTGTAAGAAGCGGCATGTGCCTCTACGGAACATCGCGCTATCTTGATACACCAGGACAACGTGATCGAAGATGGTTGACCTTGTATTCTCTTCCCCATTCGTCTGTGCTGTATATTAAGTGCCTCCGTGACTTTACGATGTCTGTTATGTGAGCCTGGGCATACTCTTCCTTTTTGTACATCTTGTTGATAATGACCATCAATGTGGTCGCGCCTTAAATTTCATCTATATATTGTATTTCTAGGCCTTTTACCGCACCCGTAGGAATCGCAAGCGATGGGCACTGATTATTTTAGAGGTGAGTAGGAGTAACTAACTGATTGGTTGGGTATGAGGAGCAAAAAGAACACCACAATTAAACTAGGGATTGATGTACAGTAGTTCTATAGGTCGAGATTATGCTTATACTACAGCTATCTTTAGACACGATTAGTACGGTATAGTGTATAAACTTGATGTAGGGACCCTAAGTTGCCTCCAACCTACTTAGGTAGCATTTCGTGGCGCATGCTGGGAGACATGGTGCAAAGGGGTGTGGTGGTACTCAGATGCACTGCCCAGACGATAGTCAGCCTAATCCTGCGCCTGTCAGCACGTAGTCAGGCGAAAATGTATGGTCTTTAAGGCACCTTCAAACCTATAGCCTCACGGCCATGTGCTTCGCTCACAAAAAAGAGTGTTTCTCACGTTGAATTGAGGGCGAATTGCTCGGACAATGGACCCGGCGACAATCTTTCAGATCGTGGGTACCGTCGTGTCGTTAGGTGATGCTGTGATCAAATGCATCACTAGGCTGAGCGCGCTTAAGGCTCAATTCCACGATGCGCCCATCATCGTCACATCCATGATCGGGCAACTTCACATGGTCAAGATCGCCCAAGACCAGCTCTCTCCTTTGATCTCGCCGAACTCCGCCTATGATGCAAGGTATCGCCAACTTGCTAGTCAAATCGGGAACGCGCTCGACAGCTTCGGTCCGATACTGTTGGTCTTGGGGCAGCAGCTGGATCGATATGAAGGTATTGATGCTAGTCGAATGAAGGCGAGAAGTAGATTAGGGTTTCTACATGGCGAGAGGGAAATGACAAATCTCTCAATCTTACTCGACCGACAAGTGAATGCATTGAATCTCTTGTTGTCGGCAATGCGGTGGTAAGGAGTCCAGCGGAGGAAGGATTGCCAAGACATAATTCTAACTTTAATCTAGTCGGACTTGGACGCAACAGACTGAGACAATTACCAGGGAAGAGAGCCAATCAATTCTACGACTAGCGCAGGACTGCTCGTCTTCACTTGTTAGTCTTGAGGATGTCGCAAGTTTCATCTCAGAGAATACAGATGCTATCAGTACTCAGTTTGAATTTGACGACGTTCTTCGGGGCACGCTATTATACCAAACAGCTGAAAGATCACATCTTAGGCAAACCATCCGAGCGAAGAAGACAAAACGTCTTGGCAACGCATCGACGAATAGTTTAGTGCAAGGATCGTCGGCATTTCAGGCGATGAGACTATCCAAACCAATCGTGATATCCGATGTTCTTAAAAGTCAGCAAGGGATAAGAGTAGATATTCGTCGCGAAGCAATCGTCGAAACTATGGGAGATAACGTCGTATTAGAGGAAGACCCCTTTCAAGAAAGCTCACAGAGAAACTCCGGGGGTACTGACGGAACAGGCTCAGGCATAGAAACTGGACAGCCAACCCAGACGTTTTTCAATCGGATTGACTCCTTATCGCCCCAGTCGCCCCGGTCCTCCCGGCCGCAATCCGCCTTCGGAAATTGGCGAAAAGCTTTCCAGCAGCGGGTATCTAATGCTCGCGACGCTCAATCACACCAGCAGCGGGCATCTAATGCCCATGACACTCAACCACACCACCACCACCACGAGGCGGAGGATAATCGGCCTAAGGTGGCTAAAGTCTTGCTTTTAGGAGCTGCTGGAGGTGGTAAATCTACACTACTCAGAGCGCTACGGCTTCTTACCGAAGTCGGAGATGACAAAGACAATGAGAGTTATCTCCGCACATTGGTGTGGCACAACGCGCTAGAATCCGCTAGGACTTTACTTCGAGCGATGGAAGAATGTGCGGACGTGCCAGTCATGGATAGTGCCCGAACTCTTCTCTTGGGCCTTTGTCCCGACTGCGACCGTGATCCCGCGCTGAACCCCCAGCATGCAGGCGAAGTTGCGAGTGCGATTTTATCTCTTCGTCCTAGCGTAGAGTCTCAAAATGCCATGAGGCGGAAGCTCGACTACCGATTTCATGATAATATTCGTTATCATATCGAAAATATCAATCGCTTTGCCGAACAGGCAGCGCACTGTTCAGCCCCTACCGATGGAGATCTATTACGAACGAAGGTAACGACAACCGGGATACATTCAACGATGCTCACGTACCAAGGTTCCCAGTTTTGCGTATATGACGTCGGAGGCGAGAGGAGTGAACGAAAGAAGTGGCCATTTGCTTTTCAAGACGTATCGGTAATAATATTTCCGGTTGACACGATTAGCTTTGATAGGAAGCTGCGCGAGGACGAAACGAGCGACCGAATGGTGGAGCAGTTCCTAGTCTTTGAATCCATATCGAACAACAGGTGGTTTGAGCAGACGAACTTCATCATTATTTTCACCAAGATTGACCTTGTTGAGGAATATTTAAAGCATGTGGACGTCCATGCCTTTTTGGGAATGGGTCATGTTATCCCCAAGACTGAGCCACGTATAATGGGAGTCGAGGAATATCTGAGCTGTCTAGAGGCGTGCTTTAGGAAGTTGGTGAGACGGACCGATGCTCAAGAACGATTTCGGTTCATCCGCGCCAACTTGGTGGATATCGATAAGTATAACCCTGCGGTTGATGTCTTCGATGCACTGCGGAGCTTCGACCTATCCGAGAAGCTCAACACCCCTAGAGAAGGACTGTCCGAGAAAGAGCCTGCAGGCCGCGAGACTGACGGTATCTCGTACATCTCGGCTGAGACCTCCCGATTATGGGTACCAGCCGCCACCGGTCGGGAATCCGAGGATATCAACCCGCTGTTCATTGGCATGGCACAATAGACTAAATATGAGATATGATTAGGTTTCAATCTAGTTATTACCTTGCTAGTTCATCTTCTATTGGGTACTGAGGGAACAGATTCGAGAAACTTCTGTCTCGGTTAGTCACTACTACTACAACGATAATTATTGACGACTATCATCTAAGTCACCGATCCTGCGAATTGCCGCGCAATAAGATCCAGGCTCGCGACTTGTTATAATGATGTACCGACTCGCCCGATGCTAGCACCATCACTCTCCAGCTGATTGAGGGGTTACCTGGACCCTACTTAATCTAATAGGATTTGCATATGTGCATTTGGATCAGCTTGGCGCCGTCTTCCTATACTGGTCCCTCCTCGGAACTCTTTCAGTGTTGAAAAAGGAGAACACCGAAAGTACCTAAGCTAGGAGAAGGGCCCGCGCTATGTCGAACTACAGCAGGGGGAACGGATTAGGTAGTTCTACGCGCTGAGCCACTTAGGCACAATCGCGACGTGGCACCCCCGAAATCATACCAACAGTGCGTATTTTAATAGATGTCGGATTTACTACATTAAATGCATGCTGTAGTTGCCACAATGTGGCGGGACTAGAAAACACAATCTCAGTACGTGATGGGCAAAAGGCAACGATAATAACTCGACCTTTAGCATGATGACTACCTAGTCATAAACTCGAAATATAGATACCTAACACTCCACGACATGGCGACGTCGCGATACGCTGTATTATGTGACACCACTACATCTCGAACCACATGTGTACCGACACACAAGATCGCCGCTCAGCTGCTATGTGACTGACTTGACCGCGGCTCTGCCGACGACACGTGGGATAATCCGGGGAAGCAGCACAATGAGCAAATCTCATCAATGTATACCACGATGCCATCGAGCTGTGCTGTATCTTGATTCCCTATCCACACCCAAGCATGACGCGGGGGAATAGTTGTTTTCGCGACAGTTCACGAAGGGCTACAATCCCGTGGCATAGAACTTTAGTCTATCAGTACATTGCACAAGCCGAGCAGTGAATACCGTTGTAACGCGGCCTGGGCGCTATCAAACGTTCTTATTTTCAGCGCACGAGACTATCAGATACGAGGCCTCGGGAAACTACAGATTCATTATTTACCTTCGTTCTCATGGACTCATCGGCCCGTAGCTAAAGGCACTGATGTCCTCGTGGATACATATAGATACCTTGGCTGCTCGACTTACTCTTACTGACAAGTGCAGTAATTACTCCCCTGGGCGATTGAGTACGCAGGTCGGCGGCACTCATTCGCAGCCACCGATGGATCGGAAACAAGGTGTATTTTACAAGCCAGCTTTGGTCAAGTATATGTTAGGCTAAAGAAGTGCATCTTTAGAATTGCTAGCTACCCCTCAATTTCTACTTAGATGACCATTGCAGCCTACAGCCTGTGATATTTTGGCCGAAGCGCCTGGCGCCCTTATCTGCGTAACATCATCAAATGAACACTGCCGACTAATACATCATACCGGAGAGCGAGCTGATCGCCATCCCTATCTCTTCGCACGACTACCCATTTTCAAGTCTTGCCGAAACAATGCGATACTGTATTATGTACTCTACCCTTTTACATCGCGTCATTACTTGTAACTAATCAGAGCTAACTTGACACAATTCGGCCCTTCATATACATGAAATCACGGTATCTATATATAGATATTCAATTCGGCGATCATCCGATCCGTTAGCTTCTTAGTGTCGCGATGAGTGCCGGTCTTCTCGTTGCCTCGACCTGTGGTGACGTTCGCGTTCGGCATACGGCTCGGTATACGGGCTGTGCTCCCTCACCCGCGTTCGAGACTGCTGTCGTTGCCGCGGCTCTGAGACATAATCCCGTCTCTCAGTAGTCGTTACTTGGTCTTGATATCGTCCTCGAGATGCCGCCCGGCGGTCCGCGAGCCCCTCGAACTCAACGGTCCGTCTTCGGGGAGGCGGGCTCGGCCTCCGTTCGAAAGAGCCCTCGTGGCGAAGCTCGACTCGGCTTCTATTTCGGGATCGGCGCCTGACTGTAGGGCTCCTGTGATGCTCAATATCTCGATCCTGTCTTGCTCGAAAGAATTCACTTTCGCGCTGGCGTCCTCGCTCCCGCGGGGAGGACCCTCTATCTAGGACTCGCATCGTTACAGGGCTTTGTAGGGGGTTCCGTAGCGGGGGCTCGTACTCATCGGAATCTGCTACTGTAGCTGTCTCCTCAACAATGTTCCTCGCCCAATCGATATCCGCCCAAGTCTGTCGTGTGGGGGTAGGCAGAGTGGCTGCTCTGTCTCCTTTTTGAAGTGGGTGAATCCCGATATCGTGATCGGCCTTCCCATTTAGTGCCTGAGTATGATCGATATGGAAAGGCTGTTGTCCATTGCTTGGCTTTACTAAGTCGATGCCGTCTGTAGTTTCTCTCCTCTGCAGCCTCGCAGGGGGCTGTTGGCTTATGGCTATTCGACTAGCTCCCTCTATGATTCCGGAAGTGGGTTCCTCGGCGACCGGCGCCTCTCGAGCCTGGTCCTCCGAAGGGTGTTCCACTTGAATATCAATCGTAGTTTCAGTAGGTGGAGGAGTCGTCTCTTTCGGTTGAAGTACATCGTGTAGTTCTTCGGGCTCCTCTGTCACTGCGATTGTTGAGTGTGGTCGTCCGGTCGACCATACTGAGGAGGATTCATTTCCTTTGAGTTCTTCTGGATCTGCATTGTCATCATCGTTATCGTATTCGACTTTGTATAGGGGCGTCCACTCGAGAAGTAGCTGTTCAATAGCCTCCTCGCGGGCTTCCACCTCGTGTGGCGACAGTTGGGGATCATACGGCTCCCTGTCAAACTCTTCCGGATACCCCTGCCTCGCCCTTGTCCTCTCCCTTAATTCCTCGGCGGTATAATATCCTAACAGGGGTGGACGGGAGCGAGAAGTTGACATGCTTCCTCTGCGGCGCCCCGGCTCCGCCGAATAGGAACTCCGCGATAGACTAGAACGACGGAGCTGGAGGTCCCTATCACGGTCGGCAGAAACATGATTACTGGGGTGCGGGGTACCATCGCGCTGAGCATCTATATCTCTTCGGAGACGGTAAATTTTATCCTCCAGCTCAGCCTCACGCTCGGGTACCCGGGCCGAGAGCCCGTCTTCATCATTTGTATGTGTGAGAGAAAGACGGTTATGATGATCTCTAGGATACCAATCATCCTTGAGGGTGTATCCTGGATTATATATCAGCCATTGAAAGAACGGTGGGCAACGGTCTCTATACCTGGGTGTCCAATCAGCTCTGATGAGTCACTCTCATTAGCCGAATCATAATCGTACTTCGCCATGCGGTTGTTAATTACGATTGGTTGCGGGGTGCCTCGGTCTGTTGATGAAATTGGCTGCGGCGAGGGAATTCTCGTAGGGTAGCGAATCCTAGCGTATTCCGAGGAATGAAGTGGTAAGGTGGATTGAGAACGTGTGCGCGAGACTACTGATGGGACGGGACGACGACTAGCTATGGCTTCATTAGCGCGCTCAATCTCCCGCCTTGCATCTCTAGGCACGCGAAGACGACGGCTGAATTCCTCTTCTGGCTCACTTATTTGCCCTTCAGAGTCATTTTCGTCCCTGCGTATCCGTATCCTGCTATTCTTTCTAGAGTTCCTAGTTGAAGAGGTATCGTCGCTGTCGGTACTGGCTACGTCCTTTGATTTCTTCTTGTCTTCTGCATGGGAACTTTGGTGCCCAGCCGACAGCAATTGATCGCCATTGAGAGGGTTGGATGAGCTCTCTTGTATCTTTCGATGCTGCTCTCGAGATTCTTCAGGTTGGCTGAAAGCCTGCAACGGGGGTTCTACGCAGACATAAATTACGATTTTCTTAACGTATTTTGGCCTAAGCCACCTCTTTGATCGGATGATATCCAATTGTCGAAACTTCCAATGATATGAAGGGTCGACGGCATTCGATTTAGCTGCTTCCAAAGACTGCTGAACTTGTACTTGCTGGCTCACAGCGAGTGAAGTCATTTTCTCGAGAACTGTCATCGAGTTCTTGTCAAGAATAGCCAATCGGCGTCTGACCTCGGGAATACTGAGATGCTCTTCGGATATCACACATCGGCCCCAAACATCACTGGGGGTGTGCGCTTGATCAATACTCGGGAAAGGTTGGATAGTCCACACTTTGTACTCTGCAAATCCTTCTGCCCATTGCCCATTCATAATCAAGAGAGAAGTGACATCTTGGATCCCGGATAGCCCTAAAATTTGGGAGCCGTTTGGTCGACCTGGGGGCTGCGCTGAAGTTGACACAGCGGATGGAGGATGGGTGATGAGATCCTGTTGAACATCTTGTATTTGTATAGTACTAGCAGCGCCTTCTCGGCCTGTACGTGAACGCTCCGCGTCCAACAGCTCTAGCTTGGAGTCATTCCTTGATGGTAAGTTGGAGCCGTTGACGGAGATTTGCTGCTGTGGAACGCTAAAAGTAGTGTTTCCAGGTAGCCTCGAATCCGCGTTCCTAACCTCAGGACTTGTAGGTTCTGTTACTGCCAGTGAGACGCCCTCGGGCATGTTGGATATCTCACCTTCAACGAAAGCAATCATTACTCTTGCCGACGTCTGCCAGAACTTCATACTCGGCTTTTTGACAACCTCAAGGTGAACCAGTCTCCGAATCTGATCCCCTGAGTTATGTCGTAGTATATTTCGAAGTGTCTGGACCTGGCTCGGGCTCAAGAACGCTAACCTCTCAGCTAGTTCTCTCCCGGAGTGACCGAATTTGAGGCTCCCTTGAAGTTTCTTCTCCAACTCTAACCCCAAGGACACTGGGAGTTGGTATGCTCCCTCTTCAGAGAGCACATAGGGTAAAATGTGTACCTCTATATTGCTTTTGCCCTTAGTGATGCATTCTGATACCGGGACATTTCCGCCGTCCGAGCTCTCCACACTTCGTCTACTCTGTCGTTGTTCTACCGACTGAGTAGTCCTTCGCGAGGAATCTTGGGGTGAGGAGGGGGATGGCTTTACTTCAGCGTTATTCTTTTCGGCTTCGGTGTTTGCTACAACCCCCTGAGATTGGCTCGCTGGCGTCTTCTGGGTTGCCTGTTTCATGACCTTTAGTAACTATATAATAATCTTCGGCTTGAACCGACTATTAAATATGAATACTTACTTGTTCACCATTAGCTATGTATTCGTTTGGGACGGCGCCGTTCACTTGAGCTTGTGGCGGCGTCCCGGAGTCAACGCCGTCCACCTTTGAGCTCTTGAGATCTGATAATAGTGGTTAGTTAAAAAGGCCACGGTTATGTAGTATACGGTGCATACCATTCTCATGTTGTGTTGTACCGTCTAGCGAGGTTGAGGGGTTCGCCGGTGCCTCCTGACCTCGAGACCTTGGAGGTGGGCTAGATGGCTGGTTTACTGTATAAACATCCTACACCTCATTAGGCATAACTAATTGATCTAATAGGCTACTCATATGACTTACCGATGTATTTTCATGGGCAAAGATGGTTCTTTTAGGTGATTGCGGCATGACTAATCCGGGACTTCTCGCCCTTGATGTACTCATCGCGATTGACCGGGACGGTGAGTGATTTCTGTATGGCACATTCTTGAGACCATGCAGCTCTGGGTTGGTAGGAAACTTAGTGACCCGTAGATTACCGGCTGTGGCCCAAGATGGGGTTCGCGGTCTCTTAATATAACTAGGAGCAACCAAATGCTCGCGCCCGACATTCCCATGCCGGTATTGGCTTTGTGTCTCCGTTTCAAATGCAATGACTCGAAGTTCTTCTGGGCTTACGATTCTATGGATGATTGTATAAGTCTGTTGCATTGACCGGATGTCCTCTTTGGTTGGGTTCCTAGACCTTATTAGCCACAATTTTTGATATTATGATATGCTGCATACGGCTTCAATCGTTGTCGACCTAGCGAGACGACGTGGAGGAGCAGCACTATACTGTCCTGATATCGCTGAAGTTGTTTGCAATACTTGTCTAATTTTGAGGACTTAGAAGGCCAACGCAACTTATCCCGCAAACCTAAAGGATCTGAGTTAAGTTCTGACTGAATTTCGATTGGATAACCAGGAGTATATTTTTTAAGCCTGTTGTTAAACTCAATAAGTTTCTTGATAAGCTGATCCTCGATATCTAGCGGCCAATTGCCGGAAATGGTCGCTTCGACGCGCCAGAAAATCACCAAACATTTATCGGCGGTCGCTTTTATTTTCGTTAACGAGTTTCCGGAGAATAAATAAAGCGGCTGTCCACGTTCAATATTAGCCACCTCTCGCTCGAGGAAAACGTAAACCTCTTCCAGCGCCGACGTTGTCAACTTGATTTCTTCTACAACGTCCTCAAGACGCTCTTGCGCATACCAAATCTGGGAGAGGTAGCTGCGGAGAATCTGTGACAGCTGAATCCCAAAACCAGCAATTCCGACAACTGAGCCAGCTGCTCCCAGTGCTGTCACAGGATCCATTCGGGAATCAGATGCGCGATGGTGGTCGAGCCATCGCTTATACTGAAGATAGGCTCGGAAGCCTCAACGATGGAGATGAGCATTGGAGGAAAAAAATTGATGGTGAAAGATAGTCGCGTCTTACGTTGGAAAGTCATTTGAATGACTGTGGCGCGGCAATGAGAGGATCAGCCATGAACTATGATTTGATTGCTTATATTGATTGCTTATATTTCAGCGCGTTAGCTGCTGCAAGGGTCCCATTTGGGCTTATGAGGCTGTCTACTTGCAGTATTCCGATAAGAACATCCTGGTTCATCTTTCCATCACCATGCCCCAACCTTTCTGTCACTACAAAAGTCGTGAGCACTCCAGTGAGAGTCTTCGCAATTGCCGACGCCATGCGATTAAATGCGCCTATATGGGAAAGGGATTACCATTGAGAATGTGACATTGACTACACTTTTGGGTGGCATTGGCAAAACTGAGAAAACGTCGTGCTGATCGTCCAGTGAGGGTGATGGCTACTGCAAGCCACATAACAAAAATTTCACAGTACTGAGAATTAAATGCACTAGTGGTGGCAATATAGGCCGGATTGAGCTTGATGCTACCTACTTCCCCAAAACCGCATCAATACGCCATACTGTAAGTTTTCTGAGACCATTATGGTAGCCTATTCTCGGCCGTAAGTCGAAGACAATTTAGCTTAGCGCCGATTAGGGAGGTCTAGGTGCCCCCTTTAGTATTCATATTATAGCGCCACACAAATACTCGTTCCTAGGACTACCCAAAAACTCTGAATAAATTAAGCCAACGTGTCGTATATAAATCTACTGAGAATATGTTAGTAACTTAAACGAGAAAAGCTGGCTCTAAGTACTTTACAGTTAGGATGAAATGCTTTAAATTCATTAGGGGGGCTTTTACCGCCTACTCGGGGTCCCAAAACGCAGTGTCATCTCCCCAATGAAGAAGATTTTGAGGACAAGCGCCACCGTGGGCGATACTCAGTTCGTGTCCATCTAATAACTTATTCTCGCTCTTTCTTTTTTTTTTTTCAAATCGGATTGGAAAAGGTGCCATTCTCAATGGGGCAAGCGTTGTGGATATCCTCGACGAGAAATCTAACGACCCTGCCATCCCCTTGCACATTGCCGAAGAATCGAGGCGCCAAGTTAGTGTTTCTAAGATTTTCAGATGCTCACTTTCCATCCAATGCTCTCGAGTTGATCGTGGAATCAGGTAAACATGATCACAGCAGCGTAGCCACTGCCGTAGGCCCAAATGCGAACCACTGTCAATGAAGGCATAATATAGTCGTAGTTCACGCTGGGTAGTGGCTCACCCATCCACTACCTTGATATTGGCCATGTTCCATTCACTACTAGGCAGACTCGGCATATCAATTGCGCCTCGTGGGCATAACGCGTGTCTCTATCCGCAAAAATGATAGTATTGAAGCCCACGGAAACGCCTTTGGCAAGCACAACGGATGCCAAGCTAAACCGAAAATCAATTATGGATATCCGGTAAGAAGCGAGCGAGCTAATCGAGACACAATTGATAATATAGTCGTGTCTTGTCCAAGCCGATTACTTCAACCTTTCGTCATACCTGGCACGTCCGAGAAAAGGGTAAGGCGCCCGAGCAGAGTCCGAGGTCTACTAGTAGTCTAAGTGTGGTCAGCTCAGATCCCGTATGTAAGATGTAGGATGTAGGATGTTCTACAGGCCATGCGATCACACGACACGGTTTGACTGTACCCTATTTCCGCCCTGCCAATCGGTGAGGTAGGTAAGCCGAGCTGAGCTTTTATGAGATCGAAGCCGAAGCCGAATTCGGAAGGGATCTGGAAGGAGCGGGGTCTTCAGCTCCGGCTTAATTGTATTTGGGCGGGTGCAACTGTACACTATTATGTGTATCTCTACCTTAGGTACACTACATATGTAGGTACCTAGATAGTATCTACAGGGGCTTTCTGAAATAAGTACATAGGTGAGTGTACGCTAGGTATAGATAGAGACTGTTATGGCGGCAACTTTCAGGTATGTAGAAGGGATGGAGTACACAGAGCACTGACAATGTAAGCGTGGGCACACAAAGCTAATAGACGATGAAGCTTGGCATACCAAGACGTTCGAGCGAATTTTAATTAGTCTCTTGGCTATATAGATAGGGTATTGTTAAACACAATACCACGTCGAGAATCTATGCTTTACTTACCTACTCAAGGAGATACGAATGACTACTCCGTACAAGGTAGATCATTGATGCTTTCGAGATACCTAGTGTACCTCCTAGAGAAGTAGGTAGCCTTACGGAGTACATAGATAGTGGTAATTGTGCGCTAAAAAAAGCCCCACCTAGACGAAATCCTGGGGAAGTACCTACTTAGTATCCTCCACTAACAAAAGCTAGCTCCGGCTCCTACAAGTACAGAGCGGTAAAGTGCTGCAGCCTCTGACGCTACTGACGCTACCAAGTATATACAACACGCCTTGTATGTCATCGAGTGTCGAGCATCCGGGTAGCTCGAATTACCATATTTCTCATCATCATGGCCATCTATCTCGCCCAGGTAGTGCCCGCCTTAGTTCCGCCTAGGCTCTTGCCTGGTAAGTACCTACAATGTACTATGTAGTGTGTCATTCGGTGTGTGATAAGGATAAGATGACTCGACTTCCCCTCATCATCTTTCTCTTGGCGTCTTGCACACCTGCCTAGACAGCTGCCTCATAACATCTTGGCCGTCATAGCAATGTTGTAGCCAAGATTTCTGAGAATCCGACGCCAACCTATTTGGATGAGATCAGCCGTTGTTCCGTTCACGCCAGCAGTACTCCAGCACTGTTAGCACCATGCGAGCTTTATAATACAGGGTAAACACTTGGGGGACGAATCACCTCGCACAATCCTCGTTGACAGGTAAGTTGCCAAGTAGAATCGGCAGACAAAAGAATGATTGCATCGAATCCCCTCCCCGGTTCTAACCGTCTGATGATCCCCTAACGACACGAGAATAATACGCTACCTCACCAGTCGAATGCCGTAAAACGATTATAAGCTCACCTTGTCCCCCGGTCCGTCAGCTGTTGTTCATTTTATCTTCCTACTGTCCCTCAACCAATCTTTGCCACCCTCCTTCGCCGATCTCTTAAAGTTCAGGTTAGAGTTGTCGCGACTTAACCTTCTCTTTGTCGCCCTCCCTTTAAGTAGATGTCCGGAGGCTACCGTAGAATCTCCCTTGTTGTCACAAACTCGTCATTACCTAACCCAGCCTTCCATTATGTCAACCGGCGACGGCAATCCCGCCGACGTTGTCGGCGCTGCCAAGAATGGCGCGCCTGCGACCGAAGAGAAGATCTCAACACCTGAAAAGGATGACCTCGTCAATCCCAAGAATGATCTAGGCGCTGTTTTATCCGGTTCCGAAACTGACGAACCTCTTCGCGGCCCAAATGGCGAAGAGTATCCCTCAAAAAGGGACCTCGAAACCCTGCGCCGTGTTAAGGGTCGCATTAGCCCCATCATCTATACTATCGCCTTTATTGAGCTCTGCGAGCGTTTTGCGTACTATGGTACTACCGCTGTCTGTGCGTCTTACTATCTCTGATATTCCTCGCGTTTATGTATATACTAAGTGCAAACAGTTGTCAATTTCATTCAGCAACCTCTCCCACCGGGATCTACCACGGGCGCTGCCGGAACTTTTGGACAGCCGGGTGCGCTTGGCCGGGGCCAACAGGCCTCTACCGGTCTTGTCACTTTTAACAGCTTCTGGGCTTACTTGATGCCTCTAGTCGGTAGGTAGACTCGGGCCTGGATCGTGTTATATGATATATATATTCGTGATAATAACTATTAATTTAGGTGGATATATCTCTGATACCTACTGGGGGAAATACAAGACTATCCATGTTGCCATAGGAGGTACGTACACGATCATCAATTCCCCAAGAACTATTCAGTTTAGAGACTCGATGGTCTATCACCTCCAAAGGCTAGACCTCATACCGAGATTCTTTGAGCCTTATATAGCTCTAGAGTTAACTAATTCCGCTTAGTCGCGACCTTTGGACATCTCATCTTGATCATATCAGCTCTTCCTCCTGTGATTAGGAATCCTGATGCGGCTCTTGGAATCTTCTCTCTCGGCCTCATTTTCTTCGGAATCGGTGTTGGCTTCTTCAAAGCGAATATCTCACCTATGATCGCAGAACAATATGAAGCGAGTCACCCTCGACCGGTTGTAGAGACTTTGAAGAGTGGCGAGCGAGTCATAAAAGACCCAGTCTTGACGATCTCTGTTATCTATATGCGTTACTACTTCTTCATCAATGTCGGCAGTCTTGTGGGCCAGATTAGCCAAGTCTATGCTGAGAAATATGTCGGTTTCTATCTGTCATTTACGCTGCCAACCGCACTATTCCTTCTCTGCCCCCTTGTATTGATCGCATTCAAAAATAAGTACGTGCGCCGACCCCCTACGGGCTCAGTCATTGGCAAATTCTTCGCTCTTCTTGGCTTGGGGATGAAAGGTCGCTGGAGCGCAAACCCCGTTCGACTTTGGAAGAACATCCGGGAACCCGGCTTTTTTGAGCGGGTCAAACCAAGCAACATCCCCGAATCCGAACGGCCGGCTTGGATGACTTTTGACGATAACTGGGTTGATGAGGTTCGACGAGGTATAAAGGCTTGCCAAGTCTTTTTCCTCTTCCCCATTTATTGGTTGCCCTATAACCAACTGAACAGCAATCTTATATCACAGGCTGCAACTATGGTCCTCGGTGGCGTCCCGAATGATGTGTAAGTGATTTCCAAACTCCTCATATTCCTCCAACTTCTGATGGATAGTGCATTGAATAAGATGCATTATCCATAAGTGATTTCGATCATAGTCCAATGAACGATCGTTAATGCTAAATACGTAGAATCAACAACCTCGACCCTATAGCGTTGTTAATCTTCATTCCGATTTGCGACAAAATTTTCTACCCATTTCTGCGCAGGATCGGGTACAATTTTACGCCTATTAAGAAGATTACGGCAGGATTTGCTCTTGGTACACTGGCCATGGTTGTTGGCGCCCTCATTCAGCATTACATTTACTACCAATCGCCATGCCGGGAAGTGTCCGGCTACGGCTACGTTGCAGACTGTAAGGATGCCCTTGGGTTGGAAGGTAATGCGGATGAACGTTTGTACAAGCCACCCTTGACCGTATGGATCCAAACGCCGGCCTATGTATTAATCGCCTTCTCCGAGATCTTTGCCTCTATCACCGGTCTCGAATATGCTTTTACAAAAGCGCCGAAGAACATGCGTGGCTTCATCACGGGCATCTTTTGGTTTGCCCAGGCGTTCTCAGCGGCCATCGCACAGGCCTTCGTCCCTTTATCCAACGACCCTCTCCTCGTCTGGCTGTACATCACCGTTGCAATAATCGCCGCTATTGGCGGGCTACTCTTCCATTTCGTATTCATCAAGCTAGACAAAGAAGAAGAGGCTCTTAACGCTTTGCCCGATAGTGTTTTCAAGGGCTCTAGGAACCAAGACGAGGATTTTAGGGCAATCGAGGAGGCTCAGGCAGAGGCTGATCGTATTAGGCACGCACAAGGCCTAGATGAGAAACTAGGCACAAATTCGTAGGCAAGGGTTCCAGGTGATCAAACTTTTAGGCAAGAACACGTGATATTATCTAATGGTTGATTTTTCTCTGGAATGACGGTTATCGATCGGGATGAGGAGAATACCCCCTAAGGAGTTTAGGACTCTTCTAATTCAATAGTTACTAATGATATCAAGTAGCTCTTCTTAAGAGTGGCACCTGTCTTACGTTCACATCTACTTAATCCCAAGCACTCTAGAAATCGCAGTGTTAATACTATATGTCAGGACTGCTAGTATAGGGTATATTATGACATTTATTAATACACAAAGTTGCTAAAAACTTCATAACTATTTATTTACTATATATAAAAATTCCTTTGTTTAATATTATAAAAATATAACAATATTTCTTTTTTTTAGCTTTTTTGTTTTAAATAAAGCTATTTGTTTTATTTTTTATTAGTTGTTTTATTTGCCTTATATATTTTGTTTTTTATTATTTTTTTATTATTATCTAATAAGCGCGTTTTATTTTTTTTATAAAAAGCTTTTTAAATATAGCATTTTTTTTGCTATATTAGCTTAAAAAGCCTAGCTTATTAAAGTTAGTAGTATAAAATTTCTATAAAAAAAAATCGCATTTTTTAAAGTTTATTATTAGCTATTAAATTAAATTATAATATTTTTAATTAATTAGGTATTAAAAACTTTTTTAAGATTTTTTATTATTTAAAATATTATTATATAGCTATTTTTTTTTATATTGCTTTTATTATTTTTAAATATAATTAATTTATTATTTTAAAAAACAATAGCTTTATTTATTTTATTTTGCTTAAGTAAACTATTATTTAAAATAGGCTATAATTAAAAATAATAAAAAACTAAAAATATTTTAAGTAAAAAAAGCCTAAGTTTTAAAATATATAATTTTTTATAGCATTTTATAATTTTATATAGCCTTATTTACTTATTATAAAATTTTTTAGCTTTTTATAACTTAATATTTTTTATATTTAACTAAACTAACTAATTTTTTTTATATTTAAGCATATTTATTTTTTATTTATTGCTAAACTATTGCTAGTTTTTTTAAGCTAAATATATATTAATATATAGTTTATTAAAAATTAAAGCTATTATTTTTACTATTTTATCGGCTTTATTTATTTTTTATATATTATATATTAAAAAGTTTAGGTTTTAAAATATAAAAAGCTTAATATTAATTTTTAAATAAAAATTATAATTTATAAAAAATAGTATTATTTTTATTATAGCAGATTTTATATTATTTGCTATAAACTTTGCTAGCAAAAGCTAATTTGCTTAATTATTTTAATTTTTAAATATATAAATATAAAAATATTATTTAAATATTTAGTTTATTACTTAAGTTTACTTATTTATTTATAAATAATATATAAAAAATAATTTAATTATAATATTTAATTATTAAAAAAGTTATTGCTAAAATTTTAAAATAAATTAAAGCTTTTTATTTAAAATAATAATTTTTAAAATACTATATAAAAAATAAATATATAAAATAAACATATTTATTAATTTTTTTATATTTACTA
The DNA here is from genome assembly GCA_037356035.1 of Xylaria sp. Z50. Classification (NCBI taxonomy): domain Eukaryota; kingdom Fungi; phylum Ascomycota; class Sordariomycetes; order Xylariales; family Xylariaceae; genus Xylaria; species Xylaria sp. Z50. Next base: position 156,280 of record JBAWJU010000004.1, read on the forward strand.
ATTTATATAAAATAAAATAGCATATTTTAATTAGTTAGTTTATAATTACTAAAATATTAATATATTTTTTTTTATATTATTTATATAGTAAAAAGTATATTATATAGTTAATTAATATATTAAACTAAAGTTAAAAAAGTATAAGCAGATTATTTAGCAGCTTTTAAAGCTATTTTTTTAATATTTTAGTTTTTTTATATAAATAGCAAACTTTTATATATATAATTATATTTTTAAAAATACCTAGCTATTAATAAACCCTAGTTAAAATATTTATTATTTTAGCCTTTTTTTAGTAATTAGCTTATATGCTATTATATAACGCTTAAATTGCTTAAATATACAAATTTATTTAATTTAAAAAAAATAGCCGGCTATTAAAATATATATAGCTATTTAAAACTTAGTATTTATTAAATATTATATTTATATATTTTTTTAAAAGCTTTATCTATATTTTTTTTATTAAAATATAAATAACTATTTTTTATGCTATTAAAAAGCTATTATATGCTACTTTAATTAGGCTGTTTATATTATTATATATTAATATTATATAAACGTTTTTGATATAGGTGGCTAGGGGGCCCATGGCTACTGGTGGCCAGAATGGCCACCAGCCTAGCCACATGGACCCTAGCCACATGGACCTTAGCCACATGGACCCTACAGACCCTACAGACCCTACAGACCCTACAGACCCTACAGACCCTACAGACCCTACAGACCCTATAGACCCCACATAGTGTAGCCCACATAGGTAGGGAATTCTGGCTACGCCAGAATTCCATACCTTCTTTTCCAATACATGCACTTTATATTATACTTCTGAATAAACCCCTCTGTAGTCTGTGTCAGCTTTTAAAAATTATTATATTTAGCAATAATTATTAAATTTTTAATATAATTTTTTTATTATTAATATTATTTTTTGTTATAAAGTTGCTAAAGTATTAATTAAACATATTTAGTTTAGCTGCTTTTGCTTTTAGCTTATATATAATTTAAAAATTAAATTAACTAAAAAATTTTAACTATTATATTTATTATTAGCTTAGCAGCTTAATAGTTATAAAATATTAAAAGTTTTTATAATTTAAAACTACTTAAATTAGTTTTTTAATACTTTAAAGCTTTAGCTTTTATTTTTTAAATGCTTTAATTATTTTTAAAAGCTTTTTATTATAAATTTTATAATTTATTTTAATAAATATATATTTAGCAAAAAAGTATACTATTAAATATAACTTGCTTTTATTATTAAATTAAAAAAATATGTTTTTAATAGCTTAATTAAATATATTAGTTTTTACTACCGTTTTTTTTTAAAAGTTAAAATATTTAAAAATTAATATTAATATAAATACTTTTTTAAAAGCATTAAAACTAGCAGCCTTATTTTTTTGTTACGTTTATTTTATATTTTTGCTAAAAAAGTTAGTAAAAAGCTTATAAAAATATAAAAAACTTTTAATAAATTTTTTATAATAGTTAGCAAAACTTAAAAACTTTTATAAGTTTTTTATAGTTTTTAAAATATTTTATATTTAAATAGCTTTTACTTTAAACTTATTTATAATAATATTATTAATAAAAATAATTAGCTTTAAATATTTAGTTTATATTATATAAAACTTATATTTATTAATATTAATTTATAAACTAGTATTTATTAAAGCTTTTAAAATATTATATAACGCATAACACAAGCGGATTGACATTACAAGCGGATTGACACTTTTGCAAGCCATACAAAAAAAGGCCGTGCATATCACGTGATATTTAAATAACTCTGCCAATTTTAGTGCTACAGACTAATAAATAGTACCTTTGGAATCGTAATAAAATAAGGAATTCAAAAGTATTTTTTATTATTTTATAGCATTTCTTTTTGCCGAGATATTGCCAAATACGCTAAAAATGCCAAGGAATTTTAGCGTATTTTCTATTTTTGGCTATATCTCTATAAAGAAAAATGCTATAAAATAATAAAAAATACTTTTAAATTCCTTATTTTATTACGATTCCAAAGGTACTACTTATTAGTGCGTAGCACTAAAATTGGCAGAGTTATTTAAAAGTGGAGTAAGTATTACCTTATAGAAAATTGGCTTCCAGGGTACGCCAAGCCAAAGTGTTAATCCGCTTGTAATATCAATCCGCTTGTGTTATGCGTTATATATTTTATATATTTTTTTTTAATTTTAAATATATTAAAATATTATTTATATAAATAAATATAAATTTTTATAAAAACTTATATAAAACGTTATTAATATAGCGCTAAAAAGTACTTAAAATATTATAAAGCCTAAAAAGTATAACTAATATTTTATAAAAGCTAAAATATATAATAAATACTATTTTTTTAGCAATTTTAATTTTATTAAAAACGGCAATAATATTTAATTTAAAATTTTTTTTTAAATTATATAATATATTTAAAGTTTTTTTAATAAAAAGTAATAAATATTAGTTTTTAATAATAATATTATTAAAACCTTTATAATTTATATATACTTAAATCTTACTTTTTAGCTTTTTTGCTAATAATATTAAAGCTGCTGCTAATAACTTAAAAGCTTTAATAAAGTTTTTTTATAAGTTATTATTAAAAAATTTTTTAATTACTTTAAGTTTTTACTATAAATAAGGTTTATTTTTTACTATTAAAAATATTATACCTTTTTTTAAATCGATATAATAATTATATGCTTAATAAAAAAAAAGTTTTATAGCTTTTGCAAAAAAAAAATATTTATAAAGTTATAATATTTACTAAGCAGCTTATTTTTAATTTTAGCTAATATAGTAAATAGTTTATTTTATATATATTTGTTTATATTTTTTTATATTATTATATTAAAAAAATATTTATTATATATATTATTAATAAAGTTATAATATTTAGCGTTTAATTATTATTTAAAAACGTTTTTATTATTATTTATATTAAAAATAGCTTTTATATTTAAATTTAAAATATTTAGCATTTTTAGTTTAAAAAAATTAAAATGCTTAAAGTTTTTTATTATTAAATATAATATAATAACTTTTTTTTAGAGTTACGGTGTAATATCCACTAGACTGGCTGCGGCCTGGCCGCAGGGCCTGGTCCCCCCTACCGGAGGCTGCGGGGTCTAGAGTGGTTTCCGCGCGGTGTGCTATATAGTCCATTCTAGAATACCAAGCTTCCACCTTGGTTATTCCACGTTCCTTTTGCCGGAAACCTGGCATAGTGGGTAGAATGGCCGCTATGTCTTAACCAGGTGTGACATTTAGCAGCAAAATATAATAAAACTAATAGCAAAAGCTAATTAGATTTTATTTTTAATATTAATATTTTTAATTACTAACTTTACTTTTTTTTATATTAAAGCTAGTAATTGCTGCTTATATCTTATTATTTATTTACTTAGTTACTTTTAAAATATTTTTACTTATATATTTTTAATATAAATATTAAGTTGTTTATTTTTTAGTTTATATAAAAGTTATAGCTATAAAGCTATAAATATTTAATTATTAAAAATATATTACTATTAAAAAGTATTAATAATAATATAATATATTTTTAATAATATTTAATTATTATATTTATATTAACTGCTTATATAATATTTTTAATATACTTATTATTTATAAATTATAGTTTTTTTAATTTTTTAAATATATAAATAATATATTTTATTTTATATACTATTTATATATTTAAAAACGCTATTATAATATATTTTAAGTTTAAAAATGCTAATAATTTTGCTTATATATTTTTTTTTTATTTAATTTATATATTTATTATAAAAAAGTATTTTATTATTTTTGCTAAGCTTAAATATATAACGCCGGCTTTTAATATGCCGCTTGATGGTTGCATAAACAAACGTAGAAGGCACTAAGGTGCCTTCCGGCCCCTGCTGGAAGGGTCCGGTACCTTCCGCGGCCATTATAAATAAGCCTGCTACTTCCTTCTCTTTTTACTAGATAGTTCCTTCCTTAGACATAATAAGAACACTAGTCTCACCTGCATACTTGTTTTATCTGTTATTTCCTTTACACGTACGTACACCTACCAACACCGCTTTAAGCAAAATTATTTTTAAAGCTTTATTTTTTAAGTAAAAGTTACCTTTTAAAATATTTTTAAACATATTGCTTGCTTAAAATATATTATTGCTTTTTTTTTATGTTATATATTATAGCTTTTAAAAAAAAAAAGCAAAGCTTATATTTTTTTAAAGTTGTTAACAGCTATTAAATAAGTTATTTAATAACAAAGGTTTATTTATAGCAAAAAGTATAAACTTAGGTTTTAAAATTAAAGCTAAAAAATTTTTTATATATATGCTTTTTTTTTTAAAGCAATTATATTTTATATAGCTAAATTTTTTATAATATAAATATAATCTTTTTATAATTTATTATTATTATTTTATAATTAATAAGCGCTAAATATTTATTAAAATGTTTTTATTTAAAAATACTTAATTAATTTAATTATTTATATATTAAAATTATAATAAAGCTAATAAATATAATATTATAAAAAATATTTATTTTTATAGTTAAATAAAATAATATTAATTAAAATATTAGCTATAACTTTTGCTAAATTTATTTTAATAATATTAAAAGTTTAAAATATTTTTTATTAAAAATTAAAATAATTTTATTTATTTATTAAAATTATTTATTATTAATTATAAATATATATTTACTAAAGCTATTTATAATGTTATATTAATTTTTTTTTATAGTTAAAAAACTTTTACTATATTATTTATATAAAAGTTTTTTGCTAGTTTTATAAAATTTATAAAAAAAACGCTAAAAAGTTAGTTTTTTTATAATAGCTTATTTATTTTTTTAAATTATATAAGCTACTTTATTTATTATATTATATATTTTTTTAAAGTTTAAAAATAGTTTTTTTATTATATGCTAAGTTTAGTTAATATTATTTTTAAAGTTTATATATATTTAAATAAAATATAATTTAATAATTAATTATATTAATTTTTTTAATTAAAAAATAGTATATAAAATATAGTTATAATTAATTATATATATTTTTTTTTATTAAATTTAACAAGGTTATTAACTTTAGCTTTTTCTGTTTTTAAAGCAGCATTTTACTAATTAAACACTTAAATTTTTTTTGCTACTTTAGCTAAATTTTATATTAATATAGCAATATTTTTATTTTTAATATTAATATTATTATATAATAGCTATTTATTACCTTATATTTATAACTTTTATTTTAACTGCTAAAAAGATTTTATATAGCTATATATTAGCTTTATTATTATTTTATACTACTATTAAAAAAAAGTTAAAGTTTTTATTAATATTATTAAAAAGCAGTATATTAAAAAAAGTAAAATAGTTATTATTAAAAAAACCTTAATACTAATTATAAAGTTAAGGTTTTTTATAGTATATAAAAAAAAAGTTTTTAATTAAGATTTTTTTAAAGGTTTTTTTAAAAATATAAAGCTAAGTATTAAAAAATTAGTTTTATTTACTTTATAAAATTTTCTGTCTAGCTTTTATAGTTTTTTTTTATTTAATATATTATAGTTTTTTATTTATTACCTTAAAATAACTATTATAATTAAGGTATAAAGTTTTATTATAAAAAGTTTTATTATATAGCTTTTTATAGCTTGTAGCAATATATTTTTAAAGTTTTTTTTATTTTATTTTAAGGCTATACTAGCTAAAATTATTTTATAACTAGTAATTTATTAGCGATTTTTTATAAGGTTTAGCTAAAGCAACTATATAACTATATTTTTTTATTTATTTAATAAAGCTTTTTAAAGCTAATGTTTTTAATAGTTAGTAGTTATATTAAGTAGTTTAATAGTTTTTAAATAGCAATAATATTTGTTATAAAAGTATATTAAATTATTAAAACTGCTAGTATAAGGTATATTATAATATTTGTTAATATATAAAGTTGCTAAAAACTTTATAACTATTTATTTACTATATATAAGAATTCCTTTGTTTAATGTCATGGAGATGTGACACTATATGTTAAGTGGTGTAGTAGTGCGAGATGCAATGGAGTAAGTTTAGTGTTAGGACTGCTGGTATAAGGGTATGATATAACCTTTGTTGATGGACGAGGTTGTTGGAAACCTCGTAACTATCTATTTACTATATACGAGAACTTCCTTTGTTTTATGTCATAGAGTTGTGACATTCAGTATTCTCAAGTATAGTTACCTAGCGCTTAACAACCCTTACAAGGTGGGTTACATGTTGTATTCGGCATGGTACAAGACCAGCTATAGAACCTCAGATGTACCCCTCTTATAGGGGGTATGGCCCACCCTTTCTTAGTCATCCACCCAAGTCCCTTTAGAAAGCCTATGTGCCTAGGGTGTTGTCTCGTTGGGTAGAAACATTACGAATATGTTCTTGGAAATGTTAGAAGCTTGGTCGCTTGATTTTCTAAATGCTAGATATGGGTGAGAAAATAACATCAGTTAAAATAGGAGCTATACACACACATTTCTGTTGATAGGTTGTTTTATAGGGTTTAGGGACCTACTATACAACTTCTCCTTTTATACTAACATATTTAAAAGCATGAATTTGCTAATTAATTATTTTGCTTAACTACCTACTATATTATAATATTTTGCTTTTATTTTTGCTTTGTTAATATGTTGTTTTTTAATTATTACTAGCCGAGCAGTTTTAGGCCAGCTTTCGAGGCTTTTCTACTACGAATTCGATGCTACACTACTAGCACTAGCCGCGTACCGAAAGCTAGCCGAAAACGCTTACGCTCCCCTATACGCACACATTTCTGTTGAACCAGATACTCTCGATGGTATAAAGGAATAGGCACCGCCCTAATGACTTGCCGTGCAATTCGATACATCTCTCTTAGCCAGAAAGAGGTTAACTCGACCTAATTCATTGTTACAAATTCGAACTTGACGTTTCGCGAAGGGCCCTGACCAACTTTCAACAAGCTTTATATTTGGGGATCAAACGTCTCTCTTGCTTCGACATTATCAACACTCCGGCGTTCCTGATGGTTTCCGGTCTCATAAATGACTAATTTAGGAACCTTGAGAATCCTGTTGCAATTTCCGAGCTATTAACTAAAGACTACTGATTCTGACGTAGAAATTATACCTTCTTGTTTTTGCTTTCACAATATATGCTCTGTGGTGAGCGAGGTGACAAAAATAATAGAGAGAATTGAACGTGTATGACCAACACCACTGAGTAGACTAAGAATTAAAGGCTTCTTATACAAGGTGAGCTATTGTAACGGGCCGGATGTGTTGTCACACTCTATTCTGGATGAATTTCTTACCTAAAGGAGGATAGCCGAAAACGATCTCGAAATGTCTCACCTCTAGAGCAAGTTTACTACCACAACTCAGTAGATAGCTGCAGCAGGCTGCAGCGGCTCAGGAAGTATGGCAATAAAGGAAATTCAAGGCGTGTAATAAAACACGATACTTGATTGGAGAATAAAGGCTTCATTGTCTCTACAGTTCGTTTCTTCCAGCCGTCTCTCCATTGCCCGCTAGTGATGTCGTATTCCACCAGGGCTGGTTTGGAACTCGGATCGTATTTGTTCCGCAGTGGACGTCGCCACCACCCTTGTGGTGCGAGCACCAATCGTCGATATACACAACCTTAAGACCCACCTCTTCATATACCTTATTCGTGGCCTCCTCCAGGATGTCCGTGCCATCAATCACCGGTCCCCAAGGCTTCGGAGATAGGTACGTCGAATCGCTCAGGACGACGCCATTCAGTACTGCGGGATATAGTGCGGCAGCATGTTTAGTGCTGCAGTTCCGGTCCGGAGTAACCCCATCGTCTGGCCCCCAGCAGACGCCGGTAGTGAAAATCATTGGCACGTGGTGAACATCCTCAGTTGCAATGCCGGTTTCTTTCTGCAACACATTGAGGACGTTGTCAAGTTTCTCAGCAAACCTTTTATTGTCACGTTTTAATTTGTCTGTCAATAGTTCAGCGATAGTGAGGTCAGGGACGTCATCACAATCATTCTCTCGAGAAAATGCAGGCGTATCACCGTGATCCTGTTTGGCGCTTTCCAGAATATCGATTCCTGCCATAGGATCGGCAATATAGAGAGCCCAACCATGTTGGGTGTTTGCTGGGAGGAACTGCACCATCTCATCTACGTGTCCGACAGCTAGCCAGTCCGTGTCCAGAATAAGAGGATCTTGAAACTCTTGGGCCCTCATGTATTCGTACACATGCGGATATGTTGGGTACGATTCTGCATGGGACCCTTCGATAATGCGCCCAGCCGGAAAGGATTTGTCTTCGAATGAATATGGGGGGATCGTTTCAAGATTTCCCATCGAGTCAATCTCATCTCTGGTCCCTCCTGTGCTGTAGACGGCGCCTCGGCCAGTTTCTCTGAGGTATTCAAACACCAGTCTTCCAGCAGTACGTGACCCCTGAGACGAACGGATCATTACTTCAAGGGTGATCGGTCCGTTTGGACCGGGCATGCTAGTATACGCGGGTTCAACGAAATCTTGAGTCCAGATATCGTCTGTGTTGAATAGCCACAGAGGCGTTGGGGGGTTTGGCTCATTTAGTATATCTGTTAAGTTGGAGACGAACTGTTTCTGTATCTCGGAGTCATCGTCGTTTGTAGTGAGCACTTTCGAAACGCCCATGAGATGATGGAACGTGAGAATAGGGGCAACACGGAGATAGACATCATCAACCTGGAATTCTAGCTCGTTTTGCACGTGGAAATGAACCTCGGCTCGCCCGTCCCAGCCAGAGGGTCTCCTTGTGTCTCGAGCGTCTATTCCGAGGTCTAGACCTTCCTTCAATTCACTAGCATTGAATTTGTAGTCGTTTGTTGTGATGATCCATTCTCCCTCTTCCAATCGAAATAGGCGAACGTTCTTTCGGGAGATCTCCTCGGTAACTTGGATATGTCCCCAGGCTCCGTCTTCAAGATCTGGAATCGGGACTGTTTTAATCGATGCCATGTAATTGGGGGATCGCTGGATATCATCTGACGCATCATTACAGGCCGCTAGAGCTTCATCTGAGAGTGAATCGTCAGATAACGCAATTTTAGAGCAGCGCCTGTCCGTATCGCCAATGTTTGCCAAAAATATGGCTCCTGCAAGGTCGGACCATTCGTACTTGTCACCAAGATCGCTGTCTCCTACAATATCTACTATGCCATCTCGATTGCTATCAGCCCTTATATCAGCTTTCCAGCCGACACCAAAGCGGCATAGTAAGAGCACAGCAAGAACTACATTTTGGTTAGATATTGGGCGCTGACTGAAACTATAGTCAACATACCTAGGCACCGGGAGATAATTGGGAATACCATGGTTCGTGTTATGTTTCAATGGCGGTAAAAAGTAGTAGTCTCTGCGCTGTTCCAATAGAATTTTGGAATCATCAATAGTAGCTGTGTTGTATCTGTATGCTGGATGGTGGATGCTATCAGTTAATGAGAAATTATGCAATATTTATAGTAGGTACGCTCATCGTTACAGTTCTGTGGCCTTGTTAGCATGGATTTTGCAGGTGGTTTCTCCTGAATTGCGCTCTAGATACAACTAAGCAGTCGGCCCAGCTCAGCTAGACGATTTGTGAAAGTCAATCTCGCTGTTTAGTGCCGTGTACTGTCCCTTGTCCCGACGGCATTTGGGTCGTCTAAGCATCCCTCCACAAGCGAGGTGTATGTGCAACAGGTAGTTCGTTTGGTCATACCACTCAAGTACACATGTGACGAGTTCAGGGCTAGACCGGTGTGAGACGTGCCTCGATATTCCACCTATGTTCGGGTGCCCGCTGGCTGCCACGATCAGGGTTGACAATTTAGTATTTAGTATTAGGACTAAGCTTTAGTACTACTAGTTTAATATGATAGCTACAGTGGTAGCAGTATGGTTAATTACGTAACTTTACCCTACACTAGGAAATAATATATAGCATAAGAAAAAAGAAAAAAAAAACTATATAATATATATATAACGCATACCACAAGCGGATTGACACTTTGGCTTGGCGTACCCTCCAGGGTAATTTCTATAGGAAATACTTCTCCTACTTTAAATAACTCTACGAATTTTAAGGCTACAAACTAATAAGTAGTACTATTTAAACCGTAATAAAATAGGAAATCTAAAGGTATTTTTTATATTTTTATAGCAATTTTTTTTATAAAAATATTGCTAAATATAGTAAATATATTAAAATCTTTTAGCATTTTTAATATATTTAACAATATTTTAACAAAAAAAAAATTGCTATAAAAGAATTAAAAATAATTTTAAATCTTTTATTTTATTATAATTTTCAAAGTATTAATTATTAATTTATAACCTTAAGATTAATAAAGTTATTTAAATATTATATAATATATATAAACTTTTTTAAATAGCTTATAAAAATGTTAATCTGCTTATAATATTAATCTGCTTATTGTGATAATTACGGCATAACTTTATACTAGTTAAGCTATAACCTTTTAAAAGGAACGTCGAATAACCAAGGTGGTAGCCTGGTTATCTAGTATGGTCTATATGTACGGCAGCAGCCTAGTGACTTGTAGTCGCCTCTAGCTCTCAGATCCTAGGGCCGCACACTAGCTAGGTCGTCTGCCGTAACTCTTATAATATATATTAGCTATAATAACTAGATTATTTTATAACATTTATTTACAACTTTTAATTATAATAAACACTTAGTTTTTTATTCCTTTATTATTATAATTATATTATTATTATTAATATAAATAATAAAAGGGTTTATTTAAAAGTATATATAAAGTGTATATATTAAATAAAAAAGTATGGAATTTTAACGTAGCTAAAATTCCTTATTTATATAAGCTATATGATACAGGTGGCTAGGGGGGCCATGGCTACTGGTGGCCATAGCCACCACTCTAGCCACATGGACCCTAGCCACATAGACCCTACAGACCCTACAGACCTTACATACCCCACATAGTGTAGCCCACAGAGGTAGGGAATTCTGGCTACGCCAGAATTCCATACTTCTTTTCCAATACATGCACTTTATATTATACTTCTAAATAGACCCCTCTGTTGTCTATGTCATTATAATATATAAGGTTGCTAAGGTTTTTAAAACCTTAAGGTTTAGTTTATAAGGTTTATATAACTAGGCTAATAGCTATAGCCTTTTTAACCACTTATATTAATTATATACTTAATATAAATTTTTTAATTTATATATATATATATTATTTAAATATTAATGTTTAATACCTTAATAAATGTATTTTAAAATATAAATATAAAATAATATTAATAAATGCTTTTTAAGGTATATATAAAGAAATGTATTAACTAAAAAGATTTAAGAGAAAAGGAAAAGCTAAGACTTTAGGTCTTAGAAAGAATCTAATTATAGACATGGTGTGCTAGCTGCCTGACAGCCGCCAGGCTGTCACAATGGCTTAATGGCTTAATGGTCAGTGGCACACATATAACACGCGTTCTGGCGCGTAACACGGGATACACCCCCTACGGGGTCGTATCAAATATAGGAAAGGCTAATACTTTAAGTCTTGAAAAGAATTTAATTATAGATATGGCGTGCCAACTGCCTACCAGCCGCTAGGCTGTAGTTACGGTGTAATACCTAGCAGACCGGCTGCGGCCTGGCCGCAGGCCTGGTCCCCCTACCGGAGGCTGCGGGGTCTGGGGTTGCCGTACTATATAGTCCATTCTGGTTAACCAACCACCGCCTTGGTTATTCCACGTTCCTTTTGGGGAAACCTGCCGCAGCGGGTAGAATGGCCGTTGTGTCTCAGACGCAGGTGTGACAGCTGTCACAATAGCTCAATGGTTCAATAGCATATACAATATGCGCTGTAGCACATGACGCGTGATAGGCTCACGGAGGTATGGCCACCGGAGGTGGCAATGGCCAGAGAGTGTAGCCTAGTGGCGCCTGGCGCCAGCCATAGATAGAGTGGGTCACACACAACAATATTAGCGAAGCCAATATTATCCTGACCTTTCTAGTTTCCTTTCTAATACATCACTTTGCTACAGAAATCTTTACATCCCAGACACTACTGTCAGGGTTGTATTATACCTTTAGTATTAGTATTAGTATTAGTAGTACTAAATACTAGATTAGTAGTACTAAATGCCAACCCTGGCCACGATGTCATCAGTCTACTATTGCTTTTTTAATACGAACCAAGTATGATTTTGGAACCGCGTAATGGCCACTTGCGCACTGCTGTCCTACCGTAGGCTGGTACTCGTAATTATTCCGGCGGCAGTGTAACCTAAACAGTCATCTCGTAGTCATCAAAGTTGCTACATTTTCATTTTTTGTCGGTCGTTATTCGGATAGTCTGCCGACCCGGCGGTCATATGACATGTTTATTGATCTACGAGAGACTACCGGTTTCTTTTCTTGCTTCCGAGCCTATCGGGACCTTTGCACCTAACCTACATGGCATCTTCGCGAAGGGGGTTATGTGGCACGTACTGCGGAAGCTGTAAAATACGAGGTGAGACATACCCGAAGCATCTTAAGCCTCATAAAACTGGATCGCCTAATTTCACTCGCTTTTACCCTACAAGACTTCCGTATGATAGGTTGCGATGGTAAATTTTAGACTGAATATCTAAGTACGAAGTTCACCCTCCATTCAACCCCTTTAACCCGCAAATTACTTAATCTTTCCAGGAAATTATTTATTCACACTCAAAGGAAAAACTTGACACTCTGGAACTAAGCAGTCACGTCTGCAATATGACCCCCCCTATCCAAGTACCTTATCTGCATGGCCAGTTTAGTCGAGCTGGCGGATGGTTACCTCCAGATCCCAAGGTACTGATTGGATGGGTTCGGGACTTAGTTGCAGAGGTGAACGAGAAACGCCGATGGTCAGGAGCCCTAGGACCCGAGAACTGGGCTCCGTCTATCCAAGCCTTCGATGCTCTTGTCAAGAGCAGTGCCAAGCTTCGGATGCTAGCTGCGGCTATGCTAGAGGAAGTTCCTAACAAAGAACCGTACCTGACGGACCCGATCGGGAACAAGCAGATCCGAGACTATGAATTATTGCTTGATATGTTTCAATGCATATTGACAACGAAGGCACCGCAGTGGAGTAAGTCTGAATACGAAGGTGGCTTGATTGGATTCCCGTTCAATGCCGTACTCGACTGGCCCATGGCTACCCCTAGTGGCTATGCCTTCTTCCTAGAGCAACGGGTCAACGAAAAACTCAAGGATATTTTGAACGCTTGGAGAGATGGCCTCCTTACGCAGGAAGCGTCTCTAAAGGTGATTACTGAGGAGCCGAATGGATGGCTAAGCCCGCAGGCATTGAAAGTAATCGAGGATGACACCAATGTCGATGGCCAAAGGCTCAAATTCGCCGAGCTCTTCAAATGTGACCCGTCCAAAGATCATTGGGACTTTAAGTCATGGGATGATTTTTTTGTCAGGGAATTCAAGAGTATCGAGGGCCTCCGACCAGTTCATTTCCCAAATGACACGAAATGGATCGTAAACTCATGCGAGTCGAAAGCCTTTGCCCTCCAGTCGAACGTCAAGGAGGTCAGTAACTATGAGTTATTTATTCTCTTATTCACAGTATTCCAGGGGCCAAATTTTCCTTTTCAATTAAAGCCTGGGAGCTTCTGCTCCGAGACGTACCCCTCGGTCCCCTTTTACGCTATAAATGACAATTACTGACCCCTGATACTGAGTAGCACGATACCTTCTGGCTCAAGGGCCAACCATACTCGGTAGCTGAGATGATACCTTCCAAGCCGGAGTATATAAGCAAATTCGTTGGCGGTACAGTCTATCAGGCTTTCCTAAGTGCTACTTCATACCATCGTTGGAACTCTCCAGTAAAGGGAAATGTTTGCTTCGCCGAGGTCATTGATGGCACATATTTCTCGGAGCCCACAATCACTGGCTTTAGTAGTCTAGAGGGCCCTGATCCAGCTGCACCGTAAGTGAAATCATTCATTTTTTCTTATCTTTTTTTGTTGGCCTTAGCAGCTACATCTCCATAATCAAGTCAATATCTGACTTTAGCTCTCGAGGCATGCATTATAACCCCTAAATTGCCAGTTAAGGAGAAAACTACTAACACAAGTCATTGTAGTGACCTATCTCAGGGTTATATCAGTCATGTGGCAACAAGAGCGGTTTTCATCATCAAGACGGATGATCCGGATGTCGGATTCGTGGGCGCTGTATATGTTGGCATGGCGGATGTATCGACTTGCGAGATTAGTGCAAAATTCCTGAAGAATCTCCCACAAGAGGTAGAAAAGGGTGAAGAGATTGGAATGTTCCATCACGGTGGCTCAACCCACTGCCTGTTGTTTGAGAAGGGGTTGAAGCTGGCTTGGGTCGATGGAGCACTTCCTGGGACTGCTAAGCGGAATCTTCCAGTGCGGTCTGCTCTAGCCTACGCCTATACCTGAGCCAAAAACGTCAATTCTTAAGGAGAGACTATGGTTTCCTAAATCTTTTGGTGCAGTCATTCTTTGGGTTGTTCTACAGGGTAAGGGACCCATCACACAACTTCCCTTCTACACCAACATAGGTATTCAGCACCACACCCGACTCGGACTCACTGATCAATCGACCTACCTACCTACCACACTGCAATACTGCGTTTCTTTTTGAGTTGCGTTTTTTTATTTGCTTTATTAGTGCGTTAATTTAAATTATTTTACTAGCCGGGTAGCTTTAGGCTAGCTTTCGAGGCTTTTCTAAGCTATACTACTAGCACCAGCCGCGTACCGAAAGCTAGCCGAAACGCTTACGCTTTCTCAATACAAGTACCTTTACCTTGATACATGTGTGTGTGTTCCCTGTATGTGATGTAGACAGGATACGATATGATCTCAACCAGCCGCTGGGTATTTTGGGCGATCCCTCCAGCCACACATACCAGCGTCTGCATTCAAGTTCCGTACGAAGTTTCACATGTGTGCCGTGGTATAGACCAACATAACGGTGTAGGTAGGGAGATGATCACTCTGCGTACGTCATCGTTCTACAAGCTAAGCAAGAAATAAACGTTATTTGGTTGCACTTCGAAAAGATGCAAGGAGAAGAAAGGGGAAATGCAGCTCTTCACATTAGTGCTACCCATCTGCAGTGTATCAGCTCACCAAATAGCAGTGACTCTAAGAGACTGATAACTTAGCACATGCAAATTAGAAAGCACCCTTGATGGTTCTACAGGATGCCAAGGAATGTGTAATTGTTCGCTCATATCAATTATGTGTGACAATCAGGGTTGCAAAATTAGTAAGTAATATTGTTACTACAGGGTAATATTACTACTATTAGTATTAGTAAATACTGTAACGTTTATACTAATTATAAGCCACTCCAGTTAAGCTATGGCCCTTTGTCTTACCGCAAAAGGGTATAGGACACCAAGTCGTCTATCACTTGGGTTCTGGTGGCTTATGTTAACAGGGTCCGCGCCGCAGGCGCTGCGTTCCGCAGGCGCCGTGGCCACGATCGTCACAAATACTACTGTAGTATTAGTATTAGTAAATACTACTGCAGTAATACTAATTTGCAACCCTGGTGACAATTCGTATATGCCGTGAAACAATCCTTGGCAGCGGAGGAAGGATAATTGCATTCGCTGGCTAAGGCGAGATGAAGCTCTCGCTAAGTCGTCCCTCTTGTATCGAGTCTGGTATACCCCCGGTCTTCCTAAACCGAGTTGGCTGAAATAATAAGTCTTTCTCCTTCCTCCTAGCTCCCGAAGAGTTTATCCAAGAATTAGTATATCGTTGCCCTCTTTGCCCCTATAGCATCAATAAGAGTAGCATACTGGAAAACGCAGCTTTTCTACTTAGGGCCTAAGTTAGAGAATCATGCATTGGCGGCGTAGTATCCTTCCGTTCTGGTACGGCGTATTAGGCTTAGCGCACCGTACTGGCGAGTACGACAAAATAACAACTATCTCTTCCGATCTCTTCGATGATGGCATTGACATCACATACAACGAAGTCCCTGTATGTCCCTAATGAATGGATGTGGAAGCATTGTCTCCCTGTTCCCCTCCTTGTAATGTTGAGATACTGACTACTCCTTTTCCCGACTCTAGGCAGCAATATGTGGTAACGCTACATCCTATAGTGGCTATGTGAACTTCCCACCGAATTCAATGAAGAATGTCGAACATGACTACCCAATTCACACATTCTTTTGGTACTTTGAGTCTCAAACGGACGCTCAGAATGCTCCCCTAATTATTTGGATGAACGGCGGGCCTGGCGCGTCATCTATGTTTGGACTGTTCGCGGAGAACGGACCATGTTTCATCAATAGTGATCTCGAACAAGAGCTAAGAAATTCATCTTGGAATCAATTCTACAATATACTTTATGTAGACCAGCCTGTCCAAACTGGCTTCAGTTACGACATTCCAACTCCAGGTTTCTTAGATCTAGAAACTGGTAACATTATCCCCGAAGACCCAGATCAGAACCTTCATGAAAACAACACCTTCATCCCCGGCAACTTCAGCAGCCAGAACGTCAATTGGACTGCGAATACAACGGAGAATGCTGCTCGCCACTTCTGGAACTTTCTTCAGGCGTGGTCTCAGGATTTCAAGGAATACAACTCTAGTGATAATTCAATCAGCATCTGGACGGAGTCATACGGTGGTCGATATGGCCCAGGCTTTGCTGCATTTATAGAAGAGCAAAATCTTCAGATACGTCATGGGTTCCTTCCTGGTGCGAAACACCTCAATATTACAACACTTGGCATCATCAATGGGTGTGTGGATCTACTGATCCAAGAAACATCTGCTCCGGAGTTCGCCTATGACAGGAACACTTACGGTATTCCTGGGACCATCGGCGAGGAGTATGAAGCTGCGCTTGTGGCATACTCACAGAAGGGTGGGTGTCTTGATAAAATCGACAAGTGTCTATACTTAGGCAAGAGATTCGACCCTGCCATGTACGGTAACGTAACTGAGGTCAACGATGCATGCGAGGATGCGAGCGATTTCTGTCAGAACGAGGTAGAGGGTCCATATATATTTCGCAAACAATGGGCTTTTTACGATATCGCTCATTGCTACCTAGATGCCTTTCCGGGCAATGAGTTTCTTTATTACCTAAGCAGCGAAGAGATACTCAAGGCGATAGGCGTTCCTGTTAATTACACCGACATCTCAAACACCGTCGGCAAGGCATTCAACCTCACAGGGGACTATTCAAGGAGAGACCCGCGTGGTTATCTAGAGGACATAGCGATTCTACTCGACTCCGGGATCCAAGTAGCTATGATTTATGGAGACCGCGACTTCGCTTGCAATTGGGTTGGCGGCGAACGAGTAAGTCTAGCTGTGGAGTATTCTCAGAGCGAAAAGTTCAGTCTTGCCGGGTATACCAATATCACCATAGACGGCTCTGATCCAGGAGGCCAGGTTCGCCAGCACGGCATGTTTTCTTTCAGCCGGATATACCAATCTGGTCACATGGTTCCCTCTTATCAGCCCGAAGTCACACTCAGCATACTGCGCCGAGTCATGGAGCAAAGAGACGTCGCCACAGGAAACATCCCCATTTCAGATGACTACTCGACAGACGGCACTTTCGAGTCAACAGTAAGCTTGACGGCGCCTCAGCCTCCTTCGATGACGTGCTATCTCAGAGGTATGCCCTCCACTTGTGCGCAGAATCAGATTGATGCTGTGAAAGACGGCAGTGCTACTATCGAGAACGGGGTTATACGCAATCCTCCTCCTCCGGAGGGAACTTGTCCAAAGCTTCCCACGAGCAGCGATTCGATGAATGAATTAAGATAACCACACTAGTTACAGGCCGCGCGGTCGCGGGCCACCCCCACTACCACACACCACGGTCCCATTAAAGCCTTCTTTTTTAAACAAATTTGTTTGTAATTAGTATTTTAGGTGTTTTTGAAATAATATAGTTTTTATTTCATTGATTTATTTTTGATTTAATATTTTGCCAGCTAAAATAAAACGTTTAGCATCCTATGAACTACGCTCCGGAGCACAAAAACACCGCTTTTTAAAGGCCCCTTAGGTGGGATAAGAAATTTGGCGATGTGCATGCACGGGAAGTTTGCTCACGTCTCAGGCAGACAATTTTATTTTCGCTAAAATAAGCCTCTGCAATATATATGCCATATCGCTTGGACCCTTTCCTTCCAACGGGGCGACGACCTTAAGTCAGGAGAGGCGCACATAACCATCGTGGCGATTCATGCCAAAAGATTAATAAAAACAAGAGTAAGAGTACATGAGAAGCATGTTGAGCATATCCATGACAAATGTACTCTTGGCACTTAGC
The DNA here is from genome assembly GCA_037356035.1 of Xylaria sp. Z50. NCBI lineage: Eukaryota > Fungi > Ascomycota > Sordariomycetes > Xylariales > Xylariaceae > Xylaria > Xylaria sp. Z50. Next base: position 174,651 of record JBAWJU010000004.1, read on the forward strand.
CGAGACGCTATGAGTAAAGTATTCGCCGGCACCGCGATACATATCTTCGCTCCGATTAAGGACTGGGCTTTAACACACTTGCTTCCGACTTTTTTTCTCTCCCTTTGTTTTCTCCCATGCATGATACCGAACACGGACTAGTATCACCCCGATACCATCCCGAAGGAAGGACCTTGCGAAATTGAACAAAGAAAAGTGAGTTGGTGAGCCTGCAACCGAAACGGTCGTACCAAACGCCCGCCAGACACGTCTCTCCGATGTCGTGCAGCGCCAACAACTTCTCGCCCAATATGCTGTAATACACCATGTGGTACGACGTCTATTAAAGTTTATTGCGGGGTAAGTAACATACGGTAGGAAATATATATCGCAATAGCTGGATTGAGCAACCCGTGACACGGCTCGACTTACTACTACTAGCCCATTGATGTCGCGCAACAACGACGTCGCAATTGCAGTTCGACAACTGCACCTTGAACATCCACTAAACTATCCAATGCAACAGCCTCAAAAGGCGATATAATATGTACACATATTTCCAAAGGGTGGGCTAAACATACTTTGGAACCAATAATCTCGTAATCTTGATCTATTTCATAAATCTAGGCCATCAAGACGCAAGGGCAAGTCTCGTAGACCCAGCGTTAGTCGGCGATCCTGGTGGCCAAGTAGGATCGCCGTTTCCCCGCAGGGACAACACCAAGTAGATAGTAAAGCCTCACAGATACCCTCCGGCCTTGTTCCCCATGCCGTAATTTATACCCTCGCTGGGAAATACGATACCCGTGGCCCTGTCAGGATTTCTAGTATGGGGGTATGATATGACATTTGTTGACGCGAGAAGTTGCTGGAAACCTCGTAACTATCTATTTACTATATACGAGAACTCCATTGTTTTATCAAACAAGTAGACTTCCAATTTGTATGATTTAACCGAATAATATAAATTCAGGATAATTGATTTTGCGATACCATATCGTAGCCATAACTATTAATTGCCCTCTCAGCAAAACACAAGACTACTGTGGCCGTCTGGCGGTACTTGCCAGCCGTCACTAGAGACCATCTTTCCCCGATTTCTTAATCAACCACCTCTCGATCGTCACAGACAATCACCCAAGCGTATTTAATTTTAACACTCACCATTATTCGACAGGGTTCTAGATAAGCCATTCCAGTAAAATAGGTTCACGCCTATTCGGGGCCTGATCTGCGTAGTTATGGCCGCGCTAAATGTCAGGGGGTTTGTCTCCAGAGTGAAGGTAGGTCACCAGTAGGTCGCAGCTAGGTAGAAGTATAGGGTAGGGACTTAATATTATTAATTCCTGAGCCTCCCATAGTAAGTGGGAGGGCTCTTCTCCTTATATACACCTAGGTAATACACTAGTCCCACCCATGTGGGTAGCTTCTACCCTACTGCTACATTATACCCTGACACTAAAGAAGAAAGAACCGTCAACGCCTTGGTAACTGCCAACCCCTGCGTGAATATTGTGATATTAGTAACCTAACCTACGAAACCACTCCCATAATATTTCTACAGCCGGAGAGGGAACCATCCCCTAATGTCGCGGTACAAGGCTCCTAATAATGATCTTTTTTGGAGCCAAACAGTCACCACCATTATTTCCGAGTTAGAAACCTTTAATATAACTATTACAATTAAGGCAAAAGTTATGATAAAGAAAAAAAAATAAGAATAATCCAAGTATATCTGTATAATAAAGTAGTTAGTAAGACAATAAAAAGTATATTTGTAACGATTACAGTAGTAATACGCCCGACAACTTTTGCCACAGCAACAGTGTCCCAGCAAAACCAGCGTAAGTATACCTAACCCGACCTAAACATCTTCAATATTGTTTAATAGTATTTCCATACCAGGTCTTCGCGAGAGTACAAATCGTGGATGTTGGTCGTGCGTCCTGCCCTCCTTAATCGGCCTATATCATGGTCCGATTAAAAGGCGTAGTTCTATATAGCTTGACTAGCAAAGTTCTTGGGCTGCTTGCTACGGACTTCTCATTTCGCTCGAAGCCCTATCGAGTTGGAACTAACGTGTTCATCTCATCCGTAAACCGCCAACCATTCACGGGAGATGATAAGGGTAGACTGAATTGGAATGGGATTGGCGATTTATATTATTAATAATAGTTGCTTTGCCCGCCGCTTTTCGTTATTATGCGCGATAAGCAACTAGAGTTCGGAACCCGAGAGGGACCAGGGCTTGTGGCCATCATCATCTCCAGGAGGCGGCCTGCCACCAGGTCCTCTCCCCGGCTGATGGCCCCAGTAGTTGTCTTCACCACCGACTTCCGTTCCATTTGTACAATGAGGGCTATTGTACATGGCGACTGTTCCAAAGGGCCACATGGGAATTAAGCACACCTCGTTGATTGCACACGACGGACAACGTTTGAAGCGGGCCCAGTTGAGATACTCCGTGAGGCCTTTCACTGCGCTCACCGATTCATCGAGTGATTGCTGGTCTGATGTTGAGTCTTCAACCACGAGTTGGCGGACTTTAAAGAGCGTTTTGCAAATACGAGATGTTGTCGTCTCAAAAGCTGCCTTGATGAGAACATCAGCTTCGGTCACGGGCGAGACTGAACGAAGGTAGAAAAAGGTGCATCGTTCAATGGCTTTATCCACCTTATCAACTCCATCTTGATTGTCAACGAAGACGTTGGTGAGGAAATTAACCTCACTTGCCATGAGCTCGAGAGTGTTTACCTCCTCAGCCATGAACTTGAGCCGATCGGCGTAGCGTCCCACAATCATGTCGGTGGCGTCTTGCCAATCAATTGTTCTCGAAAGTTGGTCTCTCCTCTCCGGAATCATCTTTTCCACGTATTCCTTGATTCCTGCTAGGATAGCTTTTTCAGCAGAATGAAGCCTGGGTAAATCCTGTCGCTTGGGGTTCGGGTTTGTTAGATTTATAGGGAAGAAAAAGGCCGAGACCATGGACGAATAGTCTATTGTGGTGCGCGACGAGCCGATACCTTGATATCGCTCAGCCAATCCGCGAAGCTGCTCCAGCCCGCCGAACCCTCTACGACCAGGAGACTCGTCAGGACGCTGCAGCGCCTGTATCTGTTCTAAGCCATCAGAGAAGTCACATTGGATGATCTCGAATCCGGCTTCCATCCGAATAATGCCATCTAGACCCCATTTCCGAGCCAATTCACAAAGATCCTCTGCGCGTTGATGCTCGTCCATCGGACCTCCGTTGTTAGGCGGCCTTGGTGGCGTTTCGTCATCGCCTTGACCTCGCATCCAGGGCTCTTGCTCTGCTTCTTTACCCCTGAGAATCAGATCCTGTGAGTCCAAAGTCCCCATAGATGTCTTTCCGGCCCCCATGCCGTCGACATATATGTATTTCATGATACGAGTCGTCCGATAGACATGTAAGTACCCATAGGCTTCATCATCATCACCCTCTACTTCTGGGACTCCCAGCGATCTCCAACCAGATCCCCTACCTGGCCCGCCTCCTGGTCCACCTCGGCGACTACGCGCGAAGCCCTCAGCATGCTCAATCTCATAAGCAAGCCAGTCTGGCTCGGAAGGCGAAAGAGGGTTGTTGTTTCCGTGATGGAATAAGACGCCCTTGGGTACAGTAGCAAGGAAAAACGACATTCCATTGTGGTGAAGGGACGATCCCCATTGGCGCATTGCATTATTGACGGCGTTGAATATTTGGGGCGCCCGCAATCGTGCGAGCTCCTCGCTCGGACCAAAGCTATCAGCGACTGATTCGCCTGAGAGGGCCCTGACCACCGAAGCGGCGGTCAGGGAGCTACCTAGCAAGGTGTATAGACGCATTGATTCCCACAGACTCAAGGGTAAATATTCTTATAGTGAGGGGATGGTGAAATCATAAAAATAAAAATCATAATAAATAATTAAGGCAATGGTCCTGGAGATCTAACGAGATTATACCTTCGATCTAATCTGATAAGATTGCGTGGGGTTGCGTCGTCAGCTCTCCCCACTTCCACCTGATGCGCGAATCCTAGATGGTAATAGTTCCTTTTCCATAGCTTCTGTGGCCTCTATCATGTATAAAATTTAAAGAAAAGAGATAGGGGAAAAAATCCAAGAGTGGTGATGTTTTAATGGACAAAGACCTATTGAATTAATCCCACGAGTTAGCTTTTCCGCTTGTTTTCTCAACAACTAGAAAACTTCATGATGGTATCAAATAACTTATTTCCGGTAGGTATCGTAAGCCTAATCATGCCACGTGGGGGGCTTAGCTAATATAGTATACGGCTATAGTTAGTGGAGTTCGATATGCCTTACGCGTTTCAACGAGATGATTCGTCTGAATTTTGAAGCAACGATAAGTAGGTAGAGGATAGTCAATTATGTCACCAAACTTCTTGAGATTTTAAATCTCATTCTAGAGAGCTTTCGAGATAGAATTTTCACGGATAAAGCGAATACTGGAGGGTAATAACCGTATATAGGTCTTATGTCTCTGCGAAATGGGCTGGAAGAGCTATTATGATTCACCAGAATCAAATATTAACTAGCTGTCTGTATCGTTTGTCAAGGATTCACGAGCCAGTCTTATCATTTCCTTGGGTGTTCCGAGATTCTATAGTAATCCGAACGCTATGCTGCAATTGGGTCTTATGGTTGCCGGACGCGGCCAAAATTCAGAGCTAATGCTTATAGGGCACTGTGGACAGTATAGGGTATTTTTCCTGGTATTAAAACTCAGGGGCAATGGGAGTACCGGATAGAGACCCAACAGAGCTGTCTGGGGGCGAACATCCCCCATGGATGCCCCCTCATTGTGAGCAAATGCACGTTTTAACGTCGACATATATCGGGTAATCCCTGCTACTAATCGTGAAGGGCTATCTTCACTCGTTTCCTCTTCTCTAAGCTTCAGTGGATAACCCCTTCCGGTGCCCTTTATTCCAGGCACTTATCCAAATCGTCTGAAATAGCCCCCTTTCACGATAAAAGATCCGAGTTTGGCGTTGTGTGCGCTACGGGGAATCTCGTTTGAGTATAGTTAAGGGCCGAATTCCCTGAAATTCTCTGAAGTGGTGAGCATAATTAGTGCACTATGCCGCGAAGTTCGCTCTGGAATGCTAGAGTTGTGCCTCGTGCTTTTGGTCGAGGTTACCCGAGGCATGGGACATTGAAACTAATGTTGATGGAAGAGGAGCGTAAGATTAAGTACGCTCCTTGTACCCCTACCACCCCCTAAGCCCAGTCACGTAAAAAGGTTAGAGAAACAGAAGGGAATCACTTCAGAGGCTCGGAGTTTTGCAATCAAAAAATGGTCCCCCCTTTTCACTTGGTCCTGGAGGAATAGTTTTTCTTTGCGCTAACCTTGATGAAACTTTCTACGCAATCGGGTTTTCATGAGTTTCGCTTGTACCCCTATTCTTGATCGCTATTCAAATTACGAAATCTCCTTGCTCTCGATGATAGTACCGAAAGCATCGGCGATCTCGCTGAGCGCCACACGGACCAACTCTGCAGCGTCTACGCCCGGGATGTGGCGGTCACCCACCGCATCCTTAGGAATGATAACATCCCAACCTTTCTCAGCGGCCTGACGAGCGGTAGTAGAGACACAAACATGAGCCTATAGGAAAATAAAACAAATTCTTTGTCAGTAGTTCCTTCTAGTCCCACTTGGATCGCAGAGGCAACTCACCATATATCCGGTCAGAACAACCTTCTTGCGGCCTGTCTTCTCCAAGATCTCCTGCAGCTGAGTCCCGGTGAAGGAACCCGGGGCCTGCTTCACCACAACGCTCTCGCTGTCTCGAGGCTGCAGCTCGTCAAACTCGGCTGCGAGTGTGGTCCCTGGGGTAAAGACGGGAGCACCATCGGGGGTCTTATGTACCACGTGCACGATCGGGGCGTTGGCAGCGCGATACTTCTTAAGTAGCGTCGCATTGGCTGCTCGAGTACTTTCAATATTCTCCGTTTTGAGGAGACCGATGGCGTACTCGTTTTGGGCGTCAATGATGACTAGGGTACTATCGCTGGTGGAGGCGGTTGAAGGCGGCACGCCGACAGTCTGTCGGAAGCTCTTGGCTGATTCTGCCATTCCTACTCCTTGTTCACTAGATGGGTTTGATAAGTAGAAAATTATTTTTTGCTTGGGATAAGTTAAAATTCAACTTTGATTAGTGACGGAGGTAATAAATTGGTGTCTTTAACATATCCCCTCATTTGTACTAAACTCGTCCCGGGAAATAGTACGCCCAGTCCATTGCAATATCCTTTAGTCAAATCGCGTTACCATGAATAATACTAGGGCACCGATTCATAATCACCCCGCAGAAGAGAGATCTAGGCGGTTGTTGCTATGCCAAAAATAGAAGCCAAGCTTCGATCTAGGCTTAGCGCACGATTTGCCTTAGCCGAGAGCTGGGATGTTTGACATATAAGGGTAACAGGGTAAATGATATCGAGAAGAGAGGGAGAAATCAGACTTCTTACACACGATTGAGTTCCTTTACTAATACGATAATAAGCTGTCTTTGCTTTGACCTCAGGAAATCGGCCGATTTTCTGGCTTAGCATAAGCCCCCTTCGTTTCGTACACCAGATTCCGTCTCCGAAAACCCCTTTATTGCCAAAGACTTTATAGATCAGAATATCAATTTTTAGAATCTCTCTTTGTTGTATATGTTTATTTCGTGGTATTTAGCCTCTTCCTGAAGCTAAGGGTGCCAAGGGCGGACTGTAAGATGGTAGTTATAGTCATGACCTAATCAATCAGAAATCTTTGAGTCTGGCTTCTCAGTATCAGGCATACCCCCTTTCATATGTAAAGGCCATTTCCAAGCTGGGGGGGTTAGGGCACGCTCGGACGGCTGTAAATCTAGGGCCTCCGCCAGGTCTTGTGTTAGCCGCACCCATGCCTTTTCCGACTTCACCACTCGTTCCAACAATCTGACAACATTACGGTATAGTGTTTGGGTTGGCATATTATAATCCACCTGCAGACCCCGGAGATCATCAGGCATGGCTAGCCCCAACAGTGCAAAGATCCGGTCGAAGGGTCGAGTACAAGCTCGGTACTTAGCTATGTTGAGCAGCCTAACGAATTGGAACTTGATCCCCTCGGAATGCATCATGTACCTCCGCTTGAACAGAGGTGCCATGTGGATACAGAACTCGTTGTTCATGCCATGACTGCGTCGCATATCATCCCACCACACACCTGTAGGCCCGCATAGTATCAGAAGTTTAGGTGGCAAGATAAACTCCTGCATGATCCACATGCGCTTCCAGTATGGCCGGTCGTCTAACTTTCGTAGCAGCGCCCGTTTCTCGTAGTACTCCTTTCGCTGCTCCTTGTGCGGGTGGAGTTGAATCCCTCGGCCGGGGGCCGAGTACACGCCCCTCTCGCGGGTGAGTAGCTCAAGCGCGATGTTAGAAGAGTCGTCGGGACTCCCCAGCCAAGCAATGGTGAAGGAAGATGAGGAATATAGCTCGCGCATCAACTGGACTTGATCCGCTCGTTCCTCCTCGTCATTCTGGTTGATGCAGATCTGATCAACCCAGAGAAAAAACTTACTTTCACCGGTCTGAGAATGTAGATACGGCCAGACGTGATGGAGGGCGTCTGCGAGGTTGGGACTCACGATAAAGTGCTGGTCATTGGCGACGATGGTGGAAGGTGGAGATTGCTCGCCCCAGCAGTATGAAAGTGTTGCATACTCGGGACAATTGTTAATATTGAATGTCTCTAGGCCAAACTTCATTTCTTCCGTGTTCGAAAGGGGTGATAGCAGCCTAACACTTTGAGTGTTACGAGTTAGCCGCGGGTGAACAAATGATGTGTTGATTTGGCCGGGATTCATTGTAATTAGTCTGAACTAGGAATAGAATAATCGCAATGAGCCGTAAAGTAAATGAGATAAAATGACCGTGAGCTAATGCCGTATTCTGAAGTCCAGGTGTAAGTGCACGTCGAAATTAGGACGGTGCTTGGCCCCTAGGCTTAGGTGCCATGTTCTACGAGCTTTTGAATCACTAAGCTTGCGTGGTGAGAGCTCAGCTTAACTTTCGGACCAATAAAATGTTGTTATTTAAAACCCAGTCAGGGTCACAGTTTATGGCTTGAGCTTACTCAGCTCTCAGCTTCTTGGCAGGGGGTTGCGCTCTCCGTTGCAGCCGCGAAGGGGATAACAGCTCTCGCCAAAAGTCAGTTATTCTAATGAAGTTTTTTTTTTAATAATAAAAATAGTAATTAAACGTCTCTAGTTTTGTTTCAGATTAAGTTCCATATGTTAAAGAAAAACGCTTCACGGGTCACGCAACCACCAAGGGAGCGGAGTCCTATCCCGAAATGAACCTCCATCCTGTTCACTAGTTTTAGCAGCCGTACGTTCCCAGATACTTCTACATCTCTCTTCGCCACCCTCATCTGATTCTCTGGAGCCTCTCTTTTGTTGGTCAGGCCCTTTCTCCACAGCCTTGCCCTTCCAGTTGTCTTGAGAAGTGTTGGTGCTTAAACTGCTCACCTGGGTATCTGGATCCCCAGTGATACCGCGTCTTAAGTCATATCCACTTATGGTTTCTCGTGAACTCGGCAGGTTTGATGTCGGGTTTTTCTGTTTGGAATGCCCCCCTGGCCTCGCAAGCATCTGGCTATGAAAGTGGGCCTTAGGTGGAACGCGTGGTGTCTCTACTGTCTGACGGTGCTGAGGCGGTTGGTCTTGAGGTGGCGGAGGATATAAGCCCCGTGATTCTCCACTAGTTGTGTCTTTCGCATCGCGTCGCGGAGAGAGTTTTGGCCATGCCATGACTTTATGGTGTTGCTATGACGTTGGTGTGGACGCCGAAAGTCAGTGGATTGTCTTGGAAACAGTGGGTTGAGGTTTAGCTTAAAGAATCTGAATGTTATGCTATTAAAGACTTTAAATAATCATAAGTGATTGAACAAAGAACGCACTCCTTCTTTGTTATATCCTCTAGAGGCATGCCCTCTAGAGATATGCCAGTTTCGCTGTTGTTGCATCATAATGGAAACTCGCCACATGTTTCGAGATCAGATCGCTAAGAGTTTCATGTGTAATTATATACCGTAACCATCAATCCTTTTCTACACGGTTTCGACGCTTGCTAGATTGAAGGCCAGTTATATTAGAGTGCCTTTCCGGCGTACCTAGCTTATACTGAATATCTAATCGTGAGTGCAGCCAAAGTGGATGCAAGAGACGAATAAATGAAAAATGCAGGTGCAATAAAGGAACTAGCCGTATGTATCAATGTCAGTTCTGACATGTAAAATTGTAAATTTAACTTGCTCTTTTCTAACATGTAGGCAGTATTTGAAACACGTGGAGGATATTTATACAAGCCGGTATGCTATTGTCTACGAAGCTTTCATCGGTTCCGTACCATGGATGGTCATAGACCGTGACTTCTGTGTCTTGTATTTCTATCCTTTTCGTGTGGGACCGCTAGTGGCTCTTTAGTGCCTTCATCGGCTGCCGTTGCAACAGCTGTCTCGACAGACTATGCGACTAATGCTGACGGCCCTTTGGACGTAACTGATATAATTTCAACCTCATCGTCCGATGAGTCTCCTGCATCTATATCTTCTAAGATCATATTAGATAGTTTTAATGGGGAAGGACGTAGGGCTTCCTTATGCTGCACACGTAGTGGTGACCGGTTACGACTGCGTGAAGCTCTTTGTCTATTATATCACTAATTTTCTACCGAGCGCCCATCGTCTATCATTGCGACTAGTAGCTCAGCTAAATTACAGGTAAGCATACCATGAATACCGGAGGCTGTGCTGTCTACTTAATTGGCCGGTAGGCTGTTTACTGTGATTGGTCTGGCCATCAAGCACCATGAACACCCACCATGAACACCAGCCATTAGGTAGCACCCATCATGGACACCAACCCCGACGGACAGGTCAATCATTAAATAGCATATATTAAGCTGCAAACCTGGCAACAACCACAACCATGCCCTCTGCACCTTCCCATCGCTGAATTCATATTCTCATCATTCCGCAACTATCATTGAATTATTACCCACCGATGGCAAGCTGACCTTCCCGATATCACCGCCCCTCTGTCCCAGCACAACTTTTCTAATTCCAGCCACAGCTACCATGCACCACCCCTTCGCGAACCACCCCCCTTGGCGAAACAGCAAGCCCCATACAAAACTCATACTTTTCAACAACCGCGCAATCAACCAGTACTTAGTCTATCGTCAATTGACTACATATTTATATAGATAATTAGAAGGGCTTTATTTTTATACAGGTATTATACGGTAGAACGTTGTACAATTAACGTAGGCTATTCAAAAACAAAAAACCTATAGTTTTTAGGCTATTTTTAGCCTAAAAACACAAGATCTGCCATATAAAAACCTTTAACATTATATATATACCGCAATATTATATATATTTACTTTTTTAGTTAATTAATTATTAGCTATTAGTAGTAGAAATATATTTATTATGTTTTTTTAATCGTCTTATTTTTTTAAAATATTTTATTCGAAAAATTCTGAAATTTTAATGCCATATAATTTCCCATACAAATTTTCAAAACACATACTTTTGCGTTTACCTAAGCCATACATTATGCTATATACTCTATATTATGCGATACCTATATAAAAATAAAGCCCTTTTAATTACCTATATAAATATGTAATTAATTGACTACAGACCGAGTACTGATCGATTGCGCAGTTTTTGAAAAGTATGAGTTTTGTATGGGACCTGGAATTTTTGGCTGTTTCGCCAAGGGGGGGGGTTCGGCAAGGGGTGGGGGATGGTAGAGGAAGGACTTCTCTCACCCAACAGCCCTGGAGCTCACTCCTACAGCGATCACCCGAATAGAGCTCTATTAAGCCGGCTTCGAGGTGTGGTACGACTTTGAGTTATTATTGATACAACGTGACAGGGTGCGCATTTGCTACCCCAGTCACTTCGGTCTTCAATATGGACCATGTAGGGGAATGATGAGTTGTAAATGAAAATTTCAATCTGTACAGCGAAGCTAGCTATTACAGCTATCTCCGAAATCATTGGGGTAATTAGCTAGCAGAGGTATCTAGGGGTACCGTCTGGGCTCCTCATGACCTATTCACGGATGGGCCCCTCATCCTCGCGTCTCATACTACACATGTAGTCTAGTTTTCCTCCATTTGACAACTGTATCTTCAAGAAAACTGACACTACCGTCCCCTCAATTTAGGAATACTCACCCTGCTCAGATACCCTACTAACGTGCGAGGAAATTGTGCTTTAGTTCTCGATAGAATGATCACCCTGTCATCGACGGTTCCTCTCTCAGAGATATATAAGACGAATCCTCGGTAAAGGAAAAGGTCAGTACACCATTTCGAAGAGGTATACACTCCCACCCGTTGTCGCTATGCTGATGGGCAGCATCCGCGGTAACCTCAACCCGTACCCCATGACGTACTCTCCCTAAAGAGGTCGAGTACGACGTGCTCTGAAAGCAGAGCACGCATGGTTGCACTACTATCATACTCTGATCAACGTTCAGACGGCACTGACCAAGAGCACGAGAACCACCATTCATATAATGAATAATTATACCCTTGCACAGTCTAGTATCCCTCTCATAGAAGGTGGTGACCGATTGGATATAACTAAGGGGTGCCCATGAAAAATATGCCTCTGCTATATCAGGCTCAAAATCTTGCACCGAAAATGGTGGGATATCACTATTCGGTGATGGATATGCTCCAAATATGGAAATCGGCTGTAGTTCTTGGGGTTCTCCATAGATTAGTGTTACAGGCATTCCAGACCCCAGGACAATATCCTGCCCAGGTTCCTTTCCTAAGCGCCCAAGGGTAATTTCCCCAGCGAGCAACATTCGAATCTAGCTTCATTAGCCTAGAAATTTCTAGATCATAGAATTTACGGCTTACAAGGATATTGAAACGGAAGTCGGTTTTGCGAGATCCAAGAACAAGAACTCTATCCGTCGGTGATATAGGCATGTAGATCCAAACTATCCTTTGCCGGCGGTGGATCGAAATCCGCTCGTAGGTATCCATTGCACACGAATTTTCTGTTTTATGAATATGGACGCCGAAGAGCTGACCAGAAGCAAAGAAAAAGGTAATCCCACGAGAGCGGTCTAAGTCCCTGGCATAAAGCCGCGAAGATATGCGTGATCTCAAAGCCGCAGGATCGACGAAACTGCAGGAAGAGAGACTAGGAGGACTGGGTGTATTCCAAATACACAAACTTGATTGATTTTTAGACAGACATAAACGTAGAAAATTTCCCTTCTAAATATTAGAAAGTCAAGATTGTGAGGCAAGGCAACTGCATACCCTGAATTCCATATGTATATCAGACATGTCTCTTATATGTTCAATAATGAAGGCGAATTGCTTTGTGACACAGCTGTCATATATCGGCCTCTCGTACAGGCGTTCCGTTTTATAGATTCCATGGGTATCGATAGTGAGTCTGATCAGAGGTGGTAGCGGTACGGACGAGGTAAGCACAGGGGTCACTCCTCGTTCCCAGGACAAAACTGTATTGAGTGGGCTCCTCAAAAGCGGTTGCAGCGGCGGTAGCTTCGATGAGAGAGCTATAACGAAAATAGATCGCCAGAATAATTGATGACGCGACAAATCTTGAATCATTTCCACAAGCTCTGGTGGAAGTCTGCATAGATTAGAAAGCCCGGATATTTTCGATATTCTTTGGAGCCCGGCCTGGTCAATAACGTCGCCGAGGTAGATAGGTTGCGCTCTTGGCCAGGGGTTCCTCCACGAACCTATCGTCCACAATAGGTCGAGAGCTTCAGATTCGTCTAGGTTGACGTTTTCTCTGAAAATTTTGTAGCAATCATAATGTATAGGAACAAACTCGGGCGCGCTGGCGCATTGGTTGCATTTAAGACGACGACATAGCATACGCCCGTCAACCCATATGGGCACCATGCTAGGCAGAGGGAAGGCAAAGGGTCGAGTACACCCCGTGCATGCGGTCGAGTCATCGTTACCAGATACTGTACCATTCGATTAGCATATAGAAGTCACTAGCATCGGATGCGAAGTTAGTACATGCGACAACCCTCTCGTGCCTCAGAATACTGTCTGCACAAGCGCCGCATCTTGGTTTTAGTGGAAGATGTCTGTTAGACATGTTGATACAATAAGATCGAGGGATTAAGAGTGGGAGAGATGCGGTCGAGGGGAAGACCTAGCATCTAGTCCGGCAGAAACTGTTGTGGATGGGGCGGGACAAATTGGAAGCGAGAAGAGAAAATAAGATACAGAGAAATATTTCAAAGAAATCAAGTTAACGAGAATGTCTAATTGATTCCGAAATCGCGCGTTCTAACGGAAGCATATATTGTTCGGGCATACACCTCGAAGGAAGTATGATGGTTTCCGCCCGCTACGCTACGTGCGTCACTCTTAAATCTGCCCCTATTCTGCCACGGGCCTCTCTAGGTGGGGTTAGTCTAGCCACCAAAATGGCTATATTAGGCTAGTTCGCTTTTTTGTAAACGCCTGAAGTTTTCGAATAGAAAAGTTGTGTCACAGGTCTTTTTAATTAAATACCATTTATAACCAAATGTAATTAACTAGTTATATCAAAATCAACTGTTATAATACTGGAGGTCCTTCCCTTTTGAGGTATAAAAGCCCTTGTTTTTGGTGTCTTTAGAGCATGTCGGGCTGAATATCCAGTCGATACCAGTAGCCCCCTGTCTACAATTTATCCCGGTTGTGGAACTTTCGGGAAACAAGTCGGGAGCAAAGTTGTTGATGCTGGAAAACTTCAAGGCCCTCCATTTCGTGCCGTGAGCGCCACCTTTGTCCATGGTTTTGGGATCTTTGCTACTCTCCAAGAGATCCAACGAGTAGCGCCAGGATTCACAAGCTTGAAGTCGTAACTCATGAGAAGCTGGGCAATCACGACTTTCATAAAGGCAGAAGCGTAGTATCTTCCTGGGCTATAACATAGGGGTTAGAATAAGACTCCAAGCGCCTACATCAATGCGCAAGTATCTAATGGAAGGCGAGCTCACCAGGCCATACGTCCTGTTCCCCACATCAAGAACGAGGGGTCAACATCTGTAAGCTTAGAAGGATTTGTCTGTGTTGCTGTCGGTGTCGGGTACTCTTGGGTGTTGGGTAACATAGTTGAATCCACAAAGCGAAAGCCAGAAAAGGTTTCAGGGTAAGGATAGTACTCGGCACAGGTATTGATAGCTCCAGACGGGGCACAAGCCCATTCGTTGACGGCCACTGTAGTGCCGTCTGACAACACAAAGGGTTGAAGTGCTTGTCGCCGCACACTCACTAGGGTAATGTTAGCAGAAGGGCCTCAAAGACTGTTAGGCACAACTTGTATACTCACTAAATTCTACTGGCGTAAGGCGTGTTGATTCCTTAATGAAGCTATCAAGAAGAGGTAGTCCCTGCCCCGTCCGCTCAAAATCCTCATAAGAAGCTTCAAGCTCACGCCGAATAGGCTCAATATACTCGGGGTGAAGGCAGAGGTCATGTATGACGTAGACGATGGTCTACAATCGAACGATATTAGAAATGGAGAAGATGCCGGGGGATAGATGAAGAGAGACGACTTCCCGTAGCCAGAATATGAACCGACCCGAACCAAATAGCCATGAGCTCGTAGATGACACGCTCTGCCGACCATGGACTTTGTTTTGGTGCCGTCTCGATGATCCATTGAATGCAATCAGCCTATTAATGATTCAACCTATTAGTTCTATAAAACGTTCTTAGAGAACATGATTACTCACACGCTGGGGAATCTGGTATCCATTGCTTTTCATGTCCTTTTCCAAGATACGCTGTTCCGTAGCGGGAATCAAACTGTTGAAAAATATTTTGTGGGAGTTTAGACAACGACTCAACGCACCCCCAATTATAGGGGCAAGGAATTTTGGCAATAGCTTGACTAATTCGGCGTTAAGTAGAGTCTCCTCAACATATCTACGTGCTGAAGCCATGAATTTGTCGTTCTTAACTAGTACGCCAGGACAGTTAGTAGATCAGCCTTGGGAGTACCGAAGCGAATTAAATAAATTGTACAGTACTGAGATCTTCCCCAAAGAGTGATCGTGCATTTAGGAGCACTACGAGTTTCATAACCGCCGGATAAAGAAAAACGTTTGCGGGACCTATTATCTCGTATTCTATTAGATACGATTAATCGCCGCTACCCTAAACACAGCAGACTCACCATCAGCATCTTTGCTACACTCAATCAACTCTATCCATCGCATTCGAGTGAGGGTGCCAAGGTCCGGAATAAGGCGTGGAATATTATTAGTCAACAAAGTACGTAACGTGCGTACAAATCCGACTCCCTCGACCCCACGTCGGTCAAACCAATTAAATCCGTTCATGGTATAAACTGGTTGAAGCATCTAGCATCCCAGTCAATTATGGTTAGAAAACTCTAATAGTCAAGATTATTTGAAAGATATTACATGTTTCGCAGCCCCATTGAGTGATAATACGGTATCAGGAGCATTATCGAGTTCTTTAATATGTTTCGGCGAAGAAACAAATACCATTCGTAAATCCGGAGCGTAAACTTCGAAAGGCTTTCCGTTAGACTGCTATATTTAGTACGATTAAGCTATAGCAAGTGTAAGATTCAAATGAAAAATAGTCTACCTAGGTACCTTGTCAAAAATATGTCGAATGATGCTAGGGCCCCTGATTAAGTATAGCCAGGCCCCTATCCTCATTCTTGTAAACTTCATAATCTTCTTAATGAGGTTCTATAAGGAAATTAGTTTCCACCGCGGATACGAGAGACCGATGGAGTTACTCGTTTATGCTCTGGCCATATGGCAAAAAGGAAGAGGATAAAACAGATGAATACGCAAACTTGGCTAGAATATATCGTCTGTCTTATTAACAAACTCCACGGTATGTAGAGAATTTGTGATAGCATTGTGGAAAGGTTTTCTGTAGAAGCTGCTAGTAAAAGAGAATAGTAGACTGTTATAGCTATCAACAATAATTCAAATGGGTCAACTGGTCAAACGGGCTTCAGTAGTTTTGTTAGGGGTCGTGGTTATATATGTCTGTTGTGTTGAAACAGTAGGTGTATGAGTGGTTCAGTTGACTTGAATTGACTGATTGACTGACTGTTAGGTAGGTAGGAAGACCTCTATATATACACATTCTGGTGACCGTTGCCCCTATTCATGACAGTGACTCCTTGACCCCTTATACTTTCATGTTGAGTATAGTGACTCATACTAGGAAAAGATTATCTACTTGGATCCTTTAGGTTTCAGTGTTAACTAACTGACTTGAAACATAGTGATCTTGCCTACTCCCAACATAACACGTGTAACCCCTTGCAATCAAACCGGGACGTGGTTTTGACAACAACGATTGAAAGACTATTCAAGATTACGACAACAAGCAACAGGGCCCTCACAGATGCGCTGTCACTACGTCGTGGAGTAAGTACACAAGCAGACAATCACAGCAGCCTTTTCATAAAAAATCAACTACTACATGCACCGATGACGCAATTCTTGATTCTAGGTAGCGGGGCCAACGGGAAAGATTTGGCTGCTGGATACGCTTACTGACGGATTTTACTCTAGGAGTATCTTTAAAAAATCTATATATTATAGGCCGGAAGCGGTAAGTATGTTGAGAACTATCTGTTCATCCGGTATACTCCTATTCAAGTTTGAGAGCGGAGTTTCCATAATAATCCTTTGTCTATAGATCCTCCCATCTGAATTAGTTAGGGGTAGATCTGACGGAGTGGAGACTCATCAATTGGAAAAGGTGGCACCAGTGCTTTCACTAGGATCAGCCCGTCTATTATTGAGCCGATCCCTCTGTGTATTGAGATTCGTAGAGATCTGCTTCTCCGTGACAGTAGAGCATTGTAATCTCTTGGATAGAGTACCGCATGATTAGATCCTCCATATTGCCAAAATGTTCTCATATTTCCATAGCCGCTGGCCTCAGGGGCTCAATATCATGGTTGGGCGCGCGACGTTGTAGAAGCTCTCAGGCTAGCGGTAACTTGTTATCTGTATCCCTCGCAATCTGAGACCTACCCCGCTCGGATTATACCTTAACCTCCGAACAAATTTAAGGGTTTTATACTTCATACCTTCCCAACCAATACATGACTACATCAAAGTTGCGTCATACAAGCTCTGTTGCCATATGGCATTCTCGACTCAGTAAACATGTCTCAGCAATCGTCTATGAAAGAATTGTCTAGAAAAAGTGACTAAGAGCAAGATTGATAATACGAGATATTACCTGTTTGGACCCTACCCTGCCGCTTTAACTACCACTTTTATTTTTATTGTTTTGGGGAAGAATGGAGGGGGATATGAGTAGGCCTGCAGCGGAACATGCCACTATCATGCACCAGTCCTAGTGAAAAACAGCGGGTTTACCCGGCGAGGTAGCCGTACTAGTCTAGCACTAAGAGTTCGAGGCTCGATTTTACAGTTTAACTAAGGGCTAACCTATTGATAGCAACAACAAGGATCTTCTTGAGTAGTCAGTGTAGAATTAGGCATGTACAAGGATAGTCTGACCCCCTCTCTAATCTACAATTTTCCCCTGCCACCTAGCCTCCACAGCCACTTTCCCACGCCACACTATCTAGCAACGCGTCCTAGCTACAACGTCCCCAAAATTGACTTCATTCCATTCTACAAGTTTATATGAAGTTTATATGACCGTATGTCCAGATCCGCACCTTTTTAAAAAGCTTATATCTCTTGTTTTTCTATTGGGTCCTACAGGGCAGCTTGTCATTCCTGGTGTCATAGTTGCCTAGATTTAGGTAGGTACCTAAAAGAAAGATTTACTTGCTGGCATTGCAACGGCGCTAGAGGCAAGGTTTAATGTTGCTGTCAAGAGGTACAAGGTTCCAGTGTTTTAGCCTTGTCTCTATAGATGTATATTGGAAGCAATAGTATGTAGAGGTAATGGAGTAAGTGACAGAGGAATCCACTGGGAGGGGTAATATAGCCACCGTTTCATGCCTGCCTAACAGTTTCCGCAAATCAAATACTTTCCTAAGCTTTTGTTACGCAGGGAGCCAAACGCCAAGCTGCAGTGTCACAACACAAACCTCACTGCTTGTAATTAGCATTTCTACGGCGAATCAAGGCACTTTGTGCTTCAAATGTCGGCGAATGTCACACGTTGGTAACAGCTGGGCTCGGCAATATCTCGGGCTTCACTTCAGCCCTTGCTTCAGTATGAAACATCCTGGCATCCTAGCTACTGTTGGCAGTAGTGAGCCGAGCCCTTCTTTTTACATGTACACTATTGTTTTCTCGTGGAGGAGTGCAGAGTAATCAATTAGAAGAATAGTACCAGTGCCTTCTTTAGAAGCGATTAGGTGTGTATTCGTCTGATCTGAGGTCTAAGATCTAAGTTTCAAGCTCTATTATGGTATGGTAAGGAATTAGAAAATTCGGCCTATAATTCAACCGATCCCTCTACCTACTGGGACCTATACAGATCTACAGTAATATATCCATCCCGAGCCTCTACGTCAAGCCTATGTTGTAGCAGAAAAGTTTACAAAATTGTAAACAAGATGAAAATTGACCCTCATAGAAGGGAATAACCTATCATGACCTAAGTATATGGGGACGATAAAACCTGTTGTTATGCAAGGAGTATAATGCTGACTGACTAGAGTGATACCTTTTATCTATGTACACAACGCGCCTTCCTTGTCCAAGGTCGCAGGGTGTAACATAACCAATCACATTTCTAAAATCTTCAGGTCGAATACATGGGGCTGTGATAATCCCCGATTCACTCTTGCCCCTCCCTTTGTAATGCTAGTTTAAATCACCCACACTGCCTCATTGCTTTCTAGGCGGTATTGGATTCCCTCTTATACATCCCGACATCGCTCAACTTATAGTAGCGATGGTTCCTTTCGGCGGCATGGTTCCCGTGCATGCCCTCTAGGTTTTCAAGTGGAGCTTCTGAGTCGTATGATTTACCTTTGCTTGTGAGGGAGATGCTTGACAGGAGAAATCTCACAACAGGCAGTTCAAGGACATGAGATCGGGCGAAGCCGGCAAAGGCAGGCGCGGAACCGACAATGATGGCCACATTTAGCTCTACGGCACTAAGAAATACGTTAATTCAACAAAATTTACTACAATGTTGCCTGATCAAGGGATAGACTAAACTAACGAGCATAAAGAGAGAATGGCGGATATCCAAGTTTGGTCGTAGGCGTGGGCAATCTCTATTCTTTCCACCAGAGAGGCGATGCTGGAGCCAATTCCACTATAAGGATTAGTATTGAAACATAGGATAAGCAAGGTGCGGGCCTCACCCGAGCGCCAGTGAAAATATGACAACGAGTTGTATCCGTCTCCGGACCGGCATTTTCAATCTTGAAATCACAGGCAGCGGAAGAATAAATATGTAAATATCCAGTGCTACACTCAGGGCAGATTGAGCTTGCCACCACGGGAGTGGAATCAAGGTTCGACCATCTAATATGTCTGTCCAATTTTCGCCATTCCTCGGTGTTTCATAGTACGTGGCGACGGCAACGCCAACTCCGTATAGGAAGAAAGAGAATGTAAGCCCGGAATAGATGGCAAAACGCATGGACTTCTTGACTGTGAAAAGTTGGAGATAGAGAAGAAATATGGATGCCTTGGCAAAGAAGGCACCAGTTTGAAGAAGGATGGCCGGAATAAAAATACCCTTTGAACACTATTAGCTTATAACTATGATTAAACTCTGACTATAGGAGTGTTTGTTACCTGTGCGTAGCTTTTATCAAAGAAGCACGCCGGGACATCCCAGATATGACGTGCTACCGTAACCTCTATTTCTCCCAACAGCAATGGGATTGATTAGCCTACTACAATCTATTTAATCTATCACGAATAGAGATACTCACGAGTCCCCTCAATACCCAGTATAGCTATAGAATGTAGAAGGGCGATTAGGTTGAACCCTGTGTTTGCGTAGTTAGAATACAGACTTATCTGCATGACAATTTATGGAACCCACAGTCGGCCCATCCCAGCTTTTGGAAGTTGACCCAGAGTCTGGCTGAGGTAAATGTGATTGCCCATAAGGTAGTAACTGAGATGACTCCTATCAAAGCTGGCGCCATTGAGGTGGGATTGTCGAAGTTACTGCTATACCCCTCGGGAGGGGGCGCAGCAGGGACTTTACAAAGATCCACAGATGAGTTCATTTTTGGAAGCTGTGAATGTAACAGGGCGTCGTAAAGTGACACATAGAGGGGTTACAATACTATGCCGCGTCTTGAGAAATCACGTCTGTTTCTGGAGAAGAAGTATGGGAGCATCGACTGACAAAGGGAACTCAGAAGATGGGAAACGTGTAAATATCAAGAGTACAAGAGCTTAGCGACACTTATGATCTCGGTTACTTAATATACCTTATACTATGTTTAATAGCCGCCGGTCGTTAAACACTAATGCCAGAACCATCACATGCGCCATAGAGGAGACATCTGATATGGAGAGTCCCAAGTACCCCCGGGGAAGTCTGCGATATGGTACTATGGTGCCCCGCACTCTAGTAATGAAACAATCAATCAACCACAGAGTCTGCCGGGATAAGCGGTTAGTGCATGCTAGGGGCTCAAGTGCGATGCCTAGTTGTCTCACCTCAACTGACAAGCGTAGTCGTAAGTTGGCACTTGCAAATATTAATTGCTTACGACGAATCATTGGGGGCTGCATGAGTGCTCTCTACTGTGTTACTCATTACGTAGCCACTTTATCTACTGCATGATTGAGAATCGGCGGCACGGTTATTCCGAACAGAGCAGAACTTTGATTGTGGCTTTTCTCTCCCATGTATAAGTGAGGAATACAGTCACCAAACTCGCTCTTCCGTTTCCCATGATATGCCAGTGGCCAGCTAGAATATTTGACATTGAATTAACTACTTTCAGCCTATCCATTTACCCTTCCCATTGAGCAACGATGTCCGAATATACCTCTACGCTCGAAGGCTTCCAGCGGGCGATGGAATGGAGCCTCACCGGGCCGCCCGAGGAATCTCATTGCTACGCAGAGACTACCTCAATGCCAACTTTCTACCACGTCATGAACGGTCAACGTTCATCTTTCGACGTCTACGTAAAGGGAATTGAAGAATGGCGTGGTAAAGTTAACGATTATAAACCGATGGTGTAAGCCATTTCCGAATGAGTAATCTGCAGTAGCTACTTCGAAACACTAACAGAGACACTCCGCTTCCTAGGGACGGGTTCCTTCGCGACGGCAATCAACTAGCGGCGCATATGACTGGGACAATCAAGGTGGACGGCACCGACACTGCGTTTGAAAGCTTCATGTTCGGACAGGTAGACAAGGAGAGCGGCAAGCTGGAATGGCTGATTGAACGCTCCGTATGGGGGCCCGTTGGAGGCGCACCTGAGCATGGGGAGAACTGAAGTAATACAGTTATCAGTAGATCATGTAGGCAGGAGTAAGAGTATATATTAAACCATGTCAATATAGGCTTTCGCAGTACGTTTCGAGACCACAAAGAACACCTTGACTAAGCAAAACTAGATATGATATATCTAATACCTCTAGGCGTGATGGAAGGTGTAGTATTAAATACTTGGTATAAAGGGGCCTGAGAACCTATGGAAAACACATTTACGCCAATAACAATGCCTTGAGAAACGTTATAGAATCATGAGTACTAGATTTTGCACTCGACAACCCTTGAGAAAACCTTACAGAGTTTGTCATTTTCTTATCCCGGTGCACCTTTTTATAGGCATAGAAAACAGAAGCTAGCCTAAATTCCGAACCCTCAAAGTCAAATTAATATAAGGAGCGTAACTATTGTAATAAGTACTAATTAGAGTTCTAACTTAAAAAGCTACTGAAAAATCCTTTCGTAAATAGGCAGGATTACCACAAGTCCATGTCATAAAACAAAGGAGTTCTCGTATATAGTAAATAGTTAGTTACGACGTTTCCAACAACTTCGTTCATCAGCAAATGTCATATCATACCCTCATACTAGCAGTCCCAACAAGGATATTAATACCACCCCCACATTGGCAGATACCAGGGCTAGTTATTCATATTATAGGCAAGCGGAGTGTTATTAATCGTATACTTTCTGTATAGGGAGTATTAACAAATGGAATTAAAAGGAAAGCTGAAGAGCAGGTTATTAGGTGGCTATAATTAAAGTATGTATTTCATGTCAAACACTGGTTCGTGGGCAGCAAGCGTTATGTTGATAGAGTAAAGTTAAGTGTAACATATTCATTTTACGTCGTCTAGGCTGAGTGCCTGGAATAGGGATGAGAAATAGTTAAACTCATAAGCAAATGATCTGGCCGATTTGACCTAATGATTAACTGCAAGCTGAAGTGTTTAGTTTTAGGGCTTCGTTGAGGTTCCCTTAAGCCTACCGCTATGTCAAACTACCTATACAAATGAAGAAGATATAGTGATTATTCGGCTGTAGCTTTAGCGTCGTTGAACGGTTTAGAACAGGGAGTTTTAAACACGATCGTTGGAATTGCTAGATTTGCCGTTGTACTAAGAAACGTATTGTTGGTGTATGCAGGGCCACGGGATGCCGGAATTTATCCTGGAATCAGCTCGGTCTTAATAATAATTACTGCTAGTTGGTATATTGTGATGCATGTTGGATTCCACCGCATCAATCCTCCATTTGAAACGTGATTCCAGCCAATGAGCGTTACGCCGAGCTCTTATCTAGGATAGACAGATAGCGGGGTCATCATGTACTGTTAGAATTAGGGGGCTGGTATTATTATTAGAAGGCTGGGTACATACGCCCTACACACATTTACTATATAACCTAAAGATACTATCCTATCTACTGTAGATAATACTATTTTTTATACTTAATACTTATAATATATATACTACTTATAACTTATATTTTAACAGGTTATAAGCTTAAAAGCTTATAATATACTTTTTAAAAATCTATTTATAATTTACTATAATTTTACTATTAATTTTTAAATATACTTTAATACTGCTGCTGCTATTTTTATTAAACTAGCTATAAATCTTTTAAAAAATATATTATAGTATATGCTATAGTATACGCTATAGCAAACACTATAGCAGGCTAAAAATATTTAGTAGCTATTTAACTATATTACTTTAATATAGCACTTACTATTTAATATAATATTTTTTTATACTAAATTCTAAAAAAAAAAAATATTTTTTTATTTTTTAAATATATTATATTATTACTTTTTATTAACTATTTATTAAAATTTTTTTATTTTATTTTATTTTAAAAGTAATATTTTAACTATAAATATATTAAAAAGTATAAATTATTAAAAAATAAATAGCTAAATAGCTAATAATATGTTTTTATAATAACTAGTAAATTAAATAAAATAAAAAATAATATAAAAAAAAATATAAAAAATAATATAGCTAAAATATTTAAACTTAAGTTAAAAACATATTTAAAATTTTAGCTAACTTTATTTATAAAAGTATAAAAAACTATTACTAAATATAACTTAAAAACTTAACTACTTATTTTTTTTATTTACTACTGATTTTTTAACAAAAATTTTTTTTTTTATTTTATTTAAAAGCTTAAAAAACTTAAAAGCAAATATAAAAATTAACTTTTTTTTAAAAATCTTTTAAATACTAATTATTAACTAAATATTTTATTACTTTTTAAATTAACCTACTTACTTTTACTATATAAAGTCTTTTTTATATTTACTTTAAAAAATATTAATTAAGTTAGCCTATTTAGTTTTAAAGTTATTACTAAACTTTTAATATTAAAACTACTATTTTTAAGCTTATTAAGCTTACTAACTTTAAAACTTAAATTATTTATTTTAAATTTTAATTTTTATTTTATATTAAGTTTTATTTTATTTAAATTTATTTTATAAAACTTTATTTTAAATAATTAAAATAAATAATAAAATTAAAACTAAAATTTAAAATATTATTATATTTAACTTGCTTATTAAATATTTTTAATATAAGCAAAAAATAAAAAACTATATTTTATATATAAAATATGCTAGTATATTATTAAAAAGTTTTAATAAAAATAAACTAAAAAAAATACTAGATTTATTAACTAATATTAACTTATATAAAGTTAAAAAAGCTTAAGAAATAGCTTAATAAAAAGTTATTAAAACTATTTATAGCTATTATAAAAAAAACGTTTAAAAAATTATAAGTAATTTTTAAGTAGTTTAAAAAACAGTTAATAAAATAATTACTATAATAAATATATAAAATTTTTTTTAAAAAAAAACCTAATTAATAAAAAGCTTTGCTTTTTAAAACTTATTATTTAAGTAAGAAAATACTTTTTTAGCTACTAAAAAATTTATAATAGCATTAGTAGCAAAGCTACGCTTTATTTATATTAACTTTTAAAAGCTAAACTATAAATAATATATTATTAGCAAACTTTTTTTTTTTATAAGATTTTTTTTAAAACTAAAAAAAAACTATTTTATTTTTATTTTAACTTTTTTTTAAATTAACTACTTAATTACTATTAAAAAACTTATAAATAATAAGCTAGTTAAAAATATTAGCTTTAATATAACCTTAATAAAGGCCTAATAAAAAAAGCAAATAAAAAAAATAGTTATATAAAACTTTTTTAAAGCTATACTATTAGCTAAAAATAACATTAGGCTAAAAAATAATAGTAATAATAATAGTAATAAAAATAAAAATATTAGCAGCAAAAAAAAATTAACTTTTAAAAATACTTATAAATATTATACTAAAGCAGGCTATAAAGTTACTAGTTATTTTAGCATTAAATATTTTTTTAAGCACTTTAATAAAGTACTAAAATAGTAAAAAAGTATTAATAATAGCACTTTTATAAAAAAGCAGAAAATTAAAAAAATTATTACTAATATAGCTATTTTAATAGTAATAAATAATATAAACACTTTTATAAATCTTGTTTTTTTAGCTACTAAAGATTTTAATTTAATAAAAAAAGTATTAATATAAAAATTTAGTATTTTAAGCAAAATATTTAATAATTTTAAAAATAAACTTATTATTTTAAAAATATTAGCTATTTGCTAAAGCTTTTTAGCAAATATTTTATTAAATTTTAGTATAAAATAAAACTTTTTAAAATTAAGCTTTTTAAACTTATTTAATTTTAAAATAAAAAAGTTAATATAATAAGTTTTTAAATATATAATTTTTAATAGCAATTATAATATTACTAGTTTTTATAATAAAATATTATTTATAAACTTTTAACTTTATAATAAATTACCTATTTATAGTATTAAAAAAACTATAGTTATTTTAAAACAAATAAAAACTGCTAAGTTTATAATAAAAGTTAATAAAAAAGCAAAAACTATTATTATTAATAATACTATTTACTTTTTAAAACTAAATATTAACTTAATATTAGTTTTATAATTAGCTAAAAAAAAAAGCAAAATTTTTTTTTTATTATAATAAGGCTTAAAAAGTAATAAAAAAGCATATTTTTTTTACTATTTATAAAAACAGTAAACTATATATAGTTAATTAATTAAGCAAACGCTTTTAAATAGCTGCTTTTAATATTATTTTTTATGCTTACTTTATTAACTTTATTTTAAAAGTATAATATAAACGCTTTAAATATACTAATAATAAAAAAATAAAAAAATTAATAATAATAACTAAAGGTATTATATAATAAACTAAATATTATTTATATAAAAGCTGTATTAAAAACAAAATATAAGCAAAACCTTATAAAAAAAAGCTTTTAAAAAAAACTTATTTTATAAAGTTTATTTACTTTAATAAAGCTAAAATATTTATTAATATATTAAAAGGCTATAATAAATTTATAAAGTAAATAGTAGTTATATATAATTTTACTAGCAAAGTTTAAGCTATATTATTATAATAGCTAAAATTATAGTTTTTAAAATTTAAAAAATTTTTATAAAAATAAAAAAAACTTAAATAATATTACTGCTACTTTATTATAAACAAGCTAAGCTTATACTTAAATAAAAAATTTATATAATATTATATATAAAAAAGTATTATTATTAAATATTTTATTATAAGCTAATATTAGCAAAATAAAAAGTTTAAAAAAATAATATATATTTTAAAAAATTTAATAAAATTGCTATTTTTTATAGTATAAAAAGCTAAATTATTACTAAAATACTAGCTACTTTTTATTTAAATAGCTATATATATTAAAAATAAATAAAAATTTAAGCAAATATAATTAATGCTATATAAAAACTAATATAAAAAAAAGCTTAACTATAGTTATATAATAACTTTTAAAGCATTAAGCTATTACTAACTTAACTTTAAACCTAGTATAATAAAATTAAAAATAGTTTTTTATAAAATAATTAGTTATAAAAGCAATAAAAGTTATAACTATATTATTTATAAGCTAAATAATTATATTATTACTAATGCTATAAATATTATATTTATTAAAAATTATTTATATATATTTATAAAAAACATAAAACTATTAAATAAAAAAAAAAATTATTATTACTTTTTATTAAATAAAAACAAAAATGCTAAATTAAAAAAGTAATTAAAAAAACTATTTAAAAATAAGTAACTTTTAAACTATTTTTTATAAAACTTTTTAAAATTTATATATTTAAACTAAAAAATATTTTACCTAAATTTTTATTAATATTATTTAAATTTTTACTAATATTGCTTAAAAATTAATAACTACTTATATTACTATATATTAAATTAAAAAGCTTAAAACTAAATATATTAATTAATTACTATAACTTATGCTTATAAATTTAAAAGCTAAATTAAATATAATATAAACTAAAAGCTATATTATTAAAATTTAAAATAGCTATTACTGCTATTTTTTTTATTTTTTTAGCTGCTAAAATAAAGCCTAAGTTTTATAAACAAGTAAAAAAAAATACTAAATAAATAAAATAATATAATATAATAAATATAAAATATTAGTTATTAATTAATAATTATACCTAAATATTATATAAACTACTAGCTAAATATAACTTAATAACTAAAAAATAAGTATATAAAATTAAAAAAAGATTTAATAAAAAGATTATTTAATATAAAGCTTAATAAATAGTTTATAGTTTTAAATAAATTTTTAAAAAAGATTATAATAAAATATTTGCTTTAATAATAAAACCTATAAGCTATAAGGCTATATTTGCTATTACTATAGCTTTAAACCTTAAAATTAAGCAAATAAATATTAAAACCGCTTTTTTATATAAAAAAGTAAAAAAAAATATATATGTTTAATAGCTACTTAAATTTAAAAATAGTATAAAAAAAGTTTGCAAATTAAATAAGGCATTATATAGCTTAAAATAAGCTTTTAAAATATAATATTAAACTTTAGTAAACTTTTTAAAAACGTTAAGCTTTAAACTTTTTAATTTTAATGTTAGTATATTTGTAAAAAAATATATTTATATTGCTGTTTATATTAATAATTTTTTAATAGCAGAACTTTTTAAAAAAAAAATTTTAAAAATTAAAAAAATATTATTAATATGTTTTAAAATATAGAATTTAAAACTATACTTTTTTTATTTAAGCATAGCTATTACTTAAAATTATTAAAATAAAAAAGTTTACTTTAGCTAAAAAGCTTACTTTAAAAAAATTATTAAAAAACTAAGATAATAAAAAATATATACTATAACTATACCTATAAATGTTAATAAAATCTTAAAACTTGCTAACACTTATAAAGCTTGAAAAAAAAATATATAATAGTATATAAAAGCTTTAAAATACTTAATATATGCTATATTTAATATTAAACTAGATATTATATATACTATTTTATTGTAACAGCCTGTTAGCCTGGTAGTCACCTACCTACAGCTGTCATAGTACGTATCTACACCACCTACACCGCCTAGTTATTCTGCTATTATTATAGTGGTCTATGCGCAGCCCTACCACATACACATACTACATAGTTTCTTTTTTCCTTTTTTTCTTTTTTTTTTTTCTTTTTTTTTTCTTTATGCTATATATTAGTTCCTAGTATAAGGTAAAGTTAGTTAATTAACTATACTGCTACTACTAAAGCTATTATAATATATAGCATTATTTTTTATTATTTAAAAAAATATTAACTTTTTTTAAAAAAATTACTAAATAATTAATTAATTAAGCTATAGCTAATTTTAATATACTAAATATAATAAAAAATACTAACTTAGCTAAAATAGCTTAAAAGTAAGTTTGCTTTAACTTTACTTAAGTTATATAACTTAAACTTTATTAGCTTTTTAACTTTAATAATAGTGTTTGTTAGGCATTTTAACGTTTGTTTTTTTTAAAAAAAAAATAAAAACTAATAAGTAACTGCTTATATTATTACTAAAAGTTAAAAAAAAAAAGACTTTAAATTTAAAACTAATTATAATTTATATAAGTATTTTATTATAAAAGTTATACTGTTTATTTAGTTTAAAAAAACCTGTTATATTATTATAATTTTTAATAATATGCTTAAAAATTTATAAGTTTATATTAGTAACTATATAATATATTTTATTAATAAGTATAAAATATTATATTTGCTATTTATTATACTTATTAAATAAAAAATAAAAGCTTAGCTATAGCTTAATAAAGTTATAAGCTATTAAAAATTTATAAATTTGTTTAATAAAAACAATAAAGCGTTATTTTTTAAATTTAAGCAATATAGTTTTTAAGCTATTACTTTATAAAAACTAACTAAAAAACTATAGCAAGTAATAGCTATTTATAATAAAAATATATTTTTATTTTATTAATAAGTTATTAAGTTAAATAAATAAATTATATTTTTTAAAGCTAAAAATAATATTTTTATTGCTAAATATAAATAGCTTTTAAAAAAAAAGGTTATTTTTTAAGCAAAGCTTATTATTAAAAAACAAGGCAAGTTTAAAAATATTATTTTTAAAAAATTAAATATTTATAATAAAGCTGCTATAAAAGCTAAAAAAATATAAGTTGCTAAACTTAAAAAGTATAAAAAAACTATTAATATTTTTTATATAAAAATTATTAAACTAATAAGCTATATTAATATAAAGCTAAGCTAGTTTTTATTTAAAAAAAATACTATAATAAATAAAAACAAAAGTAAAACTACTTAAAAAAGCATAGTTAATAAAAATAACTATAAAAAAACTTTTATATTAGGTATTTTATAATATATTAAAAAAAGTATATAATTATTAGCTAAAATAAAAATTTTTTTTATTTTTATAAATAATAAACTTAAGCTAAATAAAATAAAAGTTTATTTTAAATATTAATTTATACTATTTAAAAATAAATTATTTAAAAATAATAATTATTTTTTTATAAATAAAAAAAAAATTATATATATAGCTAAATATATAAGCAAATTAATTTTAAAAAAAATTATAAACTTTATTATTAACAATTATAAAAAAAAGCTAATTTTAAAAACAGTTAAAAAAGTTTTAAACTATTTATATATATAATATTATAATTTAAATAAATATAAAAAAGCTTATATTTAATATTATAATTTTTAAATAAAATTATTAAATAAGTTTATTAAGTTTAATATTTAGTTTGTTTAATAAGCTAGCTAAGCTTATATTAACTTTGCTAATTTTAAATATAATATATAAAATAAGCTATTAAAATAACTAAATAAAATTAGTTTTAAAAAAGCTATTAATTTTAAAGTTACTTTTATAACTTTTTATAATTATATATAAATATATAATTATTAGTAATATAAAAACTTTATTGCTATTAAAACTATAACTATAAAAAAAAGCAAAAGCTATAGCGTTAATATAAGCTAAGGAAATAATATAGCATTATTTATAGCAAAAAGTTTTAGCAGTATTAATTATAGCAACTTTAATAGCAATTTTAATAAAAATAATAAATATAATATTCTAATTAATAAATATTATAATATTTAATTACTAAAAAAAGCAAAAAGTAAACATTTAGTATATATAAAGCTAAATTTTATATAAATTAAACGCTTAATTATTAAAAAATAATATTTTAAATATTATAAGCAAAGTTATTATAGCAATAAATACTTAAATAAAAATAACTTTGTTTGCTTTAATAATATTTATATTAGCATTATTATTTTTAAAGTTTTAAGCAAATATAACTTTAATAATAAAGTAAAAAATAAAGCTTAAAATAATTAGACTTTTTTTTTAAGCATATAAAAATATTAGCGTTAAGCTTAGACTAATATAAAAAAATTTTATTTAACTTTTTAAAAATGCTTTTAAAAAAAGATTTTTTGCTTATAAATTATATAATAGCTAATAATAAACTTATATTAACTATAAAAGTATTAGTTAATATAAAAGTAAATATATATATATTTATTAGCATAAACTTTATAGTTAAAATTTTAAAATATTTTAAGCTTAAAAAAATTACTAGGTTTTAGCTATTTATAGTATTAAAATATAATAGTAAAGCAATTTAAACAATAAATATAATATTAAAAGTATACTTTAAAATATAAGGCTATATATTATTTTATATACTTATATTAGTATTAAATATAAAAAACAATATAATTATTAAAAAAAAGTATTTTAATTATTATAATGTTTTAATAAATAATAAGCAAAAGCAATTGCTTTTTTTTAGTAACTAAAAACCTAAGTATAAGCTTTTAAAAATTTTAATAAACTAGGCTAGCAAACTATTTAATAACTTTTTATTTTAAAAAGATATAAAATAATATAAGTACTTATTAGATAAAAAAGATAAGCGTTATAAAAATAAACATATAAGCTAAAAATATTATGTTATAAAAACAGCTGTAAAAATAAAGCGCTATATAAAAAAAAAACAAATTGCTAAAATGTTAAACTAAGTTTAAAATAAAATAACAAAATTAAAAAAAGCTTAATAAAAATTTTAATAAAAACTTATTTACTTTTACTTTATTTTTACTGCTTTAATTATTATATTATAACCTTTATAGCTTAGTATTAACTTAAAAAGCAACTATATATTATAAAAATATAAATATATAAAATAAATACTTAATAAAAAAAACTATAAACTTTTACTATTTTTACTTTTTTTATATATAAAAATAATAAACTGCTTAAAAAATAAAGCTTAGCATAATAAATAAAAACTTTATAAGCTAAAATATAATATTATTAAATAATATAAACATTAGCTAATATAAATTATTATTATAAATGCTTATAAGTTTATATTATTTATATATAAAAATAAAAATAAAATAAATATAATTATATTATATAAAATAAACTGTTATATTAAAATAAAAAAAAAAAGTTATTATTAAAAAATAAAAAAAAATTAAAAAAAGCTGTTATAAAAATAATACTTTTATAATATTATAGCTATTTAAACGTTTTTAGCAAAATAACTTTAAATAAGCTTATATTATATTAATTTAAAGTTAACTACCGCTTAATTTTAAACAAAAAACTAAAAACTTTAAAATATAGCTTATTTTATAAAATATTGCTAAAAAAAGCAAAAGCGTACTATAAATATATTATAAAAAACTTAGCTAAAAAATTTATTAAGCTTATAATTATTTTATAAGCAGTATTAATTTTTCTAATAAAAAAAGCAGATAATATATTAAAAATATATATTAACTATTAAAAACTAAATATATTAATATAAAAAAACTATTATTTTTTGCTACTTATTAATAAAATGTTTATATATTTTGCTAAAACTAAGATTTTTATAAAAATTAATATTTAATAAGCTTTTTATAAAATTTAAATAGCTAAAAAAAATAAAAAAATTATTATATTTTATATATAGTTTAAAATATATTAATATATAGTTTAAAATATATTAATATAAAGTATTACTATTTAGTTTTATTAACAGTTTAGCTATATTTTAGCGTTTTATTAATAATATATTATATAAATATTTTAACTATTTTATTATAGCATATATAAATAATATTTTAATTTACTTTAAAAATAAACTAAAATATAAGCATTATATTAATAAAGTTTTATAAAAGCTTTAAAAAGCTAAATTATAAGCTAATTTAAAAAATGTAAATTTTATATATTAAAAACAAAGTTTTTAAAATTTATAGTTAGCGCTAATAAAATTAATATTAATTTTAATAAAGTAAAAATAATTTAATTATAAAAGTGCTTAATAAAAAATAGCAAAATATATTTAAAAAAAATAAAATTATTTTTAAAATTTTATAACTTTTATAAGCAGTTTATAAAAAAATATAAATATATTATTAAACTATTAATAAACTTAATAAATATAAAAATATTTTTATAATAAATAATAGCATATTAAAAAATTGATACAGAAAAGGATAGGGACCTAGCTGGTTAGGTAGGTCTTGGCTTAATATAGCCTATTAGGGTGGCTAGGCCCCTGGCTACCCCCAGCACACTGTATCATATGCCGGGGCGCGATTAAGCCTCCATTGCCCTCAATGGACACTATTACAGTTGGTCTTATAACTGCCTCAGCTGCCAACAACTGGACTTAACGGGCTTACGCGCTCTTGTGGCTTGGCTCCGCGCTCCTACCACAAATGCTGCAAATGTCTACCAAGTGCCGCCGCCTGCCAGGGCCACTAGTCTTATCGCCTGCCCTCCAGGGACTTAGGGCCTTATCGCTAGTGTAGGACTCCTTCCCTAGGTTTGCCACACAGGGGAATCGAACCCGCTACCCCCTGGTAGCGTATAGGCCTAGGTGCCAGAAGGTTGTATGTGCGTAACATACCCACCGCACCATTTGATACAGAAAAGGATAGGGACCTAGCTGGTTAGGTAGGTCTTGGCTTAATATAGCCTATTAGGGTGGCTAGGCCCCTGGCTACCCCCAGCACACTGTATCAAAAATATTTAATAAATTATATAAAAAATTAAATAGCTTACTAATATTATAACACTTTGCTTTTAATACTAAAATTATAATAAAAATTAATATATTAAATAAAGTTATAATAAAAATACTATTTTAATATAACAGCTTTAATAATTTATAAAAGCTAATAATGTTTTTTTTTAAAGCATTATAAAAAGCAAAATTAAATTATAAAATTTATAACAAAAAAATACTAATAATAATAAAAAAACTTTTATACTAATAAAACAAGCTAATTAAACTATAATAGTAATAGCTATTTATAATTATAATAAATTATGCTATATTAAAATACTTTATTATAAAATACGTTTTAAATTTTTAATAAGCTAATTAAGCAAAGCTAATAGCTTATTATAATTTTATAATTATTTATTAGCTAAGTATTAAAAATATAA
Source organism: Xylaria sp. Z50 (assembly GCA_037356035.1). NCBI lineage: Eukaryota > Fungi > Ascomycota > Sordariomycetes > Xylariales > Xylariaceae > Xylaria > Xylaria sp. Z50. The sequence continues at coordinate 208,039 of JBAWJU010000004.1, forward strand.
TTGCTAATATATTATTATATTTTAAAAAAAATCTAAAAACCTAAAAGTAAAAACAAAATAAACAGTATATAATAGTACTATTTAAACTTGCTATATTAACAATTTTAGCAATTTTAAAATTTTTAAAAATATTAAAAATTATAAAACAAAATAAAGCAATAATATATATTATTAATAACGTTTTATTATTAGCTTTATTAAAAATAGTACTAATAAATATAGTTTTTAAAATAAATAAAAAAAATATAAGTTTAAATAAATACTAACTAAAAGCAAAAACTAAAAATAAATTAAACTAGTTAATATTATAAAACTTATTACTATATAAAAAGTAATTAGTAATATTTAAAATAAATAACTTATATATAAAAATTATTAAAAAAATATATTATAAAATCTAAATTATATATTTAAAAAAAAAAAAAATATAATATATAATAACCTAACGCTATTAATAGCTTAAATTATATAAAAATATTAATTAATATATTATAAACTATTTATATAAGGCTATAAAAATGCTATATAATAAAATACCTAGTAAGCTAATATTATTACTAATACTAAATTATATATAATAATATCTAGTAATTAATTTTAAAAGTTTTTTTTTTAATAAAAATAAATATAATATAATATTTTATATAATAAATTGTTTTTTAAAGCTGTTTTAAATAACATTATATAAAAAATTAGCAATAATATAGCAAGCTATAAAAATATACTACTAAAAACTTTACTATTTATTAAATTAGCTAAAATTATTTATAAATAATTATAAAAATTAATTTATTATAAACTTTATAAATAAACTATTAAAAATTTATAAAGTTTAATTAAATTTTTTATTATTAAAATATTATTAGATTATAAAACAAGTTAAAATTATATATTAATAGCTAAATTAAAAGCTTTAGCTTTTTATTACTTATTTTTAAAAAAACTAATTATAAATATTATTAGTAATAAACATAATATAAGCTTTATTACTATATAAGTTTTTTAAAAAACTTTTTTTTTAAAAAATGCTAACTAAAAATTTTATATAAATAATATTTAATTAAAAAGTGTATACTAAAAGCTTTAAAACAAAAAAATAATATAAAAAAATAAAATAAAAAAAAGTATAAATATTTATACTAATAAAGTAAAAAGCTTTAAAAATAGCTTAGCAATTTATAAAAAAATTATAGTAGTAAATAGCTAATTAAATAAATAAATATAAATATAACTTTAACTTTAAAATAAAAAACTATATTTATATATTTAAAAAAAAAAAAAAATAAACTAACTAATTTAATAATAAATTAAATTACCTAATAATTTAATACTTATATTAAATTATTAATATACTTTTTAAAAATTTAAATACTTTTAAGCTTAAAATATTACTTTTTTAATAAAAAAGTTAATAGTTTTATATAAACTAATTATATAAATATTTTAACAACTTTTTTTTAAAATAAAACTATAAACAATTAAATAATATAATAATTAATAAATTAATATAAAAAAAAAAATAAAAAGTTAAAAAAGTTTTATTATTTTAATTTTATAATAAAAAATTATTTTATAAAATTTAATAATAAAAATAAAACTTTAATAATAAATAGTATTTAATATAAAATTTTAAAAATATACTAAAAAAACTATAAAAATATTATAAAAAAAACTTAAAAAAAATAAGTTTTTTATTATAATTAATAAAGTAAACAAAAATAACATAAAAAAATAAGTTTAATTTTTTATATAAAAATAATAATAAACTTATAATAATAATATAAAATTAAAAAATATATATAAAATTTAAAAATAAATAAATAAATAAGCTATAAAGTTATATTTATATTAAAATTAAAAAATATATTATAATAAACTATTTATAGTATAATAGTTAGCTTTAACAAAAATTAAAAACTTTTATTTATTTGCTACTAATTATATATATTAAAAGTTTTTTTAAGCCTAAAAGTAGCAGTTTTTATAAAGTTACTAGTTTAAGCTATTTTTACTTTGTTTTAAAAAAATTTATACTAGCTTGCAGAATTAGTTAGACAGCTAAGACTTAGGCCAAGTTTTTTTGCAAGAAGGGGATTATAACAGCCTGTTAGCCTGGTAGTTACCTACCTACAGCTGTTATAATATATACCTATACTACTTATACCGCCTAGTTGTTCTGCTATTGTTATAGTAGTTTATATGTAGCCCTACCACATATACATACTATATAGTTTCCTTTTTCCCTTTCTTCTTTTTCCCTTTTCTTTCTTTTTTCTTCATGCTGTATATTAGTTCCTAGTATAGGGTAAAGTTAGTCAATCAACTATACTGCCACTGTGGGGCACGTGAGACCCCACCAATATAGATAGACCTACACTTAGCTTTTAGTGGCTTAGGACAAGACTAATACAACACCCTTTTCCTCTGAATGAGCTCAACACCACCACTAAAGCCATCACATTTATACTTAAACAAATATATAAAAAACCTTATAATAGTATATTTTAAAGCAGCTAAAAAGGTATTATAGTATTTATATAATACTATTAACTTAAAACTATATTATAAAAAAAAACTATAAAACCTAATAAAATAAACTAATATAAATTAAGCTAGCTATACCTAAACTAAATAATTAATTATAAAATATATATTTAATATTAAAAGCGGTATTATTAGCTAAAGCTTAAAAAAATAGCAAAATATTATATTATTTTTTTATAAATTAAAACTTATAAAATAAATATAGGCTATAAAAAAAGCAATATAGCTTTAATAGCTACTTATTAAACTTAATATATATAAAAATAAAATATTTATTACTATTATATATAAAAATAACTAAAAAGCTATAATAATAGTAAAAAACTTATAATTTTATAGCAAAATAAAATATATACTTATTTAATAAGCTTTTTATAAAAAAGCTATATAATATAAAAATATAAATTTTTAATAAATTTATATTTTAAAATAAATAGCTAACAAACTTATTAAACTGCTACTAAAAAATAAGTTTATTATTTTTTATAATATTTTAAGCTTTAAGCTTTAATTTAAATAAAAGAAATTTGCTTAAATATATTAAAAATATTGTTTAATAAAAATACTTTATATAATTTACTAAAGCTTTTATTTATAAAAGCATTTTATTTTAAAAAACTTAAACTATTAATATTTTTACTAATTTATAAACTATACTAATTATTTTAATATTATTAAACTTATTTTATTTAAAAAATTTAAATAATATATTTTATAATTTATTTAACTAATATTTAAATATATATATAAAAATTGCTAATAATATTAAAGCTATTATTTTAAAAAAACAAATTTATAATATATAAAAAATAAAAAGCTTATAATTATTAACAATTTTTATATTTATAAAACTATAATAAATTTATTATTTAATTTTTTTAAGCTTTTATTAAATTTAAAAATATTAAGCTTTAAAATAAAAATATATTTATAATAATATTAACAAATAAATAAAATGCTAATATTTAGCTATTTTAAACTTTAACAAAAAATAACCTTATATATTTATTTTTAATTAATATTATTTTATAGCAAAATAAATAAAGTTAACTAAAAAAACTATATACTAAATACTAAATTTAAAAATTATTTTAATTATTTTATTAAATTATTAAATATTAATAAAAGCTATTTTAAAATAAAAATTTTTAGTATATTAAATAAACTATTAATAAATAATTAATAAAAGTATAAAAAATAGCATATATTTTTAATAGCTATTATTAAAGCTAAAAAATTAAAAAAAAAATATATATTTATTTAAAACTATAATTTAGTAAAAATTATATAACTAAAATAATATAAAGCTATATTATTTAAAAAATAGCATACTTTTATTAAATACTTATAAAAAAAACAGCATATAACTTTAGCTTAAATATAGTATAATATAAATATAAGCTATAAAAGTATAAATAAATGCTTACTAAATTTACTATTAAAGTTGTTAAAATAAGTAAAACTAAAAAACTTATTTTATTAAAAAACTTTAAATAAATGCTTTTAAAACTATATATAACTTTAAGCTTAAAAAAAAATAATTAAAATTAAAAACTTATAATAGCTTTATATAAATATATATAGTTTAAGTAAAAATATTAAAATTAAAAAGCTGGTATTATTATTAAAAAGCTGGGTATATATACCTTATATATATTTATTATATAACCTAAAGGTATTATCCTATTTACTATAGATAATACTGTTTCTTATACTTAATACCTACAATATACATACTACTCATAACCTATACTTCAACATGTACTATGCCTCGAGAACTTCTTACGGGGTATAAGAAGAGGTATTACTGATGTTGCATAGGTATTATTCTGGAATCAAAAAAAACTTCTTCTACGAATCTTCATGCGTCGTCACCTTGCCCTTGTGGCCTTGCCTATCTACCTAATACCCTTCCAATCCTTTAAGCAATGGCGGATGCACTCTCATTCCTACACGGATTGCCACTTGTAGTGGGAGTTGGATACCTTTCGTATCTGATACTCTGGCGATGCTTCCTGAGTCCTCTTGCAGGGGTACCTGGACCGAAACTCGCAGCGCTCACGTACTGGTATGAATGCTACTATGGTACTCTATTGCTCCCCTATCTCCCTATGAAGCCAAAATTGATCGGGATATCCAGATATCATTCAGCCTGCTCAATATGCCTTCAAGATAAAGAGGCTTCATGGTGAATATGGTAATTATGTTCTCTGTTGACGCCAATTTACTAGAATAGAGACCTAATGCTATATTATCAGGGCCTGTTGTCCGCATTGGGCCTAATGACGTCTCTATATCAGATCCTGACTTCATCGACACTATATATGCGCCGGGACCAGGTCATAAACGCGATAAGGATGCAATACACAGCAGATCTTTAGGCCTCAGCTCCTCAGTTGGCAGTTCCATTACCCACGAACTACATCGTCGGCGGCGTGAGGCTTTGAATCCCTTTTTCTCCCCGCAGCGTATCCACCGTCTTGACCCAGATCTCGCGTCCAAAGCAGTGCAGGTCGACAATATTTTCGACAATGCAAAAGCAAGCGGACAGGTACTTAACTTATCCGACATATACTTTGCATTCTCCAACGAGTAAGGACTTGGTTTGAGCTCTCCGGTTCTCTACGATCGTTCTAACACAAAGATGCAACAGCGTCGTACACAAATATTGCTTTGGTAGTGATCCAAACCTCCTCAGCAGCCTGCAGCTTGCCAACGCTCAACGTAATAATGTTGTCTCTGTACTAGGCAGCGTCAAGATCATGTTACATTTCAGCTGGATCCGCAAGCTCTTGCAGATGCTCCCCGGTGGCGGTACAGGTGCTCACGGAATGATGATATTTCGCCGCCGTATCCGGGCTCAAATAGATGAGGTCTTAGCCGATCGATTTTCCCCAGAAGACTCATCATCTATTTTCACACACCTCAATGGAAGCACAGAACTTCCAGCCGCTGAAAAGTCTGCACAGCGGCTAGAGGATGAGGCTGTTCTCATGATCATGGCAGGCACGCACTCACCCACGCTCTCGCTTGTGGTGGCCCACTATCACCTCCTTACTCGCCCTGACATTATGGCGAAGCTGCGGACAGAGCTGGGAGTCTATGGGTCTGTTATACCCACAGAGGCAGCAGAACTCGAGCGTCTTCCATACTTGTCCGCCATCACGCAAGAGGCACATCGCCTCACCTTCGGACTGACAGGCCGGAATGCACGCGTCTGCCCCGACGAACCGATCACGTACAAGAACAAGGAGCGTGGACAGGCATACACTTTCCCTCCGGGAACATCCCTCAGTGCGTCTACCCTAGTGATTCATACCGATGAGTCACTCTTTCCGGACCCGTGGGCTTTCGACCCGGAACGATGGGTCTCCCCCCCTTGCCCCTCCGACGCTACAGACATGTACTCAGCCGGGGATGTTGAAAGAGAAGATGAGATACCCCTACTGATTGCGCGCCGTCGCCGCTGTATGCTGAGTTTCATGCGTGGGCCGCGTGTTTGTATTGGTCGTCACCTTGCAAACGCGGAGATGGCGGTCCTCCTCGCTGTGATGGCGCGTTGGGATCTGGAACTGTTCAAGACAGATGAAGATGACGTGAAGTTTAAGCACGATTACCATGTAATGTGCCCGAAATTAGGGTCTAGGGGGGTTAGGGTGAGAGTAAGAGCTAGGTGGAATGCTTAAGTCGTAGAGATGGCGATTACTTGCCATGTGCAATGTGTAGAGATATGGTCAGGACGACATTAGGAGAAAGATATCACATAAAAGATTTTGGTTATTATTGAATAGCTATTTTATTTAAAAAAGAAGCTATTAATTATCTTCTTTTGGCCTATTTAAATATACTAGACTGCCATACGGTTGAGCGAGAAGGCAGAGGGGCGGGAGAGAGAGTATAGGCTACTATAGGGGTAGCAAAATCAGATACAGATGATCGTTCCGACGGCGAGTGATTTGAAGCCAAAGAGTGAAAGAAGAGAATGCGAAGGAGGAGAGTAAGAAGGAGAGTAGCATTAGCTAAAAGCGCAGAAGTTAGTCGAGGCGAAGTTGCAACTACAGTACCAAGCAATATAGGTTGACAAGGCACTTCGCCGCAGTGGCCAGCATGGCACCACGCGTTTACTCCTATCATCTATATTTCATGCTTAGAGCCCCCAACAGAAATTTCATCTCAATCCACGCTAGTTCCCAGTGACAACACCTTCTCGCGCTCTAATGTATTGATGGCTTTATTTTTTTTCTCCTCATTTCAAGTTTGTATACAAATATTGAAGTGTTAGTATGGAAGCCTCCGGGACTGGAGGTTCTAGCATCCGAGAATCCGAAATTAGAGTCCTCTATACTGCGTTTGCAGGTTCCTACATGAATTACTCCCAAACAGTATTCCGCCCTCAAATGAGCTACTTCAGCCATATGCCAACATGGTTTGCAGTGACTCGGGAGTGTTCTTCCGTATATACGGTAACTATGGTATGTTAGTGAAAACAAAATGTTAGCAAAGTCATCACCATCACCATTAATTATCCCAAACTACGTTGCCGTAATGGTAGAAGATTGATATAAATTCAAAGCAAAATTGAACGCTCGGTATGGTCCATCTCCGATGTAACCACTAATGCACCGTTTAATCATCATTTCCTCGACTTCGTACATTGAGAGAACGGGGACCATCTAACGCCAGAAGCGCCCTTCTTGTTCACCCTTCCCTACCCCCTTTCCTGAATATTCTGGGCCCACCGATCCGCCTTTGGCTGCGTTTCTCATAATCCGCGCCAACAACCAATGCTAGGCTCTGGAATGATTCCTGGTGCAGCTTGTTCCCAGGTTCTGTAGACCTTTTATTCCTTTGTACGCCTAAACTCCCGGTTTAGTGCTCTCGCATTTCAAGATAGTGATGCATGGTTCTCCTTCAATAGGCCGGCCGGGGAGTCAACGAAGATTTGTAGCGCCCCGGCTTAACGAAGATATTCCTCGTCCCCACCTATACTTGATTCCCCAATGAAACCCTAGCAGATTTCTTTCGAGTTGTCCTTCCACGTTTCCGCTGCGGACGCTCAATGTCTGATTTGACTTTTTCTACCGGAGTTTTTTTGGGCCGACCCCTTTTGTTTTTCGGAGAGTGAGTGTTATCTACCACGAGGTTCTGGGTATGAGCATTAGCGACCCTAATAAACCCATCTCGAAATTCTTGTGCCATGTCTCTCAAGTTTCTGAATGCAGTAAGACCGTCGACAAGAGCTTGGCGGTCACTCATCAGATAGTAACCAGGCAGGTCGGTCAGGTGGTACTCTGGCTTGCTCCCAGAACTAGCTGGCGCGGTGGGATGGTGGGCGTATAATGCAAGCGTCCTAGTGCCAGGGTGATAAGTCGCACTAAACGTGTAAGCGTTCCCGTCGTATATGGGCTCTTCCCTCCCGTAGTTTTGCAAGCAATGCATAGCACGGGCCCCATTCGCTCCATCGTAACAAGCCTGCCGCATCAAGATGGCTGGGTCGCCAGACTGGCCTTTAACTTCTAAGAAGAAATTGGGTGCAACGGGGACGTGTACGTGTTTTGTGGGGATAATCAAAGGATAAATATGCTCATCAGCACGAATCCGCTTGTCGATATCGTCAAGACAAGCGCCATCAAAAACGTCAGGCTTCGGCTTCGACGCAGTTTCGTCCGTGATAGGTTCGAGTTCCGTGAATAACAAATTCCTTTTGCTTAGAATTTTATTAGTGCCACACATCACTGGTACAATCTCAACCACTACATCATCCTCACTGGCGATAGTCGCGTTGCTACGTTTGAAAGCCTGGAAATCCTCGTTGGAGAAGCGAGAAAGTGATAATGATGGTCGGGACCGCCGCAGCCTGTCGCGAATATACTGTATGTTTAGAGCAGAAGACTTGTTGTTGTCAAGGTATATATTGTGATCAATTAGGTGTTGTTCGAAGTCAGCGCCTCGAGAGGACGTTGACAGCCTGGTGGATTTGGCCATCTCGGAACCGCTCGGTAGCTCGGTACTCTGGGTCCCTGACGGTTCGGGTGCTGCAACCGAAGCTGGTGACGGATACTTTACAGCCATGTCAGTTAACTACACATTGATCTTGAAAGAGAGACGCCTACCCCTCGAATATCAACAAGATTTGGACCACCGCATCTCGCGAACTTAGCGAGGCTTCCAGAGAATGTCCCTTCCTTCGATGTGGGGGGCGGCGAAGATTGTATACTATTTCGGCGATCGAGCTCTCGCAATGCACGCACGGTAAGGGGAATCTTAGAAAGTCCATCCCAAAACCCCGGGGGGAAGTTCGGCCGGGCGCTTAACCTAGGCTTCTTGGGATCGTTGGTGTTTCGCAAGAGACGGTCGTCTGTATACGGTCTTTTCCGATTTCGGGGATCCGCCATTGCTAGCCATGATGTCGAAAGTAGGCGAGAGGGTTGAGAATCAAGGTCAAACGGTGTACGAAGTCGCGTTTCGGATAGGTCGAGCGGGAACGGACAAAATAAGAGGAGGATTGGCTACACGTTAAGCGCCGCCGCGGTGTCGGGGGAGTGTCGGGAGACTCAGCGCGTTTAGCCGCACGCACCACGGAGCGCCACAACGGGTGCCATAGCCACGGTTCTGCACTACACTAACCTAGTACGTCTCCTCCAAGATCTGGACAGAATCGACACAAACACCAGGGTCACACTGGGGCTCAACCAAACTTTGGACACATGAGCAGTATTGTACTAGGATGTGGATCGAGCCAGTGGAGGAGGTGTAGCATGGCTTTTGCCGCTACATCTAGCGCCCTCCTACGGCCGTGTTGTTAGCTCGTTTTACTATACACTAACCTAGGTACTAGGCACATTATATAAAGATATTGGTAGCACCAGTTACCTAACCTAGACTTTCGAGCGTGGAATAGTATTCCGAATATTCTTTTCCTTTGGCTGGATTCGAGTTAAGAGTGATATGGGAAACTCAAAGGCACGGGGGATTATGTAGTCCCTTAATTAATTCAATAATTCAATGCCCCATTTGTATGCAAATGCAATATTCGAATATTACATTACCTTACATAAAGTATCTAATAAGGAAAACACTTCATAGGAGGTAAGGGAGGAGGTAAGTAGTACACCATTCCAACCGCTGAAACATCGATCGGTTATTACTGAATCAATAGAATCGCTCTGTACAACCATTTAGCCTAGACCATAGCGTTTTCCAAGCGCACGTAACATTGTATCGGCTCTCTCGCAAACTTCTGCACAGCGTCGTACCCACTGAGTTCAGGGGGCGTGGGGAGCAACTTGAAATGCCAGGTGATCAGTGCAAACTGCATCTTAAGGGCCTGCAGCGCGAGCCTCTTGCCGAAACAGCTCCGGGGTCCTAGTCCAAAGGCTAGCTGCGGCCCGGCCGTGGGATCAAAGGTTACAATGCTCGAAGCCGGTTCCGTCTTGAGCCACCGTTCGGGCCGGAATGCGCCGATATCTTTGTCGTCCCAGCTACCTGTGAGAGTCTTGCCTTCGCCGCGACGCGCCCCCGGGCTTCGGGTTGTGTCCGGCACATTGATACTAGGCTCCAAGTATCCAGCACCGTTGGCTACTAATAAAACCTCTGTACCCTTGGGAATATGGTGCCCTAGCACGGTAGTGTCTTCCAAGGCTTTGCGGGCCACGAAGCCGATGGCGTTAGCGTGGCGCAGTACCTCTTCGACTACAGCATCGAGGTAGGGAATGTGTGCCTTGGAGAGCTCCTGGTAGGAAGGCGCTCGCCTTTCTTTGAGAGCCTGGGGGAATGCATCGCGAAGGGCTACACGCAGCTTCTCCTGAGCGTTAGGGCTATCAGTTAGCATCTTGACTCCCCATGCCGTCGCCGTGGCAGAGGTGTCGTAACCGGCCATCGCGAAGCCGAGAAACTCGTCGGAAATAGCCCGCTTATAGTAATCTGGTCGGCGGCCCTCCTTGCCAGCAAGTTCCCTTTCCCGTAGCAACACGGAGTGCATAGCACTGCGAGGCTCATAATCACCACTCTCTATTAGAGCCGCGGCTTCTTCCGCCTTCTTTCGAATGTAGTTGTCTTTGATAGCTATGGCCTTCTTCATGTATGGAAACTGTCGAAGGACCCAACCGCTGAGGATAGGGGCTGGTGATAACTGTGTGTCTTTCACTGAGTCCGCTATAGTTAGAATCGCGTCAAACATCTCAGGGACATTGGTGTCCGGGAATTTGACTGGCACATCCATGTTAGAAGGAATATCGGGCTTCCATTGCGAAACGGCCTCAAGTCCATGAATGGTGATACTCTCCGCTTCAGGCAATCCGAAAGACGAGGAGAAAATTGCGTCTAGGGCCGCGTATACAATATCGTGATGAGGTGAGAAGGGCCTCCCTTTTGCAATATCACACTTGGCCTGCAATACTTTGATCAAGGTGCATATTGACTTATACACCTCGGGCGCGCTCACTTGGCTAATAAAAGTCGGAGCCATGAGATGGTTGATGAGGCTGCGATTGTACTTGAAACGTGCATCGGATGAGAGCATATGACTGTGTTGTTCAGGAATAATCCCACCGATTAGCTCATAAAAAAGGGTGCGGTCAAACTCTTTGCGTCTAAGGAGAATGTCCTGTGCCTCAAAAGGATCCGTGACCACGACCCACGGTAGCGATGCTGGCTTGACGAAGACCTGAGTGATAGCACTCTGGTGTCGTGCAGTGAGCGAGGTTAACCAGCACTGTTCGCGATTGTCAATTAGTCGGGATTGTCACGGTGTACTTCATTGAAGACTGACAAAGATACGTTTGGTACGCATGATATAGCCCACCATCTCGGGGATGTCGCCGAGCATTTTGTTAGCGGCATCCCGGTTATACGGAATACCAGCAAGCGGCTTAGGGAGCATAGCTCGGCGTGCCATATACAACACCACGGCGAGCAAGACAACCAAAAGGTTGCCTCCAATTGAGGAAAATACGGTACCCATCCTGATTCTTCTGTCGAATTTGATGTTCTATGAGATCAGGGCACCGTAGCTAACAATGAGTTCGGCTTAAAATCGATGCAGCTATTATCTTGCGAACTCACGTTTAATCGTTAGATATGATAGCAGGAGGAATTATTTAAGGGATAGATACTGACCCAAGCTCTGTCTCGGACTAGATATAAGTATTCGGGCTGGTGCTGACAAGCGGATCAAAACCCCAAATTCAACCCCAACCCCCCAAGCCTGATGACTATAATCACATTCTGAAGGGCTCTAGACTTTGAGGTCTCGATTTAAGATGCCCCGCCCATGTTTCTGTGCCAAGAATATCTGACATGGTTGCATCTTACACCCCTCTTAACCATGTTTTGCTAAATAGATCGGCAACTATGGAGCGACGATAAGGGTTTTTTTTTTTTTTTTTTTTTTCGATCGGCAGTTCCGGACAAGTACCGAATCTATGTCCCAGTAGATTGTGACCGGGAAGTGGGTATATTACTCGAAATTCCGAAATATTTTGTGACCCGAACAGTGACTATGAAGGAAGAGGGGTCATGCACCCATACTACTGTTAGGATCCCTCGCATACTTGCGCCACCGTAGATGACCAACTGGCGATGAGTTTGATTACAAGCATGGTTTAAAACTCGGTACCGTATCTGCCGCCAGCCCCAAAGTTCCAGTGCTTCGCAAATAAACCAGGGGAGGGAGGGGGCGCCAGGCTTCGTGCTGAATCTGTTTCCTCAACCCCTGCAGAACGTCGTTCAGCTGGCATAAGCCCAGAATATCTTCACAATCCCAGCAAAAAACATGTCGGTGCGCTATCAAAAGCAAGCATACACAAGATCTTTCTCATTTACTTGTTTCTCTCGTACATCACGATTTAGCGTCATGGTGTACTTCGTTAATAGTAAGCAGCTACCCCGTCATTCTCAATCACATCAGATATCCACCTGTCCACCTAATTTAACGAGGAGGTTTTTCAGCTTAGAAGAGATCTTTATCTGAGGACCGATATATGGTTGGACTGCACGTAGTGCTGACATTGTCTCCTCTTCTGAAGGATACCATTCGAACTTCCCCACACAATACGGTCGATCCCAAATATTGCCATATCGACCGCCCAGATGATGATAGTAGTCTTTATCAAGGAGGCTGTCTAATGGCGTCTCTCTGTTGTTATTCTCTTGCGACAGTTGCAAACCATGCTCCAAAACCAAGACAAGCACTTGTTCGTCTTTGAGCACAGTCGCGTAGTGCAAGATCGTGTTACCATTCTTGTCGACTGCCCCAACGGATGCACCATTAGATATTAGAAGACGAGAGATCTGGATGTTTTCTTTGGCCCTGTTACGGCGGTGCTTCCAACCACCGAGTGCGAGGCACCAGTGAAGAGGGGTTCTGCCCAGCATGTCCTTGGCGTTAATGTCAACGTCCGGCCGCTCAGCCATGACTTTGACGATGGCGGGGGAGCCATAGGCCGCGGCTAGGTGCAGTGGAGTGCGCCCCATACCGTCTTTGGCGGTAATATCCGCCCCTAAACTCAAGAGATAAGTGACAATATCTGGATCGGTGCAATAGGCGGCCGTGTGTAAGTATGTCCTTTGGTATTTCCCGACGGCACCTCGAGGGATTTCCTTCAAGAGGCGAGCATTGGTCTCGGAAATTGATTTAATGACAGCTACGTTCTCTTGAAGAATGGCCAGCTCAAGTATCTGCTTACACAGGCTTGTGTTGAGTCCCACGTTCCTTTGGTCTGACTCCCAGTGATAGTCGTCCATTTTAATTAGGGTCCCCCAGAGTCGAGGCCTAATCCCGGTGTTAATAAAAGGTGAGTATATTTTCGCATTTCCTATCTCCTCGACCTGTCTGCTGCATTCATCAATTGTGTGTTCGAGAGTCAGGACATCCATCGAGGACCTTAAGATTGAGATCTCAAGTTTTTGTTTCCTCGTAGATTGAGTCCCCGCTGCCTTCCTGGTGTTCGTAGATGGAACTTCCTCTAGCTCCTGGAGAAGTTTTATTATCTCCTCCTGCGAGCAGATTGAAGCCCACTGCTCTATCGAGAACCCCATCAAGTCGATTTTGCCACGTTGGGCACCACATTGCAATAGGAGGCGGACGATGTGCGAATGGCCCTTCACAACCGCAAATGTAAGGGGTGTCCAGCCATTCAAATCAGCTTTGTCAATATCGCCCCCTAGTTCTATTAGGGTTGCCACGGATTCTTCGTTACCCATTGACGCCGCCCAGTGAAGGGGTGTCCAACCTTGAGAGTCAACAGGGGAGAGATCGCGATAGTCTAGACGATTATATGCCCACGAAAATCGAGCAATGAAGCCGGCAAACCCCCAAAAGGCAGCCACATGTAACGCATGTGGTTTCATGGGTTGTAACTTGAATATTTCCGCAGAGACCGCCTGGTCCGGTGATTGTCGGTAGCGCAACACTTGCCAAGATGCCTCACAAAACGGAGCCGCTCCGAGGACGCAAGCCATTTCCGCATAAAGTGCCTCCTGGAACTGCCTGACATGATGACCCCAAGCTCGCGCACAGTAATTAAGAAATGGCATTCGAATTAGGCGATTCTGGAGTTCGCCCACTGACTCGCATGGCCCCAACGAGAGTTCGTCGAATGTCAAATATGTGAGGCAGTTTCGTGCGATTTCAAACTGGGGTCCCTTAGAGAGTTCCTGCTCATTTGACTCCAGAAATTGACGAGCGGTAGAGTGGATGATAGACACGCAATTATTCACCTTTGACAGTGATATAATTCCAAGGCATGACGAGAGAATAACCTTTGGTGGCTCCAGGCTTTCTGGGTCTATACTCTTGCATTTGGACTTTATAGCAATGGCATGTTGAAGTTCTTGCATTGTAAGTGGGCGCTTCGCGTGCAGTACCCAGTTGAGAACTCGTTTTGATAAGTTAACAATAGTATCAGGCTGTTTAAGAATCCGAGTAAATGTTATCTCATATGCCTTCTCATACGTTGTCGGTAGAATAGACAAGCAGCTGCGCAATGAGGCCACGCTTGTCTGGTTGCAAATGAGATCCATAGCAAGACGTGGCAGTAAGAATCTAGCAGTAGTATTAGTCCACTCAATGCACGATGAGATGTGAGTCAAAGTGTGGCATAGTATGGATAAACCAAAAAGGGAAGTACATACGATCCATTCGCGGCTTCAAGAATATCCCGAAGAAGATCAATTCTAAGACCGTCAGGTATCTCGTCGTAACCTATGACAGAGTCATTCCTTAATCTTGAGTCGACATATATTCTTAGGTCTTCTTCGTCAGCTCCGAAGTCAATTACTGAAGCTTTCCCGTGGGAGCTCTCGCACAACTCGGCTTGAATCATGGGTAAGTTTCGGCTTGCGACCATGACCTTAATTCCAACCTTTTTGAGCCTGCTAATTTGAGGAAGGAGTTTATTAAGGAAGGGGAACTCATCTATTCCGTCGAAGACGATGTAGATTGAGTTTAAGGAGGATTTTGCTCCAAGCAAGATCTCCCAAAGCTTTTCGGTAGGTGTTCTAACACTCCGACCAAACCTCCTATGGTATTCGATCGCCACAGTTGGCAGTGGCGATATTTGGGGCAGCGCTTTATGGAGTAGACCTCGACAGACACCGTCGATCGAATCATTCTCGTTATCACTCCGGAAGAAGTGATAGGAGACGATAGTTCCAGGAGCTGATATCTCAGTTAAGTTCTGTATCACATTGGCGCTAATAGAACCATCATTATTAGTTGTTGGCACTAAACATTCTAAATTTGCAGTCGCAATAGAGTGACTTACGATATAATGGTTTTCCCAGAGCCGGCTAGAAGTATAGTAGTTAGCGGCTAGCCTAGCAGGAGAGTGTCTGACACTGACGCTGGCCCGATACCCATAAGAGTGGCTCGACACCGTCTCGCCAGTCGAGATAACGCTGGTCTTGTAAAAACGATTGGCATGTCCCTTCACAGAAGTTCTCCAAGACGGAATCCACTGAGATCTGTGGGCTAGACGGAGCGATCCAACTCAACAAGCTCGCTAGTTGCTGTTCTGTTTGTCGAACGGTTAGTTAAATGTGGCTCCAATAGAAATGAGATTATTTCAGTGGCAACGAACCATTGCGCATATTTCTAACTTCCCACAACGTTTCCGCCGAGATGTGGCTAGCTAGTTAGTACACAGTAATCCGACATATGAACGAAGATGTGGACTCACAACCCGTCGGCTGAAAGGCTGGAATGCAAAATGCTCTGTAATCTATGAAGCATTTCTACTACCCTAGCCATCTCGGACTCCTCGAACGGCCAAGCGAGGTCCTTCAACCCTAAAAGTGCATTTTTCCTAACGAGCTTCTTTTCGAGCTTAGCTTTCACCTTTTCGATCTGTAGCTTGTAGCTGTCTATAGCAGCTGTAGAAACGGTACCTGCACCCTTGAACTTTTCGAGGACAGACTGTAGTGCCTTTAGCTCATTTATGTATTCCGTCTGCGCCTTGGACGCACCCGACACTTTGGAGGCGAAGTCAACACTGATCTGAGTGAGCTGAATGATTAAGCTGAGGAGACCAGCAATGCTGGCAGCGGCTCCAACGGCTTCCATGATGAGGATACTGCGGGATGCTACGTGCGAAATAGTCCGAAATCTCAGTATATATTAGAGTTAGGATTAATCACCATTGATTGTTGACTGCCAGCTAGTACCTATCGAGGCCGCGTGAGTATTAAGTAGATCGATCGCTGGGTTCCAACCATGCTAGCAGATTCAAGGCTCGGCCCGTCGCCAAGAACCCAAGGATGCACATGGGCATGGCCTGCCTGGTTCATGCCCCGCGCACCATGCACCAGGGCACATGCACAAGTGTGGCTAATGCGAACGCTCAGACAGTCGCTCAGCCATGGCTCGAGCGTCCTGGAGAACGATCCTTAAGTCTCAGCAGTCTTTACTGGGCTTGCCACGATGCTTTGAAAAGCCACAAAATGTGCACGGTTACCGAAGCCACCATTCAACAGTCGAGTCGTTTCTTAGCGTAGCTATGCAAAGTGCTTTGTGTGCCATATTGTGCGTGACCACATGAATCGCTAAGCGCAAAACTTATTGTTAGCCAACAATGTATCTGATACGCAGTAACGGGGACCATCAGGTTTTATAGCTCGTAGCGATCCTCCTAGGAAGGCGGACTAAAGCTGAACAAAAATCCGGTTGCTTCTGACGAGTGGTGTGTATCGGATATGCGGGCTCGACCTACCCTTTCACGATGTTGCAGACCCTACGGGCGTTCGCTTCTTTCCTCACCTTCAACCGCTGCCGGGTTAGCTACTGCGTCGGTTGCCGGACATCGGTGGCTGGGGGGAGAGGCGCTGGAGACCCACGTAACTTCGCAAGACGGCATTGCGCCTGCGCCCTATGTCACGCTGGTCTATCGACGGAGATCGCCTGACTGGGCCCTTAGGCTTCTCCGCTTGACACTCGACGACTTCCGCCAGGGACAGCAGCGGACTTCGGATCTACTCGCAACTTTCAAGACGCTATCGTCGTCGCCCGATGGCTGTCTATTCGACATCTATGGATTGACACGCTCTACATCACCTAGGACGCGTATGAAAACAAGGTGCATAGATCTCTCATGCGGCATGCAATTTGGCCGCCTTTGCGTCCGGCGATCCGCACGGTGGCCTCTTCCGGGTGAGGGACGCGACAATTATTGCGCTGAGCTTAGTCGCAGCACCATCTAGAGCCTTACTTAACGAGGCGTACCGCGTCGTCGGCATGAGCTATCGAGACCGGCAGATCCTTGGCTAGCCTCTGCATTAGAGGATGGGTCCCCCAGGAATGCCCCCTGTCGACCCGCGTACTCTACTTCGGCTAGTCGCAAATCTTTTAGAAGTGTCTCTTGAAGCTCAAGTGTGAAGGCGCCCCCGCAGCGTGTCGCAGTCTTTTCGCTCAGCCAAAAATTTAGAGTCGCTCTGAACGATGCGCAATGCAAGGCGGCTGTCGTTGTCGCTGCAAGACGATCCGCAGAAAGGCCCAGTGAATGACCTAACGGAGGTCAGACCATGCCCGCACCTACACTATGCCTGTGGAACGACCTCGTCCTCAAGTACTCAAACTGCACCTTGGCACTCTAGTATCTGACCAGTCTACGGAGGCTAACCCCACTGGCGGGTGGACTAGTCGCGCATCTTCGTGGTCCTAGTCTCGATTTCCACGGTGGAAACGCCTCCCGATAGTAGCACAGCATTAGGCAATTTTTGTCTGTGCGTCGTGGGTAGCTTGAGCTTATGAACCCAAAGAAAGGCACTCAATGAACACCTCGTCTTGTCCATATTATATAACCCGCCTACGAGAGGTGATTGCGTCATGCTTGTCATTGTCTCGAGTATTACGGGCAGTATGCGAAGCGCAATGTGGAAATATTTGCTATATTATATAGTTGCCTACAGACATCTTCAATCACAAGACATAGATCGTCACTATTTGACCAAGTCTTGGTAGGCTAGTACCGGGAACTACGAGGACAGACACTACTGTCATCCCGTTTCTGGGGGCACCCCTCAGAGCTCTAGACGCAAATGAAAGATGATGCCGCTGTCGGATCTCCTCCTGCGTAGTGTTGGACCTTGGGATACATGCAGAGATCTCTTTCAATCTTGACACCAAATCCATTGAACCCCGATGCTCGCAGTATATCGGGAGCCATATTGTGTTCCACCCAATCAACAATATACCGTATTAACTTACCAAACTCGTACCTAACGCCGTTGAAATATTGGCTTGGCATTGCTAGAATAGGCATAGTTAGCAAGCTATTTATAGTAGTAAATATTATAAAAGCATATATATTTTTTACTTTTAATATTTAATTAATTTTTTTAAATAGCATATAATAGCTAGCAAAATAAATAAATTTTAATATAATAGTTTAAAACTAAATAAATTATATAATTTTAACTAATTAATTTAAATTAATTTAATTTATTTAAATTTATAATAAAAATTAATAATATATTTTTTATTTAATTACTTAATATAAAAATAAACTTTTTATTATTTAAAAAAATAATATTTTTGCTAATTATAAAGTTTAAAAAGCGTAAGCTAAAAAAAAAAAGTATTTTAAAAAATAGTTATCTGCTTTTAAAGCTTATTAAATAGGTTTAAAAGCGGTATTTTTATAAAAAAAAAAAAATATTATTATTTTTAAAAAATTATTATATTTTATTTGCTAATAATAAAATAAGCTAATATATAAAACTAACTAATATTTTTACTAATATTTTTTTTATTAAAAAAAGCTTTTATAAACTATATTTTTAAAAAATAGCTATTTATTTTAAAATTAATAATAAATTAGTTATTTTAAGCTAATAAAATTAATAAAAAAAAATCTTAAGTATTTATATTTTTAAATATAATTTAAAATAGCTAAAAATAAAGTTAATATTATAAAAAAAGTTTTATATAATAAAAAAAATATAAAAATTAATAATAAAAAGTTAGTTTAAAAAAAAAGCTTTAATATTATTTAAAATTTTTTATTTTATTTTTTTAGCTATTTTTATTTTTTTAAATAAATAATTTAAAAAGTTTTTATAATATTATTAAATTAGTTATTATTAAATTATATATATAGCAATAAAAATGTTAAAAAAAATAGTTTAATATATTAATAAGTTTTTATAATTTATTTAAAAAAATTTATAAAATAACTAGTTTTAACTAAATATTATTTTAATAAATAATTTTATTAAAAATATTAGTTTTAAAAAGTTTTTATATTATTTAATTATTAATTTAAATAAAATGCTTATACTATTTAAATTTTTAAATAAATATATTTATAATTATATAAAAATTAAGTTTATATAAAAAAAATTAAAAAAAATAAATAAAATAAATAATAAGCAATTTTTATATTAGCTATTTTAATAAATAAATTAATAATAAAAAAAATTAAAACTTATAATTATTTTTTATAACAAAAGTAATATTATTAATAAAAAAAAATATTTTTTATTATATAAATATTATTATAAAATTTAATAAAATAATATATAATAATAAAAAGTTATTTAAAAAATAAATTAAAATTAATTTAGCTATTTATATTAAAAAAAAAAAATATTTATTAGTTATTAATATTATTACTTTTTATAAAACTAACTAAGTTAAAGCTACTTTAATAAAAAATAATATAATAATTATAATAATTTTTTTAAATTTTATAACTTATTTTTAATTATTTAATATAAAATTTAATAAGATTTTTAAAATTTAGTTTTATAAAAAAGTTAATTTTTATTATAAAAAGTTTAAAAAAGTAAAAAAACTATTTAAAAAATAGTTAATAAGTAATAAAAAAGTTATAATAATTTATATAATAAGTAAAATATAAAAAAAAATATTTTTAAAAAAAAATAAAGCTTTAGTTATAAAGTTGTTTAAAAAAACTAGTATTTTTATTTATTTTAATAATAAAAATAACTATTTAATTAATATAAAAAATATTAAATTAAAAAATTTATAATTAAATAACTAATATTGCTATTTTAAATTATATATTAATTTTAATATTATAAAAATAATTTTAATATTTAATAATATTTAAAAATTTATAATAAGTAAAAAATTATTTAAATTATTTTAAAATAACTATAAAATATTAAAAAACAAAATATTAAAAAAAAAATATAGCTAATAAAATTTTTTATTAAATAAAATAAAAATAAAAATAATTTATAAGTTAAAAGCTTATAATAAAATTAAAATATTTTATTAAATAAATACTTAGTTAATATTATTTTTTTATTTAATTTATATAGCAATTTTTATATTTTTTAAGCTAATATATATTTATTTATTATATTTAAAACTTTAAATTTTAATTAGTTATTAATAAAATATTTTAGCTATATTACTTTTTTTACTTATTTTATATAATAACTATAGTATATTTTAATTATTTATTTAATTATATATTTATATAAAAATATTATTTAATTAAAAATATTAATAAAATATTTAATTAAATAAATAACTTAGCTATATTACTTTTTTTTTTATTTTATATAGTAATTATAATATATTTTAGCTATTTATTTAACTATATACTTATATAAAAATATTATTTAATAAAAAATATTAATATAATATTTAATTAAATAAATAATTTAGCTATATTATTTTTTTTATTTATTTTATATAGTAATTATAATATATTTTAATTAACTATTTAATTATATATTATAATTTTAACTTATATTTTTAACTATATTTAAATTTAAATAAGTTATTATTATATTATTTTATAAAGCTTTAATTTTATTTATATTATTATATACTTTTTTATATTATTTTATATTTTTTTTTTATTTTTTTATATATTTTTATATATTTTATTATTATTATTATATATACGTTTTTTTTTATACTTTAAAAAAGCTATTTAAAAAAACTATAATATTTATTAGCAGCAAATTAATAAATAAAGTTTAACTAATTTTTTTACTAATATATTAAAACTTTTTATTATTTTAATAACTTATATAAAAGCTATTTTAAACTTATAAATATATTAAAAACTTTTTAATAATATATTATTATAAATTTAAGTTATATAAAATATTTATAATATTTTTATATTAATTATTATAATTTATTAAAAAATAATATTATATTATTATTATATTAAAATATTAAATAAAAATAAAGCAGATTTTATAAATATAGCTTAATTAAAAAAGTTAGCTATATTTATTATAAATATAAAATTAATTAAACTATATATTATTTATAAATAATTTATTAACTATTATAAAATAAATATAATAAAATATATTTATAAATTATTTTAAATAGTATAATATATATAATTATAATTAAGCTATTAAAAAGCTATTTTAAATAAATTATAAGCTTTTTAAAAAGTTATTTTAATATTATAGCAAAAAATAAATTTTTTTATAGCAGTATTATAAGGCTAATAAAAAATTTTTATATAATTTTAGTAGGCCTATATTATAAGGTCTGTTTAAATAAGGTTAAATTTATTTGGTCAGTGCTTTTTATGCCAAGCTAATATTTCAACGGCGTCGGGTACGAGTTTGGTAAGTTAATACGGTATTCTAATGTAGGTGGCGAAGACGGACCGCAATTAAAGCAATGGCCGGCACCAGGAGCCACAAAAAACCGATAGTAGTCCGGAGCCTCTGGGTCGCGGTTTAAAACACGGTCGTAATAATCAGTGCTCCCATTAAAGGGGATAGCAGCGTCCAAGGTCCCATGCCAGTTGACCATCTTGCCGCCCCTTTTCTTGAAAACAGACAAGTCCGGGTCAGAGGTTCCGATAATGGAGTCGTATTCGTTGATAGAAGCATGTACAAGTTCATCCCATTCTAGATGGGTTATCGCTCTCATGTCGAATGAGGGATCTTTCTTGACCCAATACCGAGCCCACACAGGATTTGACTCGGATTTGCAAAATCCCTCTTCATTGCATTGAACCTGAATCGGGCCAGTGATTGGCTGCGTTAAGTCGGTCCCTTTGTTGAATCCATACCACTGGAATTCACCCGTGGAGCTTCGAGGCCCATCCCACGTTTTTTGGATTACATCGGCAGCCGCGGAAGACACTATAGTCCCAACCCCATCGCATTGAATCTTCTTGCCAATGACGTCGTGAGGATCGAAGTCACATAGATCCATTCTAGAGATGATACCATCTTCTAGGCCGTCCAGCTTGTCGCAAGCTGAAATGACTGCAGCCGTGATAGCATCAAACTCGCAGGGCCGGGGATAGGTACGCATTTGGTCCATGACGAATGTGGGCCAGAAGTGGGAGAAGAAAAACTTGTCCCAATTCACAGCAGGAAACAGAGCGACGATGCCGTCATAGTCTTGCGGATATCTCTGCGCAAGCATGTGGCCTTGCCTCCCACCGGTCGAACCGCCAAAGAAGTATGAGTATGCTGGCGCGGTGCCGTAGAACGCTGCTTGGACCGCCTTGCCAATGGTAGCCGTATCGTGCAGCGCAACAGAGGCGAAGTCTACAAGTAGTGGCCAATTGACGTTTCCGGGGCTAGTCAGGGCCCAGGAAGGCTCATCGGAATCTGGGCCAAGGACGTCTGAAGAGTGCCCGCCGTCAGTGGTGGCAGTAGCAAATCCCGAGGCCATGATGGGCATCATTAAGAACTCTGCAACCATCCCTCCACCGGTTGAAAATACACCCCCGCCAATTCCCGCGAATCGGCCGTTCCAATTGTCCGTGGGGAGCAGGATGTTAACATTGATAGAGTCGTGCCAGCCGGGGTGTGTGTAAGTGACGGTGACATTGCAGAAATTGAGATCCGGGATTAGGTTAGACTCGGGCAGGCCTGCTGCGAAGGGCCCGGGAATATATGTATAATTACGTTGTTCAAAGGCTTCAATCGAGAGTATGCTCACTCCAGTGATGTCAGGAAGGGATAAACCTGCTGGACTGCACTTGACAGCAGAAGCCAATGGCATATGAAGAGGCCATTGACTTGCCCAGTCTAAGGGATTCCAGTCGCCGCCAAGCAAACCCCAATCCATCACGAAGGCACGTATCTTCCCCTGTAAAAGGTCCGACGACTCCCGAAATCGCAATATAACAGCCGGCCGTACGTAACTACGACGCTGATGCGAATGACAACAATTCTAGATAGTAAGCGCTCGCGTCAGGAAATTACGAGGGAGAAAAGTCGGTAGCACGCAGCGTGAGCGCCGACCACTCCTAAACCTCGACTCATTTGCCTCATCTACTCTTTATATCAAACGCAAATCAATACCAAGCTTCAGACTGCATCATTGTGTGTCGATCTGGCTCATGCAGCCTCCCGATGAAAATGGTATTCTCGCTGTGATGGATAGTACGCGATTGGTGGGCTGCTCGCATCCTACATCACCTGTGCTTATTTCTGATTCATTATGATCTGTTATGATCCACAGTGTGACTTGGCTGTGGTGCATCTCCAACCTCTATTTGAGTGCTCGAATTAACTATTCTAGTCCTAGTTGTAGTTGTCTCTAACGTATGGACCCCCGCCCGCTCCATCCCTGCATGCTCATAACTTATAAGCACCTCATGTTTGGCATACGTATACGCGCGGGGAACATAAGGGGGGTGAACGAGGATCCTTAATATCAAGTGAGTGATTCCTCACTCTAAAAATTTGTATCTTTCCACTATCCTCCCAAGTTATGGATGTCTCACACGTGTGCTAGTCTACACGACGTACCAT
Organism: Xylaria sp. Z50; assembly: GCA_037356035.1. Taxonomy (NCBI): domain Eukaryota; kingdom Fungi; phylum Ascomycota; class Sordariomycetes; order Xylariales; family Xylariaceae; genus Xylaria; species Xylaria sp. Z50. Next base: position 231,802 of record JBAWJU010000004.1, read on the forward strand.
AGTCCATCTAACTTCTGCTACCAGGGGTGAGACAAGAAACCCTTGATGTACTGTCCTGAGCTCTTACGTCAAGCACATCATTCATGAAGCTAAATGACCAAGATTCAGATAGGAATAGGGAAAATACAAACGAACGTAGCAATCTGGTAGGTAACGGCCCTGGTGAAATGAGCACCGCTATCTTATCGGCTTATCGTGAGTCTTATCATTCATCTTGTCACGCTTATCGTCAGTAGCTAGCGACGAACCAGAGTGAAAACTCAAGAGCAATCTCAGGGATGCATGTTCCAACTAAACGCCCTCCAAAATTCAAAGGGTTAACTTCGAATCTATATGATTGTGACCTGTTGCCGCTCAAGGCAAAGAGGGTCTGGGGCAAGACTATTTATCTCCGGGGCATCCACAGTGTCGCCTTCTTCCCTCGGAAAGGCGGCAATAACATCTTCTCTCAGCAGACATCCGTCCACGTACCCAACCCTCTTAGAATTCCCTGTCTCTCTCTGTCGCGCGAGTAAGAGCCCAAAGCGGTGCTCGAGGAAGTCGGGCTCCTCGAAAATAAATGGCAGTCGCGATAAGAACACGATGTGTAGATCACTGGGGTCGATGGTATTTTCCTCTTCCTTAATGTCAAACGAACCATCGATCCAAAACTCTCGATGCTCGCCCGTTTGGTCGAGATCTCGGAAACAGAAAATCTGGCATGCTACTGTTGATCTCTCGGGCGGGTTTCCGAGGATGGCTTCGCTGTCTGGTGGTTCCTCGGTTCGTGGCTTAATATCGCGGATAACCACAACCGGAGCAGCTAACCGTAATTCTGAAGGAGTGGCAACACCATCGTTCATGGTATAACTGTGACTTATATAATCGGCCATAGGCTCAAAGTTATTTGGTACTTTCCAGCTCGCCCGCTCATTAAACCATGAGTAGATAGGGAACCGAACCGTGCCCTTCACAGATGCCCACGTCCACGACGGGGCTGCAGGGCCATCTGGACGAACAAGTGGTTTGTCGCTCGATGCGGTGCACCATATTAGCCCCTCCAGGAGTCCCTTTAGCCAGATACCAGCTAGATAAGTATCATTAACCTCCGACTCGAGAGCTACACGTAGGCCGAGTAACGCAGGAAGGCGGTCTGAATCTCGTGTTATGCCCCGGCCCGTGTAATCCTCTATCATAGCATACCACTCTGCATACCCCTCAACGTCTCGTTCCCTCGTGTTGAAAACAGTAGTTTTCAAGATCGCGGACTGCTTAAGCCGTCCCAATTGATCCCCAACTATCGATCCAAAATCACCATCTTCAGCAGCCCGTACCGTGCCGCACTCCCAGATCATTTGCTGTGTCCCATAATGCAGAATCCTGCGTGCTAGGTAACGCTCCTGAAGACACCAAGCCCGGCGGCTAAGTGGCTCATCCGCAACAACATGTGTATCGATGCCAGACTCCTCTCCTTGCGATCTTAGTGATAAAAGCTTCAGTACAAGAGGATTATCACTACTTTCAATGGGGAATGCGATATGGTCTAATCTTGGCCTGGTACCAAGGAAGCCCTCCTCATCCGAACTAGCACGCGTCGCGGAGAGGACGAGATGTGCATCGCGATATACTCCAGCCATGCGCCCGGCCTCACGACGCCAGTCTTCGGCATCGTCTTGGACGATACACAAGCTGTCGATCCAAATGTAGCGCAGACCGAGGGCGCGGATGATAGTCACAGCATCTCGGAAGGTCCTCGGGAGGCTTTGAACAAGGATGCCTTGCTTGTGAGTCTCGAGCGTAGCCGAAGTAAGGCACAGGGGCCGTGTAGTTCCCCAGCAATGGCTTAGGGCTACGTAACGCCTGTCTTCCTCGTCGCCTCTCTCTCGCAAAAAGATGTGATCATTGTCATTCCTATCGCAGATGTCGAGGAATCTTGTCGGCAAACTAACTGCCTCGGCTTTAGAGAGGCATGACTCGTGATTCAACGCGCAATTCCCTAGCCAGTCCTTCGCGATGCTAACACTTAGTGTTGACATAGGGTCTTTGCAAACAGTGACACCAAGTCCAAAGTCAGCTAGTTCGCCTGGGGTTTCGTCTTCAGCATGTGTAATTCTCAGCTCTGCCACGAGCGGATCATGAACCTCCCAAGATCCCTGGTTGCCAACCTTGGTACAAGTTACCGCCAAGACGTAGTTCCACTTCCTCCCTTCGCTGCAGTAACGTTTCCGCCGGAGAAAGTCAAATGAGGTCTTTCCTCCTAGATATATGTCCATATCCTCAATATCATCATTCAGATCTTCAGGCGGGTCCGACGGGTCGAAGATATTATCATCCATAGCTTCGCGAACGACCTTAAGGCGCCACTTCCGCCAGCCTTGGCAGACCGAGGAGCACAGCTCACAGAGTAAAGCTGAGGCGAATACATCACGTCCAAACGTATACCACCCCCCTACTACGCCGTGGCCGCCATCGTTCTTGCTGCGTCTGGGTCCCGAGGATCCCTGGGCTCGCCGCAAAGCTGCAACGAGATCGAGACCCCTGCACTTGGAACATAGACTCATTTAATGGCGTGTTTCCTACCAAGGTAAGAAACGGACCAGCTAAAAAGGCCTCCGACAACCTAAGTGATTTGATTGTACGACACGGCGGTTTTAAGCTTAGTCGTATCCCGGGCTATTATTACGCCCGTCTCCTCTCTCAACAGTTTTCGGGCTCAGGATTTTTAGAGGAAAATGAGGTGCAAACTAGTACCGCAGAGTTTTCTCGAGATATTTCATTGTCCTAAATCCCGCAACAGCGTGTAAATAGTAAATAAGCAACCGGCCAAGAAGCGGAGACAGTATGTAGGACTATTCACATCAAACTGGATTATATCCAAGCCACAACCGCCTAGCTTGCCTCCCCAGCCACTACAGCCATGACATGTTACGTAAGCGATCTCACGTTGAATATTCACCGAAGAATATAAGTTAAAATACGAATACATATAACAACTGCAATAGTTAAAATGATCGGCTACTTAATTCCTTCCTAACCTAGTTCTCTTTATATCTCTATCAACGAATCATCGGCGCCATCAGTCCAGTTTGGACCACACTCTCATGACCCTTCACATAACTTATATGGCCTTTACTAGCTTGGGACGCGATTGATATTAATGACAAGCTGTTTCTTAATGCTCGTAAAAGCATAGACTTCGTGGCCCGTTTTCTATTTTTAAAATGAGATTAGTCCATTTCTGTATTAGTCATTTAAATCAGCACACCTTATCTGTATGTATAAACTCGCATCTTCATCTTCCTGAGTGAGTGTATATCTATTGCTGATCTTGTATACAACTAAATCAAACAATAGCGTAGAATTCCCATACAAGCATGTGAGGCATGACTTCACTCAACCCTCTTAGCATTTTCAATTCAACACTCTATTACCATAGCAGACCACCTTCCCTCCAAGGAGTGGCAGACTGAACCAGAATCCCAATGGCTTGCGAGTGGCGCTCCGTTTCCAGTGCAGTCATCGCCCCCATATGCGTATACTACTCGGAACATCGAGTATCAGAATCCCGAGAAATGTATCATTGTCCGTGAACCCACAACTGTAAGGAGAACGGGTTCCCCAAATCTCAACTCTCTATATAACGTGCGGCATTCGTCTTCATAATAATGTTTATACTTCACTATTATAGTTCTCTTATCGTAGTTGTCGAATAATTGCTAGTCGTAGTTTTGCAGCATGAGGTCGTCTAGTCCCAACTATACTGTCGATGAATGCCCCTTGTAATTCCGCGAGATATGTATAACAGGGCGGTGATGTCACCCGAGGGATATTGGGAGGCAGACTCACACAAATTTCAGATTCTCACTAAAGACCCGATAATTAGAATGTCATTTTCAATGGTATTATTAGGTCCTTTTATGAACAGCCTTGTCTTTCAGGTGGTCTACTGTCACCGTTCCTCGTAACTAATACAACCATGTGGCAGACAGGGGCATGTCTATTTCTGGTAGCATTATAGTTTTCGGCTACATTTTCATTCAGTGACCCTTACCAACACAGTAGACGGCAATAATGTTAATCGCCATATCGCATAATACCTGGAATATAAATCGCGACTATGCAAGATAAATCCCGCTTTACGAGCTCGACTCCCCAATTTTATTATATGCTATTGTATAAATATCCCTTATATTGTAGGCGATGCACCCATTGAGAGCGAGTAGGTGGCTGACTTCTTAGCGTTTAATATTCGTGGACATGTGAGCGCAAAGCCTACCTAACGATGCATCTAGACCAGCATATTAGGGAAGAGATCATAAAATACAAATTTTGAGACTACCGTATCCTCAATTGTTGGATTTACCATAGCGCCGAGACATTCTTTCTTAATGGCAAAACTTATTCTTGACAATCCATATCCAATAACTTTCCGTGAGAGTATTTTGAGTAAAAAGAGTTAAGAACTCGGGCTTAGTGACATGGCTTGCTCAATTATACTTGTGCCCGGACCACACCGAATTTCTTTTTTTATAGTAGCCGGGGTATATAGTGGTAGTTAGTCAACATGCTCCCTCCAAAACTCCCCTCTTGGCTGGAATATCAGGTGCGGGCCGTCATGTGCTGAAGTGAAGACGTCTCGAAGCTCAAACTCCGACGGGTGATCCTGCGGCTTTTGGGGTGTTGAGGGGAACTTAAAATCAAAATACCACAGCGTCCTCGCTATCGCAAGGCTCACTTCAGCGTAAGCCAGCGCCTTACCGGCACACCCGCGAGAGCCATGTGAGAATGGTGTGAAAGCAGCGTGATTAATTAGGATAAATGAACCTCTTTCATCATAGACCCTGGCCCCGCCCTCTTCCAGGAACCAACGATCAGGATTATAAGTAAAAGGGTCCGGGAAGTACTCTGGGTTATGGTGTAGCGCGTATGTGTTGACACCAACCTGGGTACCTGGAGGAATTGGGTGGCCGTCAACCACAAGTGGCTCGCCACCATTTATCGGGAGTAGCTCGCGCCAAAGTGTACCGGCAACGGGTGGTGACATGCGTAGTGCCTCATTGATGCATGCTCGGAGATATGAACAAGCAGAAAGGCGCGAGCCGCCGATCTCTGCACTAGTCTTGAAAGCCGACCGAACTTCGTTCGCGACTTTCTCCTGACATTCCGGGTTCTTCGCGAGGTAAAAGAACAAGCTACTGAGGGCCGTGGAGGTAGTGTCGCCGGCAGCAGGGAGGAAGAAGATTCCTTCAGTCCAGATCTCACTGGCGGTGATCCTCTCCTCTTCAGGGGCTTCAAGTGCGTCAACCATGAATGAGTAAAGATCATGCTCGGCATTTTTATCCTTTGCGAGCCGTGCTTGGATCATCTTTGACAGTGTTTGGAGGAAACTTTTCCCTTGTATGAGGGCTAAAGCGTAGAACAGGATCTCAAGTTTCAGTTTCCGCAGAGCAGGGAACTGCATGTACATGTTGAGGCGCCAGCTCCCAATCATCATTGCACGAACCAGATAGCGATGGATATGACTCGTCTGTAGATTTAGTGCGTAGCCGAAACCGAGATACCCTGAGATATCAAGACCAAGGTATTTGGATCGCTCAGACATGTTGACGGGCACATCCGGTTCGGCATGATAAGATACGGCAAGTTGTTTTACGAATATATCTACCTGTTCCGATAGGATGGGTTCAAATGCTCGGATAGAACGTTCTGTGACGATTTGTCCTACAAGCTTGCGCTTGAGGCGATGCACCCGTTTATCAATGGTGTTGAACACATTAGTAGTGGACGGATTTACATTTCCGGCCTGGTAACAGAGGGACTTTGAGATGTTCTCATTTAGATATATGTCTAAGAGCGCCGACGATGAGTATGGTGCCCAGAAATCAGGACAGAGTTGTCTCGCAACGTACCATGTAAAGCCGTGGCGGAATTGAATACGAGCTTGTTGGGTCCATGGCGTATAACACGTCCTGTGAAATAGTGAATTAGAAGACGCACTATATATAAAACTAAAAGCTAGTGAACATGCACTTACCATATGTCTGATGATCCTCGTAAGTCTTGAGATGAAGACCTCGCTTCAGAGAGTAGAATCCACTGTAGACATCTGAAACCTTTGCGAGCACTGGGCCGGGGTAACTACGGAGTGGGTGTAGTAGTAGTCGATAAGTAGAGACTAGAAGATACTAATCAACAATGTACGGTTAGTGATTGCCAGTGATCTAATGGGTTAGAGTACGGAGTTTTTACGTATGGGATAACTAGCAAAGTTGCGTATTTTGTAGCTGTGAATATGACGTCGAAGTAACCCATGGTGTTGAGTTGAGGCCTACAAAGCCAGGAAACCGGGCACCAAATGACCAGCTCTTCGGCTGCCCCTAGAAATTCTTATAATTAAGAACAAAGCGTCTTCTGCACAAAGAATAGAAGGATTTAGTGGCTTGATGAGGTGTTAGAGAAGCGACTGGCACCAGCAGCGATCAACATTCCTATAGTAAGAGCCTGGGACGGGCCGCGACCCATCTACAGCTCTGCCGATCAGTACCCGACCAGGACTATTGGGGCTACAGTGCTGTTGGAGGCTGAGCACAGGTCCTAAGGTAGGCTGATTTGTCCCATGCATAGGGTACGGGGTCCTGGAATAAGCATTGCGAGAGAGAAGCCCATTGGCGGGCGCACTTCGGTGATCACCCACAGTCACACGGCATAGCCAATTGAACTCTTATGGCGTTGGTTTACTGCTTACGTTGGTCAGACAGTGTACTGCATACGAAGACCAACTGCATAAAATTACAGCCTACCTACATGTTGGAGTAGTACAGTGCGATACCCCCGTATAGACCAAAAAGGGTCGGTATTGCGATGACTGGCAGATTGGCAGAAATACACACTACCAGGGTTGTAAAAAATACTAATAGTATTTAGTATTAGTATATTTACTAAGTACTAATTTAGTATTAGTAAATATTAGTATGGGAAAAAATTTTTTTAGTAAATATTAGTATTACCAAAAAATATTTTAGTAAATATTAGTATTACCAAAAAATATTTTAGTAAATATTTAGTAAATATTTAATATTTAAAAATACTAATATTTACTAAAAATACTAAAAAAATACTAAAATACTAAAAAAATACTAAGAAAATACTAAAATTTTTTAAAAAATATTAAAATACTAAAAAAATACTAAAATATTAAAAAATTAAAATTTTAAAAAAAATAAAAAAAAAATAAAAAAATATATTTTAAAAAGTTTTTATTATTTATTATATTTTTAATTATATAAATATATTATATTTTAAATTTAAAAGTTTTAATATTTAATAGTTTAGTTTTTATAAGTTAGTTTTTATAGCTTTATAATTTTTTTTTTTAGTTTTTTTTTAAACTTTAACCTTTAGTTTTTTTTTAAAAAAAATAGTAAAAACAAGTTAATATTAAAAAACCTACTTTTTTTTTTTTTTTTAATATTTAGTTATATAATTTTTTACCTTTTTTTAAAAAAAAAAAAAAATCTTAAAATTTTTTAGTAAATATTAGTATTTACTTTTAAAATTTTAGTAAATATTAGTATTAATTTTTAAAATTTTAGTAAATATTAGTATTACTAAAAATCTTTTAGTAAATATTAGTATGGGCAAATACTAATTTAGTAAATATTTTTTACAACCCTGCACACTACACACTTGGCGTACTATGAGAGCCAGCGCTTAAAAAATTCAGTGACTTGAAGCATTATCCTACGACAGGCCGAACCGGCCTTGGCGTGTCATGAAGCAAACGGGGATATGACGTCTCACTATTGCGTGTACCAGAGTATCAATGTCACATAACTATCGTTCAAATTGTCTGGACCCCACGAATAACGCTATATATGATTATTCATAAACTACCTAGGTCGGCTACTATGCTCAGCGCATTCTAGAACGACGCTACTTATCCTCAAAGAGCGACTGAGCATGACCCTAGTAGTGTCTCTTATATCGGCATCATCCTCCACCAAGTCCTATTCGGTGAGTTGTTGATCAGACCTAACCCAGGGGTGAATTTTCTTAAACTGACTAGCTTTGATTGCTTCTGTGTTGCGTTCTGTTTTGCTGGTGACCTCACTGGTGCGGACGATTCCGTGCTGACCGTCATCTGACTGTGACAATGTGTCAGTCGTAGCATATGGCCTACTCTGCGACAACGTAATATCCCCATCACTCATTTCCCTGTAGTCGCCGGTGTTGGTGGTTCTCCGTGTTGGATCGGAAAATATTCTGGGTCTTGGCCATGACGCTATGGTCGCTTTTGTAGGAACAAGGGTCTTCTTCAGGGCCTGTAGAGCTTTGGGCACAGATGGCACGCTTAAAATAAGAAACAAGCTTGTCATCTCTACAAGAGACCACAGGATCAATGCGGATGCGACGTACGTTGCATCTTTCGAGTGATAATAATCAGTAGCGCTGGATAGTCGAAAGGCAGCAGCGGTGACGGCCCTAGACGTGAGAGTCAGCACCGATTTACAAGAAGAATAGAGCCCAACTTACAAGATACCGATGGCAAAAATAACAGAGAATCCGATCTTCTTCTGCATCTTCATCTGCAAGTTCCAGATAACTCGCTGTGGCAATACTAGGATAATGACGTCTGAGGTTAAATTGAGAACAGCCGAGGTCACTTCGATGACCTTGCCATCAATGCAGGTGCCCTCCAACGTCTTGTCCCATATCAGAGCGAAAGGGAAGCAAACGAGATTTGCGACGATGATGATTGAGAAATAAAATAAGACATTGACCCAGAGTAGAATGTGACATGCCCAAAAGAAAGCATTTCGAGTACCACCAGGTACGAATATATGAAGCCACTCTAAAAGGATTGCAGCTTTGGAGACCAGGATATGCACCGAATACAGATTGGCGCATATATGAATTGCCTTTTTCCTTTGGTAATTAGATATACGGAGGTCGAAAGCCCGTCTCTGGAACTTACGTATAGATATTCTGATAGGTCCCGGAATCGAATATCCCACTGATGAACGAAAAAGCCGACATTGGTCACCAGCCTGAAGACAGCGTATGTCGTACCGACATAGATCCCCTACAGGAATTTAGACTGGAAAACACAAGTAGAGCAGATTGCTTACATATCCAGCGAGGATTAAATCTTGATCAAAGTTAGAAAGCCCCAATGATTTATGACTAGGTAATTTACTTACAATCTTCAAGCCGAGCTCGCCGGACGATGAAGAACCTTGTATATAGGCGGATGAAAACGAAGATTGTGGTAATGGCTAAAGCTATTGAAGGGACTACATAACCGGCGGTGTTCAGATTCGACGGGTTATCAAAGTTTGATGACACGTTAGGAGGAGGCTCAAGAGCAGGTCCGTCAAGTAGAGCTTGCTGCTGGGCAGCGGAAAGCGATGAAAATGAGATAGTCATGATGAAAGGGGGACAATCAAAGGGGGTTCGGTTTAAACACGTGTATGAAGGGAATGTAGAATATGAAGAATTGTCGATTCAATTGGTCTCTCAGAAACATGCAAATTAGGTGTTTTGCGTCGCAGCATCTCCGGATACCGTATATTTGAAATCACTCATCTTCTTGCCATGCATCATTTATGTGGTATGTTAGCTGTGTGTTAGACCAACCTTCCGACTTCATTATCATGTGACACCCGAGACGCTATTTTTAAGCGAGATCGACGTACAAGCACGCCGTCCATAGTCTGCTAGTAGGACCGCCTTATCGAGTCTTGGTGATCGTATTCGTCAAGTGAAGTGCGTGTGAGCCTGGTTGTTGGGTGCGCCCTGCGGAGTCGGTGTTCTGTTGGGTGCATTGCATGTAAATCAGTACTATTTTGCGATCGCATTGCTACGTTGTAAAGCATACTACGATCGCCTATTTGAAATTTAGCACTGTTGCGGGGCAGGACCATTCGGTGGCCTAGTAGCCTATTTTTAAGGTCGTATTATATGCATGATGATCCCTTCAGCCACAGTCAAAGGTTCGTCCCGAAGACGATCAGGTCCTTGGCAAGCGATGCGATGGCTGGCAGATTAGCCAAAACGTGTTAACCACGCACAATAATAAGCTGAGTGATCATCAAGTTAGGTTCAATAGTCCCCATGATAATATCTTTCCTTGCCTAGGTAGGTAGTTGACCGCCTTGACCGTGCCACACAGTGTCACTTTACCAAGGCAGAACCGAACGGGAGCAACATTGTGAACCAGGCGCGTGGGTCGGCGACCTGAAGGATGGCCCGGAGCATCCGTGTAAAAACTAGAAGTCAAGGAATGCAAATAGATTGTCGAAGATCGAGGACCTTCGGGATGGGGTCCTACGCCACGCAGAGGTAGGAATCGATCCCGCCCACTTCGAACACCCGGGAGGCAGGAAGGAGAGAATGGGGTTCGGTGACGGGATTATAGAGAGCCATGACTCACGTATAGGGGAATGATAAATATTCGTTGTTACACGAGGAGTCTAACCTAATACTACTGATACCCTTGGCTTATATACATGACACCTTTGTTCCATGCTAGAGGGTGTGGCATAAGATATTAAAGAATTCAGGCGTCGCAAACCAAATTACGTGACCTAAGTACTTCATACACTATCAAACGGATGTTTGTGAAGTCTCAAAACAAATCATGGACTCAATTGCGATAATTGGCTTCTCGTTCAAGCTTCCACAAGATGTCCGCGATGAAGAATCTTTCTGGGATGTGCTACAGCAGAGAAAGAATCTCATGAAAGAGTGGCCGAAGAACCGTGTTAACATCGATGCCTTTTACGACCCAGAGGGAACAATGGCGAATGCGGTATGCGCTTGAGAGGGCAAATTCGTCTTCGTTCTCATGCTAAACTAAGATAGCTCTATTCACGAGGGGGTCATTTCATCAACCAAGACCCGGCGGAATTCGATGCACCATTCTTCTCTATCACTGCCAAGGAAGCTGCTGCTAGTAAGTTCGCTGTCAATGGATCGTATGTTCTTGTTCCTCGGACCTGACAGCAAATAGTGGATCCCCAGCACCGACTGAGTCTTGAAACGACGTTCTGTGCCTTTGAAAATGGTGAGATGATTAAAAATCGAGTATTAACATAGCGCTGACAAGATATCTAGCTGGTATCCCTCTTGAAACTGTCAGGGGCTCGCGGACAGCAGTCTTTGCTGCTTCTATGTCTGATGATTACGCAAGGATGCACGCAAAAGACCCGGACTCAGCTCCTAGGATGGTCATTGTTGGAACACCACCCTCGCTGCTTGCCAATAGAATTAGTTACCACTTCAATCTAACCGGACCGAGTGTGCACATTGATACTGCATGCTCTAGTAGTACGATTGCCGTTGACCTCGCTTGTCAGTCACTACATTGTGGGGACTCAAACCTTGTATGCGAGCTGTGCTTCCCTCTATTTCTCAACTGACCTCGATATCAGGCTGTGGTTGTGGGAGCGAACTTAATCCTAGGCCCTGAAGATTCGATCTTAATGTCTAGTCTAAACTTCTTATCAAAAGACAGCGTTTGTTATAGCTTCGATGATCGTGCCACAGGCTATGGCCGAGGAGAGGGGGTGATATCCTTGATACTAAAGCCGCTCACAGCTGCCGTACGGGATGGTGACATGATAAGAGCAGTCATCAGGTCAACGGGTAAGAATGGCCCCTAGTGGGCTCTTAACTTTTTTCACCCCTATATTCATGGATACTCGATTTGATGAACCAACCCATCCTTCGTTCGTACTTGGAATACGAAAACCGACTCTGTTGGTAGATCTCCGGCCTCTCGCTAACAGGTAATAGGCTCCAACCAAGATGGCCGCACACCCGTTCTCCCCCAGCCCAATGCAAAGTCACAGGAAGATCTTATTCGGCATGTGTATCGGAAGGCTGGTTTAGGTCTAGAATTGACCCATTATTTTGAGGCCCATGGTTAGCTTGCCTTCCTTCGCTTGTAAATCTGTATTAACAACCCCCTTAGGAACAGGGACAAGTGTGGGCGATCCGATTGAGGTGAAAGCGATTGGGAATGCTTTCAAGTCCACCCGCTCGCTAAACAGGCCGCTCTATATGTAAGTAGCAACTAAGGGACTTTAATATGAAAATACTCACAAACTTGGAAAAGAGGATCATTAAAGGCCAATATAGGCCACCTTGAAGCTGCAAGCGGCTTAGCTGCTATTATCAAAGCTGTGATGATTCTAGAGAAGGGAATCATCCCTCCCAATGCGCTGTTTGATAATGTGAATCCTACTATTAGCCTTGGAGAATACAATATCAAGGTACGTTGGTGCAGAATAGCCCAGAATATCATAAACCTAACTGTCATGCAAAGATTCCCACAGAGTGTACACAATGGCCAACTCAAGGACCGCGTCGTGTTTCGGTCAGCTCGTTCGGCTTCGGGGGCTCAAACTGTCATATCATCCTCGACGACGCTTTCCACTATCTTCAATCACGCGGTTTAGATGGAAACCACCGTACCACCGTTTCGACAGGAGTATATTCCCAGGGGATCACGCCATGTAATACATTGAGTAACTACGTAGACGCCAGGAGGGTTGAATGCCTGCCGGCTGAAAAAACCCTCGGGGATCACACCAACAGGCCCCAAAGCAAGTCTGGAGATAAGGTGTCAACTCATTCTCAGATACTCGTTTGGAGTGCATTCGACGAGGGCTCTTTAAAACGCCAACTTACGGCTTACGAGGCCTACTACAAGAGGAGAATTCAGGGCAACCAGTTAATGCTTGACCGCTTAGCCTTTACCTTGGCTAATAGGCGTACTCGTATGGCCTGGCGAGCATTTGCTATCGCTCCACCCGTCTCTAGCGAGACGGATGAATTCTTGTCCTTTAGTAAACCAGTCAGATGTTCTGCTACTCCTAAGCTGGCGTTCGTTTTTACTGGCCAAGGGTCCCAATACGCTAACATGGGAATGGAACTTCTTCGATATCCTGTCTTTCAAACTACTTTGCATCGTGTCGATGCAGAGATAAAGAAACTTGGATCTCAGTGGTCAATATTAGGTACGTCACTATTAAACACGCCTAGGTATAGACAACTGCTGACTTTAATCAGACGAGTTCGAAAATAATTTGAATATCGATCACCCTGAATACTCGCAGGTTCTGTGCACAGCGCTGCAAATTAGCTTAGTCGAGTTCTTGCGAAGCTTTTCAGTGCGTCCGTCAGCGGTTATAGGCCACTCGTCAGGAGAGATCGCCGCTGCGTAAGTATCTCAACTCCATAACTAATTAAATTAGTCTCTAACATAAGCTTTTGAAAGGTATGCCCTAGGTGCGTTATCTCTAGAGTCAGCTTCCAAAGTTGCATTCTACAGAGGGCAATTGGCAGCTAGGCTAAAAAACACATCATCTAGCTCAATGCTTGCAGTAAATCTCCGCGAAGAAAGATTAACAGATTATTTGCTGTCGCTCAAACCGCGGTTTCCGGTAGACCAAGTATGTTTGGCCTGTGTTAACAGTCCCTCCAATATCACCCTGGCTGGCCCAGAAAAGTCCCTTGATTTCATTCGAGAGGAACTCGAGAAGGACGGTATATTTGCCCAAAAATTGAGAACCGGCGTTGCATACCACTCACCCATCATGCAAAAGATTGCAAGTGATTACGAATCATTACTCGGCACCCTTGGCACTGGAGAGACTGTCGACGCATCATTAGCAATGATCTCTTCAATCTCAGCAGAAGTAGTCTCCGCCTCACAGCTTGCCACAGCCCGTTATTGGGTCGAAAATCTGACGTCAACCGTTAGATTCAAGGATGCGATAGCACGCGTACTCCAGCCTGTAAGACAACATAATGCCGGACTAGACTTCACAGTCACAGACTTCGTTGAAATTGGACCGCATTCGACACTCCGTCGCTCAATACTTGATACCATACGTGAAGTCCCTAGCCCTAAGGGAGAGTTAGGCATTCGATACACGCCGACGCTAGTGAGAAATCGATCACCGATAACGACAACATTCGAGGCACTAGGCCGGTTGTTCTGCTTTGGCTACCCGATCACCATAGAGCCACATAACATAACCAAATCCGGAAACACTGTTCAACAAAAGCCGTTGTCTTTACTCGTGGACTGTCCGGAATACCTGTTTGACCACTCGCGAAAGTACTGGGAAGAATCTAGGCTCAGTCGCGACTATCGATTCCGCATGTCTAGACCAAGCGAACTACTCGGGAGACCCTTTTACGATTGGAATCCTCTACAACCCCGATGGAGGAATATAAGCAGTCTAAACTCAATACCCTGGCTTGGAGACCACGAGGTAATACAAGCACGCCCCTGGCTTCTAGTAGTGTTTGCTGATAAACTCTTCCAGATCAGTGGAACTAAGATTTACCCGGCAACGGCTATGCTGCTAATGGCGATTGAGGCAGTCAAACAAATGACTCCATCTTCTCGTCAAATATCCGGTTATTACATCAAGAAAGCGAAGTTTCTGAGTCCAATTGTCGTTCACGATGAAGCAGAAGGAAAAACTGAAACGATGTTACATTTACGCCCTATACAGCAGCCATACGACAAAGAAACAACGTGGTTTGAGATTCAAATCTTCGCATATATAAACGAAAGGTGGTCAGAATGCTTTGGCGCGAAACTACAAGTTCAGTTTTCTGAAGTTGTCGACGACGTTGACGGCGGTACAGAAAACAGTATGTCGAAGCAGCAAGTTTTCGCAGACTATCAACAGGCGTCCAAGTCATGTATACACCCTGTTTCTCGGGAAGACTTCTATAAGTTCTGCCGTAATCATGGCCACAACTACGGTACTTCGTTCCAACTACTAGAAGACATAAGGTGGGATGGCGGAGATGTTGCCGTTGGCCGTATTGACACATCTTCTCCACTGCATCACAACGCTGAAATCATCCACCCCACAGTGCTGGACGCCGCATTACACATATTCCTCGTGCAATCTTCAAACGGCCTATCCCATCCATCGCCCACATTCGTCCCTCGTGAGCTTACGAATGCATGGATCGCATCTTCCGGGTGGCAACGACAACTAACGCCCTCAATTCGGCTGTCGATGACTGCAAAATACAAGCCAGGCGGCTCGGTGTTGGAGGGCGCAGCTTACGCTATTAATCAGGAGGGGACCCCCTTATGGATCCTTCCTAAAGTCGAGCTTTTTTCTTTATCCAGTAATGTCAAAAGCCAGGGCTCTCATGACAGCAATCGGCTGTATAAAATTGATTGGAAGCCGCAGATAAGTCTCCTTAAGCCTATACAATTGCGTCAGTTATGCGATATCGATTGCTTCACGCGGGATGAGGCATCCAGTAAGTCGGAAGATCCCCTTTCCAGTCCCAAGCCCCCATCTCGTCGCCCACGGCCCAAAGCTTTGACATTCATAATATGATAATACACCACTGATACAAGGTAACTTTACTAAAATGCATTACAGTGAGTCATTATTTCGAGAAACTCACATTTACACTCTATATGGCTATACAGAAAACCATGAGTGAGTTGTCAGAGGAAGACCGCGACAATACACCTCCCCATCTGAGACGTTACTTGGCCTGGATGGATCACGTCGTGAAGCAACAGTTTCAAAACACGCTGGGGAAAAAAACAGCTAGTAAAATATTAGACGATGACGAAATAGAGGAACTTCTACAAGAGGTGGAAGTACTATATCCGCCTTGGAAAATGTTCCCAGCCATCGCGCGCAATCTCAAGCCGATTCTTTGTGGGCAGATGGATCCCCTGGAGTTGGTCTTTTCCACTGGCCTAGCGGAGTCTGTTTACGCCGAAGTATTTGATGGGATTTGCGATGCAAGGCTTCATCGATTTCTAGACTTACTCTCTCATGAGAACCCAAATCTTCGGGTTCTAGAAGTAGGCGCAGGAACAGGGCGTGTAACGGGGCACATTATCTCGTTCCTCCTTGAGCAAGAGAGTCGCTACGGGTCAACCAGGTTTGAGGAGTATATTTACACAGATATATCACCAGCGTTTTTCGAACGAGCAGCAGAAAGATTTAATGACGACAGGGTAGTATTCAGCGTGTTCGACTTGGAGAAAGATCCTCTTCAGCAGGGTCTCGAATTGGGAACATATGATCTAGTAATTGCGGGAAGCGTGCTACATGCAACGACCAATCTCACATCAACTCTTGAAAACATTCATAAGCTGATGAAACCCGAGGCAAAGCTTTTGTTTTTAGAGATGGTAGCACCGGAGAAGATTGTCACAAACTTTGGCTTCGGAGTGTTCCCCGGCTGGTGGCTATGTGAAGAAGACTATCGGGCCCTTAGCCCAACTATTTCCGAGAAAAGTTGGGATCACCTTCTTCGAGAAACAGGGTTCACTGGGACAGATGTTGTTTTCAGAGACTACAGGAGTGACACCCCCCATCTAGTCAGCATGATGGTTACAACAGCCATTGAAAAGAATCCACCGTGGGACAGTCCACCCGACCCTAAACTCTTGCTCCTCGTTGTCGACCAAGGCTCGGATGGGCAGGCTAGTCTCGCCGCGTCAATCTCCCGGCATATCTCCCAAGATGACTATTGGACCGCTAAGGTCATTTCCCTGTTCGAATTAGCAGAGTATGAAGACCTAAAAACATCCGACGTGGTTATTTCTTTGTTAGAATTCGAAGCGCCCTTCCTGCGAACCATGTCACCGTCTATCTTCGAAACTCTCAAAAGGTCATTGCTAAAGGTGCAAAATCTGCTTTGGGTCACAGCCACTAGGGCAGACTCTGCGCAGTATGCAGATTACAGTCTCGCAGCCGGATTCCTAAGAAGTATGCGTTTACAAGCTATTGAAAACCACATCGTGTCTCTTGCAATCGAGTCCCAGAGCGGCACCTTTAATGCCGCTCACAACGCTGAGAACATTATATGTGTCCTGGACAAGTCATTTAGGTCTTCATCAACCGAGCTTGAGTTTGTTGTACGTGATGGGCACATTTCAATTGGCAGACTCGCCGAGAATAAGGCTCTCAGTGACGCTGCTCGAGCGCTTGTCTCCCCGCAGCCTAAGATGGGCCCTTGGTTGCCTGGTCCAGCTTTGAAGCTAGCCATGAATACCCCGGGGGATTTAGATAGCTTCTACTTTTTGGAAGACACTACTCATCACAAAACCGAACTCGGAGCCGAAGAAATCGAATTCGAAGCCAAAGCTTGGGGACTTAGTTTTCGCGACTTGTTCGTTGCACTTGGCCGCCTGGAAGAAAGAGAAATGGGGTTTGATTGTGCCGGAGTCATAACAAGAGTAGGAACCGCATGCCAAGGTGATTTCCGACCTGGCGACCCAGTATACGTGAGTAATGTCTCATAAGTTATTTCCTATCATCAGCCCCCCCAAAGGATATTTTCTCAAGGGTAAAAGGGGGAGCAAAGAGCTAGTGGGTGTGATGCACTCGATGACCGCAACCCTTCTCTCCTTTATTGATATCTTAGGCCTGTCATTCACTTACATGTATTTAGGCTGGCGTTTCAGACTGTATGCGTACGTTTCCACGAGCGCATTTCAGTGTAGTGAGCAGGGTTCCCCCAGGCCTCGACTTCGAGACCTGTGTATCGATACTCAGCCCAGGAGCAACCGCATACTATGCGTTAATCGATATTGCCCGCCTTCAAAAAGGCGAAAAGGTTCTCATCCACTCTGCATCTGGTAGCACTGGACAGATGGCCATCTGGATTGCAAAAATGCTTGGAGCCGAAATATTCGCCACAGTAGGGTTTAAAGAAAAGAAACAGTTCTTGGTGGACAAATTCAGCATTCCAGAAGACCATATTTTCTATAGCCGCAATACTACATTTGCGCAAGGGATCATGCGTGTAACAAAAGGTTACGGTATTGATGTGGTATTAAACTCTCTGGCTGGCGACGGCTTACGGGCTTCATGGGAATGCATGGCACCCTACGGGCGCTTTGTTGAAATCGGCAAAGCCGACATTATAGCCGACTCATTGCTGCCAATGTCAGGTTTCAAGAAGAATATCAGCTTCACCGCCGTTGACTTGTTTCATTTGGCGTGTTCGAGGCCGGCCTTGGTTGCCGAGCTGATTGACAAAGTCATGAACCTCGTTGGACGTGGTGTAGTTGAGTGCCCTAGTCCCCTTCATATCTACCCAGTTTCGCAACTTGAAAAGGCATTTAGATTCTTCCAGAGCGGAAAAAACACAGGTCGTATCGTCATTAGCGTGGGACGCGACGATATAGTTCGAAAACACTATCTGGAGCGACCAACGTGGACATTTGACCCGACTGCTTCGTACATCGTCGCTGGTGGGCTCGGCGGTCTCGGAAGAGCCGTTCTAAAATGGATGATCGGAAAGGGTGCAAGGTACCTTATTGTACCATCTCGATCTGGTCCTACGTCTACAGCGGCAAGGGAATTTGTCTCTCAGCTCAAAGGCGTCAGCATTTTCACACCCAAATGCGATGTTGGAAACGCTGCGGCCTTATCTGATATGCTCAAGTCATGTGCAGGTGCGATGCCGCGTATTAGAGGGTGTATAAACGCATCAATGGTCCTACAAGTAAGATAGAGCTACCCTATCTCTAAACATTATAACCGCAGTTCGTTTACTAACAACACTAGGATGCTATATTCCAGAACATGAGCCCGTCTCAATGGGATTTGACCATTAAGTCCAAGGTCCACACATCTTGGAACCTACACCAGCTACTCCCTGAGCCACTCGACTTTTTTGTGCTATTCTCATCCTTATCTGGAGTTTATGGTACCGTCGCGCAAGCAAACTACTCTGCAGGCTGTACTTTTCAAGACGGCCTGGCACGCTACAGGACAGTTCGCGGTCAGAAAGCTATCTCTATCGATATTGGATGGATGAGAAATATCGGCATTATCGCCGAGAGAGAAGATTATCAGCGGCGTAGAGAAACAGAGGCTAACATGGCCCAAATTGAAGACACAGAATTGCTTGCTCTATTGGATTTATACTGTGATCCACAGTCCTCATTCGTCAACTCACCAGATGAGAGCCAAGTTCTCCTTGGCGCGATTACCCCTGCGATGCTTGCCGCACGCGGGCAAGAGACCCCTATTAGTGTCAGGCGGCCTCTGCTCTCTGGCTTCTCACAGATTCGGGGTGACAATCGAGACGCTACTGATACTACCGGCACACATTCGGGACGATCTGCTAATCCTACTTCGCTCTTCAGAAATGCACCAACACCCGATGAGCGTAAAGAGGTCGTCGTGCATGCGCTCAAAGCGAAACTAGCACGAGCGCTATTCACCACGCCCGAGGAGATAGAGGAAACCAGAACGCTACCGGATTACGGTGTTGATTCGCTATTAGCCGTCGAACTTCGCAACTTCATCCTTAACGACTTCCATGCAAGTGTCACCGTCTTCGATATCATGGGCGGTGCAACAATATCAGCTGTAGGAGAGTTGGTAGTTGAGAGAAGTGAACTTGGAGAACAATCTTAACATAGCGAGTTGTAATAGCTGAGACACGTAGATGAGTTACGTTAAGTTAAATCTCTGTTTCATATATTAGGTTATTGCCCTAGAGCGAATACTTATGTAAACTCATTCAAGTTAGCATCGTCACGCAATTAGTTAGAAGCAGAACATTATGAAAACTTCAGATGTTATAGGGGCCCGCGATATTTTCAACCATAGCCTCAATCTTAGGCTCTTTGGCTTTTATTATATGCGATGTGCTAAACGTAGCTGTAGACAGACGTATGAGCTAACTCCAGTTCAGATATTTAGGAGCTTGCAATTAGGATTACCAATGCAACTACCCCTCGGCCCATTGATGCACCCCATGCGAAACCTTTCGATAAGTTCAATCCGCATAACTCCATTCTCCAACCATGCCCAGCCTCATAGCTTCATAATAGCCAGTGTGTCATTTGCTTCTTCGTGTTCGTCATCGCTATCTCCATCCAGGGAGCGCAAGATGTGGTGGTTAGTACGTAGATGAGCCTTGGCGTGGAAACCGCCAATCAATACTCCAACAACGAAACATTATCAGAAATCCAGTCGCAGCAATCACGCGGCCTAAACATGCAGCAGTCTTGGCCCCTCCCACAAAGCCCATTCGCCCGGCCTTCACAGCCGCTATAATACATGTTAGTTGACATACCTAAAGACCTCGATAATCGTATCTCACCAGCCATGTTGTGTAGGGCCCTCGGGGGTCAGAAGAGTTTCATCACTGCTAGACCATGCGGTAGGACTAATACCCCTGGTGCTGCTAGCATATGTGACGCTACTAGAACGTGAGAATTCGCCAGAAATGGAATCGGTATCAGAATACGAGACTATGTTTGCATGTGGACCTCCGCGAACATGCAAAGCGCGGCCAGAAAGTGAAATATCGAGAGGGCGTGAGGCGTATGTCGGATCATAATTCCCTCTTAGATTTCGATATATTAGTGAAGAGAAGAGAAAAGACAAAATAACAGAGTATAAAGAAAATCAGCGTGGAGCGCACTCTAAAGTAGCATATTCTTCTAAATTTTTCTGTCGGTAATTAGGACTCCAGCCAGCCCCCGACGCTATGACTTGCCCAAGGAAATTCCTGTCGTCTGTCAGATTGTCTCGGTTGCATATTCTAGGTGGTATCACTGCCTACTCTCGATCCGGGCCAACCGGTTCGTCAACATAGAACACAGTTCCATCAGAATCCACGAGACGCCAGCTCTCCCCCGTCATCCCTAAGCTCTCAGGGGTTTCGTCTCTACCGAAATATGGGGCAGCCTCTCGACGAATGGAATATGGCGAATGGGACGTTCGCGGGCCATTCATGTTCATTAAGTAGTCTGGAGGGGCATTCTGATGGCTTGGCCGAGGAGAGGGCCGAGAAGGAGAGGGCCGAGAAGGAGAGGGCCGAGAAGGAGAGGGCCGAGAAGGAGAGGGCCGAGAAGGAGAGGGCCTAGAAGGAGAGGGCCTAGAAACGGCGTTCCTCCTCCGGATGTTCGACGGAGGCCTATAAGTAGTCGAAGCTGAACGGCTGGGGTTCGGCCCTCGAGTATCCGCAGACCACGTAACATGTGGCATAATAAGCTGAATTAGTTATAGACTGCGCGGTATTATAGTGTTATGGGGTTCTTTTTAAGGTCTGGAGGTATTAGAAAAGATAAACGAAGTGTGCGACGCAGTGAATTTATGATCCACCTCCGGAGTTGGCGACCAGCGGTCGAAGCAAACGTTCATAGAATTACGGCTAGTGCCGAGGACGGCCGCGGGAGTTAAGCGCAGAGTGCCGGACATTATTGGCGGCATGGAAGACGTTTCACCACCCCTTACATTCCATCATAGCCAACGCCGAGGCTGGTTTAGGTGTAGGACGAAGGTTAATCGCGACCAACGCCACCCTCAAGGGGCAAGACAGAGAACTGAACACCTACTACATTTCGCATACCTAAAATAGATTGTTTCAGCATCGTTTTGTATGTTTCTCCCCGTATTATACATCCCTTTGAGTAACACACCGAGTCGTTATCTACCCCAGATATCTCCCTTATCAGCGCACGGGACGTGGGCAAATGAGACATGGAGAAACAATCAGGCACTACTCGAGGCTGTGACACCAAAAACCGGCAATCCCCATAACGGCTCAAAAAATCGCTAGTAACTCGACTCTAGAATGAGGACCAGAGAAGAGAATTGTTTTTTTATCAGGCGAACAATGAATACGCCATTGCTCCCACTCCTCCGAGTTCGGCCTTCTACGCCTCAGTCTCCCGTCATCTTCAAGTTCAGTTTCTAAAGTTAGCTGCCGTCAGAAAGTCACTGCCCTAACGATCTTACGTGTAAGCTACCCTAAATATGCCATCTCTCGTGTCCCGAAATTCATATTATGCCAGGTGCCGCAGACGCACTCGGAGCCGGCGGTCTTACCATTACGTCTATGTACAAGCTTAGTCACGTGTTTTCACACTCCTTGACTAAGAAATTTCTATAGATGTCAGCAGATCAAGTAGAGCTCGATGAAGCTATTCTCAGATACAAAAAAAACTAGATTATGAATAGGAGCGTGCGACAAGATGGTCGTTATGAGCATGTGCTTCCTACCCCAAGACCTGGCGTATTTTCTAATCCTATAGAACTATAATACGCGGCATAAGCTACCCAATTCAGCCCCCATTTGCTGCGTTTGCATCTACCACTCGGGCACCCTTGAAAACCGAGCTCGCATTCTTGCCCGAAAACCTCCAGTGGAACATGATGGGATTTTAGAGAAGCAAGGATGTTGACATTCCTACCTTGTGCTACTTCCTAGCCATTTTGGATATTCTTATGATTCGCTGAATCGATGGCGAAGTAGTTACACATGAAAACAAAAAAAGAATTCTCATAGCCTATGCCGTCACCTAGGCTTATGATGACAACCCTTCTTGTTTTCCAACTTAGTCTATGGCTGTGCGTCGCCGGCGGATATAGTTTGACAGAACACTGATATAGGGATATGTCTGTGTTTATTCGTATCCCATGATCAATAATCCGAAGTCCTGCTCAGCGAAGGACATTCTTGTTGTTGTGCTGGGTGTTGCCTGAGAATATATTCTGTTTTCCGTTTGATCGCGCCGCAAGCCCAAGGAGGCAAAATTGTTTGTGTAGTTTCGTCTCACTAGAGTCCTTATCATCCATAGTATGGAAGCCATTAACTCCTTTAGTCGATACGACGTCGTGCCAATACGAGAACGCGTAATCACATGACACTCCCTCGATATAATGCGCCCTTCCGTAACATATAGCTAGTGGATGTTAAACAATCAAGGTTGTGTATAATTGACTTATTGCACGAGCTAGCATGACCGCTGAAGAGAGCGTTGCACCAAGGCCCTTAGTTTGATAAGTTTTTATTACACACCAAACTACAGTTTTGCTATCATGCTGATAAACTAAGCCCAAGGAATATCTTTCTCCAAGGGAGGTTGGGCTCACATGCATAAGGGTCGCTAGTAGTTAGCAGGTGTTATTGAGGTACTCGCAGCTTGCGATGATTTATGCTCAGGGGTAGTTCTTTCGTATCCGATCCGACTTGTTCCTTATAACGTCTATTTCGTTGCATTAAGCTGCTTCTGAAGAAGCCACACCAGTGGGCCTTCGGGCACATCCTCACGATCCATAATAACTTCTACCATCTTGAATCCTTCGATATTCTTGAATGCGTCGGTCTCCAATAAGTCCTGCACTTCCCCTAATGTTTTGACTTTAGCTGTGAAAGTGTCTTCCTTGGCGCCGAAGAAGGCAGGCGCTTGCAGATATCTCCAGGACGCTACATCGTTGTATCCTTGCTTCAAACCGTGGATAACCCTCTCGATTGTGTAACCATCGTTGTTGATCAAAACGACTGTGACATTGAGATTATGGCGAATGATGGTTCCCAATTCCTGCGCTGTCATCTGGAAACTGCCGTCGCCGATGAACAGTATCGTACGAGCATTCTTAATGCCATGGTACTGAGAAGCCGCTATCAATTCACGCTGCGCTAGGGCAGCGCCTTGAGCGGCGCCTACCATGTACCCGATAGAAAGCCAGGTGACGGGTAGAAACGTGCGCACGTGCTTTGGAAGAGGGATATCACGGCACCCGTGACCGGCACTGCCCGTTTCTCCAAGAACAATGTCGCCCTCTTGAACTAGTGTTGAAACCATAGGCCAGAATGAGGCTTGAGTAATAGGCATATCCTTGAGTACCTCGGAATAACTAATCGGAGGGGGCCGTGATAGCTTATCGTATGATGGATAATCCCAGACCCTCGAGGTATCAATCTTCTTCACAAGCTGGTCCACCGCAAGTAGAGCGGGGATGTCGCGGAAGGTCTTATCTCCGATTCTAATCTCGTTATGGGTGATGTGAATGGCGGTCTCGGCTTTGGGTACGCTTGTTTTGCTATAGCTGTTGGTTGTGCTGAAATGAGGACCAAAGCAAAAAACAAGGTCAGACTCGCTCACAAATGTATCGGCAGCGGGTGTATCAAAACGGCCCCGATAGATACCAAAAACGTTCGGCATCGTTTCATCAAGGAGGCCCCAGCCGAAGGCGGTAGTGAAGCTAGCCCATCCAGTAAGGTAAACTAATTTCTGAACGAGTTCCACAATACCGAGAGCCCTAGTTTCTCCGTCAACCAAGATGACGGGCTGTTTAGCCTTATAAATCCTCTCTAAAATCTGTTCTATTACGCTATCACTATAAGCAGACGGCTCTGCTGTAGGAAGGCGGATTTCAGATCGGAGCGGTTCTGCTGAAACCGGTGCCGAGACCATATCCACTGGAACTTGGATGTATACGGGTCGGCTGTGTAGTAAGCACTGCCTCAACGCATGATCGATAAGTTCGGGGCTTGTACGGGGATCTTTAAGGTCAACCTGTGCGACGGTGACAGGGACGGCCATCTGGGCAAAACGGCCGAATTCTCCGTCATTGAAGGTGTGATGAACCAATCGCCGTTCGTCTTGTGTGGGGCGATCCGGGGTTCCGACGATATGCACGACGGCTGCACGCTCGGCATAGGCACCGGCTATCGCGTTGATAGCCGACAGCTCACCAACGCCGAAGGTGGTGATAAGAGCGCCAACTCCCTTGATGCGGGCGTATCCGTCGGCTGCATAACCGGCGTTCAACTCATTCGCATTGCCAACCCACTGTAGGCCGGCCGGTTCGACATAATCCAGAAGGGTAAGGTTGAAATCGCCGGGCACACCGTGGATGGCGCCAATGCCGAGCTGTTTAAGCCGGGCGAAGAGATACTCGGCAAGTTTAACAGTTTCCGACATTGTGTTGGATTCCGAGTCTATCTAAATGAGGCGGGATTGGAAAATTAAATGATTGGTTCTACAAGTAATGATTTGTGAAACAACTGGGTATCAAAGATGTTGGTTAGAAAAGGTGACATTCACAATTGTTGGATGGTGGACGTGGTCAAATATAGAGGTAGTTACCTAGCTTCACAAGATGGTCACAAGATAGGCAGGTGTTGACGTTAGGTAAGTCTTTACCTGATAAACTACCACATATTTAAGTACTTAAGTAGATACTTGCAACTAGTACTTACAACTAGTTCAAATTTAGGCCTTGTCTAGCCGTCCTTGTCCGCCGGAATCGGGTCTACGTACCGAGCCGACCGAAAGATTCACCATCTAACCTAGGTATTACTTGCATTATACGTGGGGTTGTTCTTGGGCCATTCAATTTACTATGTAGAATTCTCAATTTCAATCTACAGTACCCAGGCACCTGACCTATCACTTCCGACCCTTACCCAGTGTCACAGCCGCGAGCCTGTAAATCCACCAGTGAACCCCTCTAGGCCAGTGGGTACCCGTCAACTGCCCGCACTCTTTCGGCGACCCCCGGCCAAATGCGGGGTTGCCCAGCGTTGATTGGTCACACGCTATCTACCAAAGTACCTATTTAGGTAATGAGAAACATCAAGAGAGAAACTTGGTGATCAATAGGTTCTCTATTATAAAACATAAAAACTGCTTCTTCAATCGTGGCATTGTTTGAAAGTTCTAGTTAGGAGGAGTGCCGTCAGTATAGTAGTCAATCGCCTCCACTAGTATCTCGCCTTTTCGAAAGAAGAGGAAGGCGGGGTTAATTGTCAATACAAACCTCAAAACTTACTAATCCCGTATAGTACGTCCCTGCCTAGAATATCGAGCTGTTATTGAATTAATGTGTAAAGCAAGAGTTAAAAATCTAAAGTCTAGTTTTTATGTCCATGACCCCCGTTCAGCCGTATACTATAGGTGGTTGATTGGCTGACAGGGTTATGCTGGTCGCTTTAACACCAAGAAAGCAGATATTCTCATGTGGACGCGACATGGCATATGAAACCACCCAAGCCTGCCAGCCCTTCCACCGAAAAGGAAGATATGTACAACAACAGTGTATGAAATGCTAGACAAACCAAACACCAGAGTACACATGGCAGTCGAATTTCTCCGTTGACCCAGCCTCTTGGGCCTGTGTTACTCGTTGTTTGTTCAAGTTGGCTTCCTTTCGGAGAATTTAGCCACGCTCCATGCCATCGTTCTTGGTGTGATACTATAGAGTTATAATGTGTGTTGTACAAGGAAGCAGGGAAATGGGGAGAAGGGCATGGACAATGTTTGCTCGGAAGGAGAAGGCCCTAAGGCGGGTGCGCTTTCGCTAAGAATCAACCAACTCGTTTAGCTTTGTATTTAGTATCTATGGTTTTTTGCGACATTCTATACGATTTATCGGTCCAAAGCCAAGGAAATATATGCTTGCTAAAGTTTTCACGAAATGAATCGTCCTTAATAGCCCCTTTATCCCTCTGGCGTGCTCGCAATCAATATACTTCAGTACACACACATATTCACCCCTGACTACCCTGATCAGCCCCCTCAGCTGGTTAGTTTAATCACTTGGTCCTAGGTGTCGTCTTTCTTACCGCCATGCAATCCTTTTAATTTAATCCGTGTTTTTCCAAGCTCGAGGAGGCAATTAGGGAATTCTCTCCTAATAAGCGTAATTAAACACTACAATTGCGACTACTGGGGCTTCAACAATTATAGAGAAGGTGTAACCATGATTCAATGATCTTATGAGATGAGGACAGCACACGCCTTAAACAAAGTTCATCAAGAAGTCGCAGAGTTGGCGACCGACGGAATCATTCACGAGGTAGATGAATAAACTAGTAGCAGGACAAATAATATCATCGTATTTTATGCCCTTTTAAGGGGTAGTAAATACCAAAAGTTTGGTAGTGAACGAATTGCAGGTATCCAAAAAATAAAGTGTAGCTTTGTGGGTAAAGAGGGTCGGTCCGCTCATACTTCATATCCCATTCCTTCATGTCAAATTCCCAAGCTCAGCGGAGCGCAAGGCCGCCTCCGACCCGTCTAGGGAACAAGAGGCTCTGGTACCCCAAAAATAACCCCCCTGGTTCATCCATGCCCCCACAACCTCACAGCGGCCCCATGCTAGATGGGCGATGCAGCGATAGATCCGCGAAGCTTAGAAGTTCTTCGCGATATTCTCTTTATTCTGGGGCTTCTTCAACTTGTTCGGTTCACCCCCCTGTGCGGAACCTGAAGCTTTGGACTGTTCATTCTGTTTGTACGGATATCCGTAGGGAGGCACGTATCCCCCTTTACCCTTGTTTTCCTCGTCCTTCTTCTGCTTCTTTTGGAGGGGCATATTGATTTTTTCTGCTGTGTGGGCGAGCGCGGAAGGCGAGAGATTGCGTTCTTCAGTGGTAGCTTATCGAAGACCTTCAACTTATTGGGGTGGGGATGAGCTCTGATGTGAAAAACAATCAAAAGACGAGGCAGATGCTCGTCAGTTTTGATTCCTTTTATAATAATTTCGTCCTGGCACAGGATATGGCGACGACAAATTTCTACCATCAGGTTGGTGATACAAAATGTCTTTGCGGAACCAAAACCTTTGTGAAAGTTTGTCCCACCAGCTTTTCCCTCCCTTCGCCTCCTTCTCCTCGACTACCAATGCCCTCGTATCAGCCCTCATGACTATTAACCTCGTGGCCCCTCGACCCAAACATGAATAAAATGGTCCTTTGTCTACAGTACAGTGAGTCACCTGCCACCAGGGAATATCCCGTATGTTGATGTTTTCACCGGAATGTGGAATGGAAAAGTTGCCTCGTGATGATGTTATTAGCAGTTTGCTGTTGTTATGGTATTTCCCAGACGTGGTGCTACCACTCTTAGGACATCGACCCAAATGGACTCCAAAGCGCGTTTTATTGATTATGCCTCCATTTTGAATCAGCACTGTTTACTCTATACCCCTCTCTGGTGTTGCATGCGCTGTTCATATCCCAGCATCCTTATCAGACAAGACCAGAAAACGATCCTTCTGCCGGTGAGTGCATTTACTCCTTCCCCCAATGACTCGTCGCCGTTGCCACACCCCGCATTACTAATAACGACAGCTCTTCGGGTTATCACCTCGGGCAGTGTCATCTAGCTATGCATAGTTACTTAGATACAAAGAGGAGGGATATGATACTCGTGTAGTCAAATGGGATATTAGTAGCCAATTCCATATCTTGGCAAGAGAGAAACAAAGGCTGATACTAGACTACATACCTGCCCGTGCTAAATATCGCAATCAATAGAAAACTACCGAGAGTTTCACGAGATAGATATAGGGGTAAGAAGATGAAACAGAATGTGGAATTTAGTTGTATCATATTTATATCTGTGATCACACCAACGACAAAAGGAAAAAGAAAAAAAGAAAAGAACACACACACAAGGATGTCACAGGAAGCCTAGGGTTTAGTATCTTGGCTATCGCCGAAGTTTGTCACCCTACACATGTGGCTGCCCTAGTTGAGATGGCAACATTATCCTAGCCACTGTATTTATAGCAGCGATTTTAGGGATATTAGGTTTGAGTATCAGCAAATATGTTTGCCATTTTTTGAAAGAGGTCCCGTAACAAACTTATTTGTTCAAATCTACTAACATCTTATGACATCCCTTTTAGCCGCCAGCGTCCACTTCAGTCTTCCTATGTGTGAAGCTCCTCCCGAGGGGCTGTTGAGGCGTGTAGGGTTTGCTCGCGGGAGGAATAGGAATAGAAACATCTTCCCGCTTAGCATGAGTGTTGACGCCCCTCCTCCCGGGACGAGTGTATTCTCACGAGACCAACTTATACAAGTGCCACGTAGAAGTGGGTATGACATATATATCTATTTCCATTAGGGAATTAACAGCGTCGCTTTCCCGTGACAGGAAGAAATACCAATAAATTTAAGTAGACTCTGACTGGGTAGATCAGGATGTTGAAGTAGTAGGTATATGAGTGGTTCAGTTGATTGACTTGGTAACTAACTAGACAGGTAGGTGGGAAGACCTCTTATATACACCATTTGCCCCTATTCGTAGATTAACGTGACAGTGACTCCTTGACCCCTTATACTTTCGACACAGGACACCACGAGGAAACCGATTTTCGGTAAGAGACGAGTTCGGTGAGTGGCAATAGTCATTGATATAAATAATTAGTGCCAACGGATTAGGAAGAGTAGACCGATTTCAAAGAAAGATACATGAGGTCAAAAAAAGAGAATTAAAGATATATATCCTTATTACTCCGCATAGAGACGAGGCGGCTAGAGTATAGAAAGTCTAACTTGCAAGTGGCTATTATGAGCGGCGGCTGGTTGATCGGTATCACACTGACCCAATTTACGGCTTAGCATGGCATGAAAACAAGTGCGGACTCTACAAATAGGGCCTTTCCATACGGGGATACCGAGCTGAAAGTTCATCATAGAATGAGAAACTTGAGTATCAAGATATAATGATAAGTAGTGGCTATTAATCATCTTCGAAGCGCCCTGCCTAAGCAGGGAATACCTATAAGTACTATTCAAAATGGATAGACCTAGGAAATCATTCGATATACCACGTAAGAGATAGGAACAGGCATCGCATCATATATATAAGGAGGTCCTCCCAGCTTATTTACGAGACGCTCATACACAGTAGCATATCATGATTGAAATGGATTGATATATAGGTGTGTACCCGGCATGAGACGTCTTCGCTCCAACATCGCCATACTGCCTTGACACTTCATTCGATTGAAATAAACCTTGTGGGACAGTAGTAACATCCTGTACGTCTCAAACTAGATCGAATATACGCTTACACTCAACCGCAACAAGACGATTTTGATTTAGTCAAGTTCCCCTACTAGCATACGCATGCATCACATTCGGCCACGTGACAAGAAAGCAATGTGATTAGATTCACCATATTCACCCATAATCGGTAGAGGTATAGACTACATAATAGCGCTCATAAGAGAGCGGGCGCTTTAAGTTACAGTATTCATGAGATTCGTTTGATCCACCCTTATAGCTATGGATGGGGAAAACAATTCATCTTGACCGATGCGCCAAGGACCAACGGGAATTCCCGGCGGCCTTATATCACTATCGTCTTTCCCGTACTCGTTTACCGGATCGACCCTTGACCGTTGTTCAATCGTGCGTCTCATATTTCGCCACCATCCATCGTAAACCGCACCCTTCATGACCCTAGGAAATATAGCGTAGAACCAGTGTATAGCTCGAGAGTAGGCCGCCAACGTCCGATCAACGAAAGCTAACCACATTTGAGTATTAAACTCGATTAGAGTACAATAGTAGCAAAGAAAATAAAAGCATCCAAACCACCGGGCCAACCAAAGCAATAAAACACACAGACTAGGTAGTAATTGGGCATATTGTCGCGTTTCGTGGGTGTTAGGCTGAGTTGCGCAGTTATACCCCAGAAGGCAGGACAGCATGACAAGGCCATCGAGCCGTTTATCAAGACCTTGAGTATCACCGCCACCCAAGACGTCGCTTAATATTCGCAGGGTGGTACTAATATAGAAGCAAATGTCGTATTGTTTGTTTTAGCCCTTTCCATATAATCATGTTGACTAAATTGGAAGTCGGAGCATGAGAGCAAGCGCGAAACTCAAGGCTAACCCGGTAGTTATGTTATTCGTATTGTGGAATATAGGAAGATCAACGAGAGCCAGCGGCTCCATATATCAAATGAAAGTGGTATCAAGTCGTAAGCCTTCAACGCCACGCCATATCGAATAATGGGAAATAGTGGAAGTTGTTGTATACATCGAGTAGAAAGCCTCATGACATTCTCATGCCGGCACGAGTGTCCTACCAGCCTTTCTTTCTTGCAAATCGTTTGTTTAGTAGAGCCAAAACTTTTGTGACGTTGAACTGCACGTATTCAAGATCAAGGTCATCTTGGTTGTCCTTCTGCATTTCGAGTAGGTCGTCAAGCTTCAGGTCAAGCTCAAGTAATCCTCGGGTGCGTCCTATTCTTGTTAGCTTTGGGTAGAGATGGAGGACTTCACTGGCTGCCTTACCTTTGTAGTGCAAGGAGATGACAAATGTGCCCGGCAGAGGACTGGCAAAATTGAAGTAGATGTTCGCTCTCCTATTATCAGGAACATTGCTCTTCTGAATTACGCCTTCTTTCTCTAGCTGCTGGTGTGTGAACTTGTAGGGCCCCAATACTTGGTGCTTTTGCTGCTTTCGCCGTGTGCCTTCTGACTGGCTTCGCACGTTGTGCAAATAGCTCTTATAGGTCTCAAGTTGGCCCACAAGGTAAGCGTTATGGTCTCGAATCGTTTTATAGACGTCATCAAGTTTCTGGGTCTCCTGGTGGACACCTTCCTTAAGCGAACCGAGGTGGGACAACTCTTGCTCAACTTCGTCACGAAGGGAGCCAAACTGATCGGATTTGTTGATAGATCCCATTTCTTGAAGCTGACTGAGCAGCTCCATTGCTCGAATGCCTTTGCGCACCATGACTGCGTCGTTACGAGATGTGGCAGCGGCATCGGCGATTTTTTCTAACCGCAAGGGCTTCCGTGCAACGGCACTGTGTTGGGGGATGGACCGAATGATTTGCACGAAGATATTCTTGGCCTCCAGGAAGAAAATTTCTTCCTGCGTGATATCCATGTTCTGCGTCATATTCTCAAACGTCTGCTCCCAGCGACTGAAGAGGGGTAGGTTAATAGCCCTATTCTCTTTCCTTGGAACTTGCGCCGGAGCATGTCCTAACTCCGACATAATCAGAGCCAGATGTGAATTCTCATCCTTGCAGAGTTCCGCGCTGTGTTTCTCAATGAGACTGTGCATGGCGTATATCTCATTGAGAGTGATAGAAAGCTCCAGATTATTCTTGGTGAGCGCAACATATTTGTCCATCTCCAAAGTTTCGTAAAAGTCTTGCACTTCGCAAAGGTCTAGCATGAACTTGTTGACGCGATCCTTGTTTTGCTGGATAAATGGAGACAGCTTGGCCATGTACGGTTCCTTCGCGTACGACGGCTTGTTGGCAAGATTCTGGAGCATCTTGGCAATCAGAGTTAGTGTGCGTCGTGGTCTTTCGGCGGGCATTCCATCGATAAGCATATACGACTTAGGCGTGACGATAGCCGGATTGATGAATCGGAGGAAGAAAAAGCCTCCAATCAACGTGCAAATAACTTGATCGTTTGCTTCGGGGTACTTCCGCTTCGTTAAGCTTCGGATTTGCTTGCAAATCCACCGAATACCATATGGCGCTTCCTCTAGTCCCTCGATGATCGTTGCTAAGAATCCATTCGCGAGTTCGGTTAGCATAGTTAGGCGTGGCTCGATGATGGCCTGTACTTGAGGGTTCTCAGCGGCTTGTTCCCCAGTAATACCCTTTGGCAATGAAGGGGGTAGGCTCCCGGTATCCTCCTCGATCTGCTGGCACATGCGTTCATACACCTTGAGAGGGTTGATTTCTAGGTCTAGGTCTTGCAGTTCGATGAGGCTGTTGATCCTATCAGCTAATACCGTCCGCAAGAAACTCTGGCCAGGTCCACGCCTAGTGTATGTAGTCATCATTCGAGAGACGGGAGTGTTAGCACGGAGAAGGGACGAATATTCAGGAGTCGTATCGAATTGATAGGTTAATACAGACTAGCACCTAATATTAGAATCGAAGACAAAAGTATTGGCGATGGTTGTTGGCTTACCTGGAACATTGTCAAAAGCAAATGTTCTTCACGGCTCTCGTACTGGTTACCGTAAACAGTAAACATGACGGTTTGAAGTAGAGAATCAATCTCTGCCATCGATACGAGTCTGCAGAGATGTGCGATGTGTTTCGGTTCGGTTTGCAACAAGAACAAGAGATTGCCGTATTTCTGTGTCTTCTCATCGTTGGGAAATGCTCCCTCCTCTAGTTCTAGAGCATCCTCAAGATGACTAGCCACCTCATTTTGCTAATTCACGGTCAATGGCTGTCAAGGACTCGAGGGTATGGTGGCTTACCTCCTCTAAAGCCATGCGATTTTGGATTAATAGCGCGATACGCGAGTCTAGATACCGCACATCTTTCTCAAGAACGAAATTCTTCTTAGACTGCGAGGAAATCTTGGACTTCAGGTCTCGGAGCACCTTCTGTGCTATATTTTATCGTTAGAAACCCTTCTCAAGTATTTGTAGGCGAGTAGTCTCACCTTTTGCTAATTCATCATCGATTTCAAGCTCCGTTTCATTCGCAGACATGGACATGTATAATGCGGACATAGAATACCTCTTGCTCTGCCGCGCCGACCGTGTACCATCATACGAGGACATGGTGTTTTGACGCGAGATGGGCTGGAAGGACGAGGAAGAGGCCGTAGAGGCCCTCGACGGTGTTTGTAGCATGACTGACATGTTCAGAAGTCGAGTCTATTACTTTGGTCTGTTCGTGATCCAAGATCACCGCCGTCTACTGTATACGATGTGCGCAAAACGACAGTCGACGGGTACGCCGTATGCCTAGGCCGGGAATGTGAATAAGGAGCGTAATTGATAGCCTACTTGGATCGCGATGGAGGAAGTAATCGTGGCGAAAGTCGCTGATTATAATGGGATATAATTATGCTGAAGATGAGATCGAAATTGACGCTAACGCCGAGTAGGAGCTGATTGAAAGGCGACAAAGATGCAGGTGTCCGTGCTGTAAAATGACTCCTCCTGGATCAGGGGTGTGGAATGAACGACGGGTCGAGTTCTCAAGGGTCGAGGTCGGCACGAGCCAGCGAGCGCCACGAGGAGAACGTGGATATACTGGAATGGCCTGTACCGCAATGGTGAACACGGTTGACTCGGGTTGCCCGGCGGAAGGCTTCTGACGCTGTAGCCGGTCGGTGGAGCGCGGGAGACAAATGTCGTAGATAGAGAAACGAGAACAAGTAGAACGTCGACAAATAATGACATGCGTTTACGCAAAGACGGCTTTGCTATATAGTCAGGTGGTAACAGATAATAGAATGGTCGCTGTGGCGGTGGCCAAAGGCTAAAATGATGACGATGCGGATTATGCAATTGAATTGATAAAGCCCACGACCGGATGGCCGATTGTTCGTATTCCTGGCTTGACTTCGAAGTCGTTGTTAGAAGAGGGGGGGAATCCAAGTGAGGGGGGTTATAGTTATGGTTTAAGGTGTGTGATTTTGGAAAAGGTGTGTGGGCGCGCGCAAGCACTAAATTTCTAGCAGGTCGCTGTCTTTCTCTCTCTTTGTTGCTTTCGTTTATGATGGTCTTCGATGATGTCGTCGAATTCGTCTCTCCGTCGAGACACAAGACACAGGTCTCGCTCTCGCGGGCGGTGAAATGTCGCACGAGTTGGATACCCAAAGGTAGTTTTGAGATGGAGGGACTAAAACGGGGGAAAGGGAGGACAAGAATAAGAAGAAACACGACGGATAAAATCGACAGGGTTCAGGGGATGATTGGGGGGGGGGGGGGGGGGGGGGGGGGGGGGGGGGGGGGGGGGTGTGGGCGAGATGGGATGGGATGTGGGACAGGCTTGGCTTGGACAGGATGAGGATGAGGATGAGGGTGAGGGCGAGAGTGCACGCACGATGGTCGGCGGATAGCGTAGTGTGTAGTGTAGGTACATTGGATAGGAGCTGGGAGGCACCTAGGTATGTAGGTCAGAGGTATCTATCTACTACTATGTGATAAGAGTTAGTGGGTGTACGGGTTGGTCTGGGCTGAGTAGGCACCGCTAATTACCTAGGTAAGCGCCTAACTACAGCCATCCATCTAGGGTTATAGGGGTATGAAGGTGTGCACTAATTTGTATTTTGACTGTACTATATTCTAGCTACATTCTCAGTACTTCTTGTGGTTGGCACTTACAGTCAATAGAGGTAGTAACCTCGTACCTGTGCACTTAGAAGCTTCAAGTTGTGACAGTACCTATTACCACTAATAAATGCACATGTATGTAACAATGTTTAGAGAATGCTATATACTAGTAGTGACTCTCAATTGTGTAATAATTTCTTCGTTACTTTGTGTTTTTATTTTATTTTCTTCTCTCAATTTCGATCATGGTTAAATTTCCTACTTTGAGAAGAAGTGATTTTGTGTACATGCAACTAAAGACGACTGATACCAGAGATAAATGAATCGCAACCAATGCGAGACAAGGGGCTAATTAAGCGGTCCTAGACAATCTAGACACACTAGATACATACATACAATACCTCGTGAGTTACCCGAGCAGGCAGGTAATGAATGTTCAGAGTCATGGACGGGATACATGCGAGTTTAATTTTTTTTTTGTTTTACAAACATGAACGTATTACAGATGGTGGTATATGAAGGCTCTGCGTGGCTGCAATCGCCCCCGCTACCGATATTGCCCTCTACCCACATCCTCTCAACGGGAATGATTGTGATGAGGTGCGTTCATTGTGTTGCATTCCGGTTTGAATAGATGGGGCGCCGGATGGATCAAGGCGGCGGAAAACCGGGTATCGATTGGGCGCAAGAGATGGGAATGGGACGATGAGAAACAAGCCAACCCGTTTCGGAGTAATCGAGAAGAATGCAATCCACAGGCTGAGGGGGCCAGATGGGTGAATGGATGGACGTATGCCTCATCGAGAGATGCGATGGGCATTGGCATACGCAACCTACCACTTTGTCACTTTGTGCCGAATTCTTTTCCCCTTTGCAATACTACCTGCCTTGTAAAAGGCAGTGGACTCGCCGACGGGTTGGATTATGGAATTGTGGATGACTCGTCAATCCCGAGCATCCTACCTGCGATGCAGCTCTCCCTGAGCACAGCCTGACGACTCCTCCCAGCCTTCCGCCAGGATCGCTCGCTCGGTACTTGAGAGAAGGAATAGCGAAACGAAATCGAAGCATTCCAGAGCCCTTGGGCAGGGTACATAATTAACTTCAATTCCAGCAAGCATCTTCCTGAAACAGTTAGCACCATACCTATACGTGGTTAGATACAGACACTACATCAATAACTTCCTTGCACATGACGTTTAATACCCACATAAGTTTGTTGAAACCGAAGGGTTATCAACAAAAACATCGAAGGTAGGCAGTACCTCACAGCACTGCACGTGGTACGCCAGGTACTACTAGTAAGGTTAGGTACTGAGATATATGATTAACGCTAGTTCTAGTCAGGTAGCCGGGCATCATACACACAAATAATTAGTGTACTCACATTTGCTCGTTCGTATTCAACCAAATCAACCGAGATCCTTCACTTGGACTATAGTATGTATCCTCGAGGCGGGAAGTAGTGTAAGACGCATTCTGAAACAATAACCTGCCGGTAACGATCATGATGTTGATGATCGAGATATAAATATCTATCGACATGCCTTGTCTTTACTTACATAGTAATGTAGTATACGGACATCCCCAAATATCGTTATTGTCGAGTTTGGGTAAAATACTTGTATACCTTGTGTAGGTAGTGCTATTGTATGCACACTACACTCCAGTTTAGCGCGGGCCCCGATCATCGTACAGTCTAATTTAGAAGGGTTTAAATCCCCGTCCCTGGATTTCACATCGTCGAGAATGGTGAGCGTGTTCATTATGATAAACCATCGGTCGTCACACCATACAGAGCATTTTATCACAGGTGTTTGGTGCTCATATTGGGCAACCATGTAAAAAGGGGGTAATATTATGCCATGTTATAGGGATTGAGAGGGGCTCTTGCAGTGATTTAGGTAGGTACCTAGGTGAGTACGGTACCTATCTGGTTTCACTAGAGATAGGCACACACACCACCGACACGCACTATTCAGCACACCACCTCGAGTACATGGTACCTACATACACTACGACATGCAGCCTTGGAAGGTTCTAAATGCCTACACTAGTGTACTATGTACTTAACTAAGGCGGGGTTCAACGAGGTAGATTCAAAATATTGGGATCCTATAGTGTGGTCGTCGATAACGGTCGCGGTGAATAAAACTACCTCGGCATATACTAGTACAAACTTCACAATTGTCAAGGAAGGAAGAAAAAATCAGATGTAAAATGATCAGATATTCTCGGCAACCGCTGCCGTATTCACAATCTACTAGTACTGGTAGTTACGGCAGAGCGCCGTCCAGGGTGGACAATACGCTCTGTACGACAAGGTACCATAGAGATCTGCGCAGTTCACGAGGGTACCTACCTACAGCACTAGGTACGCTTGGGTACACTGCCCTACGGCACGTGTAATAATTAACTGGCCTCCGGGTTTAGCTCGTTTACTGTACTGCACATAGTGTGCCAATCTTTACATAGTAGGCGCTCGGCAACAGCATTGAAGGCCTAAAAATACTTGTATTTAGCCTCGATCGGGTACCAATTAGTGTAGTCTAGTGCAGTCTGATGATAGTGTACATAGTAAGTAAGTAGTCAGTGTGTGGTTTTACCAGTGTACACTATCGTACGGAGTAGTGTAGTGAGTAGCGTAGTGTATACTACACTAGGTGTTTTGGACCAACTGTAGCCGGATACAGTTTAGTGTACAGCTCTCTTTTCTTAGTGTTGTATTAATTCCAGGAACAGGACAAGCGATTCTGAAGGGGACCAGGATGTCAGACAGGGGTACGGGCCCAGGGAAGTGTCAGGGGTCAATCGGGGGTCAATCATGTGGGAGTGGATCCGAATAGGTACAAGTACACGGCTAACATTGTTCTGTCTTCACCTATTACCATGCGCATTAAGGGTGAACCCAAAACCAAGCTGCAACATCGATTCAGTTTGGATCACCCTGTAATTTCTCCATCTCTCCCTCCCTCGTGTGCTATGCATCGTCTGTGTTCATCGAGTATTGTAGTCATCGAGTGTAGTAGTCATCCATGATCGAATAGTCCCGAAAGGGAAGAAACACGCTGTCGATGTCAGCTGTTTTAGATATACTAACTACACTATAGAGACTCGACTCTCGGGCAATCCACCTTCGAATCAAGTTCAAATCAATACACTAGCACCAACCCATGCATTACAACCACTTTGGTCCCGGCCGTACCGCCAGCAACTCAGCTCGTCACATGCCTCCCGTTAGGCTAGGGACCCGGGATAGAGAACGGAATTGCATCTTGGATCCATCAGTCACTTCTTACTCACTACACTACACCATATGATTGTGCAATGTCTTGGTGAACTTAGCCCCCGAACCATCCGTGGGCGTATGGTAATATGCTAATATGGCGTGTCGCAACATTGACTTACACGACATGAAAAGCCCGTACTTTTGCAGCTGTTTCGTTTCGACGTTTAGCATCAATGGTGCAGACAGCCTGCTCCTCGCATTGATCAGTTACTTGTTACCTCGTTTACGCAGCTCGGCTGTACTGACTCAGGCCAGTTCCAAGTTCGATGGAAGCTAGACTTTAGAATAGCCATCCACCGCCAAGGTTGGTGGATTTGGTCGACTGCGGTGACCGACACTGCTACCCAGAATGGATGTTCTCATCTCCTAACTGGGAACATTGGAACCTTTACTCGCCAGATGCGGAAATTTCCATTCAATACTGCGTGTTACCTATGCATATCGCCGACCAGGTGCTTTTACCCTCGTAAAGGAGGCGCCTTCGAAAAAATTGAGGGGTGTGCAGCCAGCCCACCACGACCATTCAATAGCTGATACCAAATCCTTAAACGCCACAGCTGTTTGCCACGGCAGAATGGGTATTTGTCGTTATGCAGACAGTTGTCGCATGACCGCCGTGTTTCCATCAGCCTCTGCATTTACAACACTTCGTGTTCCAAACCCGTCCCCGATACGGCGACAAGATACGGCGACAAGATACGGCAACAAACGCGCTATTAGCGCTGATATGGTTCGTGGCCTTGGTAAGATCGCCAGCCAACTTGTTACACGGATTCCGAAGTAGCATTCGGTGGGCCTAGTACAGCCAGAGCGCATGAGTGCCTACGAGATATGCACCAGCTCTGCTCTTTGCACGTGGGGGACTCACGCCGTCCCAGCCTAGATGCTGTTTCATCAGGCACGTCTGGCGTGCCCAGTCTTGGTCGCTTAGCGAATTGGTCTTCTTCGCCAGCCACAATATCACGCAACCAGCGCTACACCAAGGACACGTGATTTCATGACGCAAAGCTAATGATGGCAATTCGCTGGGCTTGACGGGGACAGACAGATCGATTCCTGTTCCTATGGGCTCTCTACTC
This sequence comes from Xylaria sp. Z50, assembly GCA_037356035.1. NCBI lineage: Eukaryota > Fungi > Ascomycota > Sordariomycetes > Xylariales > Xylariaceae > Xylaria > Xylaria sp. Z50. The sequence goes on from JBAWJU010000004.1 coordinate 270,772, forward strand.
ATCTCGTCTGAATCCACCTAATCATGATCCCCCAATTCTTCCCCCCTCCTCTAAACTAATTACACAATCGGTTATCAAGACGAATCGAATTGAATTTTAGCCGTACGGCAATCTCGGTTGACTCGTCGTCGTACACCGTGACATTACCTGGGGCTGATACCACAGAGCACCCCGTGCCCCTGTTCTTGTTCGAACCTACTGTATCACCTGGCGGATGCTATTAGTAGTATATCTATCCGTAATAGGTCTGCATGGTTACCGAAATTCGTCATTCCTATAACATTAGGGTGTGGCGGGAAAACCCATCCAATGTGCTATCACAAGGCAGATGCCGAACCATCGAGATCTCGGCTCGCTAGTCGGCCGGAACAGGACCCAACAGTTTGGATCAAACTAGGTATTCAAAAGGAAGCTAATCCTTATGCCAGTGATGCGCGGCCGGCAGCATGTTTCCATCCACTGCTGTAGAATCGCACCAATTACATGATTACATGCAACGGGATTCAAATCACAGTAGCAACCAAATCTTAGTCCGGCGCCTCGCCGTACAACCTACCACACGGTGGAGCAGTTTACATCTAATGACAGGTCTGACGTCGACCCTATTGAGATGCTTGGGCGTTTGTGCTACTAGATGAGGCAAGCATGTTCTTGATATAGGCTTGAATGAATCTAGCATTGCTTGATACCTAGCTTACAGATCATGTTATTCAAATTCGGCCAATGAACCGGAGTGTCTTGCGGCCGTCAGGAACTACTCTCGCATTCTCTTACCAGAGATTTGAGGTCTTAATAATCTCGGCCAAACTCTTAAGAGATCACCAGTTCACCTTCTCCGCGCCAAGTATTCTATAATTAAACCTTTAACATTGTTCATTAAATATGGCCCAGCACATAACACAAGCCAACCTGACTTTAGGAATGCCGTTTCATCATGACCATAAGGAACAAAGTGAACAGTCTAGGTACGTATTCCATCTAAGAAGCGCTCAAGACCTTTAACCGAAATGAAGACGTAGATATTTATTGCATTGGCGCTCGATAATAGATTTCATGATAGTAGGGAGGGATGTTGAGGTGTGAGATGCCTATGAGACATGGCCAAAATATCGCATATAACCGTGTTTGATTGCTGTTTCCGCGCGAGTCAAGCCATGCTCAACTCGCCATTCAGATCATATTCGCGGATACTGAAAAACAAGCTCATCTCGGGTAAATTAAAGCAGGGAGGCAACATACGTCATGCGTCTGTATTATCGAGAATCACGGAGCAAACCTATTGATTATGTACCTACGCGACACACGCGCAGGCAAAACCCAACAACATACCCGTCCAATCGCGCCCTAGTCGCATATCAATCATATTCACCGTCCTCGAGTGGGGGATCGCCTCCCTGCACTGTCGATCTCTTAATTCTTTATTTTCATTATTTTTTTTTTCTCGGAGGGCGATCAGGCATGTTTCTACCATTGCCATTAAGATTTACGAGGCATTGCATGCACGCACGCACGCACGCCCGGCATGCGAATGGAGAACACGTTTGCTCTAGGCAATGCATATCACACGGGCCCGCGGTTTGTGACCATGGTGATAAATTGCATGATTGATTACGCGTTGGATTGGCCGCGTTGGATATTCCCTCCCGAGAATTGCGATATTGGACGTTTTACGTGGAATAATGTGGAGTAGGTATATGAGAACCGCTTATATGTTTCCGAAAGGAAATCATCGTGGTGGAATATCCAGTCCCTAACAAACGCTGCTGCGGAATCATTTCCCATAAGCTCCCGCCCACACCGGTGCCTCTCAGTCGCATTGATCTAAAGCCAAGCTCGAGCACACCTCTCTCGAAATCGGATTGATTGTAGTTTGCGTAATCGGGCAAAGTAGGTAATTAGTACAGTTAAGGTTGCCATATATAAGATTTAACTGTCAAATCCAAGTTAGCATTCTCATTGTTGAACTGCTAGTCTTAACCATCATTCCATCGGCCGTATCATTGAGATCTTTCTCACTCCCATTGTAAAGGGGGACCACTGGTCTATTGGGACTGTCAATGACGAGCAGATGTGCGAAGATGACGCCGACGACCGAGTGAGAGGGGGTGGTGATAGGCAGTAATGTTAATTACGCGCTGGCCAGCCACCTACTGAGTTAAGGGTTGGGTAGCATCGTCGTTGACCGAGTAAAGTTAGTCATGTCAGGTTAGCGTCGTTGCCGTTGCCATATAGCGTTGGAGGGTTCGTCATCTCTCTCTTCCCTCGTTATCCGGTGTTTACGTTTATTCGTCCTTGGCGAGCGGTATCTCTCTTGCGGCCGTATTGGAACAGTACTCTTTGACACGTGGTGTGAAATCCCTTCACATGGTATTGTGTGAAGGGCAGCACCAAGACTAGAACCACCTTGTTTCGGTAGTCTTTGGGCATCGACTAGATATTGTCCTTGGGGTGAATTGGTGATAACCTAAGATCTAAGCGTCGGTACCAGCTTTTTTAATCTACTTGGCCTAGCGTCAACAGTATCAACAAAGCACAGATCTAAATGCAGCGTCTCTATAGCCATTCAGGCCTTATCTATCCCGAGAAAGACCTTTTCAGGGCGCTGGGTGGAGGAGTGGGAGAATCCAAGACTTTCTGATACTATCTGTAAAAACATGTTATTGACTTCAACAGTGACTAATATACTTTTTAAGGAGCTGACAAAAAATAATAGCTCTGCGGAAGAAGCAAGACTCGACTTGAGTGATCTTTCTAATGCCCCAGAACCACCTACCCAAGAGTTCTCAATAGTTCTCAATATTTAACCCCTACTCCACACTAAATCTCTAGATCGTGTATGTCAGGACTGCTAGTATAGGGTATATTATGACATTTGTTGATGCACGAAGTTGCTGGAAACTTCGTAACTATCTATTTACTATATACGAGAATTCCTTTGTTTAATGTCATGGAGATGTGACAGTGTATACACTTATGCTAGACCGCGAATCACTTATAAGCAAATGTTCAAATACGTGGCCGATAATTCCCCCGATCGGGCATTTAATGAAATGGAAACCATGGGCACAGATTGATAGATTACAGGGGGAATACTTAATAGAGCCAAGAATCATTCTACCATCCCTCATAGCAGGAAGGCTGCATGACAATGAGCATTAGTCAAGCTATCCGAACGCTTCAGACTTATCATGCCCTGGTACTATAACGCCCAGACCCCCAAAACCCGACTATAACTTATCGTCTTGGGATGAGAAGGACGCCAGCCCCAATTTGTGCTATGACTGTAGCTCCATTTGCATAGAATCTACATATGAAAAGGAATTGAAAGGGGTGAGCGGCAGCTACTTGGGATGCACAAGGCCAACTTATTTTCCCACTATTAAACAAAAGCCATAAAAAAGAACTCAATGATGAATTGACCATCGATGAGTTCAGCAAAATGATGATTTCGCCCGGACTTGAACCGGAGACCTTCAGTGTGTTAGACTGACGTGATAACCAACTACACCACGAAACCAAGCTTTGATTGATGGGTGGTACTACTCCTAATGGCATATACAATGAACTGTGCGGGGGCGGAAGCTTAACCCATATCATAGCGGTTGGAGCTTGTTACAAGAGCTAAGCCCGAAAATAGCTTAACCCAAATATCTAAGCTAGTATTACGTACGTACCTAAGTATAGGGTCATCTCATGATACTACCTATTTCTATACAGAGCTAGGGGTTTGGTAGTCGACTTCATTCTTCTAGGCTATAAATCACTAATGGCACTCACTCTAAGAGTTTATTCACAAAGGCTGCCGTTTTAAAAGCTCTATAATAAGCCGATATCCAAGCCATTAGGCATAGAGCAGAAAGAAGTAGTTGCCACAAAGCGGTATTTGCTACAAAAGCATGTCCAAAATTATCAAAGGACTTATATAATCGAATTATTAAAACAAGGGCATATTTTAGCTATAGCGTTTTATTTTAATTTTATCGTACGTAAACTTCAAGGGCTATTATCTAGCATGGATATCAAGAAAATGGTCTTGCGAGTAATTTTTTCTTTTTTGAACTTTTTAAACTAGACTCCTTTAAACAAATAAACCAACGGCTATGGAAACACTGGTATGTTTTATAAGTGCAACTTTTAAACTAGTTGCGAAAGAAAATCGAAATGTTATATTCGGCTAGCCACGGTAAATGGGGCGCCGATAAGAGGTGACACGTCACTGAGTGACCGGAAGGTGAGTCACTGGGAAGGAGGCGATTAGAAGTACTGCTGGGCGTGAGAGCCTGGTAGGCGATTCGAGAGTTGCGATGGCCCCTTGTCGAGATATATATGTGCTCTCAACACGTAGACTAGCCTCGAAAAACTAGAAAAATCGCATTTTGTTGTGCTTTAGAGCGGTATAAGTGACTTTTCAGTTTATGTCCGAGTTTTCCCGCCATTATTTCCTTAAGCTTTGTTTTGCAGCGGCTCCAGGCCCTATTTTCTGCAAAAAAAGATTGTCAGCTTAGGGACATGTAACCTTTAGAGAACGGAACAGCATTCGAATCTGTATCGAAATTTTCTTGCATGTTGTATGGGGCAACTTCTAGGATAGAACTCTTTTGCCCAGCTTACATGAAGCCAAGGAAGGCCTTGGGATACTGAAGTATTAACGCTTCGGCAATATCTTTCCGCTGCTCAATCTCGCCGTCAGCTGCAATCATCATAAAATGGTAGAAATTGCGGAAGGGTGCTCTAGTTTTGCCTTGTATTTCTTCCCCATCTCGTCGGGCTGCCGCCCGGATCTCCGGACTCTGCTCGGCCACCCAAGCGTCCCACAGCTCATTGAATTCCTCAACGACCCTATTGTGGTGTCTAACACGGCGTCTTGCCTCCACCATGTTCCATCTTTTCGCCTGTGTCGATAATGTGGGTTTATCTATTGGGGTCACTGCCATACTCCAGGCTCGGAGACTTTCTGCTGACTGGCGAACGAAATGCGTGGTCATGCTCGCTTCAAGCCGGGTAGAGCAAGGGTGCATTAAATATTCGGCTACGATATTGATTTGTTCTTGTCCACGAGGGAATTGCAGTTCCGGGAGATCGCGCGTAAAGGCAGCGCGGAAAGCCTGGAGCGTTTTTCTAGCGTGGATGAGTGGCCCGCTCTGCGAAGGCTTGCTGAACTCAAGGTATCTCTCGCGCTCGAGAGTAACCAATGGAATTCGGCCGTACTTGTTAGGCGTGAGCGTGTACTGGGGAGAATCGATCACCCTAGGGCTGGCAGCACTTTTCTTTAGAAGTACCTTCTTCCCAAGCTCTGACAAACCCCTAACTATGGCCCTGACAGGGGTCCTCGGGGTCCTCGGGGTTCCCTTGGGGCTTTTTTTAGAGCCACTAGAGCTAGATTTTGAAGCCGGAGGCTCCCTTGGGGGTTGGTTAATACTGTCGACGGCGTTGGTATGCGAACGCACTGGTGGATTCGACAACGGCGACGTAATAGTAGGGGCTGAAGGCCTTCTAGGCTTTCTTCGACAGAAAGGAATATTCTCATCAAGTGAATTTGATCGGTTTACTAACTCAGTTAGAAGCGGGGACGCCTTTTTCATGGGCAAAGCGTAAGTTGGCGTGTAGCCACTGCTCTGTGGCTTTAAATCCTCGGGGCTCGCCCAAGGCGCCTGAGCCTTTGATTCCTTCCAATCGATATTAGTGTTAATCGTCATTTCGGGGCGCCGAGAAGACTCACCCTGATTCCCATTCGTTTGGGGATATTGTTTCGGCAAGCCATATTCTTTCAAGCTAGTTTCTGAAGTTGCGTTACGACTAGTGCTGCGAGGTGGGATAGTTGGAGACCCACTAGATAGTTTATTTGGACTTTCCTGATTGCTCGACATGATGAATAGGTTAGTATTGAGGGGTTGGAGAAAGTTGAGTAATGAAGTAAGCGGTTGATGAAGATAGTTAAAGATTTGTTGTCTCGATCTTATCTTGAGGTAATTTCAGTGTTACTTGTGCTTTTGATGCAAGGACGGAAAAACTATAGGAGTAGGAAAATGACGAGTTTATATACACTCATATCGTCTAGCGATGCCTTTTCATTCAAAACACCGACTTTCACGCCATCTCACATTTCCTTTGTTTGGTTGCTGTCATGATGTTTGGCGCTAGCTACCACTAAAACGAACACCCGAAACACGTTCTTTGTTCCATCTGGTAACCACATTGGGCTCACCGACCTGTAACTTGATATGATGTTTCACAAAAATAGCATATTATTGGGAGTTGATTGAATAAGCTGCCTTGTCTTTGATTAAAAAAAAATATGTAGTTTCAAATCAAGCAATATTAAATACTTAGTATGAAGGCGTTTACCAACGTATTATAGCCGTGACCCTTTGTTATTGTAAAGGCTAGGCGCTGCTTGCTGTTTTTTTTGTTTCTAGTTCGAGGTGTATGAGTTTATTCTATGGCCTCTGGGGATGAAGCCTTTCACTCTTTCTACTTACGTAGTGAAGGTGACATTTACAGAGAAGAGAAGTAAAAAAAACCTAGCTTTTGGTTTGGTTCAGCCCCACAAAGTTCAAGTCATAGTGTATATGGGCTTAGATTTTTTTGATATAATTAGTAGGGGCTAGTACGAGAAGTATCTACTACCCAGCTACACTTGTAAGCCTTTATTTCACCGCGTCAGCTTGCTCACCTGGTCATCATATAACTTGGCGACGAGCTCTGTAGTACTATAAAGGGCGGCTTGTACTACACTTTTTCCTGTAAAAATCTTAGTGATATCTTCGAACTTTAATCACGCGGCTCGAGTGCTATCGTCTGTTGAACCTGTCTCCTATTAAAAGCTAATAATTTAGATTTCTACGCCATGTAACTACATAATATTACAGCCTCCTTACAACCGGGGTAGTAAAAAGCCTCGGTTAATTTACGGCGAATGGAATACCTCAAAAATATGGAACAGAGATTCATTAAGCACCCAATCCAAGTAAGAACAATGAATAGGTCGTTAATAATATATATTAGCACGTCAACTGCTAGAGGTTCACCGAACCTCCCGCCTAGCGCTAAGACTTCACCTCTGAATCCATGCTAGAGAAAGTAGTAACTATATTTAGCAACTAGAAGTCTGTGTGTAGAATCACTAGTCATCCTCTAATTTATGAGCAAAGAATCGGCGCATGAAGGTATCAGGATAAATCAGCGGCTTAGCTCAGGCTTAGGCCAAGCTATATTGATGCAATTACTTAATAAACTTACATCTAAACTTGTAAATACTCCTTTTTCAATCTATTCACTTTGGCAACAGCCTACAAACTTAGATATAAAGGTTTTCGTTTTTGGATCCTAGGGCTTTTAGTCCTGTAGACTTTATCCCACCTCTTTAATATTTCATTATTTATAAGATCTTTATTATATGCCACAACAAAGGAAGAGGGTAATTGGGCAGTTAGTAAGGGAGTATGACCAATTATTAATATTCAAAGAAAACTATGTATTTATGAGACAGGGGTGAAGAAAAGTGAAAGATACACGTCGTCACCCGCGACTTACCTATCAATTTCCTTAACCCTCTTTTCGCCGCCCCTTGAAAGAGGGTGTCTCATTTTGAAACTGAGAGCCCCACTTCAAGAACGAGTAGTGTAGATGCGTGCAATAGCCGTAGCTCTTCCCGGCTTCTCAGCTCTTCCCTCACCAGCCGGGCAAAAGGTTGTTGAAGTCCTTTCGAAAAGCCTTTCGAATCTTACGCCGATCATGCATCTGTGCAATGGCATCTGCCTGTCTCTCTCGTTCTAAACGAAGTTTCCGTACTTCCGCTCGAAGCTTAGTATCCCTTAGATTCTCTCCTAGCTTGTCTAGGGCCTTGCCATGAGCCTCGCGCATGCCTCCTACCGTTTCCCTCCATTGTTTTAATTCTATTGCTTCGTTTCTTGTGAATTGGATAGTGACGGGGGTTGGTAGGTCTACCAAATACGGGTCCTGAGACTCCCCATCGGAAGGACTACAAGGGCCGCGGGTAGGTGAGGCCGGATAGACGGGTAGAGGTAGAAGTGTAATTGGTCTGGGCTCGTTAGCTGCCATGATATTTAAGAAAAATTCAACGTCGTTTTTGGGTATGTGTCGTGGCAAGCGGCCGGTATACGGCTTGATTATCAATTTAGGGAGCGAAATATGTGTTAGGCGCTCGGGAATGCTTGCGAGCGGTGTTTTCCTCTCTTCTCCTACTGTAGGTAGAGTTTTGCTGATGTCTTGTGCAAAGTTCTCCATCATATAAATTGGCTGTCTTGGTCGATATAATAATGGTAGTGGTATTACAAGAAAATTTTCCAGTGTTTGTATGGAATTAATCTCTGCTTCCAACATTGACTTGACTTTAGGGAGATGTTAGGCTCTCATAAATATAGTAAGTCTCCCATCATAAAGAACTGACATAAAGGTATCGTTGGAGTCACGGCTGCCTTCCGTCCATTGTTATTATAAATACTTCAAAGAATACTTGCCTGAATTGTGATATGTTTTGATGAAACAGATAAAGATAGCCTCCATAGTCCATCCTGTTGTGATTGTCATGTAGTCTTTATCGATAGTGCAAAAGACAGGAAACGCGCCAAGAAGGAATTCCAGATTGGGATGCTTTTATGACATCATGTCGATCAGCACTATTGTAGGTATTCTCGTCGCGCCGTCGCTTCAATCCCGCGAGTATTGAGCACCAAACAGACACATCAATCGGTATTCTTACTGATAAATGCACACATGGGTATTCCTTGGCACACTAATTAATCCCCTGGCTCATCATCATGGTCCCAACCAAGTTTTTCACTCTCCCCCGCCTGTCGAAGTTCGCAATATTACGTCAGTGGCTAAGGATGTAACATGTAGTGCCTTCGGGTGTCTTCCAATTATATATTGGCGCTTTTCCAAAAGCCAGCCCAACGTTCACCAGCAACAGGAGTCGTATAGGCTAAGAGTTATCAAATTATCATGCAGGCTAAATCTAAAGCCCGATGCAGCGGACATCAGTGTCGTGACAAGCGACGACTAGAAATCACAACTGGAATGGGACGGAAACTGTCAATGAGAGTTGCTTTGAGTTTAGGAATATTAGTCTCCGGTGTGATGGCCCAACCTGAGCTGACCGCAAAGAGAGGAATGTCATATATTGGCGATGCCGACTCCCACAATGCAGATTACGACATCTTATTATCATCCGGTTCACCAATCAACTGGTACTTTACTTGGTCACCCATCACAGTACCCGCGGGCATATTTCCTGACGATGCTGAATCTCGTGTTGAGTTCGTACCGGCATTACCAGCCATAGACAACCTCGACGACAACATCGACGCGTTAGATCGAGTACCAAGTTCTTCATGCTGGGAGATCAACTCGGATAATGGGTGTCCAGCAGATTTCGTGACGGCACACTGGTATGGAGAATTTGAAGGCCTTTCGTCTTGGTTGGATCAGTTGACGGGGTGGTATAATCAGGGCAGCAGCGGTCTTGACAAGGACTTGAAGGTTTGGGTGAAAGAGTTGGGGCTGCCTCAAGCAGATCAGGACACGACTTTTGCCATGATGAATCAGACGCTTCCCTATCTAGATCAGCTAGAGTATGTGGAAAAGTACGCTTGGTTCGGAACTTTCCGCCCGAAGGAAGCCAACGAATGGACTGGCGATGGTTTAGCTCTATTCCAAAGCGACGGCGGGCTCAGCGAGCTAGGATCATACTACCTCGGAGGAGAAGCAAACGGTTTCAAAGTCGGCCAACAGGGAGAATCCAGCGATGGAAGCGGGAATAATGGAGGTAATGATAATAATGATGCTAGTGAAGACGGCGATGCGAGTGGAAAGGCTAACAATTTGGCAGGGCTTCGAGCCTCATTATTGGCTCTATGGGTTATGACAATAGTGGTATGCTTTTCGAATCTATAATAGGTGACATAAATTGATAACAATTTGAATTACTTCGGGAACATTTGTCATTCGCCATAGAAGTAATAACTGGCCATCCTATAATCGCTCTGTTGCCTCCCGCGATGTCCGGAGCCCATTTTTCGGGCTCCAGTCACGGACAACTAAATTTTGCCGCGGAGTCTCACCTCGTCTATGTTATTGAAGCTTGTTTGTAAATCTGCGCCTACAAAGGCACGAAACGTGGCATGATTTTATGAATGAGAGAACTAGTGTAATTATGGTATCCTCGTATCCTTCATCCGGTTCTCGGGGCGAGACGGTTTCACCCACTTAGGTATCCTCACCCTCGGGTGACTGCCATTCTTCTAGATTCTCCAAAGTCTCTAAAACTTCTGTCATCGAGTACTAATCTATTCGTTAACGATCAATTTTCAGCACAACGTTGATCTGGTTCGACAATTCCAGTCAGCATTTTGCCTTGAGAATCCGCAAAGAGGCCCGGATCGCTGTGTTGACGACGCTGGTCCTCGCAGTTTGCACAAGGCTTCTCTCGTGGTGGTGGGAACGGAATGAAAGGAAAAACCAATGCACTACCAGTGTCAGTCGGAGGCCACGAATTAATAGCCGACACTGTCCGTCAACTCTTTTAAAAATACGAGATCTTATTAACTCAGACCTAACAGTCGTCCCACGCATATAGATAGTGGAAACCCGATATCGTTGTTTCTCAGAGGCTTCACGAGATCGATGCTACCGTTTCTAAGATGCTCTCCGAGGTCGATACGGCACTTTATGAATAGTGGGAGCTTGTCAGGGCAGGGATTTACAACCCCACGTTTCCGACCGAGACGGAAATCTCGAGAGAGGCGCAAGAATTTTGGAAAATCACCAGATAGACCTATGCCTATTCTACATGGACTGTATCACATAGCAGATAGTCCAGTATACCCTAGAATGAACGAATGGTCGGTTATTTCAAGATGATGTTTTACTATTCGTAGACTACCAAGTAGGTAAACAAGCCTAGTAATTATAGTAGGTTTACCAGGTTTCTAAGAGCGACTAGGCTTCCCTATAATTTGGAAGGCTAGTGAAATCAAGAAGTGAACCCACTATAAGGCCCCTGTAGCTAGTCAGCAATTGTACTGTAATTGACACTAAATATACTGTACATTGGCTATTAAACTACGCACCTACCTATCATGCCTAAGAGCCGTACCATTCCCAATAGCCATACCGATTGTCTTCGACATTGTAGTCTTTATCATCGTCGTCATCGTTTCTGTTAGGTAGGTATATAGTTAATATATTTTATTCCCTATTAAAAGCTATCAAACAGGTGTGCCTGGTAGTATACTGACCAGCAGCTATACAGACATGCAATTATGTTCCCAGCACCCGCATGTACTAGGCTATACATACAAATTCTCATTGGCTACTAGATACTCCGATTTCATAGCCTTGGCATCGAGCGTAGCTATTGGATAAAGTGTGTGTGGGTAGGCAGTGTGTGTATATGTGAAGGTGTATGAGTATGGAATGGGAGTATTAGAATTCTGACTTAGAGACAAATTTCTCCATTTTTTTCATTTTCTCGAAGTCAGAATTAGCTAGCTGGCTTATAGCGTATGAAAGCCTAAGACTTTAGTTATAAGTACGTTGTAGCGCCAAGCATGCTGGCACTAAAATGGAAAGCTTTACCGTTAAAGGTATAGCTTTCCATTTTAAATACGTTGAAAATCGAAATGCGAGGCATTTCAATTTTAGGCTAGCATACACCACGTGAGTCAGTTAGTTATGTGAAAAATCGTATTCCTATTCACATACAGTGGCCGTTAGTGACCATGTTCACTATTGCAGTACGCAAGCCATACGACAGCCACACAGTCATATTGGGTGTAAATACGTTGTGGTTGATGCCTCAAATAGACTCTGACCAATCAGGTCTTTGCAGAGTCCGTATGGACCAATAGGATCTTTGCAGAAATATTTTGAGTTTTAGGGGTCACCGTTAGAACTTCTCAAGCTACGCTTTCCCTCACACTTAATTGTCGTTGCCAATACGTGTTCGAGAAAGCTAAAGCTTTCCAATAAAGCACTGAACCAATTCCGCAGGATTTCTATACGCATATTTATATTCAATGGTACTTGCAACTCCGGAAGGGAAGTGGAATTCGGAAGCCTAGTCAAGGAAATCTAGTTGCACTTCTAGAAGTCTAGTTCGGCTTTCCGCTCTCCCTCAATCCCCCAGTACAGTAACTGGATGTCTGTCAGCCAGGTATCAGACGTTAATGAGAGACTCGCCGTGACTACAATCCACGACTTATACTACCACTTACACTATAACCTACTATCTAGTAGTATTTATATTTCAGTGCAGCTTCCTACTAATTCTGTCTATCTATAGATATTGTAGACCCTATTATACCATACAAATCCGGCCATAAGATAATGGTTACGTGAACGCCTCCAGTTCTCGAGGCTTCCATACCAACCCTTCCACATTTGTATGTAAACTCACCCTGAAATAAGCTATAAGCTGTACTCAGGGGTTTTCGGTGACTTTGAAAGGATAGTACCGGGCGTATTATATAGTAGGTTTGAACCCATCTGCTGGCCTGACATCTAACGAGTCACGGGAGCACCCAAAGGATAACTAACAGCCGTGCCTAGGAAAGTCTCCGAGATCATCTTACTAGCGGATAATATATGTCCGGGCAGCCTCCAGTGACCCGTAAAGTTGCCGGCCTGGGTCCCGGAAAGTATCCATTAATAGTGTGGGATGAACTAGGAAGAGTGTCGAATACCCCTGTACTCGGCTCCCTATAAACTTGGTGTGCACCTACCTAAATCCAAGATGGGATTCTAGACAGTGCTCAACATCGAATACACCAATCGCTATTATCAAAATACTTAATTGTCTTTCCCTAGAAGTATAGAATATATAACGAAATGCCGACAAACGAACAACTCACTCTCTTTCTCTGGCTTCAGGGTTTATTCCCTCGCCGGGTGAATTATTGGCTTCTTATCAAAGGCTTGGTATTGTCACCTCAGGACCTTCTAAACGGAAAGACAATGGACCCCAACCTCTCTATCGTACGATTGAACTTAGACGTGGCTACTGGCTCAATTAGCTGGAAGTCGAACCCCGAGAGCGATCCTCTGCCCCCAGAAATCAGCACAAGTTCTCCCTGTCTACGAATTCGAGACACCAAAACGGGCAACGAGCGCTGGGTGCGCGAGAGCTCGTCGATTATCACCTATCTCGAAGAAGTTTACGCAGACAGAGGACCATCCTTAAAGCCCAGCGACCTTTTAGACGTAGCGGCGATGAACGACCTAGTCGGTCAGATAAACTTGTCTATCATCGAGAGCCTCACCTACATTCGACACGCAAGCCCGCAGTTTGCCGCGTTCGCTGGGATCAAGGAAGAGGAGCGAAGCCAGCCTGCGGCGAGAGTTGGACATCAGGGCATGGTGAAGGGGTTCATGAAGGTGCAAGATTGGGCTAGAGATTCGCTCGCGACAACAGGCTGGTTGACCCCTGGGACGGATGGACCTGGTCTTGTAGACGCGAACTTGGCCGCGGTACGCCGTTACCTTGAGCTTGTATATGGCTGGGATATTTTCGAGAAGAGTGAGCTCAAACCGCTAGCGGAGTGGTACGAAAGGTTCAAGGGGCTGCCGTGGTGGGCAGCGTTGGAAGAGCGCCCAAATGTTCACCCATCGGAATTCAAATTCACAATCGAGAAGTTCGAAGTGTAGCCTAGCAAGCGAGAAATCATGGAATATGTAGAAGGCATTAGAAGATATTCCGAAATCAATTTCATATCAACAAACCCTCACATTGTAGAGATAATTGAAAAGAAGCATTTCTCAATAGCCATATCTCATTCTCTATGGACATATTCCTCATAGTCCTTAGGACGGTACATGCTGCTAGATACCATCTAGCCTATCAAGGCTATCCTTGCCTAAATCCCGTAATTATCTAACGCCGTTTTCATGCTCTCGTAAATTTTGGCGGCATGTAAGCGCTTCTCGCGCATTAACGCAGCCAATATATCAGGATGTGGTTCTGAGGCTCTCCGAGTTCAGTATACATAGCAACGCCAAATCCTGCTCAAAATCCCTCCGAGATGCAATGGGTATCTTCCTCCAAAATCCCAAACCGTGCAATCACCCTTCGCCTTCCCAATACTCTCCCCAATGCCTAACCCCACATGGTTACCGAATCAGTTGTTCCCGGAACTGCATCCAAGAGATATTTCGATATCTGCATGACCTTCATCTCCTTCATGTCGGAGAAAGTCTCATTCATTTGAATATCATTAAACTGGATATCCTGGCTTTTCATGACCTCCTGGACCGTAGAGCCAGGCTCTACAAGTTTGAACTTGATGCCATTACCGCCGGCTTGACGCACCGCAAAGACTGAGAACCTTTGTTTCGTTCGGGCTTCGTCTTGGCTTAGGAGCCATTCGCGTCGTGGCCGGCCGACGCGGATTGCTTGCGCGCGAAACTTGCAGCCGGGCAACCGGAGGTGTTCATAGGATTCTGCGGGATATTCAGACAGATTATTGTGCGAATCGAGGGCGAGGGCTTGGGCGTGATCCTTTGCTTCTTCGAGCTCCTTTGCTTTCTTTTTCTTCTCCTCCTCAAGCGTGATCTCGTGCTGTTTATCGAGATCCAGCCAGTCCTTAATGAGGCCAAGTCCTTCATATTGATCCAAGTCATGGATCTGAGACCAGTTAGTTTTGCCCTTTTGATTTCTACCGGACCTGGTAGATTCTGAAACTTAATTTATAACTGTGATAACTCTGGCAGCTGTTACGTACCTTTAGGTCATTATCATGCTGTTCCTCCTTTTCTGGGGTAGGTTTAGGCTGACAGATCGTAGTAAGATCATTATCATACTGTTCCTTCTTTTCCAGGGTAGGTTTAGGCCGACCGATGGCGGTAAGATCCACGCCGTACACATCCTTAGACTTAGAAAGCTTCCGCCTAACGGTTGGCAAACACGACCCAAATTCGTAGTCTTCCGGAAGGTTCATGGGCACTTTATTAGGTATGTTTAACCCAATAGGTGTGCTGCACTTCGCACCAATGCCGGTAGGCATACCCGGCATACCCGGCATATCCACAGGACCCCGAAAAGGCGGTCGTGGCTCCGACGGCGGCTGAGGGGCTCCAACTCGTTCCAACAGCTTGGGGTAAATAGTCTCCACATTGGGTTGATTCTGCGTTGTGATACTAAAGTCGAATTGGTAGTTCGGCATGTATGTGGCATGTTGTGGCAAAATATTGTTGTTGATATACCCACCCCCAAGTGTCATATCTAGGTTAGTGCTTAATCCTGTGAACTGTTGTGGGAGGACTTGGTCTGAGACTATTTGTGTTGAAGTGAAATGTGCTGGATTGTACTCTATGGGAGGGTACTGCATGGGGGTGTACTGTAATGGGGAGTGCTGTAAGGGAGCATAGTTCACCGAGCCGCTATAACCTTGCTGTGGAAAAGTATCGGTACAGATGTTATTACTTCTGTTATAGTAGTCGTGCTGTTGAACGGGTTGTTGAGGGAAACGATCCCAGATTTGGTGGCTGTTGGACGGCCACTGGCTGACGGGGGGCTGGTTTTCTTGGGTTCTCATAGCAGATTGTTGCTGTATGCAGCGTCTTTTTGACGGAGTATCTTGAAAGGATTGTTGTCTCTTCATTTTTGGTAAGACTGCTGTCTAGGTAATAGTTAAGACGCAGAGAATGGGTTAGATGGTTGTTGACTTCAAAGTGAAGCTGATTTTACCTGGTGGTGGTTCATGAAAAGGATCAGAAGAAGAGAAAAAGGGAATGTTGTTTCAGGAAATGAATGGAATCGAGTACAAGTTGAAATGCACCGCTCATAAACACTAAAAGTGTCGGTACAGTGAAGTTAGTGCCATCCATATTTACACAGGTAGTTATAAGGTTATCCCCCTAGCAACCCCTGAATATCCGTAGAGACCGACCTAACTACAGAAAGTATGTATTACTTTTAGAAGGCATAGGTATCTAAGTGCAAAAAAGTAAAGGTCACGTTCACAATTAGTTAGGCACCTGTTAGGTAGCCTAGGTAGTGTAGCAGCTGATAGCCAAACTGCTTGTCATGTTGTCTGAGACCCAAACTCTATCAATGAATAAACAATGGAGAAATACAATGAATTGCCCCCCCTTATTATGGGGTCTTTATTCAATGATATGAAGTGTGATTGTAAGCTCCTATTCCCATACATGCATTATCAACCTCAACAGAGCTTATAATCTTCATTACGCTTTCCCCATCACCAAAGCGCACAACATTTCCGTCCCTGCTCTTTGAGTTACGACTCCAGGGCCACCCAAGATTTGCTAACCCGTTCTCGGGATCTGCAAGGAAGGCAAACACGTAGTCTTGCATTCTCTCAGCCACTTGCCTTTCTAACTCTGTTGCCCCACCTGAAATATTGTAGGTACCAAATATCAATGGCAAATCGGCCCCATGGTACGCTCCCATCCAAGGATAGGGGGTTATATTTGAATAATTCCCAGAATATTGGTATCGATATGTAATAAGCCTATTGTCCGCACGTATATTCGAAGTATTGTAGGCAGGGCAGATGAAATCACTCAACGTGCCCTTGTCGACATCCGTCTTGTTAGGACCACCGCTCAAGTCATGAATCGGATACTTTATCAAGCTGGCTTGTTCGTTTAATGTGGTTGACACAAGTGCTGGAACCCGCGAGATCAACCCTTTTAGAGACCGCTCGGTGTAATTTTCGTAGATAATTTTATTATCCGCTGTCGGTCGGAAGAAAAGCGATGGCTTAGTACCATTGTCCCCATAATGCCCAACAAAGTTTGAGATAAGGGTGACGGGGACCTGTTGCATACATTCCAGTTCTGCTTCTACATCTTCTGGAAAGTGGCAGCCAAGTTTATTCGCTACGAAGCTAAAATTAGTTTGTAAGGCGTCATCTCCCTGAGCAAATTTCCGCATAGCTGTTCCAGACATAAGAAAAAGTGCGGCAGCTAGGGGCTCATCTGGGTACGCGAAGTTCAGAATGTCAGCAGATAAGGCACCTGCGGAGTGACCCCATAAGGTGATTCGATTTGTGTCCCCGCCAAAGGCTTCGATGTTCCTATACACCCATTTCAAAGCGAGTCTTTGATCAAGGATACCGAGATTTTGTGTTTCTAAGCCTGGAGCATTAGGGAACCCAAAGATGTTAACTCGGTAGTTGGCGGTCACCATGATATGCCGCTGGGAGCGATTTACCCATCCGGCTGGGTTGTGGTACGGAGCACCTAGTCCCCCACCTCTGAAACTGCCTCCGGGCAAAAAGAACCCGACTGGAAGCTTATGGCTAGATGTTGCATTAATTGGTGTCCAAATAGCAAGACTAAGACAGTCTTCGGCGCTAGTCTGTGCCATCTCCCCAGCATGATAGCTCTGGTCGCCTGGAGAGATCGAGAAGTTCGTAATGTTCGAGTTCCACAACGATAGCGAACTCGATAGGTACTGCGGACATGAGGGTGGGAATCTATAAGAGTAGTGATGCCGACTTGACGTCTGAGGTGCTACGGGCGGCTTCCATCGTAATCTGCCAACTGGAGGTTTCGCATAGGGAATGTTGCGAAATACCCTAACCCCTTTATATGTAGGATCTTGAAGCGCTGTATAACTCCCTGTTGAAGTCTCGACTGTAAACCTGGTATGACCCTTCCTTGTCTGAGAACAATTTTGGGCACCAAAGGCCATCAAAGGGAGTATCAAAAATAGGAATAAGTTGATCTTCATCGTTAATATTTGTAGCAGGCGAGGAACATCAATAAGGTAGGTTCTCAGGATCTCTCCGGGCCCAAACTCTTATTTTTATAAGTCTCCATAGAGAGAAGCGCGATATGCATTGTCATCAAGTCACCAGTCTAGACTCCATATGTGTAATATGTGATGTAACTATGTTCAGCATCGAGGGTGGGAGCCCTTGTACTCTTTCACCACTCATGGCAGGACTAAATCTGCGGGGAAAACACCCATTGGTCTCATTATATTGACCTGGCCTCTCATCTATGATATAAGATTTCGTGCTCTCAAATTTGGTGTCTCGATCTCACTTGACATTAATATCTATTAGGCTAAACAGCTTGATCAAGGGAACATGTATGAAATAACAATTAAACGAGAGGGAAAAAAAAAGAGTTCGGTAGGCGCCAATTTGCGGTGGCCAAAGAGTATCTCCTTCTAGACGTTGGCGGAGTAGTTGTCCAACATTTTAAGCTACAATAAGGCAACCCCTTCAAATAGAAAGATATTCACATGGGTGTTGCATCCTCCCAGACTGTGACAGTACTTCTACTGTCTAAAGTGCCAACCCATAGTTCGAGGCTTGACCGCCTACACCGGCACTTGCGATTGGCTTAAGTACGCTATAAGCGACAGTGCAAAGCAGTATTGGTGGTTGTATAATGGCACGCAAGCTCTACCTAACTCTCTCGGCTCTGGGGAATATTACCAGCGGCATGGAGATTACGGGGAATATCCCACCCTTCGCATCGCTCAACGAGGAGTCTAGTTCAAGGCTCACGTGGTCTGGAATAGCAGACGGCATAGAAGCATAAATGATCGACAGGGACCTTGCCGGGGTTTCGATAGCTTGATGTCGGAGTCGCCTAAATACTGGGCACGCAACGTCACGGCAGTGTAACCACCTATAGTAGAGCCGAATAGTGGGCACCTATGTTGTGCGCTGGACCATTAAGGACCTTGGGTTTGAAGATGAGGCGTACGAAATCACGCCAAAGAGCCCTAGTGATAGCCTATGGTCGAAGCGGGATATTACTATGAATGATGCGGATCTAGGCCTAATAAATTATTAATCGTGGCTCTGAATCAGTCAAACGGCCACAATCGAAATGTTCGTAGCGGAAGAAGCGCAACTCAGAATAATCGGAGATGACGCAAGATAGAAAATATCGAAACCATCAGATGGGCCGTCCCACTCACGGGAGTTTGTAACGTCGGTAGAGAGCACTGCGCCAAAACTATGACACCTCTGAGCTGCATGCATATTTCGTTTGCTGTGCGGGGCTGTATACTATGTAAGTCATCCTTTATGTCACACATGGATTCCATACTATATGTACAATGGAGAGGGGTGCGCAACAATTGAAATCGATAGTGATAACATCGGCTTGACTAGATCCTAGACCCGGAGCCATCTATATACCAGTGAATCCTCAAGGCTATATTCCTCCTCCTATTACGGGCAGAACACGAACAGCCGGTGATAATTCAGCAATACACTTGTAATAACGCGAGGCAACATAACTCGTTGCACTCATTGGGGTTGCTCCACCAGCACCCAAAGAATATTCGGAGTTCGGAATACTCCCCTAACCCTGCCCTATACCGTAGTGTATCTAGGTGGATATCTGTGTGGGTAAACCAGCAACTTGGTACCACTCACAGAAAACCATTATCAAAAACCCAAAAGGTTGGTACCCTGCACCAGGCAAACAGTGCAGTCTCCATCACTTGTAGTTGAAAGGTAGGGATATCGACTCCGAACAACACGAACCGCCCGGTTAGCTCAATCGGTAGAGCGTGAGACTCTTAATCTCAAGGTTGCGGGTGAGTAGCATCCCACGTAGCGGAAGATTCCACACAAAACATACTAATATCAATATAGGTTCGACCCCCGCATCGGGCTCAATTCCTGATGCCTCCCAGGTCACTGGGAGTAGCAACCAAATTTTTTGCATTTTCTCTTTTTAATTATTCCTCATTCTTTGTATCCTTGAAGAAAGGTATTCAATTTATTCCGATAACAATCATTTAAACCCAAGGATTTTTGTCTATTGCTTTCCAGTGATACGCTAGTGTATGCAAGGTAATGGGTGCCTATTTTCCAGATGCTAACTCCGAGATAAGTACTGCAACGTGCTTACATGGTAGACGAGGGCGCTAGATCGATATCTTAGTCCGAAACGTCTTGGCGCCATCATCAACACGTGCTGACGATTCCCCCTGGGTAAACTGCCCAAGATAACCCCCCCGACTTATAATTGCAGCCTACGTAGGATTATCTGAATCTCCAATACAAAATAAAAGCTAGAGAATAAAGATTAGCATGTCCTCCAGGACGTCCGCTCGTTTATAGACGGATAAACGATCAATTAGAGAAAGGTTTCGTGGATATTATCTGTGATTTCTCAATCGCCAGACCTCCACGATAATGACTGAGCCGTCGCCGACCGATGAGGGCCGTCGCAATGACGAGACCATAGAGAGCACTGAGCAAACACCATTCATCCCCCGCGCGTCAGACGCAGACGGTTCTGATGTCGACGCACTAGGAATCCAAAGAAAGGGTTCTCCAATTGCCTGGCTCACGCGCTCAGTGCCAACGGCCCAAAAGCCTGGCAGTATTATCATCATTCTTTGTGTCATTATCTTCGTTGCATCGGCATCGGGCGGTTTCCAGAATATGGCCATGACCAGGATCTTCGAGGATATTCTATGTCGCCAGTACTATGACCAGATACACAGCCATGATGAGCCCATTGATGAAGACATGTGCAAGGTCGACGCTATCCAGTCCGAGCTCGCCTACCTCTTCGCCATCATGTCTTCACTTAACGCTGGCGTGAGTGTTCTAGCTGCGTTGCCATGGGGTATCGCAGCCGACAAGTAAGTCGCAATACATTCCCTACTCGAAACCATGTGTAGTCACATCAAGACTAACCGTCTTAACTTCGTCTAGGATCGGACGACGGCCTGTGTTTGTCATGGGTTTGATCGGCATGTCCTTATCGATGCTCTGGATTATTGTCGTTGGGTGGTTCCATCAGACGCTTTCTCCACGGTTGATTTGGCTATCACCAATATTTTACCTACTAGGAGGTGGCAATCCTGTCCTCGCAGCTACTATCATCAGTATAGCAACAGACATAGTGCCAGAGTCTCAGAGGTGAGTACTTTCCTATCGCAGTTCAAAGGAGCATTGTTAATGACTGTGGGTTAGATCTGTTAGCTTCATGCGACTCCACGGTGCGAGTAGTGTCGGTAATCTAATTTCGCCGGCTCTGGCATCGATTCTCATGGCCTCGACAGGTCCATGGCCGCCAATTCTCACAGCCTTCTTATTGATCGTGCTCCCGGGGCCTTTCGTCTTCCTCGTACCAGAGAGCCTAAAGCACATACCCAAAGATGATGATGATACGCCGGATAGTAGTGGATTTAAGGCGACTCTCATGCAAAGCCTTAGGGAACTGCGAAAATCGGCCGTTGTCTTTGGTTCCCCATCAATGATCCTGATCCTACTTATCACTATGCTTCAACTCTCAATAGTGCTCAGCACCTACCAGTTCCTTAGTCAATTCACGTCCAAGCGATATCACATCCCAATCGCAGAAACAGGCTACATTCAATCTACCTATGGCGTTGCCTTCGTCACTGTTTCCTTTATCATCATGCCTTGGGTCACGATGGCAATTCTAAAGCCTGGAGCACCTGCTTTCCTTCGATTTACTGACGACAAGCAACGCGATTTATTTCTCGCACGTGCGTCATACATAGCATCGATGATAGGAACTTTTATCCTAGGTCTGTCTGAGTCACTGCCTGGGTTTTTATTTGGCCTTGTCATACTCGCGTTCGGCGTATCCAGCGAGGGCTTTCTCAAAAGTATAGCGACGCTTTATGTCAGCCCCGAACAGCGATCTCGATTATTCACCATCTTGGGTATTTCAGCCATTGCGAGTGACTTGTGGGCCTCACCGGCACTTGCGGGATTATTCTCGGTAGGAATGCGACTTGGTGGGATATGGATTGGGCTGCCATACTTGGGCATATCCGGTCTATGCGTTTTGATGTTTATAATGGGCCTCTTTATACGAATACCCTCACGTTCTAGAGCCGACGAAGAGTCGGACTCTGACGAGAGATCAGAGTCGGACGAAACGCTTTATGAGGAATAGGCTTCACAATAGAGTGGTTCAACTGATAGAATCTATTTATAGATTTGGCGGTATGATCATGTACAGTTGAAAGGTAACTATATAGGTATACAAGCACTTATTCCACATACGTAGACGGACTCCCCCGGATATTAACCTGGCAGCGACGAGTCCAAAGTATATACACATTACTCGGGCACCCCAGCCATGAGATGGACATACTCATTCTCCGAACACTCTTGATCATTGTTAAATACAGAAATAGCTAAGACAGCATTACCACTTCATTTTTTACTTGTGCATCAGGTTCTATCCGGCTCGAAGTATACAGAGTTTTCCGTAGAATGAAAACCCACGTACTAGATTGTTAGCACGATAGTCATCCCCTAAGTCATCCTGTGGTCGCAATAGCGCCCGTTGCCTCCGGAGCGTTTTTTAACTCTCTTTTGCAAGATTAGGATTTTAGACCAGGGACGTCGTTGAGAGGCCAGCACTCGTAGTGAACGATAGTGTACTCATTATTCCTCGTTTGTCATCCATCGCTAACGCTGCTGTGGATCGTTTTGTTGCTCCTGCCCTTTTAGGGAGACCGTCTGCTAACTAGCGGTGTAGTGTAGTGTAGGTTTTAACGAACGACCTAACACCAAACCTAGTCACAGTCAGTCCAAGCTTCTGACTGGCTTCGCCTATCGGGTCGCTTCTTCTTGATATATCCGTTCTGTTGCTCTTCCGTAGGCCCAGGGGCATCAAGAGGCTGGTGCAACCTTTTGAATATGGGGGTCCGAATTGAACTCGCATTTCGGATATTGTAGAGAATGCAATTAACGGGCCCCGTGTACGTGAAACACAATGTTCCGAACCAACCAGGTCCCGGATATGCCTGTTAAACGAGCACTTCAATGGTTATGACGCGAAACCCACACAGATAAGGACATTAATCATCTATTATGTTAGATGACCCTGATGATGAAGCGGTAACAGAGGACGCTCGCCGGCGTCTGCGAAAAACTGTTGTTTTCAGTGCTGAGAACACGTTCGCTATTCTCCTCGCGCGTGAAGGTTTCCATGAGCTAATACTCGAGCCGTACCCCGACGATACGTCGTCTCTCGTCTGCTCCTCTGAGATCCGCTCTTGTTCCTCGGGCTCATCAATCACCGCCTCTTCATTCGTACTCTGGTCCGGGGGAGCGGGAGGCAAAGGGCCACTTGCTGGTATATTCAGTCCCAGAATCGGGCGTCGCAGTTCGGGTGGCAGCCCCTGGCTAGGGGGCGCCGCTATTGGCCACATAGTCATCGTGATGTTCCAACCCGGCTTGATGATTTCCTCCCAGGTCTGTGGCAGGATAATCGTTCCATCTGGGCCGGCTAAATCGTAATGGCCTTCCAGGACCTCACTGCAACACCCAGAGTCAATATATTTGAGTTCGGTCTTTGAACATTTCAGAGGTGTACAAAGCTGAGCATGCTTCCAGCTCGGCAAGAAGCCGTTGTTGATGTATACTGGGTAGGATAAGAAAATAAATTCAATAATTACTTACGGTCCAATGACATCGACATGGAGAAATGCCGTCTCAATAAGTTCTTTCATACCCTGTATTGGCATCAGTCATCTACTGTTATGTCAAATAGTCACTCAATACGCCTTACTTCCCAAGTGCGGCCTTGACTAAATGGAATCGCGTATTTACGCCCAACAGCGTCCTTGAAATGGATTTGGTTCTGGGTTTCCAAATCTTTCTCGGCTCTCTCAGCTGCCCATTGCCGTATAGTCTCTCTATAGCCTTCCTCTTCGACCTGCTTCATGGCGGCCTCAAAGGCTTTTTCCTCGGCTTTCTTCTTCTCGCGTATCTCGGCTTCGGCCTTCCGCTGTAGTTCCTCCCTCAACTTTTCAGCAGCTTCGGCTTCTTCAAGGGCCCGTTTTTCGGCCTCGATCCTCTTGCGAATCTCGCGTTCGGCTTGCTGTCGTGCTTCATCCTCTTTCTTGGGGGAAAGTCAGTGGTAGGCATAAAGGAGCACAATACCAATAGAAGAGAATCCCATCGCTGATATGGGCGTATACAACCGCAGTCGGGTTTAAGGGGGGCTCACCATCTTTCGGATTTCAAACTCCTCTTTCATCTTTCTCTCCGCGTCCCTAATCGCCACCTCTCTTGCGGCCTCGAACTTCGCATCTAGCTCCGCCGCAGCAGCCTCGGCTTTCGCCATTGCCTTCTCTTTTTCTAAGTTGCTTTCTTCAATTCTCCTCTCCCATCTTAGTTGCTCAGCCCGCTCTCGAGCCTCGACTCGGGCTTTTTTCTCGGCCTGTTCCACAGCTTCCCTTCTTATTGCCTCAACTTCTACACAGATTTAGTTAGCAGCTACGATATGCCATTAATATATAGGCGTTACCACCAAAGGTCAACAGAGGGCCTCGAAATCGTACCTCTCTTAAGCCCCTCAAGTATTGCCATTCTTTCCATTCTCCTCTCGCGCTCAGAATCTTTCTCAGCCTCGAGTCTTTTATCAAATTCAGCCTCCAGCTTCTGTCTTATTTGAGCCGCGAGCGCAGCATCGTCTTGACGCCCCCCCGCATTTACCGGGAGATCCGTAACCACAGGTTTACTCGTATGCAGCGAATCCCGAGGATTCTGCGAATCGCCACCCGGTCTTGAAACTGCGATTAGAGGGGTTTCTTGGTTGTCTCTGGGCTTGAATATCGTGGCTCGCTCTTCGTTATTCACCGAATGCGTTCGCGAAGGCACATCTTCCGGTTGAGGGCGTTGATCCTGTCGGTTTTCCCTAGGCTTCGAACTCCTCGTCAAAAGAATGTCGCTCCCTTCTCTCCGCCTATCTGTGGTAGAATTCTGCGCTCCTCTAGATGGTCGCTCTTTTTCCCGCCGAACCCTCGTTCGTGTTGCGGCGGGGTGAGGGGTTCGGCGGGGGCGGGAGCTAGCTCTCAAAATACTGTCTTTAGCCTTAGCTTGTGTAGAATTTCCGGCCCGTTGGTCTACCCAATCTTTCAGTATAGGCATCTTTCTTGATATCTCCCGCAAAAATGGCTCTTCTATGCTCTGGTAGTCGGTATTGCTTCTCTCAAGCATGTGTTTGATTGCTAAGGGTGATCGTGCTTCTAGCTTATAGAGTAACATGTTGAGAATCCATTCATGAGAAGGGTTCCAATAATCGGTAGATGCAACCTTCGATAAGAGTCGCGAGATCAATATCGCTAGTTCTTCCTTTGCCGCCTTTGTGTTTGAGACTAGATACTTAGAGGCGAGGGTTAACCCATAGCTATTTAAGTCTCCTTGACGGAACAATTGGAGGTTGCAAAGCATGCCAATCTCTTCTCGTGGGTTACCCGACAGCCTGATAAGTTCTTGCCGAGCAAGGACCTCAGTCTCCAAGTCGCCTAACTCAATCGCACTTCTCAAGACCAGCTTAACCGGGTCTTTCAGCTCAGGGGGTTGGTCTGTTGGCGTCCATTGAGGGACCTCATCTTCTGAAGGCACGTATATTGGTAACGATGCGATATCAGAGTGATAGAAAATGCCCTGCGCAGATTGAAGGCGGGTTGTGAGCGTATCTATCGCTTGACGGCTTGCTGTCTCGGCAAAACGGGATTTCGCTAACAGGAGTCGTAGATACGGGCGCGATTTTAGACTACCGGGATCGTTTTCTGCAACAGATATGGCAAGGGGTAGGCACAGCTTGAGAATGTTAATGCATTCTTTCTCCGAAGCCTCGACAGGTTTTAGCATAATGTGAGTCATTATGCTCAATAGGCCTAAAGCAGTCGAGGCATCATATCCGTGCACCGAATCTGACCAGTCCGAAATCAATACGCCTAAGCTGGGTATCAAGTCTTTACCAAAAATATCGTGCGTAAGTGCTTTGATATCCTCCATTGTGGGCAGAAGAACTATGATGTCATGAAAATCCCAGATGCGCCCTTGACGAAGTAGAGTCTGGTAGAGACGGAGTACTTTGTGGCTGCAGAACGCATCCAGGGCCCTAAATCCGTATCTTGACCACTTCTCATCGAGCGCAGGGCGACTGGTGAGCTGAAGGGTAAGGGCAAATATTTCAATCTAACAATTAGTAACTTGTACCTCATTATGAGAGGGGATGTCTACCCACTTCGGTTGAACTAATAGGCCTATCCCGTGGGCAGTCCCTCAAGATGTTGACTGCCTCCTCAAAGGCATCAGGGGCGCCACTCAAAGCATCTAGGCTATAACTCTTAGCCAGTATCCGAAGGAGCTCCCAGTTGACACGCAATGCCCTCAACTCTTCCGAATCTGAATGTTCTCCTTCGCGCTTGTACATCGCATTATCCTTGAGGAGTGTCACACTTTTGAAATCACCTTGATGAAGCAGTAGGTCGGCGTATTGAACAAGTACATAGGGGTTATCGATATGATGATTCAGATGCTCCTCGAAGAACTTTTTTGCGGATGAAAAATGACCAAGCCTAGAGAGGCGATTCATTTCGTCAAGGCGGTCTTCCAAGTCCTCCTCGAGGTCCATCGTGAGATGCACCGTCAGATCCCCAGAATTCGGTGTTAGTATCCCATCGACGTCCTGAATTATCTTGTCCTCTGACCGCGAGGCCCGGAAATCATGATTGAGGCTGGTTCCTGGGAATTGGCCAAGATGGCGGACGTGTTTTCCGGGTCTCCTTGGCAAGTAGTCCAACCCAGCCAAAGGCAATGGCGCAGGTTGAGATGGCGGCAATGCAGGCCACATGGGGTTTTCCAATGGGCCGTAGGCTCCAGGTCCATATCCTCCTGGGTAAGTACTCCATGGTGGTGGAGGTCCGTTCAGTATCGGCCTAAGCGGCACGAGCTCTTTTCCCTTCTTCCTTCGCTCTTGCTCCTCCTCGTCAAAGGGATCAAATATACCCCATCTAGCGGGCGTGTTCTGTGTCGCAAGCTGCGGATATGGAGCTACATTGTTGGCAGGATATGGAGCAACTCCTGGGTAGGGATAGTAATAGGCTGGAGGATACCAAGGCTGTACCGGCGGTCTAGCCTGCCTATACGAGCCCATTTGCTCCGTCTCCGGAGCGAACCGATCACGGCTAGCCATAGAGTCAGGAGATACCCGGCCTGACATAATAACGCGCAATATCCATCACAAACTTGGGGGCGATGCTACCATTGCAGTAGAGAGGTAAACGGGTATATTTATGTAAGGCTTTCAGGCTTCGCGCCAGTCAGTGAGATCAGATCAGTCCAAAATCGTGTGGCTTTAGTGACACAATGTGACCCTCACCCCAGCTAGACTGGAGGACAGAGCCAGCCATGCATGGTTACTGCATGGGTATGCATGGGGCTATGCAAGCCAGCTGAACAACCCCCGCTCAATCGAGTTCACGCCCTCCCAATGCATCAGGTAATCCATTTTTTTTAAAGCAAAAAGTATAATTTCGTTCTTTTAAATGTAAACGTGCAGCAATCACACGCTTGGTGGAAATCATGTCCTCAGATCGACCCCGACCAGAATTGAGCACTGTCGACGGTTACAATAGGAAGTTTGGGCGGTACGACTTCAAGCGGTTTGATCATTTAGTGTCTCAACACGCCTCACTCGGCGCTGCCACCCTGGGTAAAATCCATGTGGATTGCAAATTCCTATTCAAAAAGTCGAAATGGGGAACCTTAGAGGGTCGCGACTCAGCAGGCATCATTTATCTTGATCTAGCCTTCAGTCAACCGAGTGACTGCCGTTTGAAGAACGCAACTGTACAAGTTACACTAGACGATGATGACGAGCATCTGGTTCGAGAGTTCCCGTCCCAGGGGCCAAGGACGCCTGTTCAGATTGTCAAGTACGGCCCAAGACACATGACGGGAGAACCCCAGTACGAGCGGATTTCCACTCATAATAGGTTTATTCCCTCGGTTGAAGTAGGGCCGTTCGGAGGTGCCGGAGGTGTAGGTAGGGAATCAGCCAAGGTCACAGTGAGAGAGTGTCGGTGGACGTTTGAGAGCCATTTAATGACGGGAGGCCAAAAACGAGGAAAGAATAATTGGGCGTACAAAGTTCTAAAGTGGCAAATCACTGAAAATGAGTTGGAAACTCAGTCATCGCACAGCAACACTGTCCACACCGCCTTCTCCTTCGTTCACGCAGGTCAACCTTTTTTCATGCGTGTTGAGGTCAGCGGGAAACTTGAGAGCCGGACTTCAGATCTCGGGCACCAGATAAGACATAGGATGAGGAAGCTGAAATTTCCAGCTAATCCACAAAGCGCAAAATATGCTACAACCCTCGTCAATTTCAACGGGCGACATAAGTTCACCACGCCACTAGATGGGCTAGTCCAAGGGCTTGAGCTTGCGATGGAACATGACAACATGACCGCCCCAGTCGAGGTGAAAAGAGCTCAGCAACCAAGATTCTTCGAAGATGAATCGCAGGCGCCAGCTCCGCAGCCCTCAGATCAACCTTTAATTGAAGATGATGAAGACCCTACGGCGCCGACAATCGAGAATCTCTCTCTTTCTTCCAACTGGCTAATGGCACCACCTGTCGCTCCTCTAGCTCCTACCCCCAACTTAGAAGTACACAACGAAGAATCAATGAGGCAACCCGGGACCGTGCGATCGTATGCGCCGTCACTTGAACATCAAGATGAGAATGGATTCATGATGGGAGTGAACACAGAAGGGCGGGACCCGAACACGGCGAGAGTACGAACGGAGCTTGAACACGAAGAAGCAACAAGCGCTCCAGTGGCAACGCATCCTAACGGCAGGCAGAGGCAAGTAGCCGCAGATCAGGTAGATCTTGGCACCGTCATGTTTTTGATGAGAATATGGATGTTGCAGACGATAGCAACGTTGTTAGGCTACGGTGACAGATCCAACCAATTACCAACCGTAAGATAAGATATTGGTATATTCATTGTCGCGAATTGGAATGCTAGTACGTCAATTTATTCCATGCACTACCGTCACCTAACACAAACCAGCTCGATTAATTGTTAAAACACACATCGATTATTATTTGTGCCATTTCTTTCAGGCGCACGACGTGAGGTCTCTCCCCGCCTTGGTCTGCCCATCCCGCCATTCGTCTTCGAGAATACCATATATAAGACCATCGTGCCAGCTTCCAGAAAACCACATGTGGTCGCGTATGCGGCCTTCTTCTTTGAACCCAAGCCTTTCATAGAGTCTCATGGCACCGGTATTAAAGGAAAACGCCTGGATCTGAACGCGGTGCAACCCAGCCATCTGAAAGGCCCACCAAAGTGACCACCTAATAGCCTCCCCGCCATACCCTTTCCCCTGATGCTTTCCCAGAACATCGATGCTGACATCGGTCCACCTATGCGGAGCCCAAGACGGAGGATTCGCCTTTAAGCACAGAATACCAATTGGCTCACCAGCAACATCCTTCTCACTTGTTGGCGGCAGACAGATAATAACGCCGAGCAAGCACTTTGTTATATGCTCTTGAAAATCCTTGCTATTCTTGATGCTCTCTGGCCTGAGTAAGCCATAACTAGCGCCGGATTGTGCCTCAGCGTCGCGCTGGATTGCGTGGACAAACGCCTCATCCTCGGGAGTATCGTTCACAGAACGGTATACCAGCCTCTTAGAATGAAAAGGGTCAAAAGGTTTGGCTGTTGACATGATAAATTTGTAACTAAAGATAGCTCTAGTAATGGGTATCAAAGAATGCTCGACTTGGCCCCTGGGACTCGGTTTGGATTCGCCCAGATTTATAGGCCCTGCATAAGACAAAAATAGCGCTACACGGCGTCGAATCATACCTAAAGCGCTAATGCTGACCGCTAAACCAATCTTGTCTCGCCGGAAAATTCTAGGCGCTTTCGCTTAAATCAAGAGATCATGATACAGTGAAATAGGTGGTCATACATAATACCATGATATACAAAAACTTCATTTCGAGCAGTCCTTCACTCTAGACTTTCTCCACCAATATTTACTCTCGTGTACAGTGGAATACTTGGTGGGAAATCCCTCTCCGAAGCCAAGAACGGTATAACTAGGTGAATTAACAAACAGGAAGAATTCGTCGTCGCCGACAAGCTTGCCCGGATTGATCTCGGAAGGGCAGGGAATATAAGAATCATTCCAAGTCGGGCGTGGCGAAAATTCTTGTAAGACGTCAAGTCCAAGCTCAATATTTAGGTTTTCACCCATGTCCCCGATATCGAAGGGCACCCGACGTCGGCGGTAGATGAGGGGCGTATTTTCATGCATCGTGGTATACATCGGGGCTAACGCGGCTTTCTCCTGAGGCGTATCAACTTCAGTGCAAGGGGCAAGCGACATGACAGGTCTTCGGTTCGACGTGGTTTGTCGCCTATTAAATTGATCATCCATTATGAACAGCCTGTCATTCCAGACATGAGATATCCAAGGGCTCAGTTCGCTAAGATGATGACGGAGGGTTGTGAAAGATTTTGTGTATATGTTAAAACATAGGGAGATAAGCTGTCGGGATTTTCGGCCACATGGGCAAGCCTCATTGTCATCTTGTGCATCGTCGTTGGTGGTGTGCGGCTCCTGAATCACCTGGACTAAACAGTAGCCTCCAAAAGAGTTCAGTTTCTCCCACCTGAGGAGTCCCCTCTCACTTGTCTTGGGATCAGAGTAGATACGATCTTTCATAACGTACGTCGCTGCGATCTCCCCGTCTTGTACCTCGTACACGGTGAGTTTCCCAGACTCGTCTAACGCCAGGGTGATTACGAAAAAAACGCCCTTGATAGTAGGAGAGAGAATAAAGTCAATGAGCAGCTGACTGTTTCTAAGGTGCAAGCCTTGTTGCGAAGAAAGCCAGATTCTTGGTGTCCAAACTGGGGGGCCACCCGAGACGACATGTTCCCGCGGATAGCAAGAAAGCTTGTGCACTAAGGCTCAAATTAGTTCCGAATCTTCAAGCCATCTTCGCATAATTACTCACTATCAATTTTCTGCAGCTTCTCCCCAAATTTCCAGAGGTATATATCGGAGCTTTGGCAAACCACTAGTATCGTTTCGCCTTCTGTAATACAGCGTTTGAAGTTTTCGGGTACTTCGAAAGACTCTAAACGATTAAGTTCCAGATGCCAGACATGCAACTTAGTATCGTGGCCCATGACAAAAAGCTTCTTGCCCATAGCTGTCTTGTATCCACGTTTCGACTCACCATGGTTAGGGAATAGATACACCCTTCTCGCCCTCGTTCGTAAATCATCGACAACTGCCAAATACTACATCTTTGGGATCAGTATTCACCACAGCGTGAGACATCCCAAACCTTACAGGGTACAATAATCTCTCGAGGCACGACTCCACCTAGCATAAAAGAGTCCTTCACCTCTAAATGACTAAAATAAAAAGAGGACTCTGAAGATAACTTACCGGCATGCCATATCCTTCCGGCCACCAAGCCACGCGACCGTTAGAATACATCATGAAGCGAGAGAACCTCTGTGCGTCATCTATATCCAGATTCTCCACACTTTCATAGGAATGAACACCACCCTCGGAGACAGGGACATTTTTGCTCAGCTGAAAGAACTCGTCGGATGCAAGACCAAAACCATAATGCATAGCCGCTGCGAACTTTCCCGCAGTTCGCATACACATACGATGAAGGCTTCGGCGAAACAGCTCACTCATCGCGGGTTCGTCAAGGCCAGTCAGACGGATCTGCTGAGCAAGTCCCGGGAACCAGCGGTCAGCAAGGGCGGGCCACATCTCATCGCTCAACCAGATCAATCGCAGTATGCGACTAGCACCCAGAGCCGCATCTATATCTCGAGGCTCCAGGTGAGCGATGATCAGCACGTGGAGTTCAAACGGGAGGCCGGCGAAAACATCGTGAGCGTTCCTCTCCGGCGTCGCGATCCGAGATCCTGATGACCGATGAAACCTTGCTAAAAACGCTTTCATTCTCGCCTTGGCCTTCATGTGAAAAAAGAAAGTGCCGTGGGAGCAGAGTCATCAGCACACACTGGACTCGGATAATTGGATTCTAAAAACCAAGTCGCGTGAGCACCATCCCCGTACAGTACAGAATTACAGTTGATACATGAAAATACGCACTGTTAGTGGCTGTGTTTTTCAGCTTCCAAGATTTACAAAAAAAAAACGACCAATAAATTTGTTTCTTCCCGGGAATTATATAGAACAAAGACAAAGCCAAAAAAGAATTGACATGACTGCTTCTCCGTCCCCCTTTACTGCAAGGCTCGTGACCCTGTTCGCAACATATGCCGAAAGAGATATGATCTCCAATAAAATTTTGAGCTTCATATCAGAGACCAGTTCCTATCCCCTCCAGCTCCGCTCCCTAGTACATGAAGTCAACACCATCCGGCCGGAGAGCCCGAAGCCACGTTGTCAAAAGCTACGCTGGCAATGCGTGCACGACAGGGGGCCGGTTTTTATTACCGACCGATGAGCGGTCACCGTCCAAGTGCCAGACCTTAGCTATGCTTACGGCGAATCCGACCTGTGTAACCAGGTAGTACCGAATGGTAGTAATATTCAATAGATTGGTGTGGATGACGATCACTTGGTATCGGGCAACGCCTTCAACTTCATGTCAGAAACAGGCGTTCGGAAAAGGTTAGATTTGCGATCAAAACCTTGGGTCCCAACCATGAATCCTCGTACATGACTAGTCTGAGCTACGTCAGTGGGAACCCTCACTCTATGTTGACAACTTGAACTGCATTGCGAAGATTGTATTTAGCCTTATCACAGTTACAAGACACGTATGTCACGTTGCCACAGATATTACTATCATCAAATACAATTCTCTTTCCAGACACTCAAATTTTTGCTTGTCATTATAAAAGCCCCTTTATGCTGACTTTTGAAGTCAGCTTTGTTATATAAATCTTTGCGCTCAAAGACGATAAACAAGAACAATGGATTATATGAATAAAGCAGTTATAGAATCAATCCATCGATCGACACAATGCCATTATCATTTTAGTGCGAAGATAAATATCTTCACAGACCCCTATCGTAGAGGGGTTTAATTCCAGTTCTACCACAAGATTCAAGAACAACCACAACACCAACGTCTATAGTATCAAACAACCCACCTTAGGACAGAATAAACTGAAGATGGGATCGCGGCAGGAAGAAAAGCAGGCCAGTTTCCCAATCTCTGATGCTCAAGTAGGGAAGCCTACAGGCGAGGCCCAAGTTGAGTATGTCTCCCTGCGCGAGCTAGAGTTGACTCCTAGTTCTAACCAACCTATCTTCACGAGTTCTCCCTTTTCTATACCTCGTTTTGCTCCCACGGTTACCAATGCTAACAGTACAGGACAGGCCAAGCAAGACGAATATTTACTTACCCAAGACGATTTGATTCCAGCCACCAACAGCTCAAATCGGGGTAGAGTAACTTTAGGTAAGTTATGGGGACGACCTGGAGAAAACTTGAACAAGGTAGCACCTACAATAAAAGAGCGGAAGGCACACGGGCGGGAACGAGACGGACTCGCCCGCACCACCACCGGCCCTAATTGTTCCGTCTGTGGTGAGCCCTTGACATTTCAGATACTCGCGAGGGGGATATCTTGCAGTGTTTGCGGGTTTATTTAGGGTAGTTTTATTTTTACATGACACTTAGTAGTAAACCAATCTAGAGAATTAAGCTACATAATATAACAAATTTCTTTTGTTTCATTCTTATGTGTAAAAATATGACGGGGTTTCGTAAGCTACCTTATAACCTACCTTATATATATTACATTGAGTAGCACACTCATATTGCAGCACACATGTCTTTAGCTGGGTACAAAGTCTACCACCAAAAGTAAACCGGGCTCACTCTCTAACCCCCTTTGACTTATAAACAGTAGAAAAAAAAACCCCTACTTAGTTCCTGTGTTTCCCTTTGATTATAGTCTAGGTATTCATACGTATTTTAGTCAGTACGTACTTTGCGTAACCAGCTCCATGGTAACACATTTTGACCCCTGGTGCACCGTGTTCCATGCCTTGTGTTAGCGCCGCAATAGTGGCCCAATATAGGCACCTAACGACCTATCAATAAGGAAGTATGTACCTATAGGCAGGGTTGTAAAAAATACTAATAGTATTTAGTATTAGTAAATATTAGTATGGGAAAAAAAAATTTTAGTAAATATTAATATTACCAAAATTTTTTTTAGTAAATATTAGTATTATTAAAAAATATTTTAGTAAATATTTAGTAAATATTTAATATTTAAAAATACTAATATTTACTAAAAATACTAAAAAAATACTAAAATACTAAAAAAATACTAAGAAAATACTAAAAATTTTTAAAAAATACTAAAATACTAAAAAAATACTAAAATATTAAAAAATTAAAATGTTAAAAAAAAAATAAAAAAAAAATAAAAAAATATATTTTAAAAAGTTTTTATTATTTATTATATTTTTAATTATATAAATATATTATATTTTAAATTTAAAAGTTTTAATATTTAATAGTTTAGTTTTTATAAGTTAGTTTTTATAACTTTATAATCTTTTTTTTAGTTTTTTTTTTTAAAAAAATAGTAAAAACAGGTTAATATTAAAAAACCTACTTTTTTTTTTTTTTTTTAATATTTAGTTATATAATTTTTTACTTTTTTTAAAAAAAAAAAAAAATCTTAAAATTTTTTAGTAAATATTAGTAAACATTAGTAAATACTAATATTAACTTTTAAAAATTTAGTAAATATTAGTATTTACTTTTAAAATTTTAGTAAATATTAGTATTAATTTTTAAAATTTTAGTAAATATTAGTATTACTAAAAAATTTTTAGTAAATATTAGTATGGGCAAATACTAATTTAGTAAATATTTTTTACAACCCTGCCTATAGGTGAACAGTTTACATACCTACCTAAGGTACCAAGAAGTAGCGTTAAGGAAGACCTTCACAAGGCACCCGTCATCATCTCTCGTCTTCTAGACTGAGCTTGCTCTTCATTTTCTTGTTCTTCCGTTATTCTTCCCCATTGAATCAAACCCTGTTATTAGCGATCGACCAGCTTGCCTAGGACCAGTGAATGCATGTAACCATGTGACCTATCAGCCCTACCGCTCCAAAAACAGTAATATCTTTTTTGAATTGACCGGGACGCGTCCCACATGTCAAAAGCACGGATCAGGAAATGAGATCTTTCCCGTAGATGCCTGTCTGCGCTAATGCTTCAGCTTCTATGTAGGTCACCAAATTCTAGGCCAGACTACTTGTACCTTAGTCATTCTCTGTTACGCTGCACACTCAACGAATTCCGCTTTACAATTGCCCAGTGTCGTCGAGGACGGTGATTTCTCATCTACCATCAAGCATCTTATATACTCTTCCAATCCTACTTATTCCACATCTTCGTTTCCCCCCCTTTCAACACCCGACATCTACCCCTACCTACAAGCGCGTTCACGTGTCACTCGCTCGTCCAGGTTCACATGTTGCGCCACCTTGGGCTTGGGTATCGCAACCCAGCTCAAAATCTCACATCCCGCCTCTTCAGATCACCACAACAATCAAATTTACCATGGCAGCGACACTTCTTTTCACAACATAGGATACCGCGTCACGGTCCGCGTGGTAATCACTATCATCAACATGGAAACAACACGCGGCAACTACGTGCCCGTATTTACGGCTCTATCTACACATCAATAGGGTTCCTAGTACTCAACGAAGCACTGGACTGGGAGACACGGCGCAAAATGGGCGTCGATAGAGTACAGTACATCACGATGGAGAGGGAAGTGAAAGAGAAGTGGCGCAAGTTCTACGAGACGGGTCAGTCGCTACTGGCTGCATATAGTGGCAGCGACATTGAAGAACTCGAGGATGCAATCCGCATCCCCTCTGACCTCGACTGTCTCGAGGTGAAGATTTTCAGAACGCCTGATCCTGATGTCGAAGGAGGTACACTGCTTCTTTGTCTGGCTGCGATAGGGGACCCAGAGGGTGACACTTATATCCCCGCCTACGGGAACCGGCTCACTGACACTGCGGATGCCCTTTTGCCGGGAATTGAAGCGCTCGCGAGCACGCTGCCAGCATCGCCTAGAGTACGAAGCGTAATGGTACTATTAGAGCAGGATGGCGACTGGAAGAGCCTGTATTGGGACGGGAAGAGATGGATAAATGTGGTCTATCTTGAGTGGCAAACGGCAGAGTCCTTGGGCTTGCCCTCCCACGATGAAGAATGAAACCTGACTACAGCTGCGGTATGAAGTAGAAAGATGGCGCGATACTGAGAAAGGCCATATACAGGAAGAACGCCTTTGCAATGAATCGGGGAGTAGCTTGTGGACCCAGCCTATACGGCATTGGTTTGTTGAGAAGCAACACACCACTAGACCCGTGCTTATGCCCAAAGATGAAGGGAGAGGTGGCCGTATTAATTTTTAGCGAATAGAGACCTTACTGGGTAAGGAGAATACGTGCATTGCGATGGCTCTGGCAACCTCCTAGAACATGTGATTAATTCCTCAAGACAAGTTTCATAATACTTGAAAGCCCACTTGGGAACACACGTAACGTTCATAGTACGCATGTATGTGTAACAAGGCTCACCCACTCAGCCGGTTCAAGGGATATTTGCCTGCTACTCCTTCATTTCAGGGGCAGCAATGACGTCAGCTTAGTCACGTCACGCCATGAAACCCCGCGTAAAGGCTCCAGGCAGTTACCAAAGGAACACTCTATGGAGGCCTCATATCCCTTATCCTGCCTATTCATTCAAAGAAATTAATGAGAAACCTATTTAACCTATCATCGATTCATAAAATAGCACAGAGACAAAGCCTACCAGCACAACACCTTAGCACAATACCCAATATGAGTACTACAACAGACCAAAACCATAGCACTGCCACAAAGGAGACAGAGCAGCCCACGACGGAGACTATATCTACAAACGAAACATCAACACCTAAAAATGACACAGATTCTGGGGCTTCAAACGAGACACTCCAGCAGACGGGGCCGGGACCAAAAGTGCTCCGTTCCCATTTCCGGGGCATGCCGAAACAATGGGAGAAGAACTTACGTGAGTAATGACCCCTCCCCCCTAATTAAAGGGAATTAGGTGGTTCTTTAAAGGGGAAGTTGTAGGTTCGCTCATCGCTAACTGATTCATAGCTAAGAAGGATGGTGAATGATACTTCACTATTGATAGAGGGCTTGTGAAGTTGGCTAGGATGACGAAAGGGGGGTTCTGTCGAAGGGAGAATGCCGTGTTACCACTTCAGAATTGCACGCATTCAAAAACCTTGGATGCTTTTTTCGGGGACAGCCAGCAACCATATCATGCCGTGCACCCTTCTCGACAATAATCCTTAGTTTTACTGCAGTTTAACCCGTTCTAGCGCAATACAGGGTGACCCTACATCCTCATAATATGAGGTCTAGACAAAGGCGTGTGGCGCAGAAATAAACCCCGTAGGATCCTACCAATGCATTACATATAACCGCGTTTTTTTTTCAGTCGTGTACCTGTAATTTCACCCTGGGCCACCGTGCTAGGTGTAAGGCCTATATTACTTGAAACCACGACTTCGGGACTTAGTATCCTAGTCAAGAGGCCATAGTTTAGACGATCAAGGTGCAATAAAGGAAGAGGAATACAATCAGGAAGTCGGTGCTAGTAAACGCCATTCTTTACAGGGGTATCACGAACTCAATCATTTCACATATGCAATAAGCCTCCCAGATCCCTATCCATACTACGGAGTCTCTCTTGAAGCTCCTTCTTCTTCCTTTCCAACTCGCGGACTTCAGCCTCCGTCCTCCTAAACTCTTCCTCGGTGATGATCTCGTCAGCTTCGCCTTCGGGCTCTTCATCTTCCTCATCGTCCATCCAGTGATCCCTATTCATCTGCTTTAGGGCCTCGGCTTGCTCTTCGACCTTGGCCTCGTAGTAAGCCAACGTATTACGGCTATGTGCGTATTTAGTGCGTTGCGCTGCTATCCGGTCTGTTGCACCAGGTAATGGGTAGACCCCGCAGAGCTTTTCAGCACCTTTGAGGAGAATCTCGACGTCTATGTCATCCTTGCCGCCACGCCGCTCGCTCCTCCGGATCTTTTCGTGGAGATCGCCGCCCAATACCGCTGCAACAGCCGTGTTTCGCCTGGGAGCCGCGCCGCCTCGACTCGTGCCTGCCGACGTGGTAACCTCCCCGGAAGCCACATTGAATACGGTTTGCCGACGCGAGGACTTCTTTGTATTCTCCTGGGGCTGGGCCGTGGTTGGGGGCGGTGGCGGCGGGACAGAGAACAGAGCGCGTTCGTGGGCTTCGGTATCGCGAATCAATGACGTGATGTCGTAGTTGGAGAGAAGAGCATTGGTGAATATCTTGGGCGGGGGAAAACTAGTGGAGGCCTGTTAGATCTCTGACATGCATGGTATTCACCGAATATGGATCGTACGGGAGACTGTCAATGCCTTGGCATGATATCGCGATCTGCTCGAAGTGTGCTGACAACAGAGACATGATGAGCTAGCTTAACAGGGCTGAAAGCCAAGAGTTGGAGGTTTGTGCCTGATCAGTTGGTTGCAGAAGGGGTTTCTAATAAGGACATTAATAGACTGATGATAAAGAATAACTAGAGTAAATGCACACTCGTATTGGAGATGCCAAGACCCGGGTATCATACCTGATATATTTTGATATTTTATGTAGGTATTTTACAATACAACCGGCTTCGTAGTCGGGCTTGTCGACATAAACCAACATAACCCCTCCATAGACCATAGGTACTTAGGTATCGGGTGGGGTGGGTTTTCTGTTGCTAAGCACCTGGCAGTCCTTACCCAGGCCTCTGGGGAAACCATAAGTGCCCCGCTAGGTTGGATACTGACGCAGCCGGCGGTCAGGAGCCGGTGAGTGCACCACCTATAATTCATGAACCTATGCCTCTACACTACCTCCAAAAGGTATCCAAAAGGTATGAAATATTTCATGTACAGCAAAGCTGTTGTTTTCTCTTGTCAAATTCTATTTCCGTCATTACAAATTTATAGCGCTCGCTTACATCGCCTCCGTCTATCCAATGCTATCCCACAGCATCCCGTGCTAATAGCATGGTTGTTTGTATTATTCCTCGGCTCGCCGCCATGTAGGGATCATCGTTTTGATGCAACAACGCTACACTAGACTACGGTATAGACAACGGGGTCAGTGGGAGGAGGTTGATGCATCCCGTCTCGCCGACTTTTGGCTTGCCAACTTAGGCAGGTCAAGAAATACACTATCTATCTACTATGCTTGGGTAGGTGTTACCGCCATATGAAATATAGCATGATGGGGAGGTAAGTAGGTAGAATATAGCTTTACTATGAGATTGGTGTGAATAGCCGCATCCTTCAGCAGATTTACCATATTAACTAACAGGAATTACAAAAAGGTGTAATGAAATGCGTCTATCGAACCCATCCCAATTGTCCTATAGCATTCCTCTCCTTCTTCTGACACTCCTCTTGCATTCTCGAATAGTCTCTATGCGGGACCCTGACCACAGACCCAATCACGGCTCCTTGGCCAAGCCAGAGCCCATTCTCCATCGTACCCACGACCTTTCCTTTCTCTCCATCTTGCAGCACGGGTCCTTCGATCATTGGGCACGAACATGGCCCGCCATCCTGTCCCGTTCTTTCTACGCACTCGCATAGGCAACACATAGCAGTGCTGAACAGCGCCTGAAGTAGCTAGCTTCACGGCAACGAATCCTCGTTCGAGCCGTCTCAGACTTTCTAAATAAATATACCAGGGGCCTGGGGCCTGGCGACTGACAACTCATGCCATGCCTCCAATTCTGTCTGTCGACTTTCCCACCGCCTTAGCTCTGGTGCTGCGCGAAAGAGTCATCGCCTCTCTTTGGCCGGCTCTCACACGACGATGCCTCTTGCTATTCATCGGCCCTGTTTGCCACGCCCCATGCTGCAATGAAAAAAATGAGAATGAATAATATGGCCTAGCGGTAGAGGAGCCGGGTAGAACCTGGGAATTTAGGGAGCATTGCTGCCCAAGCCCGCAGCGACACGGCGAAATCCTCCGACATAGGCTCATACTGAGTAGATGAAGTTGACCAAACCCGCTCCCTCTCCTCTTTTCAGAGCCCCTACTACATTAACGCCGCCCATACTAGCTCCGCAATGCAGTGCAGTGCAGTGCAGAAATCCATTTTCCATTTTATCGCTCACCAGAATTGTGTGATAAAGCAGCTCAACAGTCTACCTATCAGTCCATTCTACTGCTGGGCCCGCCCCCAACCCATCCACGCCCCTGGCCTTTTGGACGTATGAGATTCGTTCATGTGAGCTCACCCGGCAGAAATACTGGACTAGCCCGTGTCCGTTCTGGTCCCCATTGAATTTTTTTTTCTTCTTCTCGATTCTTGAAACGTGCAGCCAGCGCATTGCGCCAGCGTATTGCGCCAGCGCTCTTCCTGCCCCTCCTGCTCTGGCTGCCCGTGCCACACCGTCGGAAGTTATAAATTCCAACGACCTGGCATAATTCCCGTAGGCTCGGCCGATCCCATTGAGATTCTCTCGTATCTCTTTCGTGCTGAACTGCTACTTTCTATACATGACCATAGGCAAACGGTGTTCGCTAAAGGTCGATATACTTAGCTGAACCATTGTGCAATTACTTGATTGGTACGAGGCCAACTCGTTCCATAGGTACGATAACGGGTCTGCCTTGCACGCCGCCTACATAGCAGTACTGGTTCTGTTACTTTCTTCAGAGAAGAAACTGTGCAGCCGCGCCCGGTCTGCATCATCCTCCATATTCTAAAAGATTATCATGACAAGCTATCGGACTCTCTTAACTTCTCCACGTTGGAGGTTCTTGCTCTGGGGTTTCACACCTTAATCGTTCCTATATTAATCTCCCCCGTCCCACGCACCCGACTTTTTATCTCCCCGCGATCACTACCCCACACTGTCAGACCCGGTTGAATTGGTAGATAAGATTGCAAGCGACTTGACTCGCTCCAGCGGGAGCTATCCCACGAAAAAAAAGAAACAGAAGCCCGCTCAGGAAAGATGCGGCGAACTCCCGCCCTAAACGTCGGCCACACTGTGGTCGGCGGTAAGCCGACTTCACCGCCCGAGACACCAACGAAGACATCGCCCGTGCAAGGCCGACCCTCGGCCTCCGGTGCAAAATCGTCACATAAGACAAAAGGGCGCCAATACAAGGGCCCCGGGCCCAACATCGTGCCTATAGGTGGGAACAAATTCAGTTACACCCGAGACCCGCGTGCCGAGGAGATCTCGCCACGATCTTCGCATTCCAGCGACGATGAATCCGAGTCGTCGGCTAGTCCTCCACAGTCACCCCTATCAGATAGATATGGTTTCCATAGGCGTCCTGGCTTTCCATTCACTGCTGCTGTTG
Source organism: Xylaria sp. Z50 (assembly GCA_037356035.1). Taxonomy (NCBI): domain Eukaryota; kingdom Fungi; phylum Ascomycota; class Sordariomycetes; order Xylariales; family Xylariaceae; genus Xylaria; species Xylaria sp. Z50. The sequence continues at coordinate 312,016 of JBAWJU010000004.1, forward strand.
CCACCATTGCTGCTATAAGTGGTGGAACAACTATTCGCATTGACGAGGCTGACTTCGCCGTTGAAGAACTAAGTGACTACTCGCTCGATAGCGATGAGGATATCGATTTGGATGTCATTCGGCCATATGACATCGAATATGGTGGTGAATCTGAACGTAGTCGCTCGGGATCTCGTGCAGCACCCGAGCTAGATCCTGCCCTCACGGCGGGGGTCAAACACTTGAGCACTTTCGACTCAGACAGCGAGGAATTAGACCCAGACGACGAATTCCAAATGCAGCTGAAACTAGATCGCCAGAGGCGGCGTATACGTCGAATGAAGTCTGGCAGTATCAGTAAACGTACGATTAGCGAGCGAGACAGCGATTCTGACCATGAAGATGTGCTGCCTTGGATCGACGCCAATGATACCGGTCCCGTTTATCGGCGAGTGCGACGAAAAGGCGAAAACCGCACTAGCATCCATTTTGCCGGACCTCTGCCAGAGCGCATTGAAGAACTAAAGGAGCCTAATAGTGATGACGAAGTCATCATCGACGACGCCGAGCTCTTCGCCCGTGAATTACCATACTTCTCCTTCATGGAAGTCGATTATGCATGATTCGCGCAATAGAGAGATGACAGGAGCGACCGGCTACTTGGGCCTTGTCGCTGTTCAGCTGTATATGTTGTGATGAAGGGACGCCTTTCAACGTTAGACCAACGTCTGGGTCCCCATTCAACTCTCTATTGCTTTTTTCTTTCGGATTTTTCATACGAATTTTACGATCCTAAGATTGTGATGCCTCAAGGTTATTTTTTTGGTTGGATTGGACAATAGCCAGGAAAAGAGTCGGGATTGGAACCGCCAGATAAAAAGGAAATGGCTTACATAGAGTGATGGCCTCGCAGGCCAGAGGATTATTGTACAGACGATGGGATACCCAGTTCGCCCGAGAGCGAGCTGAACTCTGCATTGCATGCAGTCACTGTTATTTCCGACGTTGTTGGATATACCTCATAGACGAGTGTTCGGCCTCTACACGCGGCTGAGCTCCATTCATGATGACGACGACGATGATGATCATAATGTTTATGATGGCCTATCGATAATCGCATAGCGCGGGGGATCATTTCACTGTTCCTTTTTACGTTGAATACGATAGATACGGATATATATCTGGCAACTAAGGTATACATACTGGAATTTTATTACATAGTACCTACATTGCGGACCTTGTACCCCTGCGTTGTTCACCTATTTGCCCCCTCGATCTTGATACTTTAAGTGATATAGCTGTATTAGGTCGGCTCGAGATATGGAATTATATGAGAGTATCTAATACTTATGCTTGGTGAAATCATGGGAGGCGAAGTGGTCAAAGTGAATAGGTAGGTAATTTTGGTAAAGGTTGGCAGTGTAGGTGTAGGTGCATGGGCAATAGGGAGTGATACAGCGCTATCTTGTGCTATAGCTTTGTGGGTACACTTAATTATTTAGGCCCTTTAGCCTCCCTTATCCGTTATCTGTGCCACATCTCATAAGCATTATAGTGCAAGCCACAGCGTTGAGAAGATAGTATGGACCCGTTCCCCCACGTCTCCAACGTCGCGTCTGACTTAATGCTTCCCATTTCCTTGATGCTTCACATTTCACATTTCACATTTCGCCGATCATCAACACCACAAGGTGTCACTTCTCGGCTGATGCCGGCAATCCTTTTCAACCTGCCGTCTTGTTCTCTGTGCGAATCTAAGTGAAACTCGTCGAATTCCTTTCTGATTTGTCCTTTATTATCACCATAATACCACCATCTCGTAGCGAACGTATCTATTATCCCCAACGGTTACCTACTAATAACGTTGAAATGAATCAACAACCGGCAAACCAGCCCCTACAAGGGCAGCCAACTATTCGGCTTCTCCGCCCCGAAAATATGCGAACGATCCAATATCTCAGTGCCCAAGAGAGGCAAAGATACGAGGAAGGTCTTCAGACACTATGGGCCAAGATTGAGCAGAATCCTCCCGAGTCACAGGAGCACCAGCAAGCCAAGCAAAAGGTTTCCGAGTTTTCGCGAATGGTTATGAATAAAATCAAAGCTCTTCATACTCGTAGCCAGGCCAATTTGGCGGGGCCACAACAGCAGCCTAACCAACAGGCTCAAGCTCAAGCTCAAGCTCAAGCCCAGGCTCAGGCACAGGCCCAGGCACATGCTAAGGCGCAGGCGCAAGCGCAAACTCAAGTTCAAATCCCCGCCGCAGCAACCCAAAAGCCGGTGATCCCCCCCAATCGTCCTCAACCATCCCCTGTCAATACTAACAGTAATCCCACCAACACCGGAGCGCCCTCTTCGAGCATACCCACAGCCGGTATCCAAACGACACTTACTGGGCAGGCACAGCTTCCCAGGCATATTATTGACCACATCAACAAGCTACCGTGGACACGTCTGTCACTTCCAGCCCAGCTCAATCAGGAACAAGGCCAGCAGTGGCTTATTGAGACCAAGGCCAAGTACGGGCGAGCTCTCGCACAAATGGAGTTTACTAGAAACAGAGTTAGCAAGGTTGATTCGCTAGTCAAGGAAAGGCAGGAGAAGGGGATACCTACTCCTGCGGACGAGCTGGATCGGCTCCAGGGACAGGTAGCCCAAGATAGAAAGGCACATTCAGACGCCGAGACATTTGTGAAGGGCATCAGAACTCAGCTTGCGGGAGCCCAGCTCCCTACTAACGGCACACCGGCGCAAGGCTCTATTCAGCCGGGACGGTCTCAGCCTATGCAGCCGGGGAACTCGAGCGGAGTGGCATCGACGCATTCAATGCAAATCCCAACTGCTTCGATAAATGCGGCCATGGATGCAGCCAAAACCACTCAGATTGCCGCAGCAAGTCGAGCCGGTCCTGTGGGGGGGCCGCAGCAACCACAGCAACAGCAAACCCAACCACAACCACCATCCAACCAGTCTCAGGTTCAAACGCCAGTGACTCCGTCTACGAGTGCGCCCGGACAACCATCACAAGCTGCGCCCGCACCTGCACCAGTCGCGCCCCAGGTAAAAGTTGAGCCTGGTGCAGGCACACAGCATCCACCACCCGTCAACACAGCTATTGCAACGGCTTCGGCTGCGCATATCCAGTCCGCAGGCACACCAACACAGACACCGACTCGAGTTCAAACACCTCAATCCGCCCAGCAAGCTACCAGTGCAAACGTTCGGCCGCTGACCCACGCAGCTGCAGTGAATCGAGCCAACTCATCATCCAACATGGCTCAGCCGGGAAGTGCGTCAGGTAGTCTAGCAAACACTCCCAATCTGAGTGGCATGACGCAATCGAGTCACACTCATGCGCATCCACAACCACCACAGACAGTGTCGTCCAAGATGCCCATCCCCAAAACGTTGCACGAGAAAGCAATTGCACCACCACAGCCTGTCACCCTTGGTGGCGGTAATACACCAGGTCGACCTACCTACGGCGGAGGCAACGGCGCAGGAGGTGTCATGAATCAACCCGTCATCACAAAGATGCAAGTCCCCCAGTTTGATACTGAAGGCGATCACGTTTTATCCAAGAAGAAGCTTGATGAGCTTGTGCGCCAGGTCTGCGGCGGCGGCTCACCAGGGGCTGATGGCAACTACCTTACACCAGATGTTGAAGAGGTAAGATTCCAATTGTATTCCTACATTATATTTGTCTCTATATCGGCATGATAGCATCTGCTAATGAGATATCACGTGCAGTCTGTGCTTAGTGTAGCGGACAACTTTGTGGACGATGTCTTGCATATGGCCTGCCGGCTGGCCAAGGAGCGTGGCAGTAAGGTGTTGGAGATTCGTGACATTCAATTGGTTCTAGAGCGCGTCTTCAACATCCGCATCCCAGGCTACACGTCCGATGAGCTCCGCACTGTTCGTAAGGTGCAGCCGTCTCCCAACTGGATTGCCAAGATGAGCGCTATTCAAGCTGCCAAGGTCACATCCGGAAAGGACGACAAGTAGGAACTTGATCGTCCTGCCAATGCGAACCGTGGTAAGGGAAAGCGACGTCGACCATCGACCGCCAACGCTGTTGCGCGACGTCGTTCGGGTAGTTCTGCATCTGCTCCCGTCGCAAGTAACACGACGCGCTAGGTTTTTTAGAAATGCAATACCCAACTACAGGTATGGCTGTCTTGAATTGTCAACGCCTTCAAGCTTTAAGCCACCACTCGATTGTGGCGGCGGGTCAGTTCGGATAATAGCATTGCGACGATGCTTGATTTTTTTTCTCATTTTATTCTTCGACATGGTAAGGACAGGTTTACAGGAAAATGGTATCTGGCGTATGGCGTCTGCCGTCCGTAGTACACATGTTTTTATGGTCCGGTTGATAAGCGCACATGGATGGGTCAGTCTCGGCGTTGGGAGGGCTAACGCTGAATTAAGAATCAATGATACCAATCCGTAGCACACAAGCAGTAATGACAATAGTAGTCTGCTACCTCTCTTATGCGTTTTTGTCTACAGTGTCTATCAACAATCAACTTTACGTGACTACCTGCCTTAGATACTATTCGAGTGAAGGTAAATAGGCTACACATTCAAAACATAGGAAGCCTACGGTACCTAATATCAATAGTATGAAGCAATAGAGTATTCCAGGGAATGTATAATAATATACATCAATACGTAGTATACATTAGGTATATCAGTTACTCCATTGGGAACCAGGAAAGAAAAGCACTGGACACGGCCTAAATAGATCTTGCATCGGAGCTCTGATGCGGTATACGCTGCTAGGAACAGTAGCGGGACAGCTTTATCTCGGGGGGCACACGTTCCCCTAATTACGTAGGGCAGGTGTCGAAAAGGGTAAGGCAGGCACCGACTCGACAACGTCACCAGAATCCGTTTCCGCCTTCGACACTACTAAGGTACTTAGAGCGTGGGCAAATGTGCAATGTACATTGCGAAGTACCTGTGACCCCTGCTTGAACCGGGGCGGTACATCGATCTACACTAGGTCTGTCCCGAGATAAGCAAGCAATACCTTGGGCACCTTACGGGCTTGCTGTGTCTAGGTAGTCGACAAAGTACTAGTAAATCATTGTTTCTGTTCACCAGCTATCTAATACTAACTAATATCAAATAAAATATCAGCTCGCGTGTCTAAGCGGGTACAAATATGTCAGGTATATACATATAGATATATTTACATGTATAATGGAGAACTTATTATTTATTCGAGAAAACCTACTCACATTTAACAGGATATCTGTGGCAGTGGCACGGACTCATGTACCTCTAGGCAGGTACCTGTGTACTGCAATTGGGGTCGCCACTACACCACCGTAGCCGTAGGCTGCACCTAAATTTACCTATATTCGCACATACTGCGTACAACTCAGCAAGTAATACCGACATGCACCTTAGAGGTTACGACATACATCCATGATGATTGAGACAGACACAACCGAGCACCACAATGTGTCGGTGGAGACCGAACAGCCCCGTCAGGGCTAGTGTGTGTTTCTTCACCACGCCAAAAGCACCAAAAAGACACACCTGGACGCCTATAGAAAGCACGTAGGGAAAGCCGACTCAGGCGCCAAGGCGTTTGGCGAGACCCAGCAGTACTAATCCGGTACCTGCCTTACGTCTTAGCAGGTATCTTATACGTGCAATACTACCAAAGGTACCTCTGCCACGCCGGCCAGGACCCGGGCCCCCATTTCGCAAGGCTTCGACTGGCTGTTCGACTGCTGTTCGACTGCTGTTCCCTCCGGCTCTCTGGCGCGCTTGCATCACCTGGACAATCGACATCCATCCGTTGTCATCTGTTGTCTGGCTGTTTGTTCGTTTGTTCCAGTTGTTGAATCAACTCAATCGACCTCCAACCAATCCACTTACTTTACTAAGTATCTTAGTTAGCACTACCAGCGCACCAGCCCAGCACCATAGTACCATAGTACCACAGCACCTCACCAGCACCACGGCCGGCAGCACCACCAGCAGCCGCAGCACCACGACCACCGTCATCATCACCACCACCATCGATCCAACACTGTCCTTCTCACTTCTTCCTTTTCTCCATTACATTATCAATCTTCTCCCCCTTCTGCTTCTTCCCTCTCCCCACCAAATCCACATCCACCGCCGACTTATCACGAGCTTCCAAGCTCCAGCGGCCCTTCTTTTCTTTCGACTGCCCTGTGCATCGAGGTATTACCCACCACTTTTTCGCCTTCGTTGTATTTTAGATCAGTCATCTGATTTGCCCTCCCACATCCATCAGTGAACGACTACCACACCCAACCACTCTACTCAGCCTAAACAGAGCCCCCTGCGCGAAGCAATCGCCTCATTGGCAACTATCCGTCCGCCCATCATTATCACCACCACAGCTATCGAGCGAGCCCGGCGCTGACTATTGTTATATCCTTCCTCTTGCCAAGCTGCTCTTCCCTCCCCTCAGCCGATATGCCAGGGAAGACACCCCATTCAAACGGCAAGGAGCCTGTTGAGAATAGCGTCCGGAACAATCAGGATGTCGAGATGACCGATGAGAAGTCCTCAATGAAGGGCAAGGGCAAGAAGAGCGTCAAGGAGGGCGAGGATATGACTGTTGTTGTCCCACCCTCCAAAGCCACCAAGCAATCATCGCAACCACCACCCGCTGATGCCGAGGGAGACATTTCCATGGATGACCCAGATAAGGAACAGGACCTCGAAGTTAAGGTCGACCCCGTCACACAGGCAGTCACCGGTAGGTCACCCTTCATCCTAACTTTGCTTTCAGGAACAAAGCCTTACTAACTCGGATACTCTATCTCGTAGATATTAAAAGTAATTTCGCACTCCTTGACCGTGCCGTAGCTCTTTTTGATTCTAGATTTACATTGCGCGCTCTACGGTCCATCTCTTCCCTCCGCAAACGCCTCACTCCCGAAATTATTTCTCAGGTCATCGCCGAGACCTTCCCCCCTACAAGCGCATCCGCCGCCGTGGCTAAACAGCTTCTTACCGCCATCGGGAAGGCCGATGTGCCCTTGGGGCGGCTATCCAGCACGGATATGGAGATTGATAATGATTCAAAGTCTCCAAAGAACGGTAGCAAGAAAGAAATTAAGGATATCATCCCCGAGATTGACATTTTCTTGGCCATTCTTATTCAAGTCCATCTATTCGACTCTAAGCAGTTTCAATCGGGCGCAGAGTTTTCCAAGTCTCTAGCTGATCGTATACACTCGTTAAACCGGCGAACTCTAGATTCTCTTTCCGCCAAGGTTTATTTCTACTACGAGCTATTCTGTGAGCAGCTTGCTCCGCTGCCCCCGTCACCTCGATCTCCCATCGTCGCGATCCGACCAACCCTGTTGACTGCACTTCGGACTGCCGTGTTACGTAAGGATATCGATACACAGGCCGCCGTTATCGTCCTACTGCTTCGAAACCATCTTTTGACTTCTCACATTTCACAAGCTGATCTACTTGTATCTCACACTCAATTCCCTGAGAATGCCGCCAATACGCAAGTCGCGCGCTTTTTATACTACCTTGGCCGTATCCGGGCAATTCAGCTGCGGTACACTGAAGCACATGAGCATTTAACTGCGGCGACTCGCAAATCACCAGCAAGCAACTGCGCCCTTGGTTTTGCACAAACAGCAACAAAGCTGTTACTCGTGGTCGAGCTTCTTATGGGCGACATCCCTGAACGTGCTACCTTCCGTGCTTCAAATATGGAGCAGGCCCTACGGCCATACTTCCTGCTCGTACAGGCCGTGCGTGTCGGTAACCTGGAGGATTTTGAAACAACTATCGCCGATCATGCCGACACATTCCGTCGCGACGGCACCTACTCCCTCATCCTACGTCTACGTCAGAACGTCATCAAGACGGGTATTCGAATGATGAGCTTGAGTTACAGTCGAATTTCGCTACGCGATATCTGCATCCGGCTACATCTCGGCAGTGAAGAAAGTGCCGAATATATAGTCGCCAAGGCAATCCGCGACGGTGTGATAGAGGCCACACTAGATCGGGAGCACGGTTTTATGAAGAGCAAAGAGGTCGGTGATGTCTACGCTACGCGGGAGCCTGGGGAGGCATTCCACGATCGTATCAGAGCTTGCCTCGGCCTTCATGATGAAAGTGTTAAGGTACGCCCTAGTCATCATTTTTGCCCTTACGAACGTTTAGGAGTAATTTGCTAACGTGGTTCTCTTTTGGCAGGCTATGCGTTTCCCCATGAATCAACACCGACTAGAGCTTAAGAATGCCCAAGAGGCTCGCGAACGCGAACGGGAGATGGCCAAGGAGATACAAGACGGTGACTTGGATGACGACGATCTGGGCGGCGATTTCGAAGGCATGTAAAGTATTGAAACCTGTGTATTATGGAATAGGTGGATATTCCCCCGTGGCGCTAGCTCCCGTGTGCTCTCAGGACAATACTACTTAGGATGCATGGTAGAGCTTAGAGCTACGAGAGGGATTACCGTAGTAACGAGCGAGAGATTAAAGGTCAGGCTGTAAGTAATGCCGCCAGCCAAGCACAAACATGATCGGGCACCTTGTACTAGATACTACAAATACTCTTTTTTTCCTTTCCAGCAAGCAAGGAGGGTACGGGTGCAGGTAATTTGGCAGCATTCAAGATTTGACTGCTTGCCGAGTAGGAGTAGGCTTCTCCTACACAATAGTCATTTTGCGTTTTGAATTTCTTTGATTTTTGGTGCATCTGAAATGCGAAGATGTGTCGCTCTCTAATTACGCTTCCCTGCCTCATTTAGCATGGAACGATATGAAAAATACGGCACTACACCGCATATCTAGCCTGATCTTACTACTTAATATATTAAATTCTTTTTAATTATACCTATGTTTCATCATTCTCCCAGTTTTCTTTTTTACTTGTCACGATACATGATAGCCTCGTGGCCTCAAAGTAATATTTAGGTACGTCACGTGCGACCGAGCATCTACCTAAACTCTACGGATATGGTTACGTAAGCATAGCGAACAGGCTTCTCGACGCCGATAACCAACCTTAATACTAAACGTTAACAACTTTCGCAAGTTTATATGTGAGACTGTAAATTGTGCCGTGCCACGCAGATTCTACTATGCTCCTGTTCTCGTGGGAATTTATTTGACAGCATGGCGCCTCAGAAGCGTAAACATCCACATGATGCCGGCCCGGACCCCGGCGCTGACCCTTCTATACCCGATGCACCACCGCGTCGATCGACTCGTCAACATCCAGATGGCAGCATAGCAGAGCCAGAACATCAACTCAGGAGTGGCCGAGTACGCGCCAATACCATCGAAAGGTCATCTGGGGCAGAAGTGGCAAGAGCAACCTCTCGAGGGAGAAAAGCCGACGCGCCAAAGTCAAAGCCGAAAACTTCAAGTACCGACCCCGCCGTGGCGACAATACCGACCAGAACGACCAGGCATCATAAAGTCACAACTGCAACCGTCTCCCCCGTATCCCCTGTATCCAAGGAAAATGTGCGACCACCAACCCCGCCAGATGATAGGGAGAGACGCGTATCCCAGTCCAAGCAGTCCCGCCATCGTGCTCATACACGCTCTCGCTCCCCACCACAACTAGAGCCGCCATCATCCTCTATTTCGCAATCCCGCACACATGTCCCCATATCCTCACAGCGACCAGCACGACCAGCGCGACCTATACCAAAAGCTACGAGCCCAGAGTTAGCACCCACAGCCACCGCCATTGCCATTACACCGAAACGTACCCCATCAAACAAGAACAAGATCACTAAGCCCCCGGGAACTCCCCGCTCCGACCGTAACATCGACAAGATCGTGTTCGGAAAAACTTGTTTCAAAGCGTGGTATCCGTCATACTATGGTAAGGAGGTTCTAGGCGATGTCTCAGCCAATGTGGGAGGAGGCAACGCGAAGATGGGAGGTGGGAAGCGTGACCCACCCATGCTCGACCGATTATACATCTGCCCTTGCTGCTTCAAGTACTCGAAAGAGGTGGTGCCATGGTGGAAGCATGTAAAATATTGTGAGAAAAAGGCATTTATACCTGGGACTAAGATCTACACGCATCCACGTCACTCTGACACAGTGAGGGTGCCGTATACAAACTCAACACCAGCCAGCCCCATAGGGATATCAAAAGGCAAAGGAAAGAGTAGGGGCAACGAGAGTGACCAGTCAACCAACGATGATATCGCCAGCGAAGGGGAATGGAGTGTTTGGGAAGTAGACGGCGAGAAAGATGGGGTAGGTTGACATGCTCCTCCTGTAATCTTGACCCCGAAAGCTAAGAATGAACCAGCTATTCTGCCAGAATCTCTCCCTGTTCGCGAAGCTCTTCCTAGATAACAAATCGGTGTTCTTCGACGTTACAGGGTTCAACTACTTCCTTTTAGTCTATACGCCTCCGGCCCCTAAGAAAAAACCGGTATCACCTATACGAATTGACTCAGCTCCTCAAGCATTCGGAGATTCCGATATTCTGTCGCCTATCCCATCGAACCCGCAGGTTGACACCTCCACATCCTTGTCATCACATCCTAGACCCCAAATTGTTGGTTTCTTCTCGAAAGAACAAATGTCTTGGGATAACAACAATCTGGCATGCATCTTAGTCTTCCCACCATGGCAACGTAAAGGCCTTGGCGCCTTGCTTATGGGTGTCTCTTACGAGATTTCTCGACGCGAGGGCATCCTAGGAGGACCTGAAAAACCTATCTCTGAGCTAGGTCGCAAGGGATACAAGCGATTCTGGGCCGGCGAGATTACTCGATGGATCCTTGAGTTGGATGTACCGGCACCCTCGACCGAGCCTACTCACGCCATCCGGCATACGAGGAGAGAAAAGGAGAAAGAAAAAGAAAAGGACCGAGGGAAAGACAAGGCTAGAGAGCAGGAGGGCCTCATAGTTGACGTCGAGCAGTGCTCCCGAGATACCTGGATTGTCCCCGAAGATTGCCTCGCTGTGCTCCGAGAGATGGGAGTCGTCGAGGAGGCAGGGCTCGGCACGCCCAAAGACGGGCGTGGGACCGATATAAACGGGAGCGGGGATACAAACATACACGGGAAGGAGAAGGAAGAAAAGGAGCCAAAACTGCCACTCGTCCCTCGAGTCAGGATTGATAAGGCGGCCGTCCGCAGCTGGGCACGCGAGAACAGGATCGACCTCACTAGGGCTTGCGATCCCAATGGGTTTGTAGAGGGGTATGCTATGAAAAAGGTCGAAGATAATGATGAAGAAGAGTAAAATAGCATTTTCGAAGACTTTTCCGCCCACATGACGGCAAGCGCGGCATTTATACTTTGAATTCTAATATGTAGGGATCGGAAGCGAGGCGTCTGGAACATGCAGTGTGGGTTGATATAACATAAAAGGTCATAGGCCACGATCGAACACAAATACAGATTCAGATGCCGTTGGCATTCTCGAACTTACTGGACTGTCATATCTATTGGCAGGTTTTATTATACTATACTGCTCGATCCCGGGTTTACGAGGTGCCAATTGTCACGGTCGTAGCCAGGACCTGCTAATATGCGCCACCAGAACCCAAGTGTCAGACGACTTGGTGTCCTGTACTCTTTTGACTGAGACAAAGGACTATAGCTCAACTCGACTGGCTCACAGTTGTGTGTGGACGTTGCATCAATCGTCAGCAGTCCTGCTACAGGGAATTAGAAATCCACCATTACGTCCTCCTATTCTCGGTATCACCTACGCTGTCTCAAGTACCAGAGTAGTGTATTACACGCCACCCCACACCCCGTAGCTCGAATGCAAGAAATCCAGATGTTGTCCCGCAGGGAAAATAGATGCCGCGGTCTGGGCCGAGCGGGGAGCAAGTTGGCCCCCTCTCCCCGCATTCCGCCCCTTGCCTGGAGATCTCGCAGGCGCATCGCGTCGCATTGCATTTTACCGCATAGTTATGGGGACATGCTGGTGTTGTTACCTGGGTAGGTATTGGGATGCTGGTGTCTGAGGGATTCTAGTGAGGATGATGGTGGAAATGGAGATGGAAGAGTGAGACACGCAGAGAATAGGACCATGCCATCCGGATGTGGGAGATATACGTACAATGAGGAATAGATCTTCCACGTGCATATATATCTTTACCAGCAGTCACGTTCCTCCGGGGAGGGTAGATCGGAGAAGTACCTCGGCAGCGCGCCTATCGTGAATGAAGTTCACACACCCTGGTTGACTTGTAGACCTATAATATATATATATATATATACCTACCTACCTACCTATCTACCTCAGTATATTACCTATATTCATATATTTTTAGCCCACTACATTCCGTATCGTTCTATCTATTGTATCACCTCTTCTTGTCATTATACTTACCTAATTACTCCTTTTCTCTGTCCTCGCTCCCTGCCAATCTTAACTTATTTTCAAGTTATAAAAAAAGAACTTATAAAAAAAGAACCCAGAGATGGCGGCGGCCCGCAGCGTGATCGTCACAGGAGGCGCGAGCGGCCTCGGGAAGATCATGAGCGCCTACTTCGCGTCGCGGGGGGACACGGTCACGATCCTCGACATCAACGCCACGAGCGGCCCCGCTGTCGCGGCTGAGCTCAGTGCCCGTGGCAGTGAAAGCGGAAGTGGTGAGGTGAGGTTCAAGGAATGCAATATCTCGTCCTGGGAGCAGCAGAAGGCGGCTTTTCAAGCCGTACATGAGGAGATCGGGCACATCGATGTCGTCGTTGCGAATGCCGGCATCACCGAGGGCGGGCGCAGCTGGCTCGTGCCCCCCTCGCCGGCGAAGAACCCGGGCGAGCTGGACGAGTTGGATGAGCCGAGGCTAAAGGTCCTGGATGTGAATCTCACCGGGAACGTTTACTGTGCGTCTTCACCTCCCCTTTTCTCCTTTTTTCATTGTCCATTTTTCTCTTGGTTATATTACCACCGGCTACCAGTTAAGGCCGGCTATTTCTTGCTTTTTACTATTCTGTACCTCGGGATATCATAATTGAATTTTTGCTTCAATCTCACACTTCACCATCCCCGGAACTAGAAACACGGGGACGGCGTAGGAGTAGGAGTAAGAGTGACTATGTAGATTATACCCCAATGCCTATCTAGACTAACAATGACCCCCTCCTCCTCGTAGCCGTGAAATTGGCCCTGCATTACATGCAGCGCAACGCGCCCGACGCAACGACGGGACTGCGCGGCTCCATCATCTGCACCGCGTCCAACACGGGGCTGTATCCGTTCCCGCCGCAGCCGCTGTACTCGGCGTCCAAGCACGCCATCATCGGCCTCGTGCGGTCGCTCGGCGCCGTCTACGGACAGCCGCATATCGGCATCCGCATCAACGCGCTCGCGCCGGCCGTGTTCGGTGGGTGAAACCTTTTCTCTCCTCTCCTCTATCTTTCCACCCCACTCCACTCCTTAGTCGTTACAAATAGTAGAAAGGCGGTTAGATAAGGCTATGTTTATTGGTGTTTTAACTGACGCGCTGAAGAAACAAACATATCGAGCAATTCCCTCTTCAAGAAGATGGTCGTGACCCCACCTAGCACCCTGGTCGCCGGCGTGGAGAAGCTCATGACCGATACCTCCCTGAATGGCCAGGTCGCCGAGATCCATGGCCAGAGCGTCACATTGCGCCCACCGCATGAGGTCGTCGATGCCGACTCGGAGTTTAATTTGGCGGAGTTCACCCGCTTTGGGTATGGGCTGTAATCATTCGATATTGGGGCTGTAGAGAGATAGGGGATTGGTTTTGGTAGGGCGACGGGCATGATGGAAATATCAATACTCGGCCGCGTCATGCTTCTCGGAGCACCCTTACTGTGGTTTTGAAATGTGAAGTCACACGGTGGCGTACATCGTATCGTCGGTATAGTAGGAGTATACAATAAAGTCGTAAGCTCAACACTAATTATATGCGTTTCCAAGAAGCTGGGTTCTAGTATACATATCTGTCCTACCGTAGGATGCAAATGAATGATCCTACGGCTCAAGCCCCAACCCTCCGCGAATGCTTAAGTAAATGGGAACTTTTAGATACGGGCTACCATCCGTACGCCGATTCGAGGCCGGTTAGTACCTAGATGAAATCGTTTTTTTCAACCAGGCAACTCCGCGCCAAATTCTCGGGTTCACCGTCTATGATCGCCTAGTATTAGAAGCCATCACGGTCCTATAGTCACGCTTACGTTGCTGACGCTACGCTAACTCGTGGGGAAATCATTCATTGAGGGCTGCTCAAGCCCGTATCTGTAGAGCTGCCATGTATGTATCTATCCATTATCGTCTTATTTGCCCGTGCTGCAGACGCGAATTTCTTCCTTGTGATCTCGCCTGATGCCTATCGCCGGCCCCTGCTGGGGTAACCGGATCTTCTTCATTTCCCTTCACTCCAAGCCCGTAACCATCTTTACCCCTTTTCTCCGTCCAGCTAAAGCAGTCGTCCAGTAAAGAACGACAACACAGCAAACCCCACCGAGGGTACTCCGTTGTGCATGTACCGTACACCTACAGAGTAATAGAGTGTTCATTACAGTGTAAAGAAGAGCGAAGATTTCGCATCACATGCTGACACAGCCTATTCCACCTTGCGCCTTTTGTTGGGTCGTTCTGTGTCTGTTGCAGTATCGTTGTACACTTCGGCATTTTCTCCCGTGTTCGCGTCCGCCTCGGTAGTCTGGCCTGTCCCTTCCTCCATTTCCACATCCTGCTGCGTGCCCGAGCCGCCTGCTACATTAACTGTGTCATCACCAGCTTGTTGACTAGGCTCAACGTCCATCACATCCAAGCCTTGTTGACCAGTTAGATTCGTGCTGCTGGCGGCAACAGCCGAGGTCTGGTTACTTTGAGATTGGTCTGGAGGCGCGGCCATATCGACATCCGCCGAGACTCCACCCTTTAATGGTATGTTCATGCTGTAAGTTCTAGAAGTGCTGCTAGAAAATGAGCTGCCAAACCCCAAAATCTTTGGAGGGAATAGAACTTGTGCACTGTAAGGGGGAGTATTGGAAGCCACAATCGCAGATCCTCTCACGTCCGAACCGCTGGCTATGGTGGGAGCTGGCAAGGTCTGTCTACTTGAAGGGGATGTCTTCGTCAAAGGAGTGGTGGCCGCGGCCGTCGTTTTAGATGGTTCCGCTGCTTGAGCAACAGCTACACCACGCGGTGCCACGGCAGAGATTCCACAGTTCAGACGATACGAACTCTGGCGGAGCTGATCAATGTTCGGCTCGATTCTTTTCTGATCGAGGTCAGCAGTGCTCTCTTCCAGGGTGTATATCTCGCCGTTGAGCCGACATAGTCTGTCATACCGCATAGATGTGCTTAGCATACTCGAGCGCTCCGCAGTGTATCCCTACGAGGCCTGACAGTACCGATTTTTCCCATGGAGACGCTCGGCTGAAACAGAATACGATGTCGTCGTATTCCTGGCCGCATTCTCTCCAGTCCACCGCATAAGACGCAAGAAATACGATTGCCTTTTTTTCCGTCATCGATAGCGACTCAACGAAACCCCGTGTTAATCCCAGCATTCCCAACGTCGGCTCTATGGTGGATGATGAAATGTTGCAGGCGTAGGGGTCGTTTGGTGGATTGTGGTAGTTGAGGAACAAGACTTGGGATTCTCGGGCGTCTGAATCTGGCATAGCTGACGACATCTTCGCTAGTAATATCTAAAGTTGATGTCAATGATAAGATTCAATATGAAGTCCCAGTTGTTACTTGGTGTTGGCTCAGGTATGTTGCAATATCTGCTGACGAAGGCCGTTGCAAGTTGAGCGGCGGCAATAGCTCCTAAATTCAGGGCGGAGGATGGGGATAACCGGTATTGCCTAGGGAAGCTGCCTTGAAATAGTGAATTCTGGGTGGTTTTGCCTTCGCGACAATTCGAGAATTGCTCATCTTTTCGCGCTGAAGAAAGACACCGCGGCTATATTAAATTACCCCCTTTATATAGGGTGTCTCAACAATTTCTGCCCGTCCGTTAGTAATTAATACGCGTCTTCCACCGGATGCCCTTTACTAGATGGCTCATTCACAGAGGGTTTGTAACCCGTCAAAAAACTAACAGCCGGCCCTTTCTCATTCTACTGCCCGCCTTGGTTGATGGGCCGTATCTAGAGCGACGAATCCAGTTATCCGTGGATTCTTTTTCGATTCTCTAGAATTCCACAGCACGCGGAGACTGCCAGCTTCCTCTACGGGTTTCCTTCTTCCCAGCTCCTTCTTGTTTCGCACTTTGCACCTTGTTATGCTTCTCATGACCCGCTTGATGTCTTTCTATGGCCACGTCGTTCAGTCTAGGTAAGCTAACGCTTGGCCTGTATTTTCTATGGACATCCGGGGGAACGTCCCAAATTCCGAATCAACCGTGTGATTAACTGGTGTCACCTGCCACTACAGGAAGTTCTGGTCAGCTGTCCTCTATATACTTTCGGGCTCATGCTGAATCGTCGTCATACAGTTGCCTAGGTATGCAACTCTGATGCAGCCGCGGGATTATGTCTCAGCATGGTGATTGTTCAAATCACTAGTTTTCATCTCATTCAGCCTTGCCTACACCGCCCCTTTAAAACCTATATCATATCATTCCCTTGAAATACAATACCGTTTGTATCATGCACTTTACGCGTTCTAGGCAGCCCCCTGCTGCACATCCAATCCATACGTAGCTTCAAATAACCAAAATAGGTAAATTTGGTCCGTCCAAGCACATTAAAGCAGAACTCAATCCATCTAGTATACTATATAGAGGATAGAGGGAAGAGCTGAAGATCTATTCTTGATTTCGTTCCCTTTGTTGTGGTTAGTTCATTCCCAAGTCACACCTGTCGCAATAAGCTCCTAACCTAGACAAATTTAATAGGAAATACGGTTAAACTGATTCGGTGCCTGTCATTTAGTTTCAACCCATTCGACTCAAATCATTTCTTCAACAGTCATACACCATCCAAATCCTTTGCCAATAGGCCTATTATCTCTGTTCATTCACCCTCATCCTTTTAGTAGCCACAACCTGGGAGTACTTACACTAGCCGGCGTCATAAGGAATCTTAAGATGCCCTCCCGCCATCCAATGATAGACCGTCATGCGTAAAATGGCACGCGGTCGGGTGGCCTAATGGCTAAGGCATTGATTTCCGGCTTTGGATTTGTCAAAGATTGCGGGTTCGAGTCCCGTCCTGATCGATATGATCTTTAACAACGAAAAGTTGTTGAATAACTGAAGTCGTCTATGTTTTTTTCTGTTTTCTTCTTTTTTGACAAAATTTTTAACGTAATATATATGGACGCAAGCTGAAAGCTATCAATCTAAAGCTTACTAATATTAGGACAAGCCTAAACCATATATGGAAACCTATAGCAAGTCCTTGAGCAGTGTATAGGTGCCTACAGTGGTATTGTATAGTTACCTATGTGGCTGCCTAATAGCCAGCTAGTGTGTTAATTATTGGCTGTGCTGTACGTGCTGTTCATTTTGCTTGAATGGCGCACTGATATGTTGGCAAAATGAACAAGGTATACTGCTGTTGGGTTCCCTTGTGCTGCGTCCATGACAGTCCAAAGTAAAAGCCGCCCTTTTTATCTAACACTACCGCCCACCGATTGTTTGAGCACCTACCTTGGTACGGCCAGTTGTGGTTGTGGCGTTAAACCGCGTATTGGTTAGGGGGATTGTACGGAGTAAACAAGCATGCAAGATAAATAAGACCCTGCATAAAAAACACTTTGTGTTCTCACTGACGATCCCACTATTAAGATTCTAGCGTGGGTAGTGTTATGTAGGTACTTAAACTCTCCCGAATTCAAATTGTCTCAGTCTCTAACGACCAGGGGGCTCAAGGCCAATGCATATGCATGTCTGCAAGTTATTCAGGAACTCGTCAACTTTCGTCTCCCGGTACACAGGGATCTACACGGTTTAGCAGAATCTTGTTGGACACCGTAATAGCGCATTTGCATGCGAGCACTGAGCTTAATATAGTGTACTGCGCGCATTTAATATTTGGTAGAAACTCTGGTGTTTTAAGGCACTGAATAGGTAGTTTCTCTACGGTACCTAAATTTCAAGCGGACCTGAGGATAGGGACTGGAGCTCAGCTGTCAAGTTATATTGTATAAAGCATCGTCTGTTGGCCCAAGCTCCTCGGCAATCTGAACATTGACACGTTCCTCGGCGACAATTATACATAGTATCTAGTGGGTGGAGAGGAAAATAAGTATACTAAGCCCAGATAAAACGGACATTCTCCAAGTCCGTAAATCGCTAGAGTGCTTCACTGCGATGTACCATGAAACCTCGATTTGTCTAGTGAGCGTTATGCCGCACACTCTAATAAACAGATAACGAATATAAGACCAACCACATTGAAGCTTGTGTAGATCACTAATATGAATGGACATGGTGCATCGAACTGGATTACTTGAGAAAGACCTTGGGTATTTAATGATTATAGTGTAGATCACTGCATGAAGACTTGCGATTGATCCTTAACGTGCAAGCTTAGACCAGTACAATCCCAGACCAGTACGGGCTTGGACTACCAGCTCAAACTTTGTACCGAGGTTGGACAAGTACAAGCTCTAGTCCGTACTCCGTACTGGTCCAAGTCTGTACCGGTCGGTCCCAGAGCGTGCTGATACAGAACCTTTGACCTGTGGGATGGAGGAGGGCAGAATTGGGGGGTACCGTAGTTACCTACAAAATGTAGTTAGGTACCTTGGGTGCTGGAGGCTAAAAGTACCCAAGTGTGTACCTATACAGCTAGGGTGTGCCTACAGCAGGTACCAAGCCTGTTCCCGCTACCCCTTGCCAGGTGCTGCATCCGGCAGATCTCACCGTCATTTCACGTCAGCTGGGAGAAAAATTTTCTACACCACCAACAACCACTACAACGCAGTCACTCGCGCGTAATGAAACTGGGAAATATATCACTATGACTCTATCTCCTCGAATGCGACCACCTTTTCCCTGCTTCTTGCACTGAAGCACAATTGAACCTAACATCTTGAAAACATGTATACACACGCACCACTTACCCGTGAGAATTAGTATATTTCTCTTCGTCCCATCTCTTGGAAGTTTTGAGGTATTTGAGCCTCAAATACCCATGACTCGCCTAGGGTTCTGCCATTCTGGGCGAATTGAAGAATCTCTCCTATTTCTCCCAAAGCGGAATATCGGACGACGTGAGGTACCCACATGCATACCGATCTCCTGGAAACGAGTGGTTTCCTAGCAAGCTCTCTCACAGAGGGGTACATCGGTACATGGCCGTAGGGTGCTCGCTATTCCTTGCCCCAATGCCACCGAGTGGTGTGCATGGCGCGGTATAGGTCTGTAATATAGTGTAGGTACTGCCCGTGAAGCAGAGGAGGATTGCTGGCAGGGTTACAATCCCGAATTCCAGAACGAATGCCGGCCTTCTATTGGCTCGCGGTGTCGTTTCCCGAAATAGGCCGCAGGCGGGATGCCGTCAACATGATAGCTAAGAGTCATCGTAGTCAGATGCGACTCTTCTCAAGTCAACTCACCAGCATGGTATAGTTGCGCGGGCACATGCAGACAAGTTGCTGTATAGTCTCGGGGAAGCAATGCCTCGTCCACACACTCGCGTCGCTACGAGGATGCGTCTTCCTTTTATGTTGCTTCCTTCTCATACTCTGAATCACGTTTGTGTCAGACAAGCTCCACTCATCTATTGTCGCCTATAAGCTCGCTCCGATACTGGATGGGCTCCATGTTTACTATCCACGATGGACTAAGTCGAACACCAAGTGGAGGATTGACTTTAGTCGGTGGGGGGTTAGTGTAGTGTATGTTGTGTTCCCACATGCACTACTTTTCGTCACTCTCATTCTGACCGTCTGGCGTTGCTCAACAATGAGGGTTCATTCAGCTTATCATATAGGCCGTATATGGTATTCATCCAATCCGAAGAAATGCATCTTGTTTATAGGTATTGTATGAATACTTCAAATATTGAGATCAATCCCTTTTTGCTTGTTGAACACCGTATCATATTCTCGACAAAGGTTGGTTCGAAAAGGCCGCAAAGCTAATCGAGCCAAGCATGACGAGGTCCCGTAGTGACCACAAGCGCCGCACCCGGTAATCACCGATCCCTGTAAATCAATAATGAAACCTGTCAGCCTTGTCTCTTTTGGGTAGCCTTCGATATGGCTACTGAATGGAAAAGTTTGTCACCACCTGGCCACCACCTCCATTGTGGAGGTCCATTGTGTGGACGCTGTGCGGGTTCCATTCAATCCCACAGTTCAGCTTCACCTCCTCAGGCACAGTGCTTCTCCCATCTCCCCGTGGTGGTCCATGCCCTGCCCCGGAACAACTTTCTGTCGCTTTCCTAGAGCCCCGTCAGACTTTTCTTCCTTTCCACCGCACCGTCAGCAAGCTTCTTTTCTTCTACTTCAAGCTCTTATCTCTTCTTCCATCAGCTCACTTGCCTGCCCTTCCATCCCACGATACCTCTCCTCTCCATCACCAACCACATCCCATCTATCACAATGGCCTCCGCTCGCATTGTTGCTTCTCGCGCCTTTGCCTCTATGGGCACCAAGGTCGCTCGCCCTGCTGTCCGCTCTTCCATCGCTAGCACCGCTGCTAAGCGCACCATCACCAGTACGTTTATTCGCGCAGATCAATTGGCCACGATCGAGCTGGTGGAATGGTCAATTGGTCCCAATCAAACATGAGCTGGGCTCTAATGATTCATAGGCAATGCCACCCCTCTCCGGGCTTTCCAGCAGCAGCAGGCCTCCAAGATCCTGAGCGCCACCACCCGCCAGGCTTTCCAGCGTCGTGCTTACTCCTCCGAGATCGCCCAGGCCATGGTTGAGGTCTCTAAGAACTTGGGTATGGGTTCCGCTGCCATTGGTCTTACTGGTGCTGGTATTGGTATCGGTCTTGTCTTCGCCGCTCTCCTCAACGGTGTTGCCCGCAACCCCGCTCTCCGTGGCCAGCTCTTCTCATACGCCATTCTGGGTTTCGCCTTCGTCGAGGCCATTGGTCTTTTCGATCTCATGGTTGCCCTCATGGCCAAGTTCGTACGTATTCCCCTCAATGCTGTCTTGAATTCACTAGAATTCAAGCTAACCCCTATCAGACCTAAACAATTTAATACCCACAATTACGGCGACCGGGATTCGCACTGCGTCCTTGAGTATGTGAAAGGAGCAAACCGAGAGATCCATCCGCCATGTCATTACTATGACGTTGGGTCTCACTACGTCCTGTGAGAAAACCACAATAGAATAATAGACGGTTATAGACTTGGGGATGGACATAGACCGGGGTATGAAACCGTCTACGCGAGGGGCTTCATTACATCGCCTTCAGGCATGTGTGTAACGATGGAAGAAAGCAAAATATTGACTGTTGACAGGGTGACCAAGCACCCCATCTCAGTGAGCCACTTGTAAAATACCATAACACAAACCATCTTCATCACTTAACTGGAAGCACAACTCTTTTTCTCCTTTGTTCTGAACGAAAAAAACATTGGCATGGATTGGCGTTTGAATTGACTGTGGAAATGAACTTTGTGTTGTGTATTCAATAAAAAAGCTCCACTCACCTTGACAGCCTTCCCCAGCTCAAATGCCAGCTGTTGAAAGCCGAAACTCAGCTGCCGCATGCCCAGCAGTGCTCGATTCAGTGCGCGACTTAGTTGCCCTGCTCCATTTCAATGAGCGGTTTTCTGAATAGACGTAGCGTATAGTCTAACGCATTAGCGGGCAGAGCCGGCCTTTCGGGAGAGGTCCTCCTTGGATGGATTGAGGTCCTCGATAACAGTCAGCCCCCCCTTGGCCCACCTGTTGTTTCGTAGCGCCAACTTATCCTCCACCCAGTGCCTTATTCTCTGGCGCACCCTCCAATTGGCAGAGTCAATTGCTTCAATGTGGACCTGGCTCACAAGACTAATGATGCAGCAGTTAGAGATGGATGATGAGACCAAGGTTCTGCACGGAGCAATGGTGGGCTTGTTGGCCTGGGGATCCTGAGATGGAGATGGGGAAGGAGCACAAGGCGATGAGATCAAATGACCTTTGGTGCCTAGCTACTTCGGGTAGTAGTTTGTTGTCGAGCGTTGCTCAGATTCTCCATCATACTCACTAAACTCTTCCCAGGTACCCGAGCCGAGGATCACGGGAGGACATAACGGGTCTTGGGTTGAGTCCAGCCTATTATAGAAGAGCGTTGATAGAGTGGACTTGGCGAAGGTGGTTGTAGCTGTATATCTAGCGTCGACCCCCTTTCGGAATCTATAACCATCAAGGATGTCAGTTCCTTCCAGCCCACGAGCTCTCTGTCTGCCGAGAAACCGAATTGGGTCAACCCCGATCTTGTCCAGTGGTGAGGCATAGATACATCTTTCTGCCTTTGACTACGCCCAAGATAATATGCAGCTTTAATATCGGGTACCAGGCCTAGTAACATTCGATTTCCGCGTCCACCCGTCAAAGACCATGAGCATCCAGCGGGGTAGTTGACCCATGATGATCTAAAAGTCCTGTGGTAATCGTAGCGGGCCGAGGCAACGGTATCCGGCAAGTCCGCGGCTCCAGAAAGAGATTCCGTATGATCCACTCCCTCCGATCACCGAGACCTAGGCGAGCAACGCCGAGACTCCCTAATCAACGTCCTCGAGCGAGATGATATCCGTCTAACCATCGGGTCGCAGTCGGTTGAGACGGCTGAACTCTAACGAGACCAACCACCATCCCCATTCGAACTCACCATCGACCTAAAGGTGTATCCATATCCTAGAACCGGAACGTCCACTTCTCGAGCACTCCTGCCATTATTCCCATGTCCGACTGTTCATGTTAATTAAGGCGACTAGGTATGCCTAATTGAAACGGGATGGATGAGAATGAGTCGTTGATTGTCACTCCTGGGTTAAGTTATGCGCTGTTTTGAGACTCTTCGAACTGGCAATCGCAATGGTGTTGGCAATGACATGTGATTGGGTTGAGTGTTGGGCATCTTCCGGTTACGACTACTCTCCAATGGGTACGACTCGGTTGCGTCGTCGTCCGGGGCGGGCTGATAATCTTGTTCCAACATTGATGGCTAGGGGCGCTGGCCTGTGCTATAGCCTCAATGGCTCAGAAAGAATTGGGAAATGCCATTGTGATGCTTGCTGACTTCACCGCAACTTACGGCCACTTGACCATATGAGCGCTAGATATCACTTGACATCAGCTTCCTGCAGACTTGTTTAGAGAAGGATGAGAAGGATAAACGGATCAATTGTGCTGGCTTAGAGAATTGAGGACAAAAATGCCCTGTGCCGAAATGGGCTGATCTAACATGTGGGAATAGTACGCGTCGACCGACGCTCGGATCGTACGACACGTTGCGACGAGGCCAAGCGATTTGGAGAAGAATATGGCATGATTCAGATTCACGTAATAAAGGAGACGATTTGGAGACGTGGAAAGATTGTGTCAATTGAGTTGAGCGAGTCATGCGTCGGGAATACATCAGATTAAAGTTTAGAAATCGAAGAATGAAGGCGAAAGTTAGAAGGAACCAACTACCGACGAAAGGGAAGGGGCGCAGGGAGTTCTTAAGGTAGCAGCGACCTGTCTTGTGTGTTTTTGTAATATCCTGCTCCTCGCTTGATCTTATTCAGGCAGGCTTCCCCTCACTAATCATGTGATCCCCCTTTCCCCAACATTTACCCCGGACTTTGACCCCAGATCGTATTACGCTAAATGATTACTAGACTACCTATACTGGTCTAGTCCAGTCTAGCTCCCATCTCTAGTTCCCGTATCTAGCATTAGAGCTAACTTGCGGAATGAATGAATGCCTATATTTATATGTTCATGAGCTCTGTACGTTTGTCCTGTCTTTGTTGTGATGTATGAGCATGGGGCTATTCAAGATTAGTAGGCATAATGACTGGTTTGAGGGATATTAAAGTAAAATAATTAGGGTAAAATGGTTGTACCAAGTGAGCAATGCACTAGATATTGTGACTTGTGTAGTGTGTCAATTGCACTAAGTAGTAAATAATTCATTAAATTAGAACGTGGCGCGCTAAGGTCTTATCCCTTGTTAGGCAAATGCGGCTTTTAATCATAGAATGCGTATAGTCGGTGTAGCTACTATCGTCGCCTCATTATTTCCTACTACCTCTAGAATATTGCTGGAATGTTAGAAAACGTATTGGGGTGTGTTTATGCATCCGCTACAATCTCACTATTAAACATTGCTCCACGACGTCTCATAGCTAAATAATAAGTACTTCTTTTGAAACAGATATCTACCTGTCACAAAAAAGAAAACGACGCCATTAATTCGATACTATCGTTATTCATTCGTTTTCAAAGTCGTGTATTCTAACAAGGATCTGAACTATTACAGTTCTACGGGGGTTTACACCGGCTCGGTCCTTTATCTCTTAAGTAGTATCTACACAATCTACATCCTGGCATTAGGGTGACTTGAGCTGACGCTAGTTTTCTAAGATTGAGGAATGCATGGTTGTGGTTGTCATTAACACAATATATTGCGAGCTACTTGTTCAAGACTGAACTGTGTCCTATTTTTAGGGCCTAGTATTTCCTATATCGTACACAGAAATTTCATGAAACATACATAATGGAGCCGGTTGAATGCCATACTGCTAGAGAGCTGGGTTCTGTGCTCAAATAGAGCTAAGCTTACCTTATGTTTACTTTTTGAATTTTCCATTGAACTTTGCTCTAGGCAATCAAGCTCCTCCGAAGCCTTACCTTTAGCCCTACTAGGTACCTAGGTACTCTTTAGCTCTCTCTCATTCACCTATGAGACCAGTATCCCATAGCAACCGCGTAACCCAGCAACCACATGGTCTGCCCGGCACATTGGAACCTAAAGTTGACCATATAATTAACAATAGTCAAGTGCCCTTTCACCGGGGAGGTTGACTAGCAGCCTCCCTGTGGTGTAGCGGTTCGCGTAGACTAGACATAGTTGTAAATCGTAGATACGTAGCCTATGGTTCAATTCCCACCTAGAGCGTAAAACGTACACCGTAAACAACTGGAGGGGGGAACTTCGAGAGTCCTCGGGCGTGCGGTGGGCCTCCAACAATAATTCTTTTTTTTTTTTATTCTTCTTTCCTTAATTCCTATTTTCTATTTGATTGTATTTTGATACCTAAGTCATCTACATGCAATCGATTCTCCTAGTTCAAAGTTGTGTCCCAACTGCCTGCGCCTATCCCTTAAGCAGAACCGGATATTTTGAGTAGCTTTTATATACTATGTTGTACACTATCTACACTAGATGTCCTAGTGCCGATTTACTTAGATGGTGGGGATAGCAGGGGAGTGCAATGGGTACGTACATTGAGGTACTTAGATGTGGCTGGTGCATACAGGAGATACTTCTACATACTCCGGCCGTTACATCAGGCTCTGTTAGTGTGCCGGACCGATAGCACGCCATGTCTTGGTCTTTGTCAGGAATGAATTCTGCATTTGTCAGCGATCTGTATGAAGACATACTTTATATCGAGGCATCCCTACATCCCTACGTACAGAACATGCCTATGGATGAAGGATATCATATAGAAACTCTAGTGAATTGTCGGGGCCCTAAGAAGTAGATTGAAGACATACACCTCAAAATGACGAATTTCAACATCAAGATTGTGTCGGACACTGTTTGCCCTTGGGTGAGTAGGGAGCTGTTACTATCCTTCACGCCGAAATTACTCTCTAAGCCTGCGACAGTGCTACGTCGGCAAGAGGCGGCTTGATCGCGCCATCGAGCTATATCGCAAGACTTACCCCGCCGGCCGCGACGACACTTTCACAATTAGCTGGGCGCCGTTCTACCTCGACCCGACTTCGCCAAAGACGGGCATTCCGGTGAAGGAGCGGATGGCACAGAAATTCGGCGCTGACAGGCTGGAGATGATACACCAGCGGCTGACCGCGGTAGGCCGGGAAGAAGGAATCAATTTTGCATTCTCCGGGCGCATCGGGAACACGCGGGACTCGCACCGGCTGATCCAATTGGGCAAGACGAAAGGCAACGATGTCGAGAACCGTGTCGTCACGGAGCTGTTCAAGTCTTACTTTGAGGGTGATGGCGACATCACGTCTCATGCCACGCTCATTGCCGCCGGCGAGAAAGCAGGCCTAGCAGCGAGCGAGGTAAAGGAGTGGCTGGAGACAGGCAAAGGTGGCGCTGAGGTTGATAAAGAAGTCGAAGAGGCCTATGCAAATGGCGTTTCTGGGGTCCCGAACATCACGATTCAAGGCGTGCACAATATTGACGGTGCTCAGGAAGCAGAGGTCTTCGTGGCAACATTCGCCAAGATTAAAGGGGCAAGCAAATAGTTAGGCCGTGGAACTGAGCATGCTGCACTATTTTTTGGGTTTAGTAAATAATACTCCCCGAAAATCGCTGGTGTATGTCCCGGTTCTACGATTTCCGACCGATGTGTGGCATAGTAACATATGAAAGGAAATGAAATCGTTTCGTGGTGTTGACTCCAAGCTGTAAATTGCTGTGGCGCACCTACCTAGGTACCTAGGCGCCCTTGTTGACAGGTTAATAGGGTCCAGCAACCAACCATAAGGCGCTCTGCCGCTATAAACCTCAGCTGTCCACCACTGCACGGATTCGACCGCATGTTCACACAACATTCTCGTGAAGTTCTTTCAAAACGTATCAATGCCGGACTTGTGTGATAATTATATGGCCTTTTGAATCGTTCTATGATACCGAAACTTAAACATGTGGAACAAGGTTGTTCAAGTCCGACTAAGATCAAGGCCAACGGCATACCAGCAACCAAGCCATTCTAAGGGATCCTTAGGACGATTGATTCCTGAGTCGGCTTACTGCCGCGCTCGCTAATGCCGCCCTGAGCGAACGCAATCTCGCCCCGCTCATCGTCAGCAGCGAAGAAAGCTGCAGTGCTGAATGGCGCGGCAAGTGTGCAACCACCCAAATAGAGGTTCAAACGACATAGCCCCTCTTCTCCAGAGTCCCATCGAACGTAATTCTTCAACGGCACTTTGATATCGACGAACGTGCCGTTCTTGCTTCCAGGAAACCTCATATCAAGCGTCACATCCGAAGGAACTGTCTCACATGGACCGGGCCATGAGGTCTGTCCCGTAGGGCTCTGGACAAGGCCTGTCGCCTCGAAGAACGCGTCCTGAAGCTCATAAGCAATTGGAAACTCGTCGTTCCGCGTGCCCGAGTCGACAAAGCACCTATCCACGCCGGTATCTCCCTGGTCGATCCGCTTCCCCTGGAAACTGAGCGTGGGTGGCGCGACCCAGTACCCTACCGAGCCATCCCTGTTTGCCAATGATCGCACCTTGACAAGAGGCCCGGTGAATTTGGACAGGTCAATACCACCGAAGATCGCGCCGCCTGTATAGGTATCTTCGATCCCACTTGGTCGTTTGTCCATCCACATGGACTGCACCGGTGCCTTTATCGTACCCTGCTCGAGAAGCTGCTGTCTAACATGTGGTCCTTGGGTAACGTGCTGTAAGAAAATGAATTAGATAGCTGAACCAAATCCTATATTGTAGAGGAATGGACTATGATAACGGAATCTGGCTGCCCTTACATCGTCGCTGTCCTGGTAAGGGGCGATACCTAGGATTCCCACATCATACTTTTTGATATCTTCGGTCACTTCGCACCGGCCGCTAGGATCTGGCAGCCGCACGTTAATGAAGTTCGCGAGAGCTGAGCGAATACCTGGGATGGTAGACCGTTGGCCGGCCACCGAAGTGAAGGTCATGGTATCTTCGAAGGTGGCGTCCCCTAGAACGTTCTTCGACCCGCCTCCATAAGCATTGAAATAACTGAACGGGACAGGATCTGTGGCGTCGGGCGAAGCAGAATAGTCGTAGACTGGTGTGATTGACGTGTTACAAGGCCCTGGGACGCCGGACCTCTCGGTGCCCCAGTTCAACATGGCACCTGGTTCTGCCAACCAATAATCCTCAGAGCCCTGGTCAAAACAGACCACCATAGTCTTGTTGGTTCCTGGAATGATGAGATCCGTTGTGATCTTCTGGTCGGATCCATACCCTACACCTGATATTAACTCTGTTCTGCTCATTCTTGCTCTAACTAATAGACCTCGAATCCGCCACCTCTGATTGCTACCACGGATGACTTACGGAAATTCAAGGGAAAGTAAACAGTTGGCGGTGGCGGTTTGCCGCAATTGCGTACTCTCCTAGCAATGGCACTCGAAGAAGACTTAAGCGCACCGGGCTCATGACGGCCGCCAATCGTCGCCGCCAATGCTCCAGAAGCTGCAAGTAGCGAGATGGCCACCTGAGTAAGCATTCTGGCTATTAATGAATGATTAAGTGAAAATGAGTGTAAGAAGTAATAAATCGATGAACGAGTGAATAGCGAAAGAAAGAACGGTGAACGATGGAAAGGACGAAACAGAACCATCAAGCCACTATGAATCCTGATATACTTCCCGATGTGTTATAACAGGTTACTCTTGACGTCTCATTCCATACCGCTTCACGTCTGGTAAAGGCGAAGCATTACCTGATAAATGTCATACTAGGGTAAGGAAATCAGATTGTCCCCTGCATTAGGCAGAGGGATGTTCATCGTGTATGGGGTTGTTCGTATATCGGGTTGCTGAAGTGGAGATCAACCAACAACCCCAAGGTTCGCCTTGGCGATATCGATAGGGCACTTAAGCTACATCATTTTGCCAATGACTGTTACATTAATAATAATATGAATGCGACGCGCAGAGACAGTAACTTAGGATGGACGACATTGGATCCAGTATATAAAAAAAGAGTAAGCTAGTGTAAATTCAGTGTCCCAGGTCGCATAGCACGATCCCTGCATATAAACCATAGTCGCATTGGTCAGCATACGGTAGCTATACTGTTCACACAAACCAACTGCGGTTTATTTATTATACGGCGTTTATTATACGGCGAGGATGTAACTTCAAAGAGGCCGTTCCAAATAAAATCGTGAAACTAATATATGCCATACACGTTGAAGGCTATCTGTGCTTTATCAGTGACGTTTAATAGCGGCGTTAAAATACAGAGTACTAATTGATAGGCTTCCTAATTAGGGCGTATTTTTCGACCAACCGCCGGATTCAGCCCTATATATCTCCACATAGGCGAAGCTCCCTGGCCCCAGAAAAGGATGTTGGTGAATGTATATATTATTCAAGCCTACTATACTGATATTGATTTCAGATAACTGACAAATTTCTGTGAATTCTCGAATGATCATCTCGCATTGTGTTGCCGCCTTTTAAAAGCTCCCTTGTGTAGGAATCCTTTCTTTTCCAGCTATGTATTCCCCCGCCATCAACACATTTAACAGGACAATTACCATTGTCCTATGCATTTGCCGATCGTATGAAAGCGGCGGCCTATCTTATAATATTTTTTCGTTACATCAATTTTTTGCCTTTGGTGTATGATGTTTTCCCCCTTAATGGTAGCCTGTCTAGCAATTACCTTATTGCCGATGAACCGCACATGGTTACATAGTAGTTACCCTCAGCAAGATATTAGTTATATACATGTACCAATGTATGTTCAGGGAATCAAAAAAGAATTAACCTCGTTATGCACGAAGATTTACCAGAAGAGTCTTTGTAATGACGACAAAACCCTTCGGATTAGTCTACGCTCTATTGGTGAATTTATGAAGGATTTGACGAGTATGCGGTGCTTTTAATGGGTCTATATACCAGGGTGTAGGAGTTTAGCTCCGGCAGAGGTAAGTAGGATCGGTGTGTGAGGATCCATTCATGTTACTACCCTCCTTTTTTCTTGCTTGGTGGCCAATGTGACAAGGGCCTATGACTAGCAGCTTGAAACTGAGGTCATACTCAACTAATAATTATATATGGTTCTCAAGATCCTTGGATCCCCAGGAGTCAGTCTGGGGGCCTAGGAAGCATGAGACCTATTTATGCCCATTGGACCCTACTATAATTCCATTCAGCTAAGGGCCTGCCAGGTCCATACGCCGTATTTCCAGGAGTCTCAGTTAGAACTAAGACTTCGTGATAGCTTCATATCCAATCATCCCTACAACTCTTCCATCTAGCTGCAAGGTGTGAAGGTGACCCTATTAGGTGTAGTGTGGTTTTGGCAGTCTTGGCCGTGTGACAGCCAACGTTATAATAACCTCCGATAGGATAAATGACTGAGTTGATGGAGTGTTGCATATTACTAAGAGTCCAATGTTCAAATTCTCCGTATCCTGTCATCCATCTTGCAGGTGGCATCTGCTGGTTTATCCCGATCTCATTAGAGATGCCAGTGTTTACGCTGAAAGCTTGCAATACAACAACTTCAATCTAGAGTACATAAACTTTAATTTTAGTGCTACCTTGAATTCCTCCGAATTTCCCTAGTGTGCTCTTTGAGGTGGTTGTGCTAGACTACCAGTTTGTTGTCAGGGTTTTTTAGCGTAAGGATAAGCTTAGGGCTATGAAGGTGCGATTACGGAACACTACACTAGGTAGATGAGGCTCCTTAGATTTCAATAGTGTATATGGCATCCTAACTCTGTTCGTAGGGTCTAAGAATGCAGTGCAAAGCAATGTAACTGTATCCGATTGGTTAGGACGCCATACTAGGAAGGTACGTTTTTACTCTGCTCTAGTGTAAGGTACCAATAAATACATAAAAGAATTCCCCATAGAACATACCAAGCTATAATTAAGAAAGACAAACGATCATATAGTAAACCCTGCAAAATAGCTGCGGTTTTTAGATAGACACCGATTTTTTTTAAGTTGAATTTAATTGTATTTTATATTAATGAATAGAGTCCCTTTGGGGATGATTTAATGATTATATATTGAAATGGAAGATATCTCCATGTAATATTTCTGTGCCAAACCTATTCATTTTGCCTATTAAAACATCCATGTGTTTTTAAACCGACTAAGATCTTCAAGCATTTATGTACTATCTCTCAACCTCTGGTGATTAACAGCACATAGCAGTAATATAATAGGCAGCAAATCAACTTGCACCTAGGCGTTAATATGAGTCTTGCCTTTCATACTAAAGACAGCATTTATATAATAGCAGAGATGACTAGTTCTGTGAGTATTAAACTATGTAACAATGAGTATTTATTTCGCCTTGTGCCTGGGCTTTGACAACATGTATTCTCTCACCCACTATTCTGTCGATTTCTTTTTAATTCACAATCTATTTAATGCCAAAATTTAGTAGTTAAGGCGTAAACCTATCGCCTGCTGCTGTTTAGAGTCAACGCTACGCTTAAAAGTACAACGTGCAGCAAAGTTCCACAAGTTACTATAACGGGTGTATCAAATCAAAGTGTTCAAAGTTGCCGTATAAACAACCGATAAACAGTTTATTAGCTTATTGTAGGAATGGCCTGTGATGACGATGCGGGGTCAGAGAGGTAGATACCTATTGTGTGTCTATTTTCTACACAAACAAACTGTTACTAGACGTGAAGAAGACCTAATGCACACACCACAATCTTGTGCTCCTCAACAACCCAAACACCGATTATGTGCACACCTTATGTTAAGTCAATCAATTCACGAATCTCTGCCGCCCTCACATCCTTCGAATTTCTGAATCCCGTTTGCCTCTGAGAGGCATACCTACGCTAGACCCTCGACTATTCTAGGCGCTGCCGCT
Source organism: Xylaria sp. Z50 (assembly GCA_037356035.1). Taxonomy (NCBI): domain Eukaryota; kingdom Fungi; phylum Ascomycota; class Sordariomycetes; order Xylariales; family Xylariaceae; genus Xylaria; species Xylaria sp. Z50. The sequence goes on from JBAWJU010000004.1 coordinate 343,679, forward strand.
CGATGCTTTCGGGGCGGTTCCCAAAATGATGTATCTCAGGTTCCTCATCATCTTGATTGCTGCTGCAGCTGCGCACGTCGACGCGTTGTCTGTGGTTAGCGAAGTTTGCATCACCAACACTACCCTCAACTATCGTCCTTGGTCTACTGACATCCTTAAATGGCATTCATCCCCCCCCTCTATTCAGCAGAAGACTACTTTCATCAAGGGTGACTACATGGTTGCAGGTACTAGCTGCCTTCATGGCGATAACAATGATCTTAAAAAGGACCACACGATCATCACCATTATTTTAGCTAACCTTGTCCTCGAATTTATCGTCATTGCTCTTGTTGTCTGGCTTGGTTGGAATACTTGCTTCTGCCAGTGGTACAGAGGCCGACGCCTGCAGCGAAACCCAGAGAGGCAACGCGCTGAGCAGGTCCTTAATTCCCACCCACAGCCTATCGACCTCGAGCTCGGTGTTGTTCATGCTCGCTCATCTCCGCGATGGCCATTGACTGACGATATGGAGACACGGATTAATACCCCCAACGATGACCAAATGAACAGAAAACGCCCTAGCACTGGTACCTCCGTTTACTGCGATACACGCAATAACCACACGCAGACCACTCTCGTAGAGGCCGGTAACCTAAGTGTGGACACTGAAGGCATAGACATTACGGACACGGTGATCCCCGAGACCTATACGATTGACTCAGAGACAACGCAGGCATTCGAGCCTATTACTGAAGCCTCCGAATCCGATCTCGATATGCCCCATCATACTGAAGCTGTCGCCCTAGAGGGTCCCTTATCCTCAACTGGGCGTGAGCGGGAGACCTATAGCTCCTGCTCGAATCAATCCGGTATGGGTTCATACATGAACCAGGATGGAATCATCGTGAAGGATTGGGCCTACCATAATCTGTAATTACGGCCCAGGCGACCTGCTAGGAACGGTGATTTCGACTCAGGATGTCGGCTGAAGTGTACTGATAGATGGTCTTGAACATCGCGCCGGCTTGATATGGTCATGTTATTTCGACCAATTACTTCAACTTTTCGTCCTGCCTAGTAACTGGTGAATCGTCGGGTAAGTCTCTCACCCTGTCCAATGTATAGAGCTTACAAGCCCACAAACTGACATCATTGAATCTCGTAGGATACCGCCGTACGCAAGTGATGAGGCAGTCATGGAATCAAGGGTGAAGATCAGATAAGCAAGGTTCTGTGTGTCGGGTGGGAATAGATTCAGACGACGTTAAACACATGGCACTTAACCATGAGAAAAAGGAGAGGGTTCTGCAACGGCAAATTGTTACTTGTGATGAAGAGAAAGGGCGAACTGAATGACAGCGCCTGAGACTACAGGCAGCGGAAGAATCCGTAGATACCTGCTTAAAACCTTAAATGCTCCTAAGCCATATTCTTTCTTTGCATGCCATTGTGAATTGATAGCTAGAGGGCCCGATGGTCTTCATGGGTGTGAAACTTCGCTCTCCTTTCTGTATTTAGAAACCCGTCCGCCCATTATACTAATGTGCCTATGTGATTTTGATCCCCTTGCTGGCACGTTTCACTTTGGGGAGCCGAGTTGTATATCGCGGACGCATACCAACAACAAGATGGTTGCTACAAGTCAATCCGTAGGCCGACCGCTGAACGAGCGTTTTGATAGCATGATATGGTGAGCCATGACGTGTGATGTGTGGTACATATATGGGTGACTAGGCGTTGAAGGAAAGTGTGGAAATGAAGAATAAGGATATGTCTGTGTGATATGCGCCACCGGGGCAAGTGGCCTGAGATGAATATCATATAATGTAGGTACACCTGATACTAGTTCTAGATCTTACACTAGAACATGGCTATGGTACCTCGAGTCATCGCGCTTTGTCCTTGAAACACAGAATTGTATGCTCATGTGCTTAGCTCTGAGCTGGGATTACGACGGGCTCCAAATAGAGACCCGACGCACAACCAGTTGAAATGGGAAAGCCACTGCAGGGTTCGCTCTTCCAACCTGGTGTTAAAGGCGCATTTAATTGTCATCGGTCTGGTGGGAAAGGCCGGGGGTAGATGCAGGAGAAGCCGGTCACATATGGAGGCAAGCTGTTGGGGATATCATGATTGATAAGATCTAGGTGACAAACGTTCTTAATGCATTATATGAGATAGCTTCATGGGCTAACTACGCGGAATTGTATATTTTCTATGGTGTAGGTACTCTGTAGTGCAAGCTTTTAGTATGGCGGGATCATTAAATCTTTAAAGATTACCTCCTTGATGTTCGACAGCTTAGCAATACACATGTAGATACGGCTCAAGCTAACTGCAAGCAGGAACCGCTAGGAAGTTTTTCGGGAAGTCCGCTTCACCTCTTGAGAAAGCCGGGGAGTTGGCACGACGAACTGGGGTACAGGTGTCTGAGAATGGTATAGCTTAAACAGGGCACTGTTCCCTCAAAACTAGGATCATCAAACGCAACATCTGGCTCCTGTAGATAATTGGCGCACTGCTTTGACTACAATAGATACGGTTAACCTGTTTAGTGTGATACTATTTAGATCTAGTGGCGGACGCTATGGGATGGTGAAATGAGGCTCCTTATGATCTAGGTTCGGTGTTAATCGCAATGATTGTCGTCATGGTTCTTCGTCCAGCCCTGCTCTTGATTGCGAACCAAATCAGCGCGAATTAAACCCTGCTCTTACTAGTAAATGGGGGTTAGTGAATTGTGCTAATGATGTGTAGTTTCCAAAAGAGTTTTGCATTTGTCACTCGCATGTCGAATCCATTGTGCTGTGCTAATAGATAGAGCCGGTATGAAGTCATACAAGTTTCCCTCTCGCTCGTCTCTATTCCGATATGACACGGTGAAAGTCATGGATCTAGTCATATTGCCTTACGCTCTCTGTCTCTTGAACTCGCCGAGCTGAACATCTTGAGTTCAACATACAACTCAACCCGCTTTGCGTGTGCCTAGGACAACGGCAAGATGGAACTAGACCGAGCGACCCTAGCTGTCACGCCGGCGGCAATGGCTCCAGCCGGTATGACCTCGAACTTGATTAATCCGGAGTCAAGAGCATGGCATGTAGAACTAACCATTGGCATCACTCTTGCGCCTGCTCTTTTCCTTGTGCCTTTACGGATCTACGCTCGCCTCGGGCTGGCTCGAAATCTTGGAATTGATGACTGTATGTCTGGTCCAGTGTGCATTCCATACGCGTCCCTTTTCGAAGACTAATTTGACTGTCAAGATATTTGTGTGTTAGCAGCGGTTCGTCCTCCTGGCGCTTTTTGGACGCGTAGCTTCGTTGGGCAATACTAATCACTTGGTACTCGTCTAGGCATTTACCATTGCGTTTAATGGCCTTGTCTTGTCTCGTATGTATCTTCCCTTTGACTCCTGTAAAGCTTGTGCCTCGATTACGTCACTAACGGCCGTTTTCTGCAGTTTTGTATAACCCCGGTGGCGGTGCTTTAGGCCTTCACATCTGGGATGTGTCAGCTCTACACGCTCTCGAATATCAATCGGTGGGCATCCTACATCTCGCCTTTCGAAATATTCGCACTGGACTGAACATGTGACAGCCTGCGATCGTAGAATCCGCTCTACTACGGATAAGCAATACCCTAATCAAAGTATCGATACTCACCTTTTATTTACGGATTTTCAACCCTGTCCCAAGGCTTAAGATAATGATCTGGGCTGGATTGGTCACTGTAGTCGGATTCCTCCTGGCGATTCTCATCGGAACCTTGATATTATGCGTTCCTCGGTCGGGAGAGAACAACGGCTTTGCCGGGCTTGGTATACCAAAGCGATGTAATACCGGGATCCCAAATTTCACGACTGCGGGGACGATATTCTCTGTGATCTCCGATTTCTATATACTTTTTATACCATTACATTTACTGCCATCGATGAAACTCTCGCGGAAACGCAAGGTCGCTGTCGGTAGTGTATTTCTAGTGGGATTCTTGTGAGTTAATACCCGCATGATCATGAATGTGAGCTCGTTTTTAGGGGTAACGACTAGACTAACTTGTATTTTCGAAACTGTAGCGCCTGCCTTGCTGGGATAGCGAATTTAGTCATCCGGTTTGCTAGATATCTCCCCACCGATCTCCAGGATTTTACGTGGAATGCTATCGATACATATATTACTAAGTGAGCAGATTATCTATAATAATATAATTATAGACCCAACGGCTTTTCTTATGTTAGCTAGGCTCTCGTGCGTTACTGACGATGATCTCTAGGGTCGCTGAGACCAACATTGCGCTGATATGCGCTTGCATGCCTGTGGTATCACCAGTTGTCTTGGGGCCTATGCGACGCCTCCGTGCGCTCTTTAACTCTTGGTTCCGGAGAGCAGACACGAGTATCCAGGGGACAAGAGGCTATCGAGACTTTCCAGTCACCGAAGACCCAAATGGGAGAAATCCAGCAATCCCACGGGGAACGATCACGGGCCTCCGCACGATCATTGGGAAAATACCCGGCTCCGGAGACGCACATGACAAATCCACGACAATGAGCACACTCCCCCTACATGTCGCTTTAGCAGCACCCAAGCCTTCCTCTACACACGATAGCTGTGTGACTGATAAAAGCCAATCTAGTAGAGACACAACCTCTGTTGTTGAACAGCGATCTTGATTTATTTCATGGGCCATATCCCATAAACATTTAATCAGTCTACTGAGACCTAGCCCAGACATTGTCCGCTAGCCCCTAGATCCTGGAGGCTCAAATCAAGCGGGTAGGTATTCGCCTGACCATTGTTAGACATTAGCTCGACATCATCATCTTGCTAGTAGGAACACCCTTTATAGGAATGGGAATGAGGGAGGGGTTCAGTGGGAAAGGGTTGTTCGTACAGGTCAGCGAGTTATTTCACGCGCATACCATCATGGGGACGTGGGTTACCGGCTACCATACGTTTGATGGATCCTGCTGAATAATATTGAGCGCGCGGGAATGTCGGGAAATAGGGAGGTCGTGCATTATAAGTAACTACCTAATAGCATAGGCTCTAGCATCTACGGAGGGTGCCTAGCTCAGAATCAATGGGCTTGGGAAAGGTATCACGTTGCTGCAGTGCAACAAATGATGGTAGAACTATGATGGTTTGGGGACGTGATGATTAAAAAAAAGAGCTAGAAACTCCTAAATGTTACCTACCATGAAACGGAAATAAGGGCGAAAATCAGAAAAAGGAGGCCGGGACATTTATGATCAAGGCGAACAGAGATCCTCTCGGCATCACTAACAAACTATTTTCTTCACACCAGCCTGAGATACTACTAGGAACCTTACCCCTCATTATTATGAGGCCCTCAAGGCACCTTTGATGCCCTAATTCGGTAGTCCCAGCCCCAGCTCTCGCAGGATAATATCCGCAGCTTTCTCGCCAATGACGAGTGCGGTGTTATTCGTATTGGCAGCGACATTCTCGGGCGCGATGCTCAAATCCGCAACCTTGAGTCCCTTCACGCCATACACGTTCAGATTCTTATCCACAACACCCAACTTCTCACGCGGTGCCATCTTAGCGGTGCCCAACGAGTGCCAAGTCGTGTTGATGCCTTCACGTATGAATTGCTCAATGACTTTGTCATCCTCGGCACTGTATTCGAGATCTTTGAGAGTCGCCGTGTCTCGGTCGGCGTCGAGCGTGGTACAAGCCGCCTTAGAATAGGCGGGGAACGGTGGGTGGAATGCTGGAAGCTCGCCACGGTACATGGACGTTCGCCGCATGATCTCCCGGCCTTTCTTGTATGCCCATACCTGCTTCTTAACGTCTAGATCCCCTACGTCGGTAAAGAATCCGGCGTTGAAGTCTAACGGATCACCGATCTCAGGCCCCGTGATATGGAGGTGTCCTCTCGAGTAAGGGTACGCTGTGTAATTACCCACAGAGACATACTGACCCGGCTCGGCGCCGCCTACCGGGCCCAAGTACCTGTTCTATGTTAAATACCGTCGGGTACTGGTTCTATAGATATGACATAAAAATAGTTCCTTTGATCAAAAGAAGGGAAAGAACTCAACCTACGCATTCAACAACGCTACCAGCATTACCGGTCTATTCGGCTTATCCTTGAAGTCCCGCTCCCACGCCGCCTTGAATTCAGGGCCGAGGAACGTCGCTTCTTCCTCGGTGATGCATAGTTTACCCGCGACGTCTATCGTGTTCCAGCCGAGTCGAGGATCTTTCCTTTCGATAGCTTCTTCCCAGCTCAGCTGACCCGAAAATAGTTCGTCCATTGTCTCATGAGGCTCCAGTGCCGTCTTAAACGGGTAAAATATCAGGTTATGATCTTGATAGTCGTGGCCGACACCGGGCAGGTCCTCCACAAGCGGCACGCCCGCTTTCTCCAAGATACCTGCGCTCCCAAGTCCGGAGCGCTCGAGTACCGACGGCGTGCCGCACGCTCCACTTGACACGACTACTAGCTTACGCGCACGAACCATACGCTTTAGGAGCGGCGTTGGCGCGCCTTGAGGCTGGAACAGAGGATTCGGCTGATACTCGACACCAGAGGCACGTTTGTCGTCGTCGAACACTATACGCACAACCCGCGACTCCACGAGGACGTGCAAATTAGGATGTTTGCCGTCTTGAAGGCGCGGGTGTAGGTACATGTGCGCGGTGTCGGATCGCTTGCCATCAGGTGAGACATACCGCATATAGCGCGCAAAAGCATTGTTAGAATCGAGAGTCTGTAGGTCGGGCGACTCCGGCCATCCTACTTGTGCTGAGGCACGAAGAAAATCTTCTTCTACTTTCTTCACGCGCAAGGTACCATCGGAGACATGAATAGGCCCGCTGTAGCCATGGTGCTCCTCATCTCTCCAGCTGTGAAAGGTTTCTAGCTTTTACGGGTTAACTCGCATCAGCTTCCGGCTTTCCCCGTGCGAGTGATTCAGAGGATGAATGTTTAGTACCTTCTTCAGAAACGGATAAATCTCCTCACCCGTCCACCCCGGCATATCCCATGAGTCGAAATCATCACGCTGCGCGCGTGTGTACCTTTTTGTGAACTCAGCAAATGATGACCCAAAACTGTAACAAGAATGAGAGGCCTACATCATGAAGTTTATCGACGATCCGCCGCCAAGGATGTTGCCACATGGAACAATCACTTCTCGCCCTGCCAGAGTGTCCGATTTCTTTGCTTTATGAAAAAGAGCAGTTTTTGAGTCAGGCAAGAGATTAGAGGGGAACATTGCCGGTATTACCACCGCAGGATTGTTATAGTTGTCTTGACCACCTTCAATCACCAAGATTGATAGATTAGGGTCTGCTTCGGCTAGTCGCCCTGCAACAATGCATCCCGCCGTCCCGCCTGTTTGAAATGTGAGAAACGTGGTTCAGCATACTGAAGAGTTGTGACGTGCGCACATACCCCCAGCGATGATAACATCGACCTCTTGGAGGTTTTCATCGAGATTCTTGTATAGGCCCATGGTTACAACGATAAAGAGATACAGTGTTTAGCACTGGAGAACATGCTGAAAAGAATACGAGGCGACGCACCACTGTTCTTATAAATTCACGAGCACTGGCTAGTGGCTGGTCAACCAGTCCATTTTTGCATAAGCTAATGCGCTGGCCTGCAAAAGCAATGCCTAGACCTTCACCATCTACGTCTCATAAGAAAATATGACCTATCACTAGGTTATCTCTTCATGCCTTGAGATGCGCGCCCTTTCCGCGGAACACAGCAGCTATCTTAGATATTGAGGTGATTCACCGCTTGCCGCAGTGGGTGCCGATTGGCTCACTTAGTAAAGTGTCTTACAGCGCACAGCATCACGAACCCGATTGCTTTGATATTTCAGATTGAGCGACATAGAAACTACCCCTCATCGAACTAACTCGGTTCCGGCGTAGATCACTCTTATTGGCAAGACAAGACGAGTCCAAGTTTGCTGACGTCAGATCACCAGACGGCATATACATGCATACCAAGCATTTCTCCGCGTCTGTCGGGTCCAAATCAAGGGAATTTCAAAAGCACTTCGCAGATAAATCGGCAATGCAAGGGCAAGGTGGTATTCATTGCCGGATTTGCTTGAAGACCGATTAAGAGTAAAACACCACATGGCAGAGGAAATGCCAAGATAGAACACAATACTAGGACTATAGCTCTAAACTCTAGGTAAGAGGGGTCGGTCGAGACACTCGTTATCCATCCCAAGTGTCGTGCACACGCTCCGGCCATAATCCCTCTGTTATTCTGCCATTCCTTACGCTAGACAGTCTATCTCGGATTGAGAATCACGATTCCCGACTGCCTAGAGGCACATGATCAGATGTGTGAAGTTGCCACAACCCCTATGAAGTCCACACCACCCCATCCTTAGTCATCTCACAAATATATCAGTAATGAACAACACTTAAAGTTACGAAAGCGCCGCAATATTACTCAGCAGCGTGTGCCACCCACGCTAACCCCCAAGAAATATCCGATGTCTTGGTGTTGGGATCTAGCTAGTTCAGCCCTTGCTTCAGTACAAGACATGGCTGTAAGATTGGCGGCAATAAGTAAGACAAGTAGGCTATTAAAGATGCTGACTACCAATATTTTGTGTATATACAGGACTTTAGGAAACGGACCTTTGCCACCTTAGAAGACTATTCGTAATTCGAAATCAGATTCCAAGCGGGATTGCTTGTTACAGATCCGATGGTTAGCATAGGCATATTGTTACATAATAAATTATTTGACCGAGATCTTTCCATTCTACTTACCTGTTATCCTAAGCGTCGAAGTTCATAATTTTAACATAGGTACAAACTAGGCACAATAGCTTACGGCGTGCTTACGATTCAACGATCATACGATCATAACGAGTCGACGCTACCAACTGCCTTCTATATCCTTAATTCCCAGACGGAGTTGAACGCATCTTTTACTGTGACGGCCAAATGACGGAGGCCTGTACAAGGAGACATGGATCAGATATAGAAAGGCGCGCTGAATTAAATAAATGCCTGTATTAATATTAATTTTTATATCCTGTTCTAGCCTGGTGGATATCTAAATCGATATCTGCTATTTCTACTTATTCTGAATGTAGCAAGTAACTTTTTCCTATGATCTACCATGAACAGATTCATCGTAGTTCCAACGACCTTTTGAATTCCTGCCACTAACACTTGGCCCGCAAACTTAGGCCTCCCATATGTATCCTAAGTGCTACAAACAGCACAGAGGAAAGGAGGGTCACTATCGCAGCCCAGGTCTGCGGAGCTCGGAAGCCCCCTCCGTTCGCCGTTTGAATGGCTCCGCCTATGGGCGGTCCCGTCAATGAAGCTACCGCGCTGACACTAAAGGCCATACCGAGCCTCGTACCAAAGGTGTCGATACGGGGAGTGATCCTAGCTACCGTAGAAGGGAAGAGGCACTGAAAGCTCGCGGTCACGATGCCATATACAACGGTAAACGCGTAATATCCTGGAACATCGTGCACCGCAAGCCAAGTAAAGCTTACGACAGCCCAAATGACGGATATAGGGGCAATGACATTGAAAGTGCCAATACGGTCCGCTACCATTGGAACGAGGATACGGAAAGGGAGCCCGACACCGTTGATGATGACAACGAGAGTAGAAGCTGACGAATACGAAAGATTGAGAGCTTGGGTTCCATAGGAACCGATCTATGATGGATTGGTCAATGTCAATTCGAACGATACGCGTTACTAGACAAGAACTCACGTAGTAGAATGTGTAGTAATTCGCCCAGTATATAAAGAATGATGAAATGAGAAACCCGGCAAATTTGGGGTCCTTGAATGCGCCAAATTCGATAATAGGGCCAGATTTCCTAGGCGGTAGTCGTGGCCGCATGAACGCGAAAGAGATGGCAAGCAACCCAAGATTGAGGAACCCGATTACCCTTGTTGTCCACTTTAATTCCAATGTTAGTAATCCAATACCGAATATATGGTGAAAGTGTATATAGGGGTACACGTGTACTTCCCGTTTCATTTCAGGCAAATTCTGGGAATATTTTAAGTGTACGTACCGCAAAACTAAGTTTAGGAATAAGTTCCCGAACTATGATGGGATAGACAATGCCACCTGCTGAGTTTCCGGTCGTGGCTAACCCAACAGCTAGTCCGCGACGCTTGTCGAAATATGTATTGACCAGAGAAACAGCGGGAGTAAAGTAGATCCCCGCTCCAATACCGCTGACAACGCCCTGCGTTAGAAACAACTGGTAATATTGGGTCGAGAGGCTCATCAGGAAGATGCCTAGAACCTGGATTACGATCCCAGCGAAAAATACCGGTACAAAATAGCCAGCGTCGAACGCTCGGCCCGAAAAGATGCCGACTGTCAACGACAAGAAAATCTGGATGCCTCCAATCCAGGAGATCGTCGAGGGGGACTCGGACAGGGTTTCACTGTAATATGCTTGGTAAGCCCCAAATGAGTTCGCATAACCCCAGGTTGCAAACAGAACAAAGAAGCCCGCCCCGACTTGTGTCCACTATTGGGTATCAATTGTTAGCAGGGTAGTTTTGATGCCTTACGATAAATTCCATCCTGGATTCGAGGGCCCACTCATTGAGAGGATTCTCATTAGCACAAAGATTCAAGTGATGCGCTTACTGCTTTTAGACCTCCGTCCGGTGCTGGTGGCGGTTCAGGCCAAGTTTTTGTTGTAACTCGAGAGGCAACCTGTGCGAGGACATTGCTTGCTGTTCTTATTAGATCGCCAGAAGCTCTTGATTTATTGCGTGCCAAGTCTGCAGAAACCTTGTGTCCCGGAGAGGTGGGGAGATGAATAGCATCACGGTCGTGGGATCCAGAGAAGGACGCGACATCATCATGGTCACTATGAACCTCGAAGATGGCACTGGACTTTTCATTCATTGTGGTGTTACGTGTAATTGATATTGGACACGAGAATGATTATTGAGTCATTACCAATACAGAATAGTCAAAACATAAGAAGTATGGGTTCCTCGACCAGCTTTTTCCATGATACAGAAGCCAAAATCCACAAGAGGAGAGCTCGTATTTAAAAAGAACGGGAAATAAGGGAAAAAAGAAAAAAAAAGAGAGAGATGTCACGATGGAGCCCAGGGCTATTGTAATTACCGGTAAAACTCTTTCGAGCTCCGCCTTCGGAAAGGACACCGTTCTTGGCAAGGGAAGGATGACAAGTGATGACTACTATTTTTTAGAATTGTAGAGATTAGCAAGTGGAGACGAGATAGCTTTTGTGGCTTCTGACTGCCGACTTCCTGGCCGACCCAACTCAAACGGAGCCGTCCCGTCCCTCGCCGAGTCCCGCGTAATTCAGGTTTGTGGAGTCAACGGGGAGAGTCCGGCACGGATAAAGCAGCCCGGCAAAAATTGGTTGGGTGGTATTAATAGAACCGCTTGGGGTTTTGGAGTTTCCGATATGATAGATATGTATACTGCCTGTCTTGCTTACTGCTTGATAGGGGAAAGGTCAAAATAAGATGAATTTGCCATGTTGGGTATCACCATGTAGTTTCTTCTTGGGTAGTATCTCATTTAGTTCGTATGGAACACAGACAAGTGGGCTACCCCCTACCTACCGTACACATGACACGCGCCCTTTATCGGTCCCGATGATCATTAGTCTGTCATCGGTGCACCGCGTCCCGTCATCGGCAAAGATGAGGTAACTGTTATCGTCACAACCGGTTAAAGTTTGCGGTTCCTGGACCGATACGAGCTATAATATTACGTATCCTACCCTGCAGGATCGGAGGTAGGCATCCAATTTTAGGTGGTGGCACAACCTTACTAGCCTTTAATGCCCTCTACGGTTGGCCGACTGCTGCAGCCTGTATATATCTAGGGACACATGCTAGATGTTACGAGCTGTAGTGCTTTGTCGCTTAGATAATGACTGTCTCGAAAAGAGTGGTGGCGAGTCGTTGCATTTATTACTTGGCAACGTGATACTTTGAGAGATCAATTGATCCAGGAGATTTGAATTATAGGAATCTGTATGGTTTACTATATGGTCCGCTGTACTTGGGCAAAAAAATGATCGATTATTGACATTGTTAGTTGACCGTTTGCCTACAGAAATGTACCTTATCAAGGAGAAAATGGAATGTGGGTGTCAGGTAGATGGGGTACATAAGGTTAGAGTCGGATCGAGATTAGGATTGAGATTGGGATCAAGTGGGGTGGGATGAGATATGGGTGCATAGTACCTTAAATGGGGGATTGATAAGATTGGTGGGGGTTTATCTAAACCTAGGTACGTACCCAGACTCTTTTGATACATATATTATGTACATATACAAATACATGCAATATGCATATAACCTGTATGTCAGGCAGCGCTTGGCGGGGTTGAGGTGCCTATTGAGGGCTGGTCTTGGCATCCTGGAAAGGCTACAATATTTTTTTGAAGCTCGAAAAGCTCCCCACCAGCATATCAGAAAGTCAACAAGTCAACAAATCGACGACTAACCTAATCCTCGATCTAGGCTGCCCCTTAGACGCCGCCATACAGACTCACACGAATAGAAAGATATTTTAAATAGTCCGGTATACCACCAAAATATAATCAGAATGTCTTTCGGGGGTCAAACGCCCACCATCATTGTCCTAAAAGAGGGTCAGTACCCCTCGTCCACCGCGGCGGGCTGCTCCCTGTTTTCTCAACGAAGCACCAACACCCTGATCTAACCGTATTAACGTTCATTATAGGTACCGATACGTCACAGGGAAAAGGGCAGATAATATCCAACATAAGCGCATGCCAGGCTGTGCAAGCGACAATCAAGTCGACACTGGGTCCCTATGGTGGGGATCTGTTGATGATTGACGAGAATGGCCGGCAGACTATTACTAATGATGGTGCGACGGTGATGAAGGCAAGACTCAACGTACTCCGTGATACAAATATCCCTGTACTTACTTAGCTCCCAGCTCCTCGATATCGTCCACCCCGCCGCCCGAATCCTCGTCGATATAGCTAGGTCACAAGATGCAGAAGTTGGAGACGGAACTACGTCCGTGGTCGTGTTGGCCGGAGAGATTTTGAAAGAGACTAAGGAGCATGTCGAGCAAGGTGTCAGTTCACAAGTCATCATCAAGGGTCTGCGGAGAGCGTCTTTGATGGCCGTCAACAAAATCAAGGAGATTGCTGTGAGAACAGATGAGTTGAACCAGCGGGAGACACTCGAAAAGCTTGCTGGAACAGCCATGACGAGTAAAGTCATCAAGAGAAATACCGAGTTCTTTACTAAAAGTAAGTATGCCGTTCTCTGCGCGCAGACGGCCTGCTGACTACGTGACTAGTGGTGGTGGACGCCGTACTATCATTAGATCAAGATGACCTCAACGAAAAGCTTATCGGCATCAAGAAGATACCCGGTGGTTCCCTAACGGATTGCCTTTTCGTCAACGGCGTTGCCTTCAAGAAAACCTTCTCCTACGCTGGGTTCGAACAGCAACCTAAATCCTTCAAGAAGCCTAAAGTATTATGCTTGAATGTCGAGCTTGAACTCAAGGCAGAGAAAGACAACGCCGAGGTCCGAGTCGAGCAAGTTTCCGAATATCAAGCTATCGTCGACGCTGAGTGGCAGATCATTTTCAAAAAACTGGAAGCTGCATACAACACAGGTGCAAAGGTCGTCTTATCTAAGCTACCTATTGGCGATTTAGCAACCCAATACTTCGCTGACCGTGATATCTTCTGCGCTGGTCGTGTTGCCTCGGAGGATATGGAGCGTGTAGTTCAGGCTACTGGCGCTACGGTTCAGTCTACGTGCTCAGACATCCTACCCCACCATCTCGGTACGTGTGGATCATTCGAGGAACGACAAATTGGCGGCGAACGCTTCAATTTCTTCGAGGACTGCCCGGAGGCGAAGACTTGCACTCTCATCCTGCGTGGTGGCGCTGAGCAATTTATTGCAGAAGTCGAACGATCGCTACATGACGCTATCATGATCGTGAAGCGCGCGGTCAAGAATCATACGATTGTGGGCGGTGGTGGTGCCTGCGAGATGGAGGTATCTGGGTATCTACATCGCTTCGCGGACAAGAACATCCGTGATAAGCAACAAGGTGTTATCAAGTCCTTTGCGAAGGCCCTTGAGGTTATCCCACGCCAACTGTGCGACAACGCTGGCTTCGACGCTACGGATATCCTAAACAAGCTGCGTGTAGAGCACCGAAAGGGGCGCACTTGGGCAGGTGTTGACTTTACCAACGAAGGCGTCGCTGATATGATGGAGAAATTCGTATGGGAGCCCGCTCTTGTCAAGATTAACGCCATCCAGGCGGCTACCGAAGCTAGTTGCTTGATTTTGGGCGTGGATGAGACAATCCGGAACGAAGAGAGCGCACAGCCCCAGGCCCCCGGCAAACCGCTACCCCCCGGAGCTGCCCAAAGGGCACTGAGGGGACGTGGACGGGGCATGCCGCGCCGGTAAATGTGATAAAAAGGGCAAACTCAAGAATCTGATATGATGTGTTGTATGATACCTAAAACGGCTTGTCGGCTAGACTCAGGTATTTTGCAAATTTAGATGACGAACAAAACGTCTAGATAATACAGACATAAGAGGCATTGCTCTGATGCACATAATTCAGTATTAGTAAGGGTTTCGTCTGGAAACCCCCTTTTGACCCGACGCCATGACACGAAAATCGTTCTTTTCGCCGGTGCTTACCCTGTCCCGTGAAATTAAGAAAGGTTCTGCGAAAAACATTATCCTCCCCTGTAATGAATTAAGGCTCGCTCTCGCTGTTGTGGACAAATCACGTCGCTAAACTATGCCTTGCTTCTGTCATATCATGTTTCATATCCAGTCATTCATCCCGGCGCATTGAACACGACATCGTAGATATCACTCCTTTTTGACCCGTACGCCGGCCCTACATCACCGTCGGTGGCATGTTCGCTAGCGCCCTTTCTCATGTCTCGCTTATGTCTGGCGGTGCCTAGACCCAAGTCGTCGATCTCCATCTCGCAGCGCAGCGAGGCGCAGGGGTCGGGAGATGGCGAGGGGCTATCCGGGTGCTCGAGCAACATTGCCATGTCCCTGTCCACGGCGTCTTGGTCGTGGTCACGATGGCCATGGATGTTATTGTGCGGCGGCATCGTTAAGGTCGCGTCGGGATCGGGATCGTTGAGCAGCGCCTGGAAGGAATCAGTGTCGTCGTGTTCGTGTAAGGCGTTGCTGGGCAAACTCGTGTTGGAAACATGCGTGCTGTATTCTAGGTCGTGCGCGGAGAGTGGTGAATGGGTTATATGTGGATTTACGGGATGCGGATGGTCAGGATGGTGGTGGTGGTGGGATATAGGGATGCGAGGGCGAAAGTTGGTGAATGCACTCGTGTGGTGCTGCGGATTGTGAGGGTAGCTAGGTACGGGCTGTGATATTATCTGAGGATCTATCGGGTGGTAGATTTCGGCATCGTGAAGGGAGGCTAGCGTAACGGCTGCGGAAGCATGATGAAGTCCCTCGTGTAGCATGAGATGGTGCATTCCGGGACTGGACGGTGTGCGGAAAGGAGGGTTGAGGAGGGATGTTATATCACTAGGGTGCACGTAAGGGTTTGTATTTGTCACTAGATGGGATGCCAATTCGTGGTGAGATGGGGTTTCATGGAGAGAATGGTGCAAGTCAATGATTCTGTTGGCGGTTTCCACGCCGTGGTGTTCATGAAGGGGTGGTGGCTGAGGTGACATGACGTTAGCCGTATTTTCTGGCAGCATATTGCACGTCTCATTCACATCATGGAACTGTCGTGGGACACTATCGAAAGTATCTGATGGTGTCGCGAGCTGGCTTTGGTTTTGGTTTTGGTTCTGATTTTGGCTCTGATTTAGATTTTGACTCTGGCTTTGGCTCTGGACAGATGGGCTCTTGCCCAAGTCCTTGCACTGATCACAAGTCCTAATTACATCCGAGACTGTCTCCTTTATGCGACTCCAGTGGTATTTCTCGGCGATCACAGACGTAGTTTTATTGATGCCAGCATGACCGCCTTCCTCGTGGGCCCTTCGAGCAACAGCCATCTGACGAAGTTGATCGCTGACGACCTCTTTATCTTTGAGCATCAGGACATCGTTATCGAGGAGTTTATAGTGCGTTGCTGCGCTCCGGAGCCTGCTTTTCTCGGCGCGGTCAGATCCGTTCGGGTAGCGCCCATTTCGCAAGTAGAATTTGATCTTGTCGAAACGTTCTTCACTCACAAGCAGGGGGTCGCCTCCTTCGCCGGCGTCGGTGCCCAGATCACGGCCATAGATGATGGCGTCGACGAGCCGATCCGGATACGACTTCAAGTTCCCACAGTTCTTGACACGGCCGATGCGCTTAAAGCCGAGAGCGTCCCAGATCTTACACGACGCGACGTTCGTCTCGTAGACAAGGTTGAAAACGGAGTACGTGTAGCCCAGCTTTGGCGCCCAGTCGAGGTAGGCTTCACCCATTAGCCGACCAACACCACGGTTACGGGCAAGATCTGTGACCAAAAACCCGGCATTGCAGATGTGACTGCTTCGGCCGGGGTAGTTAGGTTTGATATAGAAACTACCTAAACATTCCTGAGACCAATCCTTACCCTCAACGACTTCGTCGGGGCTGTTGATCTGGCCAAGAAGCATGATGCCGGCGAAGTTTTGGAGCCAGTAAGCGGCAAACTTGTCGAAGGGCATGGGGTCTATCATGGGATAGGTATCGCCGCCTTCTATCTCTTTAGCGAACTGATCAGAGAGGTAGCGCAGTAACGAAGGCGGAACCTGGTCACGGGACACGAAGGGCACAACAGTGGCAATGCGGCGGTCCCTCAGGGTTACCTGACGCGGGCGGATATTCGAGGGCAATGCCGGCTTATTCGGGTCCGGGAACGGAAGTGCGCCGGACACCCGATGGATGGTCGGGGCCGAGGGATCATCCATAATGGCCGGCATTGTTGGCGTGTGGTTATCCGGATATTGTCTCTTCTGTACTGCACATGCCAGGCATTAGCGAACGGACCAGGGGGTGTGAATAGCGACAGCACGACATGCTACTACACCACTATAGCGGGATTAGCACTGGTTTCTTACCAGACGTTACACTACCTCTTATGTACAGTGATAACACGCCTAGCAGCCGACGAAAATAGTCCAATCAATAACCCTCTACGACTTGAACCAACCAGGAAAAAAAAGAAAGGAATAATGATATGATATGATATGATTATTATATATGATATTAACCCCGGCCTTCTTATATATATACTTGTTGCCAGTCATGCAAGATGATTTGTATGTAGTCGAAGGTATCGGGTTTGAGGGGTTCCTCGTAGCGAGGTAGGCCGAAGTCGCTGTTGGTTGATAGAACCGCCGAGGTAGACTCCTTGCTCCCGCCGGTTAAATGCCGGAGGAAGGGCGCGAAGGGCGCGGGCACTTTTGCTCAATAGGTACATGTAGCCAGTAGGTACATAGATGCATGTATAACAAGCATTCGTTATATGCATCTAACACATACTGAGTTTGTCCTGAAAACCCAAAGTGGATAAAAGGTCTCTAATAAGTATAAGTCACAGTGTGTTAATCACATGTAAAAATATAGGGAGCATTAATATCTACGACGAAATCATAGAAATAATACTTAGTCCCATTTGTCAAGTTTTTCGAGGAACGGTGCACTATATAATACGCAGCAGGTTATAAAGGATGTTGCTGCGCAAGGAGTCCGAACGCCGTGTGTAGGCAACCCTAGTTTATATACAGGATATGCCTTCATTCCAAGGGAAACATTGTGTAAATGTTGTAAAAATGTTACACAGATAAGGAGCTACTAGATTTTAAGAACTTGCCCACATAGCTTGCCTAATAAATATATAGCATCCCTTAAGGCAAGTCGATTTGTCAATCGAAACAGAAAGTAAAAAATATCAAGTAATGAGATAAGAGATAAACAATTATGTGCGAAGTTGTATAAATTTAATCACTTTGTATATGTTGTCGTATAATGTCGAAAGTTGTAACCACAATGCCTTAGATTTCAGGCAGCTTCATTAAAGGTGGTATCTAAACCTATCAAAGTTAAAGTATAACATATAACAAAGGAGGTAGAATGTGTAGGATAATATAATGCCCTCTCAATGCCCTTGTTAGAAAGAAAGTTATCTAACTAGCCATGGTAATATTCACTCTTAGTACCTGAGATTTTGGTACACACTGTAAAATATTTAAGTAAAATAAAATTATATAACGCATCCGACAACCCAGTTGGCTACCTAGGAAACTTGGCCACTTTTATGCCTACAAAATCAAGCTCATGCTAAGAATCCCTAGTATTTCTCTACTCTCGCGCAGAACACAGAATTAGCTTTACAGTAATTATCTGTCCTGCCTGACTAAATAATACAGACAGTAGTCTGTTGAGCGTCTTCCCAAAAAGTAAATCCTATACGGGCTCCCGTGCCAATACGCCGAAAATATCCATGTTCGCCCGCTTCTTCCAAAACAAGATAGTAGTACCTATCGGTTTCTGCCATTACTAAAGTTTCCTCGTCCCCCTTCTCCCGGACTACCCACTGTTTATCACAATGTTTCGCAATAAGTAACAGCCATAATCTATCAAATATTCGCTCGTCGCCAGGACTTAAACCATCAAAAAATGCAAACGTGTGCATCCTTGGGTTTGTCGAAATGAATTTACAACGCCGCTCGTCGCTGGGACGTGAACCATCAGAAAATGCAAACGTCTGCATCCTTGGGTTTGTCGGAATGAATCTACAACGCCTCTCGGTAAATTTGCCCGAAACCTCGGGAATCTTCTCGTATACTACCCGTACGTCGAAGAGGGCGAGCAGCTTACCGGAGATAGTCAATGTCGGATTTTGAGGCCCCAAATTCTCTAACATCATAAAATCTAGCTGCGAATCCTGTTCTTCGGTTAAAGTAACCAGAGACTCTAAAGCCTCCACACAGGGCGGAAAGCTCACGCGGCCCTTCCACGCAGCCCACGACCACGTTGGACAGTGCCATCCTGGATGATAAGCTTCTGTTAACCTGATGGGGTTCCCGGCGGCCTGTATCCACAAGAGACCACGATGGATAGATTCGCTCCAGAGACCAAACATGAAATTACCGGAACCGCTCATTTCCCCGAAAATTCGAGCGAGGCCGGTAATTGCGGGCAACCTATCGATGTCGCGTGTGAGTTCACAGCGGCTGTAGCGCTCGATTAGCGTGTACCACTGCGCTGAGTTGTGAAAAGCGTCCTCCACGTTTAACTTGTTACCCTTTGACAAATCACCGGGAAGGTGTACAAGGCCTACTTCAGTCACCACCCCGACGCCAGAGGCATCTTCTAGAAACAAGCAGCGGCTAGTGAAGTGTAATAGGCGCTTAGAGAGAATGCGCTCCTGGAAAACCCATCCACGTTGCGATAGTCCGCTCTCGTTAACGTATTCATGGAAACCGGTGTTGTCCTGGCTAGTATGGGTCTGAATTTGGAATGGCCAGCTCGCAGATAGGAACCCTTCATTGTCATCTTGAGCAGAATGAGCGGCGATTACACAGGTGGCTTGGTGATAGACGTTGGCCATTCGGGTGGATTCTTTAAGCCAGTCATTGATATCGTCTTGAAGTATACATAAAGAGTCGATCCACAGAAAGGGGCATCCGAATTGGCTCGTAACCCTAACAGCATCTCGGAACGTCTTGGGTAGTGATTGAGAGTATATCCCGTTCTTCAGCTTGGCCAAACCTCTGCGCGTTAATAAAAGCTTTTTCGACGTGCCCCATCTATGGCTTAACGCAAAGTAACAGCCAACTTGGCCGGGTGTAGATTCAATAAGACGGATTTTCCCTGGGAAGCTCCCGGATAACTCGAGGACTCTACTTGGTAACCTTGGGCTTTCTTGTGTGAAAGGCCCCGGAGACGGCAGTACACTATACATGGCGGTATGGGCTTTGAATATACTAGTATATAGCCATGCTTCAATGTTGAATAGGGTAAAGCCAGGATCTGTTGATACTGTTGTTAGAGCTCCCGCGTAGACCAATTAAAGATAATTTCAGTGTAGGGAAAAAGATTCAGCGTAAACTGACGATGTAGCATGCGCGCTAGAAGTTTCGTAGCGGGGACTATCTTCGATTTTGTCCCCGTCCCAAGAAGTTTATGGAAGTGACTAAGGTCTTGGGCAAAGTATTTTTCCGATTGCAACCCATTCATTGCTCGGCCGGTCATGAGTTCTTTCAGGTCATTGCGTGTATCGCTAGAATAAAAATCATGAAGCGGATGCGTTCCTCGTCTGCAATAAGTGCATGATAGTGAATGTTTGACGATTGCATCATTATACCTGGTATTATGATCGGAACAGAAAAGAAGGACTCCACAAAAAAACCAATGAGAAAACATGATAGATCAACTAAGTCAATGATAGACCACGAAGTAGGGTTTATGCATATTAACAGATCGTGGTAAGATGATGTGCAACGTAGAAATACCCGTCGAGCTAGGCAGAGACAAGGCATACGTCCTAGACGCGGTCCTAGACGCGCACCATTGTTACCGGTAAGCGACTCCTGCATATAAGCGAGTGGGTGGCGTAAGTCATTGCAAGCTGTCAAAAAGACACTGCCCGGGCAGATGCCGGATCGATCTAGTACTGCAGTATAAGGTATATGCTAACGTGAGGTATTTTTAAATACGCAATGTCCACTATACCTATCTACTAGTTAACGATTGACACAAGGACATGAATATTTTGAAAAAGGTCTTGTAGGGCCTCAATTATTGGGCGCCTTGGACTCATCATAGGCATTTATTTTATATATACTTTAGCTATAAAAAGATATTGGTATTTGTGTACTAGACGCGTTAATTGAAGACCAGCATATTTTAGCATTGAATTTTAGGATGTGGCTTAGTTATGTAGCCATTGGTGGTTGGGTCTGTCGCTAACGCAACCTTTGACATGCAACCCGTACTTCCTCTCTGTCGGTTGGCTTCCCCGATCGTCCGCTACAATTTTAACTAGGTCCCTATAGAAAGGCTATCGACATTTTCACAATGTAGTGGAAAAGGGGGCCGAGAACAGCTTGGGTGATTGCGGTGAGACGTTGAGCTCAAAGGATTTCTGTAGGGTTTCAAGGCCCAGCCCGAATGCCAAGAACCCAAGACCCAAGTGAGCGAGCCCATGGGCTCCTAACACACAGACCATACTTGGGCCTTGAATAAATATGGAAATATAATAGGTATAAAATTATTCTAATTGTTTAAAATAAGTATTTTTTTAGTTATTTAATTGCTATAATATTTCTCGAATTTAATAGTATTAATAAACCCCCGGTCCTTTATTCTTGATTTAATTCCGGTGGGCGGTTGTAATCCAGCTAAAACGCTTTATTAAATATTATAACGTTAAGTCTTTTCATTGCCTTGCTAGAGTTAAAAAGATATAAAAGAGAGATAATAATGACTAGTAAATGGCGAAATAATAAGGCAATACTAAAATCTCGTCTAGCCTGTTAATAAAACGCCCAAACATAACTCGTCTAACAAGAGATCTTGTTGGTCTTGAGTTTATTTAGACTCTTGGACGTGTTCAACAATGTAAATAAATCTATCATCCGTTTCCCTGAGCGTCATGAGGACGTCATTTCTTTCCTTCCTCATATCTTTCTCTAGTGTCTCATTTTCCATTTCATTGCTCTCTTAAGTGTTGTTGTTAAGTCAGAGCCCGTGAGCTGGGAGATAGCGTACTAGGTATTCCCCTGCCGTGAAAACTGTGTTAATCGAATGTATAGGAAAATTTTTAAAACTACACAGAATGGATGGAATATAATAAGACTCGGGATAGGACCTAAACTTTTGCATCCGAATTTTTGACAAGCTACAGCTTGGACTGCTTTGGTAAACACGATTCGAGCCATTTCTGTTTCATGGAAAGCCTTACGAAATTCGCAGTACAAGAAATTTGCAACAACTGTTGCATAGGATTGCAAGGCGCTAGCGGCTCTAGTTGTATTACTGATAATATTTTGAATGAGTTGGCACATGCAAGCAACGCTAGAGAATAAAGAGACCGCATTCCCATTATGGGCGTGCAATGTTATCCTGTCGTCAGGGTCCACCAACGGAATGAATGTTCTCGTTCTCATCCCGGCAGCACTGAGGCCAGCATAGCGGTTCATACTGTTGCCTGAGCTACCACCGCAGTGTTGAAGTAGTAGGTATATGAGTGGTTCAGTTGAGTTAATTGACTTGGTAAGTAACTGACAGGTAGGTGGGAAGACCTCTATATATATACACCGTTGCCCCTATTCGTAGACTAACATGACAGTGACTCCTTGACCCCTTATACTTTCGACAGCCTGATTGCTCATCTCCGTATTCTTCGTAATAAGCTTCCCGGACACTGACGCGTTGACTTTGTGCATACGAATGTTGAGTATTTGGTACAGAAGCCTCTAGGATCGGAAGTTTTGGGATCCGGAAATGGAGTCCTCGATACTACCTACTTACGACCCATAAGACGGCGTTCTTTACGTAACCCTTACCTAAAAAATATCATTTTATTGCAAGACTTACCTGACTTTAGATTAAGCTAACAGAATCATGGAGGTAATATCGGGTAGTGCAAGTTAATACCAACAAGCCTATTCAAGGTTTTCTCGAAGGGGACTAAAAAAAAAAAGACTGACAACGGCTTGCCAGCTTCACGTAAGATATTGAGCATGTGCCGTTCCTCTATGAGCTGAAAACACCGTTTGTCCTCATTTTGCGTCGTGTCGATCCTAAAAGGGCTCTCTGCATTTAATGTATCAATTGAGACGTGAATGGTAAGCGAATGGAAATACCTAGTCGTCTCCGCCATTCTTAGTTGCCCCCCTGCTACTTTTCCGTTGATTCATCATTTTCCACCACCGTGAAAACCTCAATAATGTGCTTCACCTTTAGTGATACCATCATCTTCAAGAACACCACATCTGTCAATTGTAAGCTAAGTGCCCCCTCCCCCAGGCCCCCCGTGCCATGGCTCGAATACAACAGGCCATCCATTGTTTCGTGCTCTGAGAATGGCGATTTACAATTCATGCCGCGATAACTGGTCCTCTGATTGGGAGGGCAACTGAGGGGAACCTACTAGCGCGAAAGGTTGACTGAGTAATAGTGTAACCACCGGATAATTACACTGCCAGAACCCTATTGATCTTCATCACAAATGAGCCACAGACCGGTGAGAGAGCGTAGTTATTCAGTTCATCGCCGCTATAGGCTTCGATCAGGTGATCTAGCCTCTAGGATCGCAATGTTGACGTCGGTGTAACCCATGTCTGGAGGCTAAAGGCATCACACTTAGTTGACCTTACTAATTCGTGCCAAGCCGTCGTGTTTTAGTAAGGTAGAAGGATTACCTGCATTTCTCGCTTGCGGATATCGGCTTTTATCAACTTCGAAAGTTTGATGCTTCTTCGCTTTATGAGGTCTTGTCCCCATTTTCTCTCGCATTATCTTGCCTAGGTCAATACCGTGTTCGCTGCTTTAAATGAGTATAGTGTCTTGATTGAAGAGCTCTCCTCGTTAAGGTATGACTACCGAACGGCTGTCCGTCACCCGGTGGTGAGGCTGGCTGAATCACTGCTCTCGGAAACGGTGACGCTGTCTTCAGTGTAGTATCGCATTTTCTTACTCGAGAATGAGGAGGAAGTTGGTGGATGTTCGCACAATGTTAGTACGGGACGATTCATCAACAATCCGCGAAGATTGTGTATAAATAGACCAGTCCTGGAGTCCTTCTGCAGCTCGTCACCTTCTCAGGATCATCAGCCTTTAGTTCTCGACTCAGTTTTATAAAAACAGCCTAAATCCACACATACTGACGAGAAGAAAATGCAATACCTCGTGCTCCTTACCTCTCTCCTCCTCGGCGCCACAGCCACTCTTGTCGAGCAAAGGCAGACCTCCCCACAAGCGCAAGTCAGCAGCTTCAGCGCGCACACGAACCTATATGACAACGGCTTTTCGTAAGTTACTCACATTACTGAAATTAAGCACATACTGTCGAAGCGATTCACAGCAAACTGACTTGATGGTTTTCCAAGAATCGGTTACGACTTCGAGATCACTGGGCTAGTCAACACGCACTGTAACTACTCTGACACGACCTCGGGCTCGACGGTGCCGAGAGTTGATCTGATCGATTGTGAAGACCCAACCGTTCGTTGGCAATTCTTTCATGAACCTGCTCCTATGGGGGCCCCTTATCGGATTGTCATCATCTACACGCCAGCTACCGGGGCAGAGACGTATTCTCAAGCATTGCAGGAAACCGATTTCCCTGAGGTGACTTTCATCTCCATCCCCAAGAATGGGTCCGTCTACGTCGGAGAGCCTAAGTTTGACGTTTATCGAGTGAGCGACTAAGGCATTCTACTCGGATATGAGAACGACCCTATCAAAGTGAAGGGCAAATGGAGGTATGAGACACAGTGGCGAACAGCTGCAGGATTGGAGGCATTTTACATGATTAAGTCCTAGGAGATTCCAAGATATCATACACTCGTTTTGAAAGGAAGGAAGCATGACTGGAGTGAAAAGCAGTATTAACAGTATAATTCGAACATCCAGATTGAATACTTCGCTTAATTTTCATAAATGTGTTGACCATAATGCGAGCGCATCCCTCATCTAGTATCTCCGAGACTCACCAATCTTCAGACCTCCCAAACACTCTACCGAATAATTTCCCAAAAGGAACCGGAGGGAATCCCGCGTGCGACCCCACCCCGAGGTCTTAAGCCGTTCGGGGAACCGGGCGGGGATTTCATAATATCAAGCAATCTGCTATTACCAACGCACTAAAGTGTGAGCCCGAAAAGGGGCTGTCTAGACTGACGCTCGCATTACCTAGTGAATTCATTTAATAATAGGCAATTAAGCTTTATCATCAATACACTCTATATCTCCTAACAGTCTCAGAAAAAGGTGCTGTAAAGGATATAATGGCCATGCTACCCAATAGGCCAGGTCTTCCGGCAAAAGGAACGTAGAATAACCAAGGTGGTAGCTTGGCTTCCAGAAGGGACTATACGGTACGGTCCCCGGGTCCCGCACCCCACGGGGGTGACCAGGCACCGTGGTCAATACCGTAACCGCTATATATATCCAATTACAGTGGGCTAGTGTAATACCCAGTGCGCTTACCACAGCAATTGCAGTGGACCACCTACGCTGTACTAGGTGCTAATTTGCCTAGCGCAATAGCAACATATTATGTCTAGCTTGACGGTAAGCATATCACATGCAGTACCCAATGTCTAATGGCCATCCAAGAGTATTGTTCGAATGACACTATACACTTCTATACACTTCCGCTAGGTTTAGATCGAGACTTCTGTGATAGTCAAGAAAGGCCCATAGACCTGCTATTGGGGTTCTCATGTTAAAGTATTAACTATAATCCATCTTGCATCTTCATCTCCCAAAAGAGTGTTCGCAAGAGAACATTCAGGCCTCGTTCATCCCTTCTTCAGAGCTCTCTTTAGGAAGTTGCTCATGCGTTCTAGCCGGTTCCGTGGTTCAAAGCGGAACAGAAATGCTAAGCCATAGAATTTACCTGATACTGTGACGTTGTGATCCAATTGAACATAATGATTCGAATAAAGCGTGTGATCGTCGATCGTAACTCCTTGAACTTCTTGTACAGGCATGAAATAAGCTACCCATCCGGCATCAATCGGGACGGGAGTGGGTTCGTCAAAGCAGATGACGATAACGGCGCGCTCTAGTGGAGCTTTCTAAGTCTCAGGTCAGCGAACTAGATGGTGATAATAGCAATAACAAATGGCATATAAATCCTTGAGGGGGAAAGGAGGTTGAAAAAAAGCCATGATTAGTCAACTTACCGGTAACTCCGGTAGAAATATGTCTAAAAGTTTAGCTGTCTTGGAGAGTAGCTTTTCATGGTTGGTACAGAATTTGGCATTGCCCATGACAGCAAATCTGGCGTCGGAAGTATGCACCCACTTCGCGACTTCACTTAATTCAGTGCTGGCACCTGGAGGCAAGGGCTTGTTCGCTATGGATGCCATTTTATTCTTGCTGCGTGTGTTCGAAGGAGTTAAATAGATCTGGATATGTGTGATGTATGTATATCTGCTTGAAATAAGAGGGAAACTTTATAACCACGGTGGGCAGGTAGATTTGTATAAGGTGCGATCTGGGAATTTATCCACACGCTCTTTGGAGGTATGGAGGACAAAGGGGGGAAGTTGGAGTGCAAAGAAAACAACAGCCTTATTGTAGATCCGTTTGGGGGTGGTCGGCGCTCAAAGACATCAAGGGATATCAGGGACAACAATGTGACCAACAACGTTACACTATTCAAACATCTGCTCAAACAACAGAGCATTATTGCCATGAAGCAAGGGATAATATCCCTACGGTTTCCAGTCGGGCAGTTGCCCGCTAGTGTTTAGTACCGGGAGAAGTCGCCAGTAGCAAGACGATGTTGTAGAATACTTGTGTCTTTTTTTATTAGCACAGTGAATATAAAAAGCCATAAAGGCTTTAATCGCATTTCGGTGAATCTAAGACTTTTATATTACTAGATGGTCCCTTTGATAGAAGTATAGAGTGGTTCTTGTTTGCTTCCGAAATGCCGTTGCCGCCGTTAGCAGGTAGGGATAGGTAATATCTAGTGCGCTGGTATGGTTGGGTTATACGGAGTGAAAACGCCTACAAACTGTCTTACTGTTACAGTAAAAGCAAACATTACGGCCTAGGTAAGTCATACCTTATAAATACGAATTTAATTAAATATACAAGGATGATGAGGAAATCCCCCCCCCCCCCCTAAAAAAAAAGGGCCAAGTTAGCTACAGGAGTTAAGTATGCATAGTTGTGTAAAGGCCGCGTGGCGGGGTGGTCGTGAGGGCCCCTACGGTTTGCTTACCAACCTTGATAAAGATAGAGAATGATAAGGGATGGCGGTATCCTATAAGCCTAGGCATATGTAATGCTATCTATAGGCTGCCTAGAATAACAAGAAAGCGGCCACTTTTCCCATAATCCTTACACTCTACTTGTTGACCTTATCCCGTGACACGTAAACCATAAAATACTCCCAGGTTCTCAAATATACTAAAGCATAGCAGTTAGCACAGCATTCTCATCCTTAAGCAGTATAAAAACTATTATTAGTTCCCTGTTAAGACGGCAGGTTGATAGAGTTCTTTTACGTGCAGAAAACGAAGTTTTTCTCTCGGAGGAACGACTACGAAAGTGCATATGGACGATAAATACAGGCATATATTTCAGTCTAGACTCATCTAAGATATACCGAAGAAGGAAGTGGACATGCACCTTTTTCGCTAATATAGGGCTAGCATACTGTTTTGGGGAAAAGTTGATATAGATACCTTACGCAATCAGTGATATCCACAGGCAAAGTAATTTGGTCTCGGCAAATAATATGTTTTTACGAAGTTAAGCTGAAATATAATTTTAAAATTGTTAACAGGTTTAAACAAGTGTTGCCTTTGTAGAAATCGCTTTAATTAATTGTGAGTGGTTTGGTTGATGTTATATTTAATGTTATAAGTAGAAATTTCTTAAATTTCTTGGCTTGTGGGGGTCGCTGTATGCAATGAGGTGCTCTATAGTTTTTCCACAGCTTTTGTGACAGTTTGAAAGAGGTCTGTAATCTAATAATCGTGCTGATTATTCTAGCGCTGGGAGAGAACCATCTTCTGTTTCCTTAGGCAACCGGCAACTTTTTCTCGTATTGGGATATATAACAGATGTCAGAAGTAGGTGGTAAGGATACAAGCGATCCACATACCTCCTAACCTGCCGTCTAAACTGTAGTGTAACTTAACCTTCTAATCTCACGGATTTACTACACCAAAAGTACTATCTTTGACAACAGACACATCTATAAAACCTTGATAGTATTTGCTGGTTTTCCAAGCAATTGACAGGCCTAGCAGAAGCAGTGAAGACTACCCACTGGCTGCCTTACTTGCTACATGTTTATGGGCGTTATGGTGATTTAAACCCGCGTAATATTCTTTGGTACAATCTGTACGAAAACGACCCAGATGGGATCTTTGTTGTTTCGAATATGGTCTTTACTGTCGTCTCATACGCACAGTCAGTCAGTCCAGGGACAACTCTTCAACAACTGCCCGCACTCCTGACTAAGGCCCTCTGGAGCTTAACGCCAGAGACGTACTTTGTATCACGTAGTCATGACGTCTAGGCACCGGGCTGCGTGTTTCTAGAGATGCTAACGTGGTTTCGTAGCCGGGATGTAAAACGGAATAGATTCAAACAAGACCGAAGGGAAATGGATTTTCAACTCTATGAGCATGCACTCACCTTTTTCACGCTATAACGGCACACAAACCAACCCAGAATTAACGCAACGGTGAAAGCGTAAGTCTCGAGTGTAAGGAACACCCTTCTCTCTCTATCGTTATCGTACTCACTGGTTGTGCTATGAAGTGGACAGACAAAATCCGGCATTATAAAAATCGGTCGCGATTCACAAATGATGCTCTCAACGCCGTATTCCTATATTGAAGTTTAAGAACTTGAGGTTGTTAGAAGTTAGTGCGTGTGACATGAAGGCAAGTCCTTCATTCTGGAATGTGTTATGATCACTGCGTGACAACTAGTTGACGGAATTCCTCCAACGTCTAAATGGGTAGGGTTAGTACCGATTTTGGCTTGTATTTGAGTACAAGAGTAGTAAGAATTCGGCGATGTTGAACTTGGGTTTTGGGAAGAATAAGAAGAGGAAGATGTCGAGACCCAGGAAATATATAGGAAAGGGAAGCCGCACTCTGGTTCCCGCAATATTGGGTTAGGTCTACCTTACTATTTCGCACACTGATCATAAAAATTTAATCAAAGTACGAGCACGCAATCAAAGAGCTGTTGAGATTCAGCTTGTTCCATATAATACGGCATCACCCGTGCTCTCATTGCCGCTTTCGGCGCAGGTTATTGAGTGGCGTACAGTTGGCACGGCGAGAGGCAGAAACGCATCAATAACTCGGGCAAACTATTTCCGACCTCGAATATTTTTAGACACCACGTTGATGGTGAATAGTATAGAGTAGACAGATTCCGCAGACTAATCATCTCTAGTTCTAGACTCTAGGTGATAAATGGGCGGAGAAACATATAAAAAGAATAGATTGAGACCTAGCGCGTCTAGTTTTCTTATGAATGGGCTTGTGCTGAGTGGTGTGTTCACGATTATGTAGGAGCGCCAACGTTAGAGGCACACCTACCCGCGGCCCACCTCGGAACGCACCCCGGCCTCTCAATCTCATCATCATTGACCGATTTCTAGAGTGGTGAAACCTGCATAGCTGCTCATCATGAACTAGACCAGCCCTAAGTGTGCAGAATAGATAGGATGGCCCCACTAAGATCCCGTTAGTGAAGAGGCGCCATCGAAGTAGTCTGCATGCGACGATGGCAACATCGAAACCCTCCAGTAACGCGCGTCGCCGAGCCCTCGGAATCTACGCAATTTTTTTCCCCCTTGGTCCTTTACGTGAACCGACGAGGCGGCCCGATTTTCAATCGTCACCCTAATCACGCACGACCGATGTCTGGGTTCTAATAGTAGACACTTCTAGTGCCGCCCGGCAAGCCCTCGGATCCATACGCTCGAAAGGGAAATTGAGCCATGCGATAGACATTAGTTTACGAAAGAAGGCAGACTGGCGCTTTCATCTACATCTTTTTGTTCTATTCTACTAATCCGAGCGCCAGCGATTGCTAAGCTTCGGCTTGGACTTCTTGGTCGCACCGGAGTCGGCATTGGCATTTGTGTAGTTGTTCTGGGCAGAAGGAAATACCGGCACGGCACCCCCACGTGCTTGGTATAACACTACAACATGCCATCTCCAGCGGCTGATCCGTGATACCGGACCGTGTTATCATCTAGACTTTTAAGTGGCGCTTGAGCTGTGGTATGATGCCACAGGATTAGAAATAGCTACCGGGGTGCTCAAAGCCATGTGGTTTGGCCGTCACACACGAACTTTTCATGCATCGGGGGTGAGATCTACTTTAGCGACGCTGCGGGTCTAGACCTGTATTGCAAACTGGTATTGGTAAATTTCGGAGTTGGGGTCTCTATCTACACTAGTTGGAAGCAGCACCATTGTGCTATCTGCAGTTGGTGTCGTGTGTGGTGAGGGGTTTGGTGGTTGACGCCATTCGCGTGCGTCTTGGGGGGATATCACGCAATTTCTAACCAGCGGCGCGCGAGGGTCCCCCGACATGGTGATCAACCACTCGCAACGGCCAATTCCTCATTACGCCATCGGAGGTGTCAATGAACATATCATTATTGGAGATAAGACTGAGCTTTATCGCCGTGTACCATCCATTACTACATTGGTTTTGCATCTTCATAAATTGTACGACATTCGCTATGTCCGTCGCGGTTCTCGGTACCACCAGGACATCAATCAGCTCTTATGCGTGCGCCGCTGCGATTGACTTGACAAAATGGCCGTACCCCCAGTCCAGGCGTCTATACCGATAACTGCTGACCCAATTCTGAACTCGACGTCGAGTTCGTCATTGGATGACAAGAACCCCAGCTTACGCTCCTCGGCCAGGTCCCTACCCCCCGATGAGGAGGAATTGGTCAAAAGGAACCCTTTTGCCGATCCCCGTGTAGCGGCTCAATGGAAAAAAGTATATGATGATTGCCATTATGAATGTCGTCATGTCTTCGACCCCACGCTGGAATGGACGGAAGAGGAAGAGAAACGGCTTATTCGAAAATTAGATTGGAGGGTGTGCTTGTGGGCTGTACGTTTATCGCATTGCCTCTGATGAAGGTGCAGTTTTCAATTGACATTTTATAATAGTGTATTATGTTTTTCGCCTTACAGGTCGATCGCGGAAATCTCACCCAAGTAGTATCGGACAACTTCTTAGACGACCTCCATATCAACACCAATGGTAAGACTGGATACTCTTTGACCATTGGGGTGCACCATATCTAACCATTTCAAGATTACAACATCGGAAACACCATTTTCTTGGTGTCGTTCTTCTTCGCCGAGCTTCCGTCGCAGCTTATATCGAAGATGCTCGGGCCTGATCGTTGGGTCCCAGCCCAGATTTGTTTGTGGTCGATTGTTGCTGCTCTTCAGTGTCTCATCAATGGACGCGGAAGCTTCTATGCGACAAGAGCACTCCTTGGAATCCTCGAGGGTGGTTTCATCCCCGATGTGGTGCTATGGTTAAGTTATTTCTACACCTCCAAGGAGCTACCCATTCGTTTAAGGTATGCATAGTCAAAGATTGTAGCAATGCCTGTTTGGTCACTAATTATATCGCAATAATTAGTTATTTCTGGACAACCCTGTCCGCGACTGGTGTTATCACATCTCTGCTAGCTTTTGCTCTACTACGCCTGCGCGGTGTTTTGGGGTGGGCCGGGTGGCGATGGCTGTTCCTTATTGAGGGTATTATCACGTTCACCGTAAGTTAGACCATTTGATCTTGGGATATTACCTGGCGTTTTATAAAAAGCAAGAGTACGGAACCCAAACGACTAAGATATCTCCAGATCGGTGTTAGTTCGTTCTTCATGATGCCGGCCTCGGCAGTGCAAACGAAGACCTGGTTCCGCCCCAAGGGTTGGTTCACAGACCGCGAAGTAGCCATCGTGGTCAACCGAATCCTGCGTGATGACCCCTCCAAGGGTGACATGCACAACCGCCAACCTATCACGCCCAGAATCCTCTGGAACTGCCTCACAGACTATGATCTTTGGCCTCTGTATTTGCTTGGCTTTGTCGTGTACATTCCGCAGTCGCCTCCCTCGAAATACATTACTCTGATCCTGAAGGGTGTTGGATTCGATACATTTACCACAAATCTCCTCACGATCCCCTTCGTCAGTGCCCCCCTAACTCCTGTTACTGGTATGCTACTAACCATTTTGTAGAACGCCCTTCACATTATAACCCTCCTCTTGCTTACGCGCCTCTCGGAATATCTCAATGAGCGAACCCTCGTATCGTCGCTACAGAACATTTGGATATTACCAACCCTGGCGGCTCTGCGGTGGTGGCCGGGAACGGTCGTCGACGCTTGGGGGACTTACGCGCTCCTTACAGTTTTGCTAGGCTATCCATACTGCCGTAAGTGCAACAGCTTTGTTTAGATTGCAAGATGATTAACCACACTCTATCTATAGATGCAATCCTAGTCGCATGGGTATCTAGGAACTCTAATAGTGTTGGTACGAGAAGTGTATCAGCAGCAGTGTATAATGTAAGACACCCAACTTTTCTCCGTTGCTCCCTGGCCAATCGTTAGCTAACTCCCAAAAAAAGATGGCTGTTCAAGCAGGCAATGTCGTTGGCAATTTCATCTATTTAGACGACGATAAACCATTATATAAAAGGGGTAATAGTGTGCTGTTCGCAATTAATATTTTTGGAATATTGATATTCTTTGCGACGAAGGTTTACTACGTTTGGAGAAACAAACAGCGGGAGAGGACTTGGAACGCAATGACGGAAGAGGAGCGGCACAACTACATCGCAACCACGACAATAGTCGGAAGCAAAAGACTAGATTTCAGATTCGCTCACTAGTTCTGTTTGCGGGAATAGGGCTGGAATTAATGGGGATGACTCAAGATGACCGGGGCCGGAGACATGTATATAGGTTGACGGTAAGCCCACTGGCTCATTGTCAATGCCATGAACGTATATACACCGTCAAAATGATTGAGCTGTTCATACAACACCTTTTTAAAATAAAACCAAACCTAGCCTTGCCTCCTCTCGAGTCTTGATTCATTAGTATTATTTCGTAGCCGGATCTATTACTCGCTTAAGAGAGATGGTTGGCTTAATTGATGAATTTTGTATCCATGCCGCGATACGTTATATCTCCCGAAGCCGAAAATGGTGTCCTATATTTTTAGTCACGTCACGACATGGGCACGGGATGTAATGAATACTTGTTGTTGCGCAAAAAGCTAATAGTGACTTAATTGGTAACCTTTGCTCTATACAGAACATCGTGTTTGTTCTAGAAGGTGGGACAAGTTATATTAGTCTCTCTACACAGAAATATTTATCATATTTCATACTGGAGTTCCTAGTTGAATTATATATTTTTAGTTTGCGGCTTCATCCTGTTATTTAAAAAAGCAATCCAGAAAATTAACGACTTATTCAAGGCTGAGAGGCTGGATTTATGCTTAGTTCATGCACGTGTCATGACCTGAGTACGTTGTTATGCAGAAGAGCCTAATCTATCATCAGCTGATACGTACACTTTACGTACACAATACCTTCTTTGTTCCATCCTAGAAGATGTGACAGTATTTAATCTCTAGGCATGGTATTTTCTTAGAGAGTAGAATCCATATCATAAATTTGTAGGCTTTGTAAGTTGACCAATAGTGAATCTACACGTAACCAAGGCAGGCTACCAGGAACCGTAATAAGGAATTTATAAACCCAGCCATCCTCTAGTTGGCCGCCTCTTCTTTCTACAATACCTAGAATAAAAACATGTTCAACTAGCTTTACAAGGCGATACTAAACGGGAGTGTTTGGAACAAGATTAGCTTAGCAGAAAACAATATTCCAACCCCTTATAAATTATATATATATATATTTTTAGTCGCGGTAATGCTTTCCTGTGAGCGTTCGGCTTCAGTCAAACATAGAACTCGTTGTCAGGACTGCTAGTATGGGGTATAATATGACACTTGTTGATGCACGAAGCTCCCTCGGAAACTTCGTAGTTGCACTACTACTTTATACAAGGATTTCTGTTTCCCAGGTATTGCCTGTGCCGCTCGTAGAATAGCATTAGCTAAATACTTATTGAATGACTACAACATACATATGTTCCTTAAATTATTCATGTCCCCTCTGCACAAGGACGTGGCGTTACACATTCTAGCCTGGAATAAAGGTGTCATGTACAAAAGTAAAGGGTATTAGTTAGTAGGGTTAGACTCCTCGCGTAACAATAAATGTTTATCACCCCTATGCTTAGGTGATAACACATGGGACTGCGGAAACTGCGATTTATATCATCATGCCCTGAACTACGTCCTGACTCATAATTGTTTTTTTACTATAGGTACATGTTGTGTCTTACATACATACGGTAGTATACGTACACGGGTAACCAGAACAGGGGCTGACAGTCAGCATTCCGTCCTAGTCCTGATCCAAGTTTTCCTCCTGAGTCCATAGCTTCCACCCAAGGAGGAGCTTGCCGTCACAAATCTACGGCTTCGCTATGATTCTCGCGGACCTTCCGCTGCAGGCAACCCTTAATCATATTGAGACAAGGCGTTAACGGCATCCTCTTCCTTGCTGAACTGCGCAGCTCTCTGAGCCTCCTTTTCAGCGAGTTTGCGGTTGATGACCACTGTAACAGTGAATGTTAGCAATCATTCATGATAAACACAGTTTGTCAAATTCCTTTTCGAATATGTTGAAAGCTCCCCGGAGGCGGTCACATGCAGGGAGGTTTTGTGTTTTAAGGAACAATCGGAGCGAAGAGATGGGCTGAGAGTTACTTACTGAAATTCTGGACATCCAGGGGCGTCTGCCACTCCACAATGCCTAGCTTAGCATCCTCGAGACGACGCTTATGCCCTATCTCGCCGGCGCGGCCGAGGACGCTGCCAATGACGGCCAGGCATCGCAAACTATCAATCAGGGAAATCAGCTTCGTACTCTTACCGGGGATAGAATGGAAACGAGGAAGCTATAGTGGATGATGAGATAACATACCTGTCGTCATTCGCAGGGATTGAGTACGTAACCCACGTGGGCTCAGTGTTCGTATCTACGACACCAATGGTAGGCACATTCGCAAGCGCGCACTCGTGCAGGAGGGTAAAGTTCTCGAGAGGGTTGAGGCAGACAACGAGATCGGGGACCAGCGGCCGGCGTTCGATGAGATGGCGATCGAAGCCCTCAAGAGGTTCATCGTTCTCGTCGAGCATCTGTATCTGCATGCCGTTGAGAATGATGTCGCTGTTGGTAATTGATCCAGGGGTCCATTTTGTGAACAAATGACATCCGCGTGCAAGCCGTGCTGCCTGCGTCACGATCTGCATCTGGCCGGGCCGGGTGCCCACGAATAGGATGAGGCCGCCCCGGTAGGCGATCTCTTCTACGACGCGCGCTGCCCGACGCAGATGAGCGGCCGTTTGCTCTAGGGCGATGATGTGGATGCCCTGGCGAATACCGTAGATGTAGCGCGCGTTGGCCGGGTTCCATAGCGAAGTATGGTGGCCCATGTGCGCCTGGGAGGCCATGAGGAGCTCGAGTGTAACATCTTTTGGACCTGGGGGGTTCAGGAATAAATCGCCCGGTCGATACCGGTGCTCGACATTTGTGCCCAGACTCCCTATCTGGCTTTTCAACTGCTGCCCACGTCGATAGAATTCAGCAGTCTTATCGACCTCGTCGGGCTTCCTCCGGCGGGTTGCCTTCGCATTGGCGACGAAGATGGCGGGAGGTTTAGGTTTTTGTTCGGAGCTTATGTTTAAGAGAGCATTGGGTGCTAGATTTGAAACGGCCGTCTGTGTCGTCGTCGGTTGCGTCGAGAGAGCTCGTAAACAGCAGGCGGCCTGGTGTGCAGGTTGTGTTAATGCCCGCCTGGCTACCGATTTGGGAACCGAAAATGTTAGTTTTGCTCTGGTGATATCGGGGTAGGGTAGAAGAATGTACCATGGCGCACACCAAATTCCCTTATTATCATAGCTAGTCCGGTGATCTAGCTTCCAGTCGCAGGCTTCGTACAATTGGCCTCACGACTTTGAATTTTGAAGACTGCGCCGACATCAATTGCCAATTGGTAGGCGACAGCCATCGGACGGGTCGCAGGGATGCGGCGGTCAAATTTCGTCTCACTCCAGAGATCTTGGGCCCACAATTCAACACCAAGTCTTGGATAAGTGCATAAAAATGGATTGTATATCTATGTGTGCCTTACGTACATAACATAAAATGACTCGCAGAGGCAACAATTCTTTATTTTCTTAATATAAGAAATAAATTAAAGCTACTTGCCTGCCTAATCTGTATCCTATAGCTACTATACAAGTTTCGTCCTAGTAGCAAAAAGGTACCTTTGTAGGTATCCAGGGAGGTAGTTTGGTTGAACACGTCAACAATGTAAGGGGGTTTTATATCAAGATTCACAATAAGACAAATTCAGCTGCTCTAATCCTCAAAAGGTATTATTATTCTACGAGACAAACTTCGCGAGCATCTAAATGTATACCTAGTTCGTGCTGATAGGGTGTGGTTCGACGTTGCTGCTAAAAAGTCCTAAACCATGCAAATCAAAAATAAACACGTCATTACCGGCTTGTCGCTCTCGCAATAGTGAAAACACCAATTATCACAACAGCCAAGGTTACGATAGCACCCGGAAGAAGAAGCTCATTGGGCACTCCTGCAATAACTTGCTCGGGCTCGCTCCGGGAGCTGACCTTCTTGCGACGTCTGACAGCCGAGTAGTCGTCATCATCCGTCTCCTCCTCCTCCTCATCGTCTACGACAGCTCGTCTTCGTCGCAAATCAGATGTGGCAACGCTAGCAGGTGGAGTGTCGGCTGCTATAGGATCAGGATGAGGCGCCGCAACCACAACGGCTGGCTTCTCTGGATCATGCACGAAAAGATCAACCTTCTCATGGTGGTGCTGACGGGCGAGTAAGATTGCCTCTAGGAGGTCTTGATCGGTCGTAATACTAACTGTGTCTCCCTCATCGTCCAAGTAGCTTAAGGCAAAGCCACCCGGAGTGAGCTTACCCTCTTCTACAGCGGGCACGCCGCCAATTGCGTCAACTTCGTTGCCAAGTTTTGCTGCAACATTAGCCACAAGCTGTGCAACGCCTTGGCTAGCGATCACCTGTAGACGGTGTACACGGCCGCTTGGTGCCTTGAACTTGAAGGCGAAAGGAATCTCGGCCGGGGGCTGGTCGGCAATCATTGAGTGGGAGGGAGAGTCGGCGCCCATGTGAGAAGCACTGTCGCCAGGCGCAAGAGAATCGTTGATACGGTCACGTCCATGTTCGGGCGACATGACAGATCTAGAAGCTATCGTGCCGTGGTGATGACTACCGTCTCCCGAGACCATCGACTCGGTTTCATTATCCAGTGACAGCCAGAACTTGTTCCAGGCGGGGCCTTCGCTGTCACCTGAACTCATAGTGTTGACTTGCTCTAATGTAGCATAGGTGAGCTTAAGTACATCAACCATGCCTACAATCTCGCCTTCACTATTCATGACAGGCAAATTAAGGTAATGCCCGTCTACGTCATGTCAGTTGAGCCAATCATAGAGCTATTCAAGCAAGTCAAAAGCTTACCGTGCATTTTTCGCAGAGCCGCTTGGATGCTCATATCCATAGGTGCGAAATCGGGATGGGGCGTCATGACACGCACAACACTACAGGTAGCAGGGTCTAATCCGGGGGCAATGACTCGCAAAACAACATCTTTACTAGTAAAGATACCAGTAATCTGACCCTGATCTTGCACCAACACCGCCGTGGTATGGTTTTCCTTCATGAGCATGGCGGCTTCCTTGACGGAAGTACGGACACTGACAGTAGTAGGAGGCATGCCGTTCAAAACAGACTCGAGAGTGGGACCGGACATCTTGGAACGAAGAGCCTCTACGTATTGGATAATCTGGGCAGGCTGACTAGTTCCAAGTTCGGACTGAACACCCTCCAAGGCAGCGTAGAGCTTGGTAGAAGAAGCATATGCTCGTTCTAGTTTTTCCATGGCATCATAAAAGCACTTTGTGATATCGAGAACACCGGAGATGTCCTGGTTTTCGTCCATGACAGGCAAATGTCGGAAGCCCTTCCTTACCATCAGATCCAGGGCATCGGTAGCACTCGTGTCGGTTCTAGCACAGAGAGGGTTCTTGGTCATGATCTCAGCAATGGTAACGTTGGTTGCCTTCTGGCCCGTGCCAACAACACGGAAGGCCAAATCCTTGGCCGTGAAGATACCGGCGATTCGATCATCATCGTCTGTCACTAGTACACAATCCTCCCTCTTAGCGGCCATCAACTGAGCAGCCTCGGCTACGGTGGTCGAGGGTTTGATTTGGAGGGCGGGGCTCGGCTTCAGGGCAAGGACAGTTCCTGGAGGGGCTTTGCGAGAGTGTCGAGCACGATTGGCCAAATGCTTCTTCTTGGAGAGGTCGCTCTCCAGCTTCCGGCGGATGGCCTGGCGGTAGTAGTCAGCATCCATGGCTTGCTTGCAGGCAACATAGCTGTCGTAGTCCAAAGTCATGTAGGTGTAGGGAGGCATGGTGTATAGAGGCCGCTGTCGGCCGGTATCGTCTCGCAATGCAAACAAACACGGGATTCGACGAGAGAAAGGTAGATGGGAGGACAACTAGACATACCTCATCTCGTTTGCTCTGCTTCTGACGACTGGCGCTGACACCAGAGGCCGTCTCGCTAGGGGGAGGCTGACTGTGGCTCGAGTGACTGTGACTCTCCAGGGTCGGTCGGGGTATGTTTGAGGCTACGGGGCTGCTTGATCCAAAGGGAATCGCTCCCCGTCCCTGCCCGCGCTGAGGCGTACCACGCATAGTTCCTGACATCGCATAAACTCGGCGGAGCTGTCAAGATTACGGGGATTCCTGCGGATAATGCCGCCAGTGAGGGGGGACGAAAAGAAGGGGGGAGGGGGGGAGGAGGACCAGATGGCAAGAAACTGTCAGCCTGCGTGGGTTCGTACGGAGAGCGAAAAACGAAGAACGAAGAGCAGGGCTATAAGAAGTTGCGCACAGCAATGCCAGATATGGTCGATGATGGCATGAGGATCATACCAGATAGACGGAGGTCGTGGTATCGGATAGACGCTGCTAACAATCCAGCTTAGTTGCAAGATATCGGGATTTGGCGGGCGGGCACCTTCACCGATAAATTAGTGGGTTGAAAATTCCCAAAAGCGGTTAGAAGCCTTCCGCCCATCCGCACCTATCGAACGTCATGGCAGGCGTCTTGGCAGCCCCCCGCTGTAACCCTGGAACCCTGCAATCTACCTGTAACTATAGTGGTAAACACCACTAAATTCACCCACTACGGTGCTTAATTCCCTGTAGAGTAATTACCTCAGCACAGTTACCTCAAGTAGTTATCAGGCCACTAGAAATTACAGCGCACCCCAACTGTATATGACATGTCATATTTTGTAAACGTCAGTCGTTGAGCAAGGCTACTACTTTTGTATCCAAGGCTATTTGCGTATTAATGTCACTTATATAATGAATGCTACTCTGCATGGGCTGTTGGATTATCACAGCTAAAGGACCGGATTGGCTACGGTGTTGCTTACGTATGAGCCTTGTTCTGTGATAGGTTCGTATATGATGTTTGTAAGAGCTACGTTACAAAGTCTCATTAGTATCCCCGACTACGTATTCAAGAATATCTCTTCACTTGTCATTGTTTACTTGCTCGTCGATAGCTACAATAATAGATACTACGAACTGATGTCGTCATCAATGTATCCGGTTCAGCCTTCTTCGACTGTTATTAACATTAGCGCGAAGTTACCGAAACAACGCAGACAACGAGCACCTGGCTGCTCACCTCATTCTATATTGCGACCGAATGCTATAATAAAGACTACGGCGCGATTATATCGATTATATTATTGCCTTTCTAACTTACCATACACCGATTTACAAACTTCGCCTTGTCGTATGGCGGCTAGCTGTGAGGTGGCACCACAGCCTTAGCTTCATTGAAGGATGCATTCCTAAGGCACTTCGATTTCCTCGTAATAATCGTACATGATTAAAGGGGTACATTATTAATTTTTCTGAAAACATTAATATAGCGGTCTCTTCGGCACTCACATATTAGGATATCTAAAAGCCGACATGAGAACTTGAAAAAAGTGAAACTACGGCATCATAAGGTTATGAATGCGGTAGGTGTAGGGATGTTGTAGGAGTAACAGTGGTAGTGTAATTGACAGGCCTACTCAGGGTGGCAATATTCCTCCTCCCGCGTAGCTTTTCTGCGCGCATGGAAACCAGGGCTTGGGTACGTTATCAATATATCAAGTTCATTCGTGATATTTAGTATATAACGTCACACCTTCTAGAACAAAGAAGATGTAGTGTATATGAGCGAAGTTTATCAGTTTAGACAGTATCAGATCCTTTTCGTAACAATAGACATTCATCACAACCCCTCCCCTTCCCCCCTCCCACCTTTCTTTCCCATACTTGTGTCCTAACACATAATGTCGACAATCTCTCGCGCACTTTATCGTCCTAACACGCTTCAAAGCTGAGGGCGAGACGAGGATATGCTGTTTATAGCCCACGGCGTCTTGCCCTGCTTGCTTTCGTACGGGATGAAATCGAGCAGCGGGCTCAGGACGAATCCCGGCAGGAATCTCTTCTTCCCCTCGTCCGTCGCGTGGTTCTCAAGGCTTGATTTCCGGTCCTGGGCCTCATTCCCCTCGTCCGTCCACGTGATGAAGCGCGTCATCTTGAACCCCAAACCCACGACGGCGCCGGCGGCCTCCTTGCGCGATGTCTGGTAATCGGCAAAAGCCGCCTCCAGTTCTTCGGTGCTCGGGCTCGATTCCTTCTGCAGAGCCCCGTGTAGCTTGTTCACCAGCGTCGTGGCGGAGAGGACCGCGGACAAGGCCCCCTGGCCATTAATCGAAGTCATTTTGTGAGCGGCGTCGCCCACGATTACGATCCGGCCATGGTACCATTTGTCTGCCAACCCTTCCTCCTGGTGGAGAAGCACGGCGTTGGCCTGCTCGCGTAATGGCCATATCTCCTTCAGTTTAATACCTGGAAAGATCGTTATGTCGGACATCTCACCAACGAATTTGTCGACTTCCTCGCTCGTGAACCTTTTTTTCTCAGACGTCGGCTTGTCTAGCCGTTTGAGAACGGTGAAGTACATGGCGTCGTCTAATCGTGTAGATTGCGAGGCTGTCCCCGGCCCGTGCGACTCGGCAAAGTCACCCAATGCAATGTCTTCTCGGACACCACGAGTCTGGCCAAATAGCGACATATAGGTGGTAACCATCGTAGGTTTGGAGTCGCCAGCTGCGGATGAATCACTCCCTAAACGCTGGATGAGTTCTCGAGCCGGGCTATGCACGCCGTCGGCACCGATCACAATTGAGCCCTCTACTACACTTCCATCGGCGAGATGCACTTTCACTCCATCTTTGTGTGTTTCGATATTTACCGCATGTGCGTTTGTTCTAACTTTTGTTTTGTTCTCCGGCAGGTTCTCATAGAGAATGTGGAGAAGATTGCCGCGAGAAAGTCCTATTGTAGGATAGCCAAGTCTATCAAGTATCCGTTAGCGCCGTTGTATGTAATCTTCCAAGGTTAACTCACTCTTCTTCTAGAGCGGCAAAGATACGATCGCTGCTGAGAGGCTCGCCACTATGGGTGAAGCTTGTCTTGGTAGTAATGCGTGTTGAGAACTTTTTGAGCTGTTCAGATAATCCCAACTGGTCCAGCAGCCGTACGAGGGGAGGCCAAACAACAAGCAGTGCCCCTTGATATCTCACGATCTCAGGCTGCCGTTCGAGTACGATAAAGTCGATGCCAGCTGCGGCCAATGCATGTGCCGTAAAGAGACCCGCGGGCCCTGCACCGAGCACGATTACACGAAAGCCAGCCATATCTCCAGGAAATACGAAACAAGATAGCACGAGGTGTATGGTTATAAGAAGGATCTATGATGCGAAGAGAGGAAAGTCTACGGAATAAAAATGTGAGACAGTTAGGTCGAGGATACAACGCGTATTTATAATATCTTGACTAGTCTAGGACAATGCCTTCTAAGACTATAATCTGACAGTCTCAATACTGTTGGTAAGATCCCGTATCGGCTCGGACTTAGCTATTCATCCTATTCAGCTATAGTATATTGTTTTACTCATAACGTTGAGCCGGGCCCATGGTGGATAACGAACGCCGTTCACTTGAATTTGCCCGGATCACCCGTCAGCAAGGATTGCGTGTGAAGATAATAGGATCAACGGTAGGGCAACCTGTATTCAGGGGGTATTCATCTACCAGGCCTGTGGATACTTGCCAAGTCCCGGGCGGGCTAATTCTACGGTGACTTCTCGACCAGGAAAGATGTTCTTTCGTGGTCGTATGTTTTTACGTTGTCACTTAGGTTGATTGCCTAGAAAATACAAATATGTTTGGCGGTTTTCGCAGCTCATACCGCTCCGGCCGCGGCAGACGTACGTATGTAGTAGTATAGCACGGCCGCTTAATAGCCGACTGACGGAGGGTTTAATCGGACCCGCACGTTCGCACTCGCATTAGATCGGGTATTCTAGTGGTTCCGCATCCTCTGGTTTCTGCTCCAGGGTGGGGGTTCTAGGGGTTGTTAGCGAATGCGGGCGAGTGTAAGCATTTAGACACCCAACTAGGTAGCCTAGTATTACGGTAGTGAACTCAACCGGCTTTTGTTGTGTCAAAAGAGGTTCCCTTACGTCTAGTATTGCTCCGTGGGTCATTTGCTATCGCCAACGAGGCTATCTCCCTTCTATTTCATCTCATTTTATGCTAATTCAAGTACCTATCTAATGACCATTCGCTTATTTTTCGCGTAGCTCCACAACACTAGCAAACCTGTGGCGTTAAGTTAAGCACGTATGTGGCGAGGGTCTTACTCAGACCTTCATCGCATATCCTATCAGATATAACCTAGCTCGCTTGTTGTATTATCGTGATTTAAGTATCGCGCCATGTCGTATTTTTTCATTCACGGGAGGTCTTGCAGTAACTATTCCGAAGCGCGCGACGCGAGACTCTTATCGACTAAAAGATTCACTTTTTAGGGAATTCTGATAGTATCATCACGCAGCTATAATGACGGGGCCTGCTCAACGTGAGCCCGTCGGATCAAGAGCTCAACATCCGGCACAATGTAACAACTGCACCGTGCCTAGATCCAAAGACACGACTGAGACGAGCATCTATCGATACTTTCCATCTACCATTTTTTCTCTACACTGCCGTTCACTTTTCATGTTACTAAATAAGCGTATAGGGATAGTCGCCGTCACTATTAAACCCGAATAACCCCATTAGGAATATGTGACTCCTACTATCCTTGCATTCAAGGCCGGTACCGCCATGTAAGCTTGGAAGGTCCTCTAACAGAATCAATTCATAAAATAATTTCATGTATATAATCATGTTCATATAAAAGAATGCCCTCTTTCTTGGCCCTGGATGCCCGGCCGGCACTAAAGTGCTAATGCCATGTTGTTTGAGAGAATTGGGCAACTGAGAGTACTTAGACTGAGGTGGTAGAAGTGAAGAGTCCAAACAATAGTATCTCACAAATATGTCAGAAGAGGGATATAAGAGACTAATTCAAGCTAATAGGAGAGTCTGA
This sequence comes from Xylaria sp. Z50, assembly GCA_037356035.1. Taxonomy (NCBI): domain Eukaryota; kingdom Fungi; phylum Ascomycota; class Sordariomycetes; order Xylariales; family Xylariaceae; genus Xylaria; species Xylaria sp. Z50. The sequence goes on from JBAWJU010000004.1 coordinate 387,125, forward strand.
AGGCCCCTCAGCCGGCCCCCTCTCCTATTCTCGGCCCAAGAGGGGGAAGCAAAGCCGACTCAATCAAGCTAGAAATAAGCAGGCGGCATGATTGATTTTCTACTTTGCTGGTAGGTGAAGGATCTATTATAAGACATAAATGAGCTTTCGTCATAGGCTGATTCCATTGGCGGCGCTGGCTGTGTGAGTAACAGACCAAGACATGCACATGCAAGGCCACATTAAGAACACTCTCTGCTCTGGAACTCAAGATATTGGCGCCGTAATAAAAGAATGGAAGGCTGAGACTTTCAAGCCGCATGTCTCATATGGAATTCAATTCCCAGGCCCGAAGCGGCAATTCGAGGACAGTGTAGGACAACAAATGCCGTGATCCCGCAGAGGTGTAACCAAGTTCACCAACCGGGGCAAGAAATATAGCCCCTCTACCGAATAATTCTCTGAAGAAATCAACTCTCTAAATTTAGATATCCGGCGTTTTCCCGCTAGACACTATCTAGCAGGACTTAATCTTGTCCGGGTACCTGCATTGGGTTGTTAGCTTGCTTGATGCTGCTAGAGACACACAGGGATCGCTAATAGAAGCACGGGTGTGGTAGAAATTATGCGACACGATAGATTAAGAAACCGTACGAATGAATAAGGTCTAGTGCTGAAGCAAGAGAGAGGACGAACGAACTTGGAATAATACATGAGTAAAATTGAACATTGACATCATCCTCCGTGGCGCCAGGGCCCAAAATACCTAATCCTGTACGCTCACCTCCATCGCGAGAGGTCGGGTTTGGTGTAAGAGCTGATGTGTATGATAACCCGGTCTCAAACCTCCTGAAGATCGAGCTTATCTCGATTGCGGTCGTTCAGCCCGGTGAGATTGAATAAGCCCGTGGCGTATCATGGGAGGTTCAGGTTCTGTAGCCTTGTCGTCGCCCTGCTGCATCGCGATACTAATTGGTGTGTGCGTGTACTAACTGTGCTCGAGCCCTGGGGGCGGTCATCATCTTGCGGCCGCACTCAACGCCTGCACCAAACCCCCACCCTGCAAAGAAATTAAATAAAGATAATATTGGGCGAACAAGAGCGCCATCTCACTCAAAGTATTTAAGTTAGCGACAAATGGCGCTCCTCGCAATAGTTAGGTTGGTGGTACTGGCGAAACAATGATTCATGGCTTTTATTCCGCCGCGTGCGAAAGCCCCGGCTGAGTGTTGTGTCTACGGTAGAATGCTATTCATAGTCGTGATACGACACACATAATAGAATAATGTGGTAGAGGAGGATCAATATTGCGCCTTATAGACTAAACGGGAGTAGGGTAGACGAGAGAATAAGCTTTATGTCTTGGAATTTCGACACTAACAATTGGAACCACTGGTTTCGCACGCGCCACAATTGGGCGGAAGGATCACGCATTGCAGCTAACAGCCAACGCGAAACCAAACGCAGCAAGAGTGTTACCAACAATGTCTCAGACTCTGCACAGCAACCCTGCGACTCTGTTTCTCGACGTCGGTAGGATTCTATGGCGGCCCTCCCCCGGCTTGCACTGGAATTCAGCTCCAGCTCTGCTCGCCTATTTTTGGTAGATTTAAGTTGGGTTTTAAACAATAATGAAATTCATTCAGGTGTGAGACAAGACCAGGCTACTTGTGCGCAGCCTCGACTAGCTGCATTCTTGTCGCCAAGTTGGATGCACTATGCCACCGCCCAAGTCGAAATCGCGGAGTCTGTAGGAGGCTCCCCTTCCTGCGACCCCCGCGAGTTCATCGTGCCATGGGCAAGCTGGGGATAGGATCTTAAACATGTCTTGATAAGGAACGGTGGCCCGTCTTATTTTTTTCATGATGTTCTCTAATCCATAGTTCCTTCAATGGTCTCGCGCAGTGGCCTCATCCTACGAGCACCGAGCCCTTCTTATCCCCTTAATAATCATGAAGATAAGATCTGTATATTTATCCTTACTTGGTCTGGTACTGGTATCAGACATTGGTGCAGCTCATACGCCGCATCAACTTAATGTCCCAAGAACCTTACCATCACTAGATACCTTGCGTACCCTCTCAAGGACATTACAGCACAAAAAGCTGCTAGGACGCGATAATAATCCGAAAAATACCACCGATATAGCGAAAAGTTGGAATGGCGCCACCCTGTTCAGCCTGTGAGAAAATACCCATGATAGCCCTATGAAGTTCCATCTGAAACCGTATCTGACTTTGCGAGTAGCGAGGGCGAAGTGGCAGCCGTGGGGGATACGTCAATATCTAGCGGGATCGAAGTGACGTGTACAACATGCTACGTGAAAGGGCGCGTCACGGCTGAACTTGGCTTCGACGGTGATTTCAATATCGCCCAAGCAATCACGAACTTCACAAAAGATGTCGTAGAGGAAATCGACAATATCACAACAACTGCTGTTAATTACCTTGAGGATGAAATTCCGGGATTATTGCGGAACTTAACCGACGATCTCGACTTCAGCGATATTAGTTTCCCGCCCTTGAATGTTAGTTTCAATGTTGACGTGCCCGATATCCCTGAGTGCCGCCTGCAATTTCAATTCGACGACCTAGAGCTGTACATGTTGATCGATACTGTTCTCTCGGCGGGAGTAATGTATACGCTCAATCTTTACTCGAGCAATACCCCGATAGGGCTCTCAGTCGATAGCGAGACGTTCGTGGGAGTGATTGTCTCGATCGACCTCATCCTAGCGGTGGATGCAGACATTGATATTAGCAGCGGTCTGCACATAAAAGTCGATGACGGGATGGCACTGGATCTCTCCCTCTTCAGCCAAAACGTTTCCAGCGTGACTTTGTAAGTGGCCGTGGATCTAGACAGTAGGTATCTGAAGCACATAGAGACTAACTCTTAGTATCAGTAATGGCGGATCCTTCGAGTTTCTGCCTGTCACTGTCCAGAGCGCCAATGGTGTTCTCACGGCAACGTTGCGTGTAGGCATGCATGCAGGAGTCTCCGTAGAAAATGATCAGCTTAGTACGTTCCTATCGGTCAGCACGGGCGCAGAGGTTTTGGTCTACGCCGACTTGGCCGAGTTCACTACAAACATCACGGCCGTGCCAGATGGGGACGACAGTGACTGCCAGTTGCGTGTGCAGCAGGTCTATCAACTTGCCCTGGGAGCTGCTGCTGGCGCAACACTGGTGGTTGGACCCGAGACATGGGGTCCAAATCCATCGACAAACATCCCGATCTTTTACACAACTTTGGCCGATGAGTGCGCCAAATCTGTGCCGAAAACCTCCTCCGCCACTATCATTACCACGCCCATTCCGACAGTTGCTGCAAGGGCAGATGCGAGCATGACTACGACGACAATTAGCGACGAGGTCACGTTTACGGGTCTGGTGTGTATATCGACAGGCCTTGCCGAATGTCCCGGATCCCTGCAAAGTACAGCTAAGGTCACGAGCACGAGGACGCTCGTGGTTGAGGTGCCCTCAGGCTCGAAGGCTACCTTTCCAGCGACGACGCAAGACACGATCTCAAAGACGATTCCTTTTGCAAAGAACGTCAAGGTAGTTGAAGCGACAACCGGAAGCCCCGTTTCGTATGTCCCGCCCCCTCCACCGACGACATCATCTTCCACTACGACAACGGCCGGTTCGGAAGGTCAAAGTGACGCCTCAGACGATGGAACCTTGGGGAATATCAATGGTGTGGACACGCGACTGATCATCGGCCTCACCGTCGGCCTCGGCGTACCATTCTTGGCTGCTGTAGCGGTCGGTATATAGTGAGTAAACCCCCACCCCTCCCCTTGTTGCCAACGATGGAACGTACTAATTCTTGTTATCTCATAGTTTCCTGTTGAAGCGGCGCAAATACACTGCCATTTCTAAGTCAGAAGTATTCCAGGTTGTTTCACCACAACAAGGTAGAGATGACTTGGATGCACAGGAAAAGAAGCCTGTAACAACAACCGTGACAACGATAGGCGGGCGTGGTAGGGGTTAGGCCTGCCAAGAGTGTGAATTATGTGAAAGAGATACCTATGTAATATAGATGGGGGTTTGTTTGCAAGCTTATCTATTGGTTACCAAGTTTAGGTGTATGCGTGTGAATGTGAAGTTACATCATGAGAGTTTTGGCCTTTTGCCTCACTGGGTGGCCGGAGGACAATTTCCCTTAGTGAATTAATACTTGGTAAAGATTTCCTTTTCTCTCTCTTGCCTTTTGTGAGAGGTGCTGCACGATCTTGGATTGAAAATCGGCTGTGACCGTTCATTCCACGGGCACCGCCGTCATCTCTAGCATATGGCGTGATAGCATACGTAGTCGGCGAAGGGTGCTCGTGCGGTTCACATACCCTCGGCAACTAGACGAACATGCCTCATGATTTCCCTCGATTCCTTTATAGGGTCAGGATTGAGTTAGTTCGGGCATGTGGCTTTAATGGTGTTAGTGGCAGATTGGATTTCAATTCTCGGACTTCACTCCTCTAGGTAGGTAGGTACGTAGGTCGATCTTGGTGCGTACACTGATAGTGGCATTTGCGACGAGCATCATGCATCAGCAGCTTCCAATAAGCATTAACGGTGAGATGGCCGAGTGGTTAAGGCGGTAGACTCAAGAGGTTTCTCTTACCTGTTCAACAGGTCGCATTCTACTGGAGCAATCCGCAGGGGTTCGAATCCCCTTCTCATCAGAGTTCGATTTTTTTCAGTAATTTTTTTTTCTCCTATTCTGCATTCTCTTCAAATCGTCTCTTGTTAACTAACCTATGTTAATTATGATCCAAGTTGGTTGTGTGGTGTTTCTGTTGTTATGCTCTAGATTATTTAAACAAGGATTTTTTGGGGTGAAGCCCTCCCTCTTTTTTCCCCTATAAATTTCACAGGAAACATGATTGACTGTCTAAGTACCTAGGTACCTAACGGCTATACACTAGAACGAGAGATCAGAGACAGACAGCAGCAGACCTGGGGGACTCCACAGAGCGGAGTCATGACCACGTTCAGTCCCCGTCTCTGACTGGAGTCTGGGCAATTGCCGACTCGACTCCAGCATCCAGCGTCTATCCATTAGGTACATCAGTACTAGGTGCCCAGAGGTGGTGGAGAGAGGTACCTAGATAGTGTAGCAGTCCTAATCTCATCTACATGACACATTACAGGCTGGGGCTCGGGTCATTGTCAGGTTACCTCACGCCTCCTGGTAATCCTTACTAACTTTTAACACATACTCTCCGCATTCTTTATCATTATACTATTCCCTTCGTAGTTAAAGTGTCAATTTAGATCATCTTTCCCCCTTTCCCTTCGACGCTAAGAGATTGCCTCCAAGGCGGTATTCTACACTGGAGTCATTCCACGCTTTGCCTAATTGAGCTTATAACTTCCCTTTTGAGCAGTGCCGTCGTGCGACGGCCTAGTATCCAGGGCGCCGTCCAGGGTGGCGGGAGGTTCAAAATAGTACTAAGTTCTCACCAACGCCTTCAGGCCGCTATCTTGTCGCGCCCAGCGACTCTCGCAACGCGCGTACGACTCATGACTAGCCGCATGACATTGATCATCAAGCTATGAGTGACGTAGGGAGCCCTGTCAAATTACCTGACTCCCGAGATAGAACGGCACGAGTCGTCCATGCGTATCTACACTACAGGCCTTTGTTCGTATGAGCAAGTCTATTCGGCTATCTACGGTGAGCGTCGGCTTAATGAATTAATTACCTTTGTCTGTCTTACACTACATGGGCTAGGTGTTGTACATACAGTAGTAGAGTAGTAGAGTATCTACCCAGCCTACTTACTGCCAGGGCGTGCCTGTGTCAAGCGATGTCGGGGCGTCCGTCTCTGCTCTCAATAATCCAGGTCCTACGTATAATGCAAGATAGCCGGAATCTACTTTGGCCATCGATAGAAAACTTCCATGCGTTAGATCGACTTGGCTAAGCCGCTAGATAAGTCATTACATGGCGGTTTACGAGACCGTAAACCGGCCCCCAGGTTACTGACCATGACAGGCGCTTTGGGCTAGTATTCGGGCTAATGGAGATAGGCCATGGTTCGGGGGAAATATGTCTTGGCATAACCACTGAGCTAATCATCTATGTCCCTAACAACAGGATGGTAGGGCTACCAGTACCATACCTACATGGTACCAAGGCTTTTGGACATATCACCAGGCGATGAAGATGGCGTGAAAATTTATACTCGGTATCGCATTATGAAAGCTAATTTTCTAAAGGCACAGCTTGTTCAAGATTAGATCGCGTTTAAAATAAAGTTATATCTTGCATACTGAGTCTATTAGGTTTCGTGATTAATCATTATCAGTGTCATTACCTATCATTAAGCTGTCGATCACGCCATCGTCGAGACTCACCCCACTGAAATCCCCGAGCCTAGTTTCTGGCCTAGCCGTTAGCCTGGTGCGGAAGGTCTTCAGCTTCATTACATATCAAGGGGACCGTGTGAACCTGGACAAGCTAACGCCTCCTCCAAACTTTATATGTCGTCCATCGACCGCTCAATTCAACCTCTCTGATATTCCTCCCGTAGAGTCATTACCGTTGTGCCTTTCCGCTGGTACACCGCCACATATCATTGAAGATGAGCATCACAAAGAAGGACAGCGCGGCCTTAGGGCCGCTTGACGTGGATTCCGGTCAGTTCGACTTCCAGGAAATCGACCCCGATTCGGGCGTTAAGCGGGGGCTCAAGACGCGGCACTTAAGTCTTATGGCTCTCGCCGGAATCATCGGTCCGGGTCTACTCGTCGGGAGTGGTGGTGCCTTAGCCAACGGCGGCCCGGCAGCACTCATTATTGGATTTGGTCTCATCGGTATTGTCGCCTTCAGGTAAGGGGACTTCTGTCCAAGTAACTACTATCGGCGAATATCAACCAGCTAACATTGAGCCAGTATCATGCAGAGCGTGGGCGAAATCACCACTCTATATCCCTCAGGTGGCGCGTTTACAAAGCTCGCTGACCGCATGGTCGATCCGGCGTTCGGCGCCGCAGTTGGCTGGAGTTATTTCATCATCTGGTTTACCGTGCTTGCCAACGAGTATAACGTCGTCTCAAGTATCTTATCTTTCTGGAGCGATAAAGTCCCTCTTTGGGGGTATTTCCTCCTTCTATGGGTAGGTTGCATTCCATGACCGCATCGTCGTTCTTTCTAACGATTGCGCCTAGTCCGCATTCCTCGCCTTCCAATTTCTTGGAGTGGAGAGCTTTGGAGAGGCCGAGTTCTGGCTTGCTCTTGTGAAAATAGTAGGCTTAATCGCGTATTATATTTTTGCTATAATGTAAGTTTCCCTCCTCGTAGTTCACGATTCCCTTGATCCGCTAACTCATTTCGTTAGTTACGCCTCCGGGGGTGTGATCGGTGCTGATGCTGTTGGATTTCGCTATTGGCGCGACCCAGGCGCCTTTGCGGACGGGTTTGCTGGCGTCGCAAAGGTTTTCGTCTTTGCTAGCACCTTTTATGCTGGAGTTGAGTCCGTTGCCGTAGCTGCCACCGAGACGAAGAACCCCGGTGTGGCTGTGCCACTAGCCATTCGCCAGGTCTTTGGGCGTATCATTTTTGTCTACCTTGGAGCCGCATTCTTCTTTGGGCTCACATGCCCATCGAACGCCGATGGTCTTATCCACGGGGCTAGTCGTGCGCTCAAAAGCCCTATGACGATCGCCATTCAGAACGCTGGATGGGAGGGTGGCGTCCATCTTATCAACGCCTTCATCCTCGTCACCTGCATATCAGCTATCAACAGCGCGATTTACATTGCATCGAGAACCGTCTTGTTCATGGCTCAGGATGGAAAGGCACCGAAGTTTCTCGGACGAACAGATAAACGCGGCGTACCCGTTCCTGCGATCATATTCGCCAATCTTTTTGGTGCCTTGGCACTACTTAACGTTTCCTCGAGCGCCGCCAATGCTTACGACTATATCGTGAATCTATCAGGCGTGTCTACGTTCATCGTTTGGGGAGCAATTTCATTCACCCACATTCGATTCCGATCAGCTTGGCAAGCACAGGGCTATCGAGTCGAGGATCTCCCTTTCAAATCCCTTTGGTATCCTTGGAACGCATGGTTTGGGCTCATCGCCAACGTCGCTCTCACTCTTCTACAAGGTTGGACGACTTTCGCGCCTTTCAATGCCGGCAACTTCGTCGATGCGTATATTCTCATACCCGTCTTTGCCATTATATACGTCGTGTTTAAACTATGGAACAAGACTCGCTTTTGGCGATTAGATGAGATTGACCTTCAGTCTGGGCGGCGGCGTGATCTAGAAGAGGTTGAAGAGGATAATACCAAACCTCAGCCATGGTGGAAGCGGATTTTGAAGAGCATCTAAATCTAGAAATATTTGTATTTTCAGCAGAGCCCTATCTATGTTACCAAGCGTTTTAAATGGGATATATACCCAGCACACTACCTACCTTTTGTGGTTCATAATCTATGAGCCCGTTTTGAGGCATCTGTCCGTTCTCCTGGCTATTTGTAATGTATTTGACTATACTTGTAGTCATCAATGTAGTGTACAGTCACTAATAACTCATTTCAACTTAGGCCGCCAAGAGGTTGAATGGCGCGACCAACCCGGTTTTCTTGCTCCGTCGCAACATCACCGGGAGAATAGAGGGGGGATATTGGAGTCTTTCCACCAATATCTATCGGCTAAACGATAAATCGATTGCGACTTTCCATATAGGGATTTAATTGCAACCCTGTCTAGCTATTAATCATCACCAACATGGATTTAAAGCATAGGGCGCCTCGGTTACGAGGATGTCCAGGTCGTATACTAGACATTTAAGATGTTGATCTTACCACATCTAACATTACTTTAATTTTTTCGTTAACAAGCTACGTCAACTATTTCCCTCAAAGGCTATCTGAAGGGGGATTATAATATGAAGTGTTCTGTATTTTTTGGGGCGCTGCTCTTTGAGCTCCTCTTCCAGTCCTTTGCCCTCGCTGCCGACCAAGCTACGTCTAATATCAGGAGCATTTATCTGTTCAAGGATGTCCTAAAATCGGATACCACGTCGCTAAAGACGTCCGGTTTCAATTCGGTGATTATCTTTGGCGTCGGTATCTTAGGAAATGGAGACATAATGGTATGCCATTTCATCACCACAATTGCCCGTCTTGATTAGGAAGAACGGTTAAACGCACTTGTTTCAATTTCTCTGCGCGTTGCTGACGACTATTATTTCTAAATTCTTAAAAATAATTAGTTTGGCTATTCATGTTACTAACACTGCCGCTTAAAGTATTACTCGAACACTCCGGGGAGCAGCGATGTGCTCGCCGCATCCAATGGCACGTATGTGGGCGGTGATGCGCTGGCCGCGAAAGTCAAGTCTTTCAAGACTGGGACGACAGGCATCAACCGGGTCGAGATCTCAATGAACTCACAGCACGTCAAGGACCTGATGGCAAATCCCGGTCCCGGCCCCTCGACACCTCTGTACCGCAATTTCGCGGCCCTAAAGACGGCGTGGGGCCTTGACGCCGTGAACAACGATGATGAGTCCCTCTACGACGTCAGCAGCACCGTCAAATTCGCCAAAATGCTAGGCGAGATCGGGTACAAGTACACCATTGCGCCATACACGAATTCCGGTTTCTGGGTCTCGCTCATCTCGCAGACCAATGCCGGGCTTACGGACCCGAATCTGCTGCTGGATCGTGTCTACTTGCAGTGCTATGATGGCGGTGCGGGGAATAACCCCTCAAGTTGGGCGAATACCCTCAAGCTCAAGGTTGTGCCGCTTCTTTGGGTCACGAATGATTCGAAGCCGTCGCAGGGCACCACTGTTACGCAGGCTCAGTCCAAGTTCAGTAGTTGGAATTCGGCGGGTGGCCTAGCTGGGGCTGGCTACTGGAATGATTATGATATTGAGAAAAATGGGCTGTCGTATACCCAATACGGAGGCGTCTTGACTAGCATTTTCCCATAGAACTATTAAGGATATGGAAGTCTTGTATTTCCCCAAGCTTAACTCTAGGTCTCCGACTTATAAGCGGGTTATACTTTCGGATTCAAATAACGAAATCATATTCCTATAATCGCAGTTCTTCTTTATACTATACTGGATACGCCATCTCACATAGTTATGTATAGACGCACTAGTGCAAGGGGGTACCAAGGTATGACATACTAGCACCGTCTATCCCGATATATATGGATATGAGACATAGCTCTCTAGATTCTGGAGTCCGAGGTCTAACGAGTAATAAACCTAGAGACCGTAGTCCTTACAATTGCTTCCATCTCATCTACTTCATTTACTAGTCTGCGCTGCATTAACAATCTTAAAGCAATTTATCGTAAGCTCACGGTCACGATACTCTCACCATCATATGATGATGAATGTATTGACTTCGATAGGCTCCGATCGAAAATTCAATACACATAAGGCATTGGATACCCCTTTAACGCTGCTATACTCCTTTGTGTCTTTACTTCGTTGACCTCTTTTTTTTTTCTTGCTATTGTGGTCTCGTCGTAGTCAACCTTCCCTCACTTGGAATCTTTCTAAGAAACTAGTATATTTAATGGGAACGTCGGTACCGACCCGCTACACAACATATTTATCATTTGCTACAAGTTTCTATTCTCATTTTGGGAGTTTTGGCATTGTATTTAAACCTATTCGGAAAATGATTGCGACACATCTCAGGGATCGGCTTATTTTTAAAAGGAGGTGTAACATTACACTGAATTAATCACTCTTGTTACCATGACGATATACATGATTATGTAGTACAATATAATAGAAGCGACCCAGTTAATCTCGCGGTCCCATTTGCTAGCCCTACGCAGGAGGGGCTACAAGGACTGCATTGAAGCAGGACTCGATATCGACTATATATGCGGCTGAAGTTGCTAGCATCGTATTCCCGCTATAGATTAGTAGATACGCCGCAGCAAGAAAAATGTGGAGGCAAAGGGTATAATCTATATTAATAACTACTAAGTTGCAATATAATTAACGAGAAATTGGGCGACAATTCTCCAAGATAGTAAATACCGTGCTCGACATTCTTGAATAATCAAGGTGCCAGCCCCTATTTTACACTGGCATAATTGACATGAAAGTCAAAGCTATCTTTTTTTCAATCCTCATATCTAGTTCTCACCCCCGAGTCCCCAAGAAATTTTTATTTTACACCATCTTGGTAACCTAAGGCTGAGCAGTGGCTGCGAAGATGGCCCAAGGTGTGAAGCGAATAAGACGAAACTGAAATGTACGAAAGGTAGACTCTAGGAGTTAAAAGGGGCAGGCCGGAAACGCCTCGGGCCAACAAGGGCGCCGGTACGGAGCTCGACGTCGAGTGTTCAGGACATAGAACCGCCTAGGAGACGGACGAGTCGCAACAGCCGGAGCGGAAGTTGGATGTCCTCAGATGCTAGGAAGGCCTGAATGCATCGGTGCTACCGGCTACCGACGCTGTGCATGGATGAGACGTCTTGACGTTTCTATGACGTAACCTCAGCCCACAATACTTTTAAGGAAATCCGCTCTGCCGAGTGAGGGTCTCAAGAGCGTCCGCGCAGAACTCGGCTCATCGATCAAGGGACACTTTGTTTTCTTAGAAAGGGCAACGTCACAGCCAATTCTAGAATTTGAATAGGAATAGTGAGAACATTTGCTCTTAATTAATGGTTTATAAAGGCCCAGTCTGTCATACCCCGCGTCTCTGCGTAATATTGTCTATCGTTACATAATACACTATAGAAACTGTCCATTTACTGTACATAGTCTTTAACACCTCCCCAATTTATCTGCCCAGTTTTCCAAGTCCAAGGCCCGTCTTACGTCCATATGTGGTGAGTATCTCGTAAGAAGATCGGCATCACTGCATGGGCCTCCGTACTTATAAGCCAATCAAGGCGAGACCGAGGACTCGGAGTTATCACCACTTTCAGCTCAACCAATGGCCCTCGGGAAGCCCTGTTAACGAGTGCCTCATATTCAGTATCCCTAGTGTTCGATAAAATCATTTGGTAGCGTATATCTAGAATGTATTGAATGCACACCAGGTTGTAACCCCTCCCCCCACACATATGGATACCTGAAGCCTTCTCGAAATGAACGAGAACTCCTTGAACGAACATTTTTGTAGCGCTCAGCATGACTAGCAGGCACCTTCCCACGTTAAAGCCAAAGCCCAGTGCTTCTTCTGGAGATGATCACGATTCAGATCAGCAGTCGAGCAAGCAGCGCAAAAGTCGCACCGCTGTATTGGTTGCGTGTGATCCATGCAGGCGCCTTAAAACGAAGGTAAGGCTTCTATCATCGGTAATCAAGGCTATCAAAAGTATTAAACTAATACTATCCTTACTAGTGTGATGGTGAACGGCCGGCGTGTCGTAGATGCCGCAATAAAAGACAAGAATGCACTTACGAGATTCCTGAGGATGCACTGTCGAGAAGCTCGGCCAGAAAAGAGCTCACTAATAAGCTTCAGCATGAGAATTCGGAGCTCCGTCGGCTCCTCTACTACCTTTCTAAGCGACCAGAACCAGAAGCCTACGACATCTTTCAGAGATTAAGGTTGGTAGAAGACCCCATCACCCTTGCACATTCAATCACGCAAGCAGAGCTCCTCCTACCAAATCCTGCACCCGAGCCCAGTGATGAAATTAGAACGCTTCAGGAGATAGAATCAGAGGCTCTCGAAAGAAGTGCTATAAGGGTCACCGCGCGGCCGTGGACAGCTGTTGCTGGAGATGGCATCGTGTCCGAGCTCATTTCTGCCTGGTTTAGGTGGGATAATGCATTTCTTTACAGCTTCATTGATCACGAATGCTTTATGCGAGATATCCACGCAGCCGAACCCGAGAGCGCGAAATATTGTTCGCCATTTCTAGTTAATGCTATATGCGCACTTCGAAGTGTAAGCCAGGGCCTCAGAAGTGAATAATGAGATGCTTACATAAGTACCAGTACTTCTCAGATACAGTTGATACCGTTCGGCGCATAACGAAGCGGGATATGAGAGAGCAGTTTCTCGCCGAATCCAAAAAGCAGTACAGCCACGAGATTCCTGTTCTTCCGACTATACAAGGACTGTGGATCATGTTTGCAATCTCCTATCTGAAGGGAGAAGATAGGAACGGGAGCCTGTACCGGTTTGCTTCATATGGTATGCTTAAGAGGTCTAGAATAAACCACGTATTCTCGTCTCTGACGGACACTGAATTGGAGGCCTTGCCGAAAAAACGGGCGATTTCGAAGACTCTGTGGGGAGTTTTCTGTTTAGAAAGGTAAATTGACAGCAGTTTGCACGTTACTCGACAGTTGAGCTGACGGCGGAGCTCATGCCAGTATCACGGCCACCAACTTCCGCAATGTCGATACCCTTCAACCGCCGACGGTTCCATGCCTGTTTCCGGAATTCGATTATGAAAACGTTACTAATACTGACATACTTGGTCGAACTTTTACCGATTTGTCGCCCAGCCCCCCTTTTATTGCTGGGGCTATCAATGCGTTCTGTCAGGTGTCCGTGCTGATGAGCGAGGTCCTGGCGCACGAACAATATTGTAAAGACAACGAAGATACGGATGACCAGGCCAATCATATAAGGAGAAGTGAGCTTTTGGCCAAGTTGAGTACAATTGGCAGCGCGCTTCCCACGGCGCTCCGTCACGATTACAATTTTACTCCGGAAACGTGCTTCCTCAGGTTAGCTGACCTTCCGAATGCCCAAAGCTCGATAAGTGCCAAATAGCATCTAATTTCCTAAAAGAGTAGTTATGAACACAGTTACATATGCAATCCTGCGGTCACTTCGCCCAGACGTGATACTAGATGCACTTGACGGGACGACGGTAAAAACGGCGATATTGAAGAACTGCACGCTTGACACGGAGTTAATGGAGCAGTACTTTGCGAGATGGCCGACCAGCGAGTTCTCGACCATGGCCTTCATCGGGCCACTGAACTCGGGGACGGTGCTGCTGCCGTTGCTGCCAGACGAGGATGCAAAACAAATATTCTCGCGCACTTGTAGGCTCATGCGCATCATTGCCACACGTATGCCAATCGCTTGCTATGTCATGAAGGGCTGGAAATCGGCACTGTGGTCTAGGAAACTCGAAATCCCCGATATCGCGCAACCATACTTTGAGAACCTTGGCGGCTGGAATGAGGAACTCAATGACGTACCGAGTAAACTAGTAGTGACACATATTCCTCACGATGAGGATGAGCTTTCCAGCGAGTGGGATCATGGGGAGTTGGGGTTTCTACTGCAGAAATGGAGTGCGATGAGTATAGAGTGACGGCAAATGCCAGCCATGGTAGTTTTCTTTATTATCTATTACCTACAAGCCTAGCTAAGATTAGAGGCCGCGAGAATAATTCCCAATGAATTTAAAGACGATGGAGCTTAGTATAGTCTAATCTAAATTGTCTAATATGGCTCGTCGAAGGCGCACTTGAAGACGAGTTTAATTTTCCTTTGAGGTTACTGCGAGAAAAAGATTGCCTAGGTTTGGAGTTGTTTCATCCTTGCACAAGAAGCAACAAAACGGCCTTGGCATATCAAAAAAAGGAAGACGGTACACGGCAGAAGCGCTTGGAGAACATAATGACAAGATCGCTTTTCGTTGGCTCTAGTAATAAGTCGTAGATGAGCAGCATTTGGCCCAGAATGAGAGAGTCTGAGGAGTTCCATAAAGATCTTTTAGCCGCAATAATTTAGTTCGAAAGTTATCATATCAGTATATGACCGTTTAAATTAGCAATTACGGCTGACCCGTATAATATCTGCGCATGTACAAGCAGCTAGTAGCGTGTACTTGGACTGGAAAGATATATATTCTTATATCCAGTAGCAGCTTGTCTCTCGGCGGCACTCGTATACTTGTTAGTTGTTACAGGTGATATGTCCCAACTCACAGGTGGTTGTCGTGTCCGAACCATAAACTTAGCGTTAAAAATTATGATATATCATGATTATGCTTCAATAGTTCCACGTATTCCGATGTAGGACTCTTTATTGTTAAATATAAGGAGTGGCTTGGGGGTGGAAGTTGAAATTGTAATACTACAGAAGTGGGCCAGGAAGTTGATGATATGACCACCACGGTTATTCTATCATTTTAGAATTTGGAGACTATTGTGGTACTGTTGTATATAAAGCTGTCTTTTGCGCCAAAATACTAACTGGTAAACCGTGGTTTTGAGATAAAGATCGTCAAAACAAAACCTATCAACTTGATTACAGCCACCTAAGGCCGGTACAACCAGCCAAAACAATTTTGACCAGGCGAAAAAAATATTAACCGGATATAACGATTATAGCTACTTGAGACAGCTGTAGCTGTAGCTGGTTACCTACCTATGCTACCCAGACCTCCCTGCCGCCTAGCCTATGCCCATAACCAGTCCAAACAGCATACATTGTTATCGTTGTAATTGCAGCTTCTACTCTAGATAATTTTTCGTCCTTGGTAATGGTTTAATACAGTCTAACTAGTTTAGGCCCCAATATAAGAACTGATTGATGCCCCGGGCTGCAGTACTCAGCTACTTAGCTATTCATCCCTTGACTTCGAATCGAACATACAAAGGGATGACGATGTGTTCTTCGAAATTCGACTATGTTCCCGAAGACCTTGTCAAGCCCTGGTTATAGCGATAACGATTGGACTCTTTAGTGACTGCCGCTTTTATTGCGTAACTGTAGTGCCCTGTAATCGTAGACTATAGTCTTAACCACACCACATTAGCGTGAAGGGTGCACCGGACAATACACTGGAGAAAATTGCCAAGATCATTTTGGACTTTAGATGCCGTGTTTATGCTTGTGCGGGTAGGCTCCGTCGTAGATGATAGGATAATTACGCGCTGGGTTTCCATGCAGACCATTTATCGCGCTAAAAGAATACTAAGAAAGATATCTATCATATAAACGCAGAAACATACCTATTGGGCAGAAAAGGGAAAATCATAAGACCACTATGGTTAGTGAAAAGAGAAGATTTAGGTAGGTATATAAGGATATCACAGCTACCTAAAAGAATGCCGGCAAACTGAAATGAGGATGGCTACGTAAGACTTTTACAGCCGGCTAAGTGATTAGCTAACTAAGTCAGCTATAGTCAGATAGGCCATTTAGCAATATATCAGGTACGGAAACAGTAATATACTCACGTAGGGTAGAGATAAGTATACGGTGTTAGCTCCGTACCAAACAGATTACCAGAATGGAATACCCCAAAAATACCCCAAGTAAGATGGAGCTCCGAGAATTTGGGATGTGAAAGCTACAGCTGGGAGTCCAGCGTGCCCATATTTTCCTGATTATCTACCCACCGCATAGGCAGGCTCTCTTCCGAACTAGCAGGGCCTTGACACCATTAGTGAGGCATCCCTCACGCCTCTTGACATAGAAATATCGTCATTTTTACACTGCTTCAATGTGAAGGTGTCGTCACACGCAACACTCAGAAATCCTTTAGAAATAAACCTGTTTAGGAGGTGATTGTTTCGGCTTCCCATAACCGGGCAGCTCTGATATTCTCGATCCCCTCGATTTCACTATTAGCCTACCGGAAAGCGGCCCGTCCCAAGTCTTAATTAGCGGAGGCGCTTTAAGCAATGCTAGTTTGTGGTTATTTTAATCAAAAGTTGCTTGTATCATTGGCCTTGTTTTGCCAAATCACACTGGTTTTAGTCCCTCTCAATCAACCAATATGGTGTTATTATGAATATCGATTTTTTTAAAGCAAAAATTCAAAAAGTTCAAAAAGTCGGACGGACAAAAGTCAGATTCAATATTGTGGCGAATAACGGTTACTGTACCTACAATACTAAGGCAACAGATAAACCTAGGTACGCTTCAGTCTAGGACTATTAACTCAGGCAGGAGGTTGAATATTCTATTGAATCGCTCCCAGGCTCTAAACCCTTGCAACTAATGGAGATTGCCAAATTACTAAAGGGTCGGTCAATCCAGCACGCTGAATCTTGGAATACCTATGGCTTTGAGGTGCCTGTAAACTTATGTAGAGAATTGGACAAAGTTGATACCAACCAATAGAAGAATGGCTCCTTTTTAACAGGTCGGTTCGTGGCGAGAGCTGGGGACTATTTATAGATCATATTAGATCATACTTTCTGTTAGTACTTACTTAGAAGGGTAAGTAGTACAAAACCGAGTAGTACCTACTTAATACCTACCTGTAGGCTTGAATCAATGTTTTCACGTCTTAATGCAATACCCTCGGTCGTGATTTGCATTGCCGTGACATATTATTATAAGCGAGTTAGCGACCTATTTCGTCTCCTCAGTCTGAGTAGATTACAGAGATACAAATACCAATCGCGCTGTTATGAATCGAGCCTCACTACTTAGGGGCTCACCCACTCGCCGAGGGTTTAGCTTGGTAACAAAAGAGGTTTTGGGTAGGGCATATGAGAGTGTGAAGAGGATTACTAAGCGCGACGATTTCAGAATGATCGTCACGCATGCGCCCTTGGAAAGACACTCGTCAATCGTCGGAGTGTTCAAGGTAAAGAAGTTCACGCAGGCATAAAACTTCACGTATACAATGTAGGTTTCAAAGTTAGGAATTCCATTGTCAACGTACCTCGCTTCTATCATTATCTCGGATTTTGATTTCCGAAAGAAACAGACTTCTGGGGATCTATAAATGAGCGGGCATTAGCATCATGGCACAGCTCAAGAGAATCAAGACCCCAGTCCTCGAAATCGGCTACTACGAACACGGCCCGCAAGACGGCTGGCCGGTGGTACTCGCCCACGGCTTCCCGTACGACGTGCACGCTTACGACGACGTAGTACCCCGTCTCGTGGCGAACGGCGCGCGCGTCATCGTGCCGTATACGCGGGGTTACGGACCGACGCGCTTCCTGTCTGCGGGGACGCTGCGCACAGGGCAGCAGGCCGCATTGGCCTCTGATATCATTTCCTTGCTTGATGCCCTCAGCATCGGGAGGGCGACACTCGCCGGCTTCGATTGGGGCGGCCTTGCGTCTTGCGTCGCCACCGCCTTGTGGCCGGAACGCGCGTCTGGACTAGTTAGTTACGCTGGGTACGACATCGCTGATATCGCGGCACAGCAGGACCCGTCCCCCGCTACCCTCGAGTGCGTCATGTGGTATCAGCACCTGTTCCAGAGCGAGCGCGGGAGAAAATGCCTCATGCAGGACCGCAAGGAGCTCTGTCGCATTCTGTGGAAGCAGTGGTCGCCTTCTTGGGAATTCACCGATGAGATGTTTGATCGCACGGCCGAGTCGTTTGAAAATCCGGATTTCGTGGATGTTGTCATTCATTGCTATAGATTTGTTCATGGGAAGGAAAGTGGCGATCCGACTCTAGATAACCTAGAGGCGAAATTAGCCTCGAAGCCGAAGATCACGGTCCCGTGCATCACCCTGGATGGCAGTCAGGATCCATTGAAGCCTAATGGCTCGGCTAGTCATGCTGAGATGTTTGTTGGACGTCATGAGCGTAGAGTATACGAAGTCGGGCATAATTTTCCGGCTGAGGCCCCTAAAGCTTTTGCAGAGGCGATTATTGATGTGCACAGTTGGTCAGAAACACCTGCATGATGAGCGTAAAGGAACCTTGCTGCACTGCGAGTTCTTGTGTGAAACATTCTGGTTGGCTAGGTTATGATCAAAATACACAGCGATTCGTCATCAAGTCTTACCCTTAGGCATCTCATACTCTAAAACAAAGGTCACGCCAACCTCATATGGGTATACCTCATACGCCGTTGACAATTTAGAATATCAATCACAGTGAACCCCTGAGCGATTACCATCATCTACTTTACCACTTTCCTCATAAGCTCTGACCCTTACTAGTTCATCCCCCCTCGCGATAAGCCGCTGTCCATCTATAGTCATTCCAGGCCTTATCCTTCGAAAGGTCGTAAGGTTGTGTGTTCTGGACATGCGGCACGATACCATCTTGCCAGCTCTCCGTTCCATCTTCGAGAAGGTCCTTGACAAGATGACCCGGAATGAGTACGCCGCATTCGAAATTAGCTAGCTTGATCAGTTTCTTGTCAGAAGTTGGTTCATTGCCTCTTTTGTCATGCTCAAGGGTACCCCACGCGGATTGGGAGAAGTTGGCTGATCCAACGTAGACGTAATATGGCAATTGTGTGCTATCCCGGGAGTTGTAGGCTAGGATTAGTTTCTGGTGGAACAGTTTTCCGCGGTCTTTCGACTCATAATGGTGGAATATCTGCTTCACTTCATGTGGAGCTTTATCCCAAGGACGTGTGTGACAACCGATGTTACTCGCAGCATCCCTTGCGACTTCGTCTGCGTTCTTAACGTCTTCCATCGTGGGATAAAAGAGCTTGAGCTTCGGAGAATCACGGATCCCATCATATGTACCGAGCGTGCCTTTGCCCAGGGCGCAGTCGTAAAATCCATGCAGCCATTTTACGTTGAGGCTACCAACGCTAGCAGTACATATCTCCAATTGAAGATTTTCTGCTTCCTCGAGTAGCTTTAAGTCCATATCCTTAACGACTCGCCTTAAGCGGAGTAGGCCGTGTTTCTCAGCCTTCGCACCTGCACATGTGCCAGGTACAGACGTGATTAGGTGTACCTTCACTGTTGAATAGTCGTACGCCCCTCGAATAGAGTCCAGAAAGGCCTTGGGAGTCCCGAGAGCCTCCATGTGCGAGAGTAGATCGGCTTCGAAGCCGATAGGTAATCGGTTCGACGCAGAAGAGCGCTTTGGCACATCATGAATATACCAATGGTTATCGCCTAGCTCTGTATCAATACTCATCATATTACAGGATGTAATGACGATCCTTAGGGAGGTCGAGTACACAAGTAACAGAATTTTTGAGTGGCATGATCCAGGGCCCCATGCATAAAAAGTGTGCAAATTTTGGCCATATCTTTGTCTATGTAGTTGCTGAAGGGCAGGGCGGATAATGTCAAGCTGTTTGCGAGATATCTTTTCCTGGAACTTGACACCAGCTTGAGTGCTCTATCATGTGCAAGTTAGCAATCATAAGGTACTTGCTCTTAGCTTCCAAAATGACAAGGGCTTCACAAATACTCGCTTACCGCCATCTCAACTGTAGGAACATCAAAGTTCGGGTCTCTCCCGATGTAGATCTGCGCATCAGTATCTAGATCAGCAGATGAACCTCGACGCCAACGCGAGTGGACTATGAAAACTTACAGGGATCCCACCTGGGGTGTGCGAAAAAGGAAGATATCCGTAGAGCTCCTCCTCGGCAATAAAGAAGGAATAGATACATGCAGATACTAGCTGGTCTTTATGTATGACATCCTTCAGATTGATACAGTTTTTCGTGTATTCCCTACCAGGTGTACGAGTGATGCGAATAGCTCCATTCGCATATGCCATAGATGCCTGGGGGGTAACTGGATAGGGTTTATGTCAAAACTTGTCTAATATCGTAGCAGACTTGACAATTCGGCTCACTTGATTTCGACGTGCGGACACGTCTTGCCGTCTTGAACTCATCAAGGTCGCCATCTGCCTTTCGTTTCAGTGCCTCAAGGGCAGCTCTGAGGGTCACATGGTTAACCAAGGGGACGCTGGAAACTTATTACTTATAATAGTCTCACTTTTGCTTGTCACCCATTACGGCTCTCACGCTTACACCCCGAATACGTAAAGCAAGCTTTGAAGCTGTGGAAGGATGCAGTCTCATGTCAGATCCGTAGATCTTGGAAGTGAGTTTTGGGACTGGTTATACCGAGGATTCTTTGTCCGTAAACCATACCTAGGTATGTATTGAGGTACCCTGGTAAACAAGAGCGCCCTAGATTAAGGTACCTAAGGTTCCAGATAGAAGGTGACTGTTAGCGGCCAAAACCTAGAGGCTGGGTACCTAGGTACCTAGGTTAGGGGCCTCAAGCAACAAACGGCAACCCAGCTGTTAGCAGCCGTCAAAGCTGCAATCGAACAGGTAGGTACACAAGTGACACTTTGTGACAACAACATGCCTGAACTCCGTCTCAAAACACCATGAGAAGTAGTCATAATGGACCGAGACTACCAAGACTACCGATATGATTGCCACATGAACGTTGATGCCCCGGGCTTTCCACCGCCGCCTCCGTCACCTAAGCCAGCCAAATCCGGGGCATTCTCGTATGATTATGAGAATGGCTTACGCGTGGGTAACTTCTCTCATGCCCCATTAGAGGACTTAAGATTGCTCTTCCGTAAAAACGCGTCATCAGCGCGCCGTCGTGCCGCAACAAAGCCGTGGATCATAGCCCAGCTTCGCTTATATGGCATCGCCTTCGACAAGTCGGCGAAAGTAGACGAGCTTCGGAGTACACTAGAGACCGCCGTGAAGGGTCGAAAGGTGAGCTAATATCCTTCCCTCATTGCACTATATACAGACTGAGGCGAGAGTTAAAACATATCGATATTAATTACTAATTACTGCCTCGATTACAGTGCATTGAAGGAGGTCCTCACCCAGTTACCGTTGTGAAAGAGCAACTTGCTACACAATTCGCCCAAAACAGGGCTAGTTACGCACGGGCCGTTGAGAAGCACAAACTTGACGTAGATCAGTGGCATAGGCAGAACTTTTCTAAGCTCAAGGACCCAAGCGACGAGGCGCGCTACGATCTCGACTTTTTCATTTCTAAGTATTTTTTGGACGACCAGGGTTTGCCGTCCCCAGACAAAACACCTGAGCCCCTAATCGTCTGGGAGTTGTACGACCGGTCCGAGTCCTTACATTCCCGCGTTGATGCCATACCTGGGCTAAGCACGCGGGTCACGAGATTTCTGACAGTAATTTCATGGGCTCCAAAGCTCAAGAAAGGGGTTGCCTCCGCCTTTAGCATGATCGACGGCCGCCCAGGTATTGAATGCGACTCCCCTACGCTTGAGGCGCTCTTTGACCCAGACCATTTCCTGGCTAAATACTTCCTCGACGGCTTGCATGGTAAGCCCATATATGGAAAACAAAAGAACCCCCTCGTTCTTACACACCATGTTGCCTACTCTCACGAGCTTGAGAAACTCTCACAGGCCGCCAAACATATCCCGGAGCTCTTAGTGCAACAGACATCGAAACCCCTTGAAGACAGCAACTGGGGCGTCTGTGTCGTCGTTGGATGGGCGAAGCAAGTAATCCCGCTAGTGGAATCGTGGAAGTCCAAGATTGCACAGCTCAAAGTGCTAAGCGCTAAGCGCAAGGAACGTAACGAGGAGAAGGACATTCTGGCCAAGCTAAAACCACACATAGACTATGCAAGAGCACGCAAACCTCCCCCGTCCGGCCCGTTTACAATTGACCAAATTATGGGCTCGTACATAATGCACTGCCGCTTGCTTCAGGATGACTACGGATGTGAGCTTGGCACGATGTCACTCGATGTCCATGCACCGACTAGCACGCACGGCGCTGTGGCTGCCTTCAATTTCGGCGTCGTCGAGGGTACTATGCTACTCGCTTCCTCAGAGGAGTCTCTAGAGCTCCTCCGCGAAGAACAAGCGGCAACGTCTTCCGACAACGAAGAACTTACTGATTCTGAATATTTCGCTGCCTCGGGCAAGCGGAAGGCGAAAACCTCTCAGAAAACCAGCTCAAAGAACTTCAAAAGGCGACTTGGTGGTGACTATTCTCATAATCCCTGTAGGTTCTATCTTCAATGGGCTGGTACAGACCCAGGCACTGGGGAACTAATACTAGACGATGATTACGAGAGAACGGGTAGCTTTGAATTAGACAAATCAGGGATGACGGCACGGGGTCAATTCCACTACCGCTCATTTTTTGGAGACAAACCTCTAGTTTTCACGCTTCTCAAGATCGCAGACGAGCCTAGAAAACGACCTCAAGCCTGGTTAAGCTATCGCGAAGACGCCAGGTGGATTCGTTGGTAACCATGCCGTCTTGGGGCTACCCCTATAGTATAAAGGCTAGGGCGATTAACATCTAATCTTTAATCTCTAATATAGACGGTCGGCAACATGATTCAAGTCCCTTAGCACAGCTAACTTATATTATATTTAATTACATAAAATCTTTGCATTAGTTAAAGCATAAACCGAAGATAGCTAAGCAAAAAATAAAACATGTAAACATAACTAGTTAGCAAGCTAGCTTAGTTAATATTAATGTTTTTTATATATAAAACTAAAGCCTATCAAAAAATAGCTCTAGTTTAAAGTGAAAATGAATATATTATAAATATATATAGACCTTATGTGCCTAACTATCTTAGTTCCCAGTTTAACACCGGGATACCGACTGTTTCCTTATATGAACCAGAGACCATTAGAGGTTAGTGTTGGCATCAATAGTAACGATCATTCAACGCGGAGTCACGCAAACCATGTATCTACATAAGCAAAGCTTACTTTCAATTAGGACTTGAGTATGAGGACTAGGCCACTTATAATTTAAATAGCTCATTTCTATTGTGTCTCGTATGGTTCTTTCCTAGCCTTGTTTGCTATCATTATTGTACCAAGGGCCGTGCGTACATTATATGAATGGCATTACTGTATACCCTATTGTTTCATGTGTATATTAAGAAAGTAGGATTTGTGCTATTCTATGTAGTCCTACGAGTCTTTACCTAGCTCGTTTTTCTCACTATATATTTTACTCTTGAAGGCGGTTTCCACACATCCTTCCGATAACCTTTCCACTATTGACAGTGTCGTGGTCTAGTGTGTTGATCCCATCCTACGACGGTGGGCTCTAATTATATCACCCTTGGCCCCTTAACTTCCATCATTCTCAACCCTCTGATTCTCACGACGCCGTTTCTCACTTCAATGGCAGACTCAGGCATGATCCAGCGGCCCGCTTCACACTATGGCTGTGAAAGCTATGTTGTTACCGTTAAACTTTCTGCTAGGGCGGTCAAGGAGCTCAAAAAAATGCTAAAGAAGGAGAAAACTTTTCATCCTTTCCCTAAGCTTCCATTCGAGCTGCGTTCGATGATCTGGAAATGGGCTGTATACACACAGGATCGTCTCGTTTCGTTTCAAATATATCCGATAATGTTTGATGATCCTATGATCGATATCATGGATGCCCCTGTGCCCCCATTATTCCTTGTAAATAAGGAAGCCTATTGCGAAACTAGATCATGTTACGCTCGTCTCAGTGGCTTTATTACTATCGATTCTCAGCCGGCAGCCAAAAAAGGGCCGCTCATTTCCTTCGAGAGCGACATATTCTACTACGGCAGCTCTAATGAGCACCCGTTGTTAATGTGCGATAAGCCGTGGCCAGGCTATAAACGCATCACAGAATTGAGTGGTAAGTGCAACTATATGAAGAAACTTGTTAATTAGAATTTAAAAGAAAATCGCTGATCCCAACATTAATTAGACCTATCTAACACGGAGAGATGTCTCCAACTTCTGCATTCGCGTGGTCTTAGGCGGCTTGCAATGTTAAAGGAAGCGATGACTTGTCGAAATGTAATGTACGACTGCTTATGGTGCTGCTTTAGCCCCTTGACGATAATCGAGACATTAGCCTTTATGATGGACGTTGATGAGCTACGGATCATTGGTAGGGGCAAGGATAACCAAATATCCTTCACTAGAAAGGACCTAGAACCCAACGATTTCAAAGCACAGCGAAACGCAAAGAGAAGCGACAGGACGCAAAGATTTCTCCAAGCCGTCGACCAAATACAAGCTAGGGTGCCCAGACCCAAAAAGGGTGACTTAAATCGAGCTAGGATGGTAATGAGGATATGGAACCGAGGTATTATAGGCCTAGATCTGCGTCACGACCGTTACTTGTGCCAGAGCAAGGGAGGGGCAATGTGGAAGCACAGTGTCCAGATGTCGATACAGGATGTGAAGGACTTCCTCCGGCGCGGAGAGAAATTTCTCTAAGTCTTAAATGTCACAGGAGTCGATTCCACTAATAATTTTCTCAGGGTTTCAAGGCCCTCGGATTAGTCTGGAAACCTGGGAATCCTAAGGCCTTGTACCTTATAGTTAATTTCCTTTACATGTAGGACCTGCACTCGTAACAAATCCATACCTGATCGTCTCGATGATCCTAGGATCCAACTAGATAAAAGTAGGACGAGTCACATATACGTTGTATAAGAATAGCAATGCCATTTCGGAAGCCATCCTTTTCGTTACCTACGTCTAATATCAATCATAGACAGGTGATCCTTACATGTCACTCATCATCGTTTTCTTCGAAATATTTATGATATTATGCAGTTAGCCTCGGATTTAATAATATAACAAGGGCAACTAGATAGGGCTTCGAATGTGATTTCGAATTACAATAACCTCCAATAGTACAAAGACTCTTTCGACTATCCTTCTGAATAGCACCTAGAGATAGCCATATAATTCTAATTCTATATATACATAAAAATTTCAGAAACCTGCAACTATAGTTACCAAGTATTTCTGCAGCTATATCTTGAAATAAAGCAAAGTAACTAGATTCTAACAATGCTCGCTATATCTATCGAAGGCTACCTAGTGCGAATGACAGCATAGGTAACTGGATTTAAATAGCTAGATTTACATATACACCCACGAACACTCCAAGTCTCTACCTAGCTCAAATAAGCAGTACTAAGGCTTCCACTCCATTTCATGGAATTTTTTGCGTATAGAAGACGAAGAAGGTGTTCTTTAACTGCGCATATTCTTGGGCTTGGGCTAGAAAAGCAGGCAATTGTATGCTATTAAACAGAATCCTCAATAGTTGCATTCAGACTCCGACTATTGCATATGGTGGTAGTCTTAACAGGTTGCTGACATCATGATTCCAGGTACCTCGGCAGTTGACGCGACTAGCTACCTAATGCCAGGTAACGCGTTGATAACATGATGCATGCTATCGGATGCGCAACATAAGTAGTGTGTACTCATTGGTACTGGTATGCTGCCGATGCGTTTCACGAGCGAGGATCGAGGACTTGAACGATGCCAAGCCCCGCCAAAAAGAGGAAGCTGAATAGCGATTCTAAAAGTAGTTTACCATCACGGGGTCTCGAGTACTTCTTTGCTAAGCAAAGGGATCAAAATGGGAATGGCTCTTCTCTCAATAAAGATAATGGGCTGGCCGCAGATGCGGCGCATCCGGTTCAAGGTCATGAGATGACCGACGAGGAGCTGGCCCGAAAGCTCCAGGCCGAGTGGAACAAAGAGGAAGCGGGTGTGTCGGCGGGTGTGCGGGAAGCTACAACTCTAGACGGCGAGGAATTCGATGCTTCCAAACTGCTGCACCGGGACATACAGCCTAATAAGGATGAGCTTGATAGCGACGGAACACCCTCAGAGCCGCCGAAGCCGAATATAGCTGCACCTTCCGGCACCTTATCCCTCCAGTCTGTTGCAGCGTCTATAGACACCATCTCGGAATCAATACCCTTAGACGAAAGCCCTTTAACTTTTGACCCCGATAAATATATTCCACAATTGCGAGAGCATTGGGCCAAGGATGGCGGTAATGCTTCATATGCACTATTAACGCGATGCTTCGTGCTTGTGAGCGGGACCTCAAGCCGAATCAAGATCGTTGATACATTGGTGAATTGTCTGCGCATACTCATCCAAGAAGACCCAGAGAGCCTTCTCCCGGCGGTAAGCAAGAATACATTCCAGCAGGCACTTACTATCCCCCTCACTACTATCACATACATTGGAGGCCCCGCCCAGCTTACGCCGTCGGCACAGAAATACTAACAATAATAGGTCTGGCTCTCTACCAATGCCATCTCACCTCCTTACATCTCTCTAGAACTGGGACTAGGCGGTTCGGCAATTTCTAAGGCATTACGGCAAGTATGTGCCCTCGACAATCGCTCGCTAAAAGCAATCTACGACAAGTACGGGGACGCGGGGGATGTAGCCTTCGAAGCGAAGAAGAAGCAAAGCTTCACGCTGCGTGCCCCCAAGCCTCTCACTATAAAGGGAGTATATAATTCTCTAGTGAAGATCGCCAAAGCGCAAGGACAGGGCAGCGCGGAGGTGAAGCAACGGCTTGTGGACCGCTTGCTACAAGACGCTCGAGGCGGCGAGGAGAGCAGGTTTGTCGTGCGCACGCTTTGCCAGCATCTGAGGATCGGGGCGGTCAAGACGACGCTGTTGATAGCGCTGTCACGAGCATTCCTGCTCTCGCGGCCCCCGGCCGCTTCCCAAGGCCAGGACCAGGATGCGTATGAGTATCCGCTGCGCTCCGTTGAGGACCTTCGCCGCCTCAAAAAAGAGGAGTTGGCGGAGGTCTGGGCGCGCGGGGAGGAGATCGTAAAGGCGTGCTTTGCACGGCGGCCTAACTACAACGACCTGATCCCCGTCATGCTCGAGGTCGGCGTCTGCTCTGAATTGCTTGTGCGCTGTGGGCTCGAGCTGCATGTCCCGCTGCGCCCCATGCTCGGCAGTATTACGCGCGACCTGTCCGAGATGCTAACGAAGCTGCAAGGCCGCGATTTTGCCTGCGAATTCAAGTACGACGGCCAGCGCGCACAGGTGCACTGCGACGCGCAGGGGAAAGTGTCTGTGTTCTCCCGCCATCTCGAGGACATGACGGACAAGTACCCCGACCTCGTCGCGCTCGTGCCGCGGATCCGCGGCGAGGGAGTCTCCAGCTTCATCATGGAGGGCGAGGTCGTCGCCGTCGACCAGGCCACCGGCGAGCTGAAGAACTTCCAGACGCTCACGAATCGCGCGCGCAAGGACGTGGCGATCGGGAGCATTACCATCGCCGTCTGTCTGTTCGCCTTTGACCTGATGTACCTGAACGGCCAGCCCTTGCTCGACCGCCCCTTTCGCGAGCGCCGGAGCTTGCTGCGCTCCCTGTTCGTCGAGGTCCCGAACCGCTTTACGTGGGTGCGCAGTCTGGACGCCACGTCGCAGGACTCGGAGGGCGTGCTCGAGTTCTTCAAGCAGGCCATAGACGTCAGGTGCGAGGGCATCATGGTCAAGATTCTCGATAACCTGCCGAATCTACCCGCACCCGAGGACCAAGACTTGACGGACCAGCGCTCAGATGAAAGTGCCGCGGGCAACGGCAAGGGAAAGGCCAAGGGGGAGAAGCAGGCGCCGAAACCAGCCCGCCGTAAACCTCTCCTCGCGACTTATGAGCCGGACAAGCGCCTCGATTCCTGGCTCAAGGTCAAGAAAGACTACAGCTCGTCCTTCGACACGCTCGATCTCATCCCCGTCGCGGGCTGGCACGGCCAGGGCCGCAAGGCGAAGTGGTGGTCGCCGATCCTGCTCGCCGTGCGCAACGAGGACACCGGCGCGCTGGAGGCCGTGTGCAAATGCATATCCGGCTTCACGGACGCGTTCTACAAGGCGAACCGCGCGTTCTACGACGACGGGTGCGGCGATCTGGAGCCGCCGACTACGGAAGGGCAGGACCAGGACAACGAAGGGGGAGAAGATGAAGACGGGAAGTACGGGAATATCCGAAAGACGAAACCGAGCTTCATCGACTACGCCGGGTCCCCGGACGTGTGGTTCGAGCCGCAGGAGGTCTGGGAGATGGCCTTCGCCGACATCACGCTGTCGCCGACTTACACGGCCGCCATCGGCCTCGTGAGCCAGGACCGCGGCCTGAGTCTACGGTTCCCGCGCTTTCTACGCAAGCGCGAGGATAAAGGCATAGAGGAGGCGAGCACGAGCGAGTACTTAGCCGGGTTGTTCCGCAAGCAAGAGGCGAAGGCGCCTCCGCCGTCTGCTGCGGACGACGGCAATGATAATGAAGATAATGATGATGAGGCTTAGATGTCGAGAGGTAGTTCGATATGTCAATTAGTGCATTACGGATTCATAGAAAACCTAATCCCAACGTAATATTATCATCTTCCCCTGAAATTACTCCTTCCAGGCTTTGTATACAATCCGACATCCGTACGTTTCGCCCTTCTTGAGCAACACCTGGCTCTTCCAATCTTCGACATTGCAGGCATTCACGAACCGGCTAGGCTCGACGCAAAACCCGCTCCTCGCGCCCCGGGCCGGCGCGCCTTCGACGGCGGGTACGTCGATGTACTTGCCCGTGTAGTATTGGAAGGCAGGTTCCGTGCTGTGGACTTCAAGGTGGATCTTGGACTCGGGGTGGTGTGCTTTTACGAGGGCGACGAGAGGTTGGGTGCGCGTGTCGATGGGCACGGAGTCGGGCGATGCGGAGGGGTTGACTACGAAGCAGTCGTCAATGTCGGGCTCTTGGGCGCCCAGAGTGAATTGCTCATTTGTGGCCACCTTGGCGAATGTCGTCGGCCCTCCTGTTGGGATACCGCCATTATCGACTGGTAGGTATGAGGGGGTGCAGAGCTGTACCACAGTCCCTTCGATCGAGGGACCACCGGTCAGGTTAAAGTATCTAGTTGGGGAACTGTTGTTAGTTTGTTCTCGTAATATCGGTTGAGGTTTATGAAACATACGAGTGGTTGGTCATGTTAATGACGGTCTCCTCGGCACCACCAACTAGCTCGGCCTCATACTCGATGCCTAAAACGATGGCCTCCTTACCCCCGTCGTTGATCTTCCCCGTAGTGTAAATAACCTTCACTAAGACCTCGCCGGGAAACCCCTCATCTCCATCCTTGCTCCGCAGCGTGAACTCGACGCTCTCGCCGCCTTGTAGATCGCCCTTGAGACCGGGGATAGGTCGAACCCCGATGGGCTTTGGCCCGTCCCATATCCGCTTGCCCCAACCCTCTATGCCACCATGCAGGGTGTTGGTCCCGTCGTTTGCGGCGAGAGCGTATGAATTGCCGCCATTCACGGAGGCAAGCTTTGCGTTCGAAATGCGGTTCGCAATGCGGCCGATCGTCTCCCCGAAGTACGGGGCATTGTGTGACACGTAGAGCTCTTGCGATGGGAAGCCTTGGACAATGTTGACGCCGCCGACGGTGAAAGACTGGATTATGGCCCCCAGGGGCAACAATGATACTTCGTTGGCCATTTCTAGAAAGCGAAGTAGGTATGTCTGAAATGATAAGATCCTCGTGTAAGTATTATGCGAGGAAGTGGCCAGATGCTGTAGTTCTGGGTGCGGAGGGCGTAGACGAATAGCGGGGTTCAAGTACAACGTTTCGATGAAGAAATGTCCCTATGTCTCACTTATGGGCACGGCACAACCTACCTACCTATAAGTAAATATGAGATTCAAGTGGGTTTATATTGAATCACAAGTACACGATCCGAGAGGTCGAATTCAGGCTATTATATAAACATGTGGGGGAACTCAGCACTATAGCACTACCTGGTTAGACGCCTCTTTCCTTAGCTATTTACCTAATATACTTCTTTATGTGCCTATAGGTCGGGTCAGTCCACCGTTGCTGTAAGCTGTAAGCCTATAGGTAAGTAAATAAGGAGATATCGTTGCTGTCCACCTCGGGTACCTAAGGTGAGGGAGGAGTAGGGAAAGCAGCGCAGGTGGTAATGGTGGGGTAAGATGGCGGGGTAAAAGGGAGCTGTCAGGTTGAGAGACGAAGAGCTCTCTTGCCGCACCAATGATGACGTAGATTGGATAACAAGACGGCCCGAAGCCGATGCTCACAAGGGCTGGGCCTGGTGATTCTAGTCCGGATTATGGTTATGTAGATGCTTCGGTGTATACTGCGTCACCAAATCGAGCAATTCAATTTCAACACTCCGTGCTATGGGGAAACACGGATATTTAGTAATATGTACTGACATATGGAGCCCTAGGGTGAGGAACTCCAAGAAGTAGAGCTTTGGAGTGCTACTGTCACCTGTTGGGGATTGCTGTTGTTGGAGTCATGCTCATTTGATTCGTTGGTGTCCGGAGAAGCACGACAGTGCCCTTCCACTCCCGTGCTAATGGTACATCAGAGTTAAAGTTGCGGACGATGAACTCTACATTTGCAATTTCAATTGGCAGCTTGCTTGTGTCCGTATTTTCTTCCGAATGAGACCCATGAATCAAAAGATACATATGGGTACATAGGTAAGATGTAGATGTAGATGTGTGTATAGACGTAGCTACATACTTACATGTAGCTTAGCTACCTACATAAGTAGCTGCATCTAGGCATCTAGACTTAGGCACTGCATGTGCCTACTTCAATGACCTCCAAAATCAAGGTGAGAGGTACACCTGATACATGCCATGTCATGTATGGCATGACCTCCTGCCAATGATATGTGACAGGGACAAGAGTACCGGCTTCTCTGCTACACGTGCTGGAGCTACAGGTGAATTAGACCAGCATTCCGCAGGATTTAGATGTGTCTGCGGATGTGTCTGCACGCCGTAAGCACG
This sequence comes from Xylaria sp. Z50, assembly GCA_037356035.1. Classification (NCBI taxonomy): domain Eukaryota; kingdom Fungi; phylum Ascomycota; class Sordariomycetes; order Xylariales; family Xylariaceae; genus Xylaria; species Xylaria sp. Z50. The sequence continues at coordinate 418,366 of JBAWJU010000004.1, forward strand.
CCGTAAGGGACCTGTATGCTTACGTGGCTTAGGTACATATATAAGTACCTGTCTGGGGCTATTTGAGTAATTCTATAGTATAGATACCTACATGTAGTATACCAAAGGAGAGCCAAGGTAGACTTAGGTAAGTGCCGGCGAAAAGACGTCAACAACAATAATAAGTGCAAGCTTTAGGTAGGGGTACTGGTACCTCTCCTTTGGTCCCAAAGAATCGGCATTGGATAAATCTAATAAATCTAACAAACCTAATAAAATGAGAGAGTCTGCAAGAGCACACTCATGCAGGTGATTCTCCCTACCTTAGTATTTACTTACTTAACATCCACCTTCCTAGATACATACATATACGGGCATCTTGACAGCTCCCTACAAGTATACAAATCTCACTCGTTGTACAACTTCAGTCACAGTCAATTCACAAGATCCCACGCCACCACAACTGCTACTTATCCAAGGTTCAATTAGGTACACAAAGCTCTTCCGTGACTTGGAGGCGCCTTTAACCACTTGCATATACGGCCCCCTCCCCTTCTCCGTCTCCCAGTCGATCCACATCATAATAACCGCACTCCCCTGTTGTTTTGCCACGTTTCAATGCTCCGTGAGCCCCAATACGCAGCCCGTACGCTCTGGACAGGCCGTAACAACATCCCGACAGATTGGGTCTTCTAGTTTTGACAACATACTCTATTTCAAACATCTTTCCTTTCCTCGACTCTTTCTTCAACATCATATTTCTTTAGTCCGTAGTGCACAACTGCCCATGACAATGGATGGGACGACTTCACAACCGACTGCAACACCGAAGCGGAAGCGAGACGACATAATCGCCTCGATGCGCCTCCCCGCCTCACCCACCCCTCGCCATGCCAAGACCGTCTTCTCCTTCCAGCCGCCGAACCTTCAGCCCACCATCCGATCGGATGATCTGACCGAAGACGGAAATAGCAGCCCGCGGTCCAAGGTTGCTCAGAAATTCAGGGACCTGGCGATTGAGGAGCGTGGTGAGGGTCCAAAGGGTCTAAAGGGCACCACCGCTATCACCGCCGATGGTGTGCCCGAAAGCGGGGGTGGGGCGAATGCAGCTGCTGGGACCCTTCGCTGGACGAGTGGGCACGAGATATCGGTAGCACCCGATCTGACCAGGTTTGACTTCGATGCTGGCACCGCTGTCGCCCAACCAGATATGCAATTAGATTCCAGCCATGAAGATGTCACCACTGCTCGTAAACGCCCCAAGACCTTCGAACTCGATATGTCTAGCCCCGAACCTACAACCAACCCTGTGCCCGAGGAAACCAGCGAGTTCATCGTCCAGAGCCTACCCGGCCGCGACCAAGAAAACCGTCCCCTATCGGCATCCGTGGACCCAAAGATTACAGGTTCCCTCGAGATTGGCAAATCTAGTAATTTACAGAAATCCTACCCGTCGATTAATCGTCTGGCCGACTCGAAATCTCGCTGTCGCAAACGGGCCGGGACACCCCCATTATCTTCAAGGCGGAAGGGCAGCGCTCAGTCCCAATTGGCAAAACAAGACGAAGAGGAAGAAGAGCTTGTCATCGTCGACCCTGTCCGTGCTGCTTTAACTTGGCGTGAAGACGAGATCACTGTCTACGACCCGGAGGACAAGGATGACGACGGAACGGGCATTAATGGTATTGGATTCAAACCTACGGCCGCTGTAGCCTACCAACGCGCCCAAAAACGACGCCAACAGCTCGCTGAGTATAAGAAACGAGAGGAAAGTGAGGCTAGGGCCAGGAGAAATCAACGCCGTCGAGAGCAGCTAGGAGGAGGTGCGGAAATGGCTAGAAGACACTCCATCGTACGGGTGCACTTCTCCGATGCTCCCCCGACCACCGTTATGACAACATGAGCCGTTAGTCGCTAGGCGTGTCATTACGCTTTACGATCTTGTCTGCTAACTACGCGTGCCATTCGCTAAATTCCTTCCTTAGTCCCTGGGTTGGGGAATAGGGGGCTCTCAATCTATTAGTAGTAATCCCGTGGACAAAACGCATCCGCCCGTAGGTCATGTTGCTACCCTGACGCGTCAACTCCAGCTCCCTTTGCTTCGTCGAGTCTTTCATCATTTTCGGGTCGCATTTATTTAGGCGTCCCGTTCGACGGCGTTATGGATCGGTTATTCGGTGTAAGGGGAATTCGCTTTTAGGGTTAAGTTTAAGTTTTTTTTTCATTAGCTTTTAGGCGTTGCCCGTGAGGCTCCAGGATCGGTATTTTACATCTACTGTCACTAGGTCTATGGAATATACAGTGCTCTAGCCAGCATTGGTAGGAGCCGAGGCCGATAAGGCCTACGGAGCTTGGTAGGTGGTACAACGCATACATCTCGGCGTTGGCGGATGATGGGACAAAACCGATATACCTACAACCTTGAAGCAAGCTTAAACAACTTCTCACAAGGTGGGTTTATTCCTCCAAATGATTACCAAAATTTATACCAGCTTTTCTGCGCCCTCTCCTCTGCTTCTCGCCTTAACCGTGCGGCTTGTGCTGCTTGTGCTGCCTTCTCGGCCTTCTCGGCCTTCTTTCGATCAATGACCTCGACGACTCGTGCCATGGCGGCGCGCTCCTTGCGCCTTTGCGCCTGGCAATACTCCCATTGTATTACGCTGCCGAGAAGGAAGCCCCCGAAAGCCCAATTCGCCGCTTTCGGTGCTTTCGCTGCACCAGCAGAAGTGATATCAGCCTAAGAGAACCGCTCACAGTCGATAGCATTACCTAGACCTCACTGCAAAGGAACATACCTCCTGTAAAAAACCTCCCCACTCCCACTACCGCCCCGGCTCCTATGCCTGTCATTAGGCCTTCCCTTGCGCACGGTATCTGATGTATTCTGAGAAAGTCATCGTATTTGATTGACTGCACCCCTTCTTGAAACGTTGGTCTTGAGGATTTACTCGGTTGCCCCTCTTGGCCTGCGAATGATGCGTTGGCAAGCTCGCTTCTCTCGGGCGTCGTGGAGCCATGAAACACCTCGTAGATCTGTGGCTTCTTGACGTGGTCTGGCGGCTCGGTAGCGCCAGGGGGAGGCCCGCGCAGCCTTGGAGGGGCGTCGTCGTCTTGCGCCATAGCTGGTCGCGTGAATGCTGGGGCGTTACTGCTGTGAAATGGGTCGAGACGAAAAATGATGATATCGAACTATGACGCTACCAATATTAAGGTATCTAGCCTAGCTCTCCACTTGACCCTCATTATGCATATATACGTGCAATGTAACAAGCGAATAGGACTGGATCCCATTGGGGATTACGGATAATCGGGGCTCTTTAAACCCTGGTCCCGCCCGCGCGTGAATGGTGGGGTCCAACAGGGATGAACGCGCTATGGCAGCTTCGCGTCGCGTGTTTTGTACATAGTAAGTGGATTTTATTACCCTGTTCAGCAACCCTCGTTCGACTCTGCGAGAGACTGTATACATAATACACACCAAACAAGGCACAGTCCACCTTGTTTTCCATCTCTTCCCCTTTCGGCGTAATCAATGCACTCGACGATATCCTAATACGTGTTTAATTGTGTTCGCTGTACCCCTCCAATCTTGCCAATGCCGTCTACGAGTCGACGGATTCAACTCTCGAGTCGTTAACCCGCCCTTCCAGAGGCATTCGACCTCTTTCGCCCCTCACTAATACCATCGCTACGACCCGAGAATCAGAATGCCCAATACAACACTCCGCCGGCCCCAGAAGGGCTACGTTCGTCGAGGGGGTAAGAAAGCCTATCATGGCAACTCACGCGCAAGGACCTTCGCTGCCTCGACACGTACCGAGGGCACTTCAGCAGATGAAAAGGCTGAACGGGCACGCCTAGTTACACAGATCGACGAATCCATGGGCTTTGCTCGGTATGAAGCAGGCCGCCCACGTGAGGGCTGGTTGGTGAATGTACAGCCGACGACTATAGGATTAGACGATGATCGTGTGCCCGGCGGTCGAGCGGCGATCGACTGCTACTTCATAGAAGAAGACGGACAAACGTTTAAGGCGACGGTGGAATATGAACCATACTTTCTAATTGCTGTACGAAAGGGCCGTGAGAGCGAGGTCGAAGAGTGGCTAAAGCGTGTGCCTGGTGGTGGTGTGGTGCGTACTGTAAAACGGGTTGAGAAGGAGGATCTTTCCATGCCGAATCACTTGCTAGGCTACCGGCGTACGTTCCTCCAGTTACGATTTGCGAACGTTTCGGATTTGATGTCCGCGAGAAGAGATATAATGCCCATTGCGGAGAAGAATCGCAAGGCTATGGGGACGGTGGATGTATATGCCGAGGTCGCTGCGTAAGTTTTCCCTTAGGGGTATTGCCCAAGAAGGTGGTGTCGTAGATGGGAATGGACTCCAACTAACATATGCGCAGAGAACAAGCTGGATTTGACCTCTTTGATGATTCACGAGATGACGATAAACGACATAATACTTCCTTTTCAGACGCTAGTGATTACATTGTCGATATTAGAGAATTTGATGTCCCATACCATGTACGAGTAATGATCGATACGAGTAAGCCCCCTGACTGTTCGCTCTCTCTCCTAAATTGACGCTGTCTAGATATTCGAGTAGGCAAGTGGTATTTCGTTGAGGCGAAGCATGGAATTACCACCATAACCCTCAACGAGGAGCGTTTAGTTCAAGCAGATCCGGTTGTTATGGCCTTCGATATCGAAACTACAAAGCTGCCACTCAAGTTTCCCGACGCCGCGATAGATCAGATTATGATGATATCATACATGATAGATGGCCAGGGTTTTCTCATTACCAACCGCGAGATAGTGTCGGAAGATATCGACGATTTCGAGTACACGCCCAAACCCGAATATCCCGGACCATTTATGATATTTAATGAACCCGATGAGAAAGGTGTTATCGAAAGATTCTTTTTGCACGTCAAAGAAGCGAGGCCAACCGTCATCGCCACTTACAACGGAGACTTCTTCGATTGGCCCTTCGTCGAAGCCCGAGCTAGCGTCAACGGCATTGATATGTACCGCGAGATTGGATGGAGAAAGGACAGCGAAGATATTTACAAATGCACATATGGCGTTCACATGGACTGTTTTGCCTGGGTCAACCGAGATTCCTATCTGCCACAGGGAAGTCGAGGCCTAAAAGCCGTCACCGTCGCCAAACTTGGGTACGACCCAGACGAGCTCGATCCAGAATTAATGACACCATACGCAAGTGAGAGGCCGCAGACTCTTGCGGAGTATTCCGTCTCAGACGCTGTTGCTACGTATTACTTGTACATGAAGTACATACATCCATTTATCTTCTCACTATGTACAATCTTGCCTCTTGGAGGTGACGACGTATTAAGAAAAGGAACGGGTACTCTCTGCGAGATGCTGCTCATGGTCCAAGCATACCAGGGCGAGATTGTGTTACCCAATAAACATGTATCCCCGAAAGAATCATTCTGGGATGGGCATTTACTTGACGCGGAGACTTATGTCGGTGGTCACGTCGAAAGTATTGAGGCAGGCGTTTTTCGTGCAGATATTCCCGTCAATTTTGCAGTGGATACTGGCGCAGTTGACGAGCTTCTTCGCGATCTTGACGCAGCGCTAAAGTTCTCCATTGAAGTCGAGGAGAAAAAGTCGCTTGACGATGTCACCAACTACGACGAAGTCAGAGATCAGATCGCGACACGGCTAAACCAGTTGAAGGAAACCCCGAACCGAAACGAACGACCGCTGATTTACCATTTAGATGTTGCATCCATGTACCCTAATATTATGACAACAAATCGACTACAACCAGATTCTATGGTCCAGGAATCAGATTGTGCGGCTTGCGACTTCAACAGACCTGGAAAGACATGTGACCGGAGGCTCCCTTGGGCCTGGAGAGGAGAATATCTTCCGGCCAAACGAGACGAATACAATATGATTCGACACGCGTTGGTGAATGAAAAGTTTCCCAGCAAATGGCCGAATGGGCCACCAAGAACTTTTCAAGATTTAACAGAAGAAGAACAAGCTGGACTCATCAGGAAGCGGTTAACTACTTACAGCCAGAAGGTGTACCATAAGATCCGTGATCAAACGACAATTGTTCGGGAGGCTATCATATGTCAGCGCGAGAACCCTTTCTACATCGACACAGTACGCGATTTCCGAGATCGCAGGTACGATTATAAGGGTAAAGCTAAAGTATGGAAAGGGAAAACGGATGCGCTCAAGTCTTCCGGCGCTCCCACTCAGGAGGTCGATAATGCGAAGAAGATGATTGTTCTGTACGACTCCTTGCAACTTGCCCACAAGGTCATTCTAAACTCATTTTACGGCTATGTCATGCGGAAGGGTTCGAGGTGGTATTCCATGGAAATGGCTGGTGTGACCTGCTTGACGGGCGCGACGATTATCCAATTGGCTAGATCACTAGTTGAAAGGCTTGGGCGCCCGCTTGAATTAGATACCGACGGTATCTGGTGTATGTTGCCCGCCACGTTTCCTGAGAATTTTGCGTTCAAGCTCAAGAATGGCAAGAAGCTGGCGATCTCCTACCCTTGTGTCATGTTGAACCATTTGGTGCACGACAAGTTCACAAATCACCAATACCAAACACTAAAGGATAAGAAGACGTTCAAATATGAAACCACGAGCGACAACTCCATCTTCTTCGAGGTTGATGGCCCATACAAGGCCATGGTTCTCCCCACATCCAAGGAAGAAGACAAAAATTTGAAGAAGCGGTATGCTGTTTTCAATGATGATGGAAGCTTGGCAGAGCTCAAAGGTTTCGAAGTCAAGCGAAGAGGTGAGCTAAAGCTCATCAAGATTTTCCAGCAACAGATCTTCAAGTTCTTTCTAGAAGGCAGCACATTAACCGAGTGTTATGCTGCTGTGGCAAAGGTTGCAAACAAATGGCTAGATGTCCTATACAGCAAGGGGTCAACGCTAGCCGACGAGGAGTTTATCGACCTCATCTGTGAAAACCGAAGCATGAGTAAGACGCTTGAGGAATACGGTAGCCAGAAATCGACTTCCATTACTACGGCCAAGCGCCTGGCCGAATTTTTAGGGGAGCAGATGGTCAAGGATAAGGGATTAAACTGCAAGTATATTATCTGTGCCAGGCCTCGCAATGCGCCAGTCACCGAACGAGCAGTACCAGTAGCAATTTTCTCCGCCGAGCCCGAGATCAAGCGAAGGTTTTTAACAAAGTGGTTGAAAGAAGAGCCCTCCGACATGGATCCGCGAGCGTTGCTCGACTGGGACTACTATCTTGAGCGTCTTGGATCCGTTATTCAAAAGCTGGTCACAATTCCAGCGGCTTTACAAAAAGTTCGCAACCCTGTGCCGCGTGTCGCACATCCTGATTGGCTCCAAAGAAGAATCAACATCAAGGATGACAAGATGAAGCAGAAGAAGCTCACCGATTTGTTTGCAAAAGAACCTCTAGGCGATATAACAAATCTTACTAGTCCTAGGCTGGATGACCTTGAAGACTATGGGACAAAGCTCCTCAAGCCAAAGAGCACGACTGCTGTCATAAACGCCTCACAAATAGTACCCATGGTTTCCAAGCGCAAATCCCCAGAACCCGAAAGAGAAAATCTAGATCCATTTGCAGCTCTCCCAAAGATTATGCCAGATCCCTCTGAAGATTACCCAGCCTTTTTGGAGTATCAAAAGAAGAAGTGGAAAATTCAGAAGCAGGCTCGTATACGCCGCCGACACCTCTTCGGAGACAGACGAGGTAATGTCGGCAGCAATATTCAGCAAACATTTCGCAACCAAGCCGAAGTCACCTTCAGGAACACCTGGCAACTTTTACAGCTTCGAACAACAGATAATCCCGGAATAGTGACGGCATTCGTATTGATCGACGCAAGAATACACGCACTCAAGATCAAGGTATCACGCCAAGTATTCCTTAACTTGAAAGGGAAAGACCTACCCGAAATAGAGGTCGAGGGCTGTGAAGTTGAGCAAGTCAATCACACGCTTCCCAATGGCCATCCCTCGGCTCATCTCTTCAAGATCACCGTTCCGGAAGACATATACTTTGCCGAAGCCGACAAATTTTCCTTGCTATTCAATCATCCAAGTGTTGAAGGGGTGTATGAGAAACAAGTTCCTCTGAATATGCGAGCTGTTCTTCAATTAGGTAATGTTTGTACGATTGATGAGAGCCAACCTGGTGTTCTGGGCAAGGGATTAGAGGAGGGATTCGACCTTTCCGGGTTGATGCGACCGCTCAAGCCAAAAGCATACCTCGACTCGAATAATCTTGCTTATATGTATATATCCCATATTACAGCGGGGGAACGTCAAATTTTCGGTCTCTTCTCTACGACGAACGATCAAGCGCACATTATTATTCTCCAGAAGAGCAAAGACGCCAACTCAGAGCTACCCAACGTCACCAAAATTTACAGCGAAATGCGCTCGCGAAGGTTACACGAAGACCAGGAAAGCAATTGGCAGGAATGCTTTGAATATCAAGAGAAGCTGACCTTCAAAGTCACGCAAGTGACAACTCGGAGAAAGGCTCACTTGGAAATAGGTGACCTTGTCAAAAAGATGAAGAAGGATGAGGTCAGACCAATGATGCTCGTTATTCAGTCCTCTCAACGCAACTTGCTCGTTCACGATATCCCTATTCTCGCAGAATTCCCAATTCTCCCATTGAGATATGACCAGGCAGATAGCTCTCTCCCACCCCTTGGTTGGCAATCCGTTGTCGCCAAGCGACTCGTCTCACACTATTTAAGCCTAGGTTCTTGGGTACTTCACCTGACGGCCCTTGCAAGATATGGTGATATACCCCTCTGCAATTTAGAACGAGATGATCCTAGGTTTCTGATCGATATCGCATATGCAAGACGGCTGCAGATGAACAATGTTGTCTTATGGTGGTCACCAGGACCAAGGCCCGATCATGCCGGGTACGAACAAGATGATGTTACCGGCCCTCTCGATACCGTCGTGATGCCGTCGGTTAATAATCCCGGCACCTATGCGTCTGTTTGTATTGACCTTGAGGTTCGTAACCTCGCAATTAACACCATCCTCACTTCGTCTCTGATCAACGAACTGGAGGGCGCCGACTCCATCTCCTTCAACCCCGCCTCTGATTCAGCCCCGTCAGATGGCTCTGAGATGCTCCATTCAGAGTCTGCCTTTGCCAATGCCGGCGTTCTCGTTCTCCGTGAAATGGTAAAATCTTGGTGGGCTGAAGCCTGTAAGGGCAGTCCGATGGCTGATATTCTTGTACAACATCTCGTCCGCTGGGTTGAATCGCCAGACTCCTTTATGTATGACCGAGCTCTGCACTACTACGTGCAGATGATGAGCCGCAAGGCTCTCCTACAATTAATGGCAGATTTCCGCCGAGTCGGATCACAAGTCGTGTTTGCGAACTCGAACCGATTGCTCTTGCAAACGACAAAGTCAGAAGTAGGCAATGCTTACGCCTATAGTCAATATATCCTCAAGAGCATTAAGAGCAAACCTCTCTTCCATTTCATTGATCTGGAAATTAAAGAGTACTGGGACTATCTAGTCTGGTACGATGAGTTCAATTATGGCGGCAAAGCTTGCCAGGAAGTCGTCGAGGCCCAGGAGCAAAACCTTGAGACCATCATGTGTTGGCAGATCAAGACATTTCTACCGCTTCGACTTCAAGATACCTTCCAACACTGGGTCGTCGAATTCATTCAGCTTATGCATGGCATTAAGCACCCACACGACGGAGATCCTGACTCCACACCACGACTCACACAACTACCTTTTCGTAGTCTCACACAGAGCACAGACGTTGATGACAAGGATAAGCCCCAGATCATACTCACCAAGACATTCGAACGCCCACTTAAGAAAGAGATTCAGTCTCTTATCTCGACGCGCGCTCGTGAGATGTTGCACCCTGAACTTGCGTCTGACTGGTCATTCCCCTTGCTCCCCGGTAACAGCGGAAGCCATAACCCACATCCGCATCTAAAACAGGTGCAGTCAAAGGCGCAAAGGAACGGCACCGAGAACGCAGTTCTCGAGCTCGTCAAATCCCTCATGCAAGTGCTATCGCTCGACAAAAATATCACCAACGAGGCGCGTCTCCTTCGTCGTGAATTATTAGCTCTCTTCGATGTTCGCGAGTTCAGCCGCGACGGCACGTTTGCGAACCCAAGCGCCTCGCTCAAGCTCCCCCAGTGGAGCTGTGCCGAGTGCACGCTTGCGCGGGACTGGGATTTATGCCGAGACGAGAGCTTACTGCCCGATCTGTCGGCGTTCTCTACGTCCCTTGCCGCGAACGGCGGCGGCTTGGAGGGCATAACCGAAGGGGAGCTCCGGAAGGCAGCTGCGGCGAAGCCGTGGAATTGCACGTTTTGCAATGCCGAGTTTAGTAAGCTGCGGATCGAGGAAAGACTTCTCGCGGATGTGAATTCGTGGATCGTCGAGTGGACAACCCAGGACACTAAGTGTCAGCGGTGCGGAAATGTCAGGCTGAACGAGTTCATGGAACATTGCACGTGCTCGGGCCCCTGGGGCGAAAGTATCAAGAGAGAAGACATTGTTAGGAAGTTGGGCGTGTACGCTGGTGTGGCCGACTGGTTTGGTCTGAGGATGCTGGCTGCGCTGGTTGGTGAAGTGCTGGGAAGCATGTAGAGTCGGGTGTAACATGATGGAGAAGCGCATCGATGTTGGTTTTTGTGCATTTGGCGTTAAAGGCATTGGACACGGCAATTAGGTTGCGCTGCGTGGTTTCGTGGCGTCGTCAATACACCAGCGGTGTTCGGTGTTGGGTTCTGTTGGGATTCGTGGGCGCTTGGCTTGGTGCTTGATATTATATAGTATCTTTCATGCATAATATAAACTGTTCAAGGAAAATCAGCAATGTTTAGTTCGTCCTGCTACGTCATTTTACTTAGATATCAAGGGCCTTCAATAGCAAAGTGACTGTCCAGGCTTTCCACGAACAGCCCGTATTTCACAGGAGAGTGTTATGTTTTCTTCAACTATTTCACATATTGATTCGCGATTGTATACTCGTGTACTAATACATTACGAATCATTTAGTTCTCTAATTCAGCACCGAGTTGTTACTATATTAGTTACACATCAAATGAAAATATTCGAGACTAGACATGTGGCTAGTTTAGAGGCCGACTGATGCATCACAATTAAGCCATGGCCTTGAGTTATTCCTGCAGACGGTGAGTCGGCAATGGGGATCAACTTCAGCCACGCTCGAGCTCGATGCGGTGTCGACGGGATAAGGAAACGTTTGATTTAGCACGTTGTGCCCAACTCTTGTCTCATATTCTTCGTTTTTTACTGATATTAGCGAACTAGCACTTAACTACCGGAACGACGTAGGAAACGCTCGAGTGAAGACGCAGAGTTCAGGTCGCTAACTCGCAACCTCGTACACGAATATATAGCTACAAATGCGAGGCTTTCATAGTATTTTCTCTTAGAATTCAGATGCGCTTGTGTTCACTTTGTTCTCAACCTGGAACCCGTATTCCCGAGCTATATGCAAACACCCGGACTATCTCACGTAGCTTCTGACGCGACCTTTAAAATTACCCTGATAGTGGTACGCCGGGAGAAGCCCAGGGTTTCAAGACTCTTTTAGAAACTATGTCACTTTGAGACTGGCGTGTCTATCTCGTATAAGTCTGCCTATTCGCGTGTTCACCAGTGCCGGCGACCGGGTGCTCCCGTCTGACCCGACGCTCTAGTTCTGCGGCATGAGAGGTCCCGGAGTTGAGGCAGCAACAAAGTAGTAAGCCGCCAAGGCGGTTTTAACCCTGTCTTATCAGATCTCGGAGAATAGGGCAACAAGAGATTCTAGATGGTATACTAAGATAATAAGAGACCTAAAAAGCCGTGCACTAGCTTATATAGTGAGTTCACGGAGGGCTCAGGTCCCGTATCCCCATGTTCTTTACAACGTCGATATCCGCGACGACGGCAGTTTAGGGAAGCCGCATACACGACCTGAAGCTAACAACACTGTGGTCTAATGCTGGTCAAGTATATGGTCTCCATTCCATATACTACTAGTGCATGAACCACTCGGTACTACCCTGTAGAACGAAAATCTGTAATCATAGCTACGCGTGACTTTAGCGAGCTGTACGCATGGGGAAGGTTGGTAACGGTGCGTCCAGAGGGCTGAAATGCTAAATTTCAAAAAGGGCTTCATGCCAAGAGACGAGCCAAATGGTGTTATTCCATTGGCCGCTGGCGTGGCGGCTAAGGTAAGCTTTTCGATTCCGTGTGGGGTGGAGAAGCACCTTAGCAGATCGTGAATACGTGCATTGTGCTGACAGTTTGTAGTTTACCAAGTAAATAGTTTAGGTGACAGTAAAGTAGGCAGACCCGCTATCTAGGCAGTATTAGGTATACGAAGCAACATAGGTTTCTAGTGTATGGAGTCTCGTGCACATTGTTGTACGTTCATGCGTTCTATACCCCCTGAATTTTCTATGTGTTGAACTAAAGGAAGTATCTTCGTCTTCGTCGTGATCTTTCATATCATCTCATATTCACCGTTGTTCCTCGATTTCTTTGCCGGGACGGTCAGAGTGATTATTTATCAAATTAATATAGTCCGTATCAGTATTCCCTCGATTTAGAAGGCCAACGCTTTTGACCTATAAATACTGTAGGCAAGTCTCTAAGTAGTACCTCTTGGGTATCTCTCTTACGTGTTTCTTCACGACTACATACCTCCGTAGGTGTCTGTTCTATCACAACAATTTGTCTATTCTCACTCAACAAGACCCTTTGTGATCAGTGAAACCTAATGGTATTTATTATATAACATCATATGACTTACTTATCAAGACATCTATATTATAAGACCAATACGTTTAGAATAGGGAATCTTTAGGCCTCAGACGGTATGAGCCGTTATTGACCGCTCAACTCATATTATAGAGTCAGCCCATCGGGCTACAAGTTACAAACACTGCCTTCGTAGATCAAGTAATGCAACATTGGATTTGAAATAAGAAGGGAAAAAAGGCTGAAACGCGCTATATATAGTAGAGCTTCCTAGTTAAATGACTAAATTAGTCTCATGAAAGCTGAATGGTGAGTGGCAGGAAATAAACTAGCAGGAAAGCATTTGAATGGTATATTTGTTGGTAGCGTTAGTGTACGACCTTATAGAAAGGGGGGAGAGGACGACAGTGCCATGAAAGAAAAGCACTGTGTACGTTTAAAGTGGGCCACATACCAACTTGGGGAAAGAGCTTGGGCAAGCTTCTTTCGACCTCTTGCGACGGATTCTGACCAGGTCAGCAGCTTCCCGCCTTTCCCGCCTTTCTCACGAAGATTCGCCGGACATCATCCGACGACTCGCCGCGGTTCAAGCCTCCGACGTTTCGCCTTGGGCCTTTCGTCGATGGCTTCGTATGAGGCTAATGCAGCTGCTTCTGCAGACGTCACGACAACAGAAGAGGCCCTCCGACCACTCCAACAAGACCAGCAGCACCAGCAACAACAACACGAACAACAGGAACAGCTTAATCTGCACCAAACCCCAACCCCACCATCGCATAACCACGACAACGATCATCCCCATCACCATCACAACCATTACGACCATACCCACCAACCTGCAACCACCACAGCCGTACATACAGACCTGTATGACGAGTCGGGCCTTACGTCCTCGGTGCCCGTGACAACAGTCGCACACCATGGCCTCCAAGCCTTACAGGCTGCATCGGGGGCTCCCATGTCGCCCACAAGTGATGACTTAGCCCAGGCATATGCCCAATCTGCTGCATTGCAGATGGGCGAACCGCAGTTCTCTTCGTCGCTTGCGAGCCCCCCCATCACAGTACCCATCACCACCACTCATGCGTCGCAAAAGGTTACACGCCTTCGTCGCGCCTGTGACATGTGTAGTCAGCGGAAGGTCAAGGTATGTGGGCACTGCCATTACAGACCATACTTACAGTGCACTGATAAGAATTTATATAGTGCGATGAGTCCGGACCGCCCTGTAAGCCATGCTCCGATCTCCAGGTAGAATGCACCTTCAGGCGGGAGATGAAACGACGTGGTCCTCCAAATAAACACGCCGAGGCAGCTAGAGCCGCCAAGCGTCACCAACTTGATAACGGATCACCGATACCACACAATACTGCTGAGGTTCTGATGCCTGTTGCTCCCACCGATGGGCCTGTCGGATCGGGCGGATCGGTCGGATCCATTGGAATCGATGCCGAATCCATTGCGCCGTGGCCCGTTTTACAGCTCTTGGTAGACGATTTCTTCACTTATATACATCCACTCATGCCTTTTCCACACGAGCCCTCATTCCGCCAGGCATTTGCGAGTCGGGCAGATCGGACAAACCGCGAGTTTTTAGCACTTTTGGCCAGCATGGTTGGCGTATTGGTCGCATCTTTCCCTCGTAGTGCTCGTGCGCATCTAAAAGCCCAGCACAGTGCTGGCCTTTTCCCCACAGCAATCACCATGATCGATCATTGTCGTTCTATTGCGCTAGAAGCGCGAGGTACTACATTCATGGCGAAACAAGAGATGAGTGTCGATGACGCAGCTGCCAGCTACTTCCTTGGCTTGGCCGCCGGTTACACCTTACAATGGAAGCCGTGTAGGCGCTTTTTCGCCGAGACTTTGTCGTTTTGCAGAGAGCTTGGCACTCATCGCCCACGGGACGTATCTAGCATCGCAGGTTATTTACCTGACCTTGCTGCTGTAGCGAACTCTATGGCGAACAAATCAGTTGATCATATTAAAGATCAGATAGGGAAGCGAATATTTTGGGTCATGGTCGCAGGTATTCGGTAAGTTGCCGAAATCTCCCGGGCAAGTTCTTAAATTGTGTACTAAGTCTACTTTTAGATCGATGAGTCAATTAGGCGCATCCATCAATGAATTACCCCTGCCTCCACCTACTACGCAGGAACCATACCCAGAACAGCCTGTTGAGGTGGATGATGAATACATATTTTCCGACCAGATTCTACCGCAACCGGAGGGCACCATCTCTCTCATTACTGGGTTCAATAGAAATATGCGCATATACATGACAATGAATGAGCTGATCGGCGTAGAAATGTGTTATGGAATCAATTTTTTCGACTGGAGCGCCCAGAAAAATATTATTAGCAACGGCCTTGTGTCGGCGAAACAAGCAATAGAGGATCTCCCACAGCAATTACAAATTATTAAAGTCGATGCCGAACAGAATGATCCAGCAGAGCTAGATCAGGCAGGACTGAAGTATTGCCCACCTGCCTTCCCCGAATCGCAGCCCGAGAACGACGTGCGACGAGCGCTCGCTGAACCTGAACGAAGACGTCAGCTGCAATCTGAAATACAAAAGGCTAATATACATGCCTCGCAGCTTGCGACGCGATCATACTTTGTAGAGCGCTATCTTAACCTTCGAGACGCCCACCCCGAAAATGACCAGGGAGTGAAGGATGATAGGGATGAGATGGTAGCTGAGGAACGAGAATCAATCGTGCAAGATTTATTTGCTGTTCTTACCTCTATCAGCCAGCGCAACCTAGAGCCCAACGGACAGTCGATTATTAACAAGATTCGGCAGGTTGCTAGCACGCTAGTAGGAGGCGCCTCCGAGCGCAAGGGCCCAGTCGCCGTCAAAGCCGAAGATTACCTTAATAGATTTATTGAAATCCTCGTCAAACTCGAGAGGTCTGGAACGGCTGCTGTGGTTGGTGCTACCACGGGCACAATGGGACCACAGGACGAGGAAGAGGAGCTCAGAAATTGGGCAAGCCTTCGGGATTACCAGATACAGTTCGTTTCATCTGGGGGCTTCCTAAGTGGTGATTTATAGTCTACTAGCAGCTAGGTAGTACGGACGTTGCCTCGTTCGCGCTATCGCATTTTTAATTCTCCGATTCACTGTATATATTTCAGGGGCAGAGCAGGGGCTTTGCCACAGGTCGCGACTTACTGTATTCACAAGTCGTTCTAGTTAACAAATACTTCGGTAGTTAATTTTACGTAGAATCATTCAAGCATTGCTTTTGTTAAATATTTTTATCTGGTCAGTGGGGGTGGACGATAGGAATGCGTTTTACTAACGAAGAAAGAGGAAGGTTGTTCAGTGTGTACAAGGTTCCTAGGTAACAGCATGAAAAATGGTGGCTGGAGCAGAACTTCCATTTGGAATGTTTATTTACGAGTGCGCTAGGCTGGAGGACCTAGAGGCAAAATATATACTATCATATGTACATGAAGTCTAAGGATGAAGGATGAAGGATAGCGGAAATTATCCGCTGATCTCTGGTCGATGAGGAGTAAAAGGAACCGCTTGGTGTCTGTCTAGTCCGAAAATGGCATCTAATAGGACTTGCGTCCTATTAGTTGAACCAATCAAGCACAACCTTCGTGCTTGTGAACGGATGAGGACTGTCCAGCACCGCCGCTAGTTCAGGAGCTTCGGGCAGCCGGGAAAGAGCCATCGTCGTTTCTCTTGCAGCCTGAGATGGCGGTGAGCGCGGCGGGGCAGGCGACCTGCTTGAAGGAGACGCTGGGGTTGTCGGCGTTCTTGAACCAGTCGAAGCGCCAGTAGCAGCCCTTGCGCAGGACCGCGGGCATGTTGGAGGCGTCGCACTCGCTGCGGCTGCTGATGCCGCCGTACTGCTGGCCGGGAAGCGACTGGCCGAACTCGGACCTGCAGCCGTCGAAGATGCCGACGCCGCCGCCCGGCATCAGGAGGTCGAAATGGTTGCTGCCTAGGTCGCCGCCTGTGTTCGTGCTTTGCACGATCATGGACTTGCCGGCTACGGGGCCGGATGTGAAGTCTAGTCTGGGATATGCGTTAGTTTGCGATCGACGGTGGAGTATAGTGATAGAAGGAAAGGCGGGACGTACTGGTAGCAAGCACAGCACCAGCTGTTCTCGGTACCGCCGCTAATCGCTGTGGCTGCGAAGCCGTAGGCTAGGTTGTCGTTGACAGCCCAGGGAGAGTAGTTGCTGCAGGTGTAGGCTCCGCCGCCGTCACAGCCGGACTTGGCGTCGACGTCGTTGAGAGGGTTGTCGTTGGCGTCACAGGTGCGCGCCGGCGAGGAGACGGGCGCCTTGCCGCTCCATGAGCACGAGGGCTTGCAGCAGTCCCAGTATCGAGTGGTTACACCGTTGCCTTGGGCGGCGAACACTGGGGTCGTCAGGCTGGCGGCCGCGAGGAGGCCGACGGCAATCTTTGAGTACATTTTCGGTCTAGACTTCGGTTCCACGACGATGAGTGTTGTATATAGAGCTGTGTCGCAAAGGAATACTCGATAAATACCGCAAGAGGCATGGGAATCCTGTAGCTTTATATAGCGTATTACACATATGTAGTTGCCCAGCAGCCGCCTCATCTCCAGGGATCCTGGTCATCTGTTGTCACCGAGTTCCCTGGGCACAACATCCGTTGTCTACCAGGTTTTGGGCTCCACGCGGGATATCGATGGGCAAGCGGGGATGCCATGACGCCAATCGAAGCAGGTATAGCTGTGGGAATGGCCCAGAAATCCTAATTTGTCCTCACCGTGCCAGTTGCCCAGCAGGGGAGCGTCTAAACGCCAGCTTGGATGTCTTATGACTTGACTGCATGATAACTCGGCTCGTTCGCCCGCAACATACGGTGAGTGAGAGGCCTGATTTGGCAAGGCTCGTACCGCCGAGCTGAAATTGGAGGAGGGGCACCGGTAGGCCAGAGAGTGGAATTGGGTAATCCGGCAGCAGAGTTCCGGCGGCCGGGCCGCGAGAAGACGCGATCTAATCTGCCCCTTCGGGGAACGTTTCACATCAATTGCGTCGATCCACGGGCGGGGACGAGGCCAGGGGGGGTTAGATGAAGGGTCCCGAAGGAGCGCTGCCTGACGGGTACGCTCCGAGTCACGGCAGCTAGAGCCGACTCTCCGATGGGCCTACTATGTAGAACCGCGCTTTGGCATGAGGAGTGGATTCATTAGATCCCAAGGGTACTAGGCAAGATGGAAAGAATATCATCGTTATAATAATATAGTCTAATGAATGAGTAGATGATGGCCAGTTTCTCGGACATTAAGGTGACTGACTAATATAATGGAAATGAGCTACCCGGTACATAACTGCGGCACTCTCTCTTAAATAAACAGCTCGTCACTTTAAATTGAGTACCTAGCACAACCTTCGATCTTTCCATCTTGGGAGTTGTCGTTGATTTGGAACTGCTCTCAGCCAAGATGAATACCCGAATACTCGGTATGCACCAAGTGGCATATGATGTTTATTGAATCTACTCTACCTAATAGCATATTAGTCACCCGATTTTCAACATAGGATACTTTCGAGATTAGCAACCGCTTGTATTAAACCGCTGCTTTTTTAAATATATCCTTTCCGTAGCTCTTTTAATAACTGTGCAATGTATACTGTATTAACTGTGCCATCTCGGTAGTTACAGCTCTGTGCTTCTTTAGTCTGTAGTCTCTAGTCTGTAGTACATGCTCCGTCTAGTTCTTAGAGCTTATCTATTATCAAGTAGGTTAGCCACTTACCCAGATGGTAAAAAATTGTTTGCATCTCTTTGATTAAGCGTGTCATCCTTAGTGCAGGGGCCATGCTACTGTTATAATGTTAGTTCCTTGTAGGCGGATTCGAACTGGTAGTCCTTACATCTTCTCTGTATCGTTTCAAATTGACCAAATGCCTTACGGCTAACAAATGGGTGCGACTCTTTGCCAATATGCGTCATCCTGGTGCAAGGACCATGCTCATCTTCTCTGTATTGTTTCTAGACCATTGTTCCTTACGGTGTATATGATGTTTACTTAATGTGTATACTCCGTATGCCCCTACATAAACCGGAAGGTTTCCCCCTCTCGTATGACACGACACTCACTACCTTGATGGCCAAAATCGCAACGTCGCGTTTAAATGACTTCCAATAAACATAAGCGCGTGAATAGCTTCACTGAAAAAGGCCGCGAATTCTAACCTTTCTTTTTGCTTCTTTTGTTTGAAACAGGTCTTTTCCTTACAAATTTCACTATCTAATCTATTATAATTTGACATTCCATCAGTCAGCGTTTACGTCACGACTCTCTAGCACGCCGTCATGCACTATCACGCTTATCAATGGCGTCATATATACAAAGAAACGAGTCTACGGGCTCTCTATTTCTGTTTTGGAAGGGTTTGCCCGCGGCTGGGGACTATAGATGATCTATAGATGAGATAATTCAGAATGGTTCGGTTTATATAAAAGGTGGTTGTCATTCACTATTACGCAGGCAAAACAAAATACTTCTAAATATATTGTTTGTACTACATCCGGGATTGATTGATAACATCATCCGTCAATATGCCATATCCCGATGAGTTTGAAGGGTTCATGATCAACGAGATTGGCAAACACCAAGACTTTAAAAAGCAGACCGTAGGCTTACCCTTTCGACATACCGGGCAGGTCGCCGTACTGACCGGTATCATGCTATACAGTTCAAGCCAAAGAGGTTTGGCGAACACGACGTTGATATTAAGATTGAATGTTGTGGTGTCTGCGGGTCTGACGTCCACACTGTGACTGGAGGGTGGGGAGACGCGCCGACTCCCCTCTGCGTGGGTCATGAGATTGTAGGGAAAGCAATCAAAGTAGGCTCGCAAGTAAAAGGCGTCAAGGTTGGAGATCGCGTTGGTGTCGGTGCTCAGGTCTGGTCTTGCCTGAAGTGCCCTCAGTGTAAAAGCAACAATGATAATTATTGCCCGCACAAAGTTGGTGAGTTACGATATAGTATTACTCACCTCAGGTCCGGCTGCTTACACATACATAGATACGTACGGATCTCCATATCCAAAGGAGGCCGATCCGGATGAGACCATCAGCCAAGGTGGTTACTCATCTCACATTCGGGCTCATGAGTTCTTGGTGTTCCCGATACCGGATGCCATCCCCTCGCATCTAGCAGCGCCCATGCTCTGCGCTGGGTTGACAGTATGGGAGCCATTAGTACGGGCGAACATAGGCCCCGGTCAGCAAGTTGCTATCGTCGGTCTCGGCGGGCTCGGGCATTTCGCTGTCATGTTCGCCAACGCTCTCGGCGCTGAGGTGACGGTCATTTCCCACTCGCCCAGCAAAAAGGACGATGCTCTGAAACTAGGCGCTAGACACTTCGCGAGCAGCGGGGAGAAGGGCTGGGCTAAGCCGCTGGCGTTCAAGTTCGACTTCGTTCTCAGCACTGCAGACGTGCTAGGAACGGACGCGCTCCAGGACTACCTCTCGACGCTCAAAGTCGGGTGCAAATTCCACTCGGTCGGTCTGCCTGATGAGCCTATCAAGGAGCTGAAGCCTCAGCAGCTTACGTCTAATGCTTGTTACATCGGGTCGAGCCACATCGCTAGTCGTAAGGAGTGCTTGGCTATGTTGGAGTTTGCTGCTGAGAAGAAGCTATTTCCATGGGTCGAGACTATTCCCATCTCCGAGAAGGGCTGTGCCGAGGCCGTCGAGCGTGTTCGTAAGAACAAGGTTCACTACCGTTTTACCTTGGTCGACTACGACAAGGCCTTTGGGGGTTAGAGTGATTGGCTACGAGACGATGAGCTTTGGTAGTGACAAAACACAATGAAAAAGACCAGGGTGCACTAATAGTACTATTGAACAACAGGCATGTTCATTTTCTGTTAAATAACAATACGATGTGACGAAGTGGAAGACGCCCTCGTGTTATGTGAACGCGCTCTATAATTCCACCCTAGTCAATGATGCTTGATTCGTTGGTTTATCAGCTAAGAGCATAGCAGCTCGTGTAGATAGCGCCAAGAGCATGGCGGACCTGTTTGCCTAAGTATAGTCCCAATGGCCCTTAGAAAGATCGAAATCCTCGGAATTGGGGATCATTGTTGCCATATTCGGTGATCTTCATTCGTACATCTCGAACGGTAGGTAGGGTAATGGTCGAAATAGTTGAGCGGAAGGTAGATAAGGTAGATCATACGTCATCAATCAAGGATCCTCGTTTCAAATAAGCCACTTGTCTGCAATTGGGAGCGTTTGGCGCTAGATCCCGAATCGGAATGGGAATCCTGTTGAAATAATGTATATGACCCATAAAGAAGGTACTTAATGTTGTATTAACCATAAGTAGTAATAGATAGGAAATAACCCTTCGTACTAAGCATCAGCCAACTAAAGATACCTCCAAGTCACGTGCTATCCTTGTACCAGGATTAACGGTTGTTATAATGTGTAACAAATCCAACCTGAGCCACGCCGCTCTTAGCCTGAGCCCTGGCCTGAGAAAGACCCATTTTTCATAGCCTGATATGAATAAAAATCTGCATAATCTCCAATACACGTACTAGGCAGGTATTATCATATTATATTTTGGAGTTGTATAAAAAATAGAGACCTTTTTATGAGTACTGTGTATACTGGTCTACTTATAGTGGACCTATTATGTGTAGGGCAGACGGTGCCGGCTGACAGTCATGGTCAATGGTCATGATTGTGGTGATGATCGAGGTTAGTTGAACTTTGAATCATTCTCCTACCTACATATGTACCTCCAAATCAATGAATACTTCGATTTAATCAAGAAAAGTTGTACGAGCTATTTTTGGCCTACCTACGCATAGAAACGATCTGCCTTTACTGAGAAGTATTATGCACCCCTCTTTGGGGGTGTCGCTAAGTACATAATCAATCGCCAATGCTCACACTCCGACACTACCTACTTAAATACGTACTGATTGCCGAAATATGCAAACATTGAAAACGAGTGAGTGATATTGCCTTTACCTCCACCTGACCCAACAATCTCGGAGACTCGCCTCGCTTGAGGTGGGTACTAGACGAAGACATCTTTTGCCAGGGAAATAAAATAAATAAATGCCTGCGTTTGGTGGTGTCGTGTCGTTCGTGGCGGCGGCGACCGGAGAACTACCGAGTGTACAGACTGAATTTGCCTTTTGGGTGTAAGTGACATACGTCACATCATCTCGCGACAACGGTGCTTATCTTATACATAATTATTGCGAGAATGAACGATATCTTTCAAACACTTGGCATAACAGGTCAGGTGAACAGAGACAGCACTGAAGGATCCTAAGTTGTATGTATTGGGACCTCAATCAACTATAAGTACAGGGTAACTATGTTTAACACCCAACCAGTCATGCCATACGAAAAATAGATGCCCGCTTAGTGAAGTGGGAGCGGGCATTGATTTTTTCGTATAGCGGGTTAGTTGAAGAACCTTTTGACGAAGAGAAATGAAGAGAAATTGGCTGCGCACCTCTGCTACTGATTACTGAGCAGAGAGCATTGGTTCGTTCAGACCCGAAATTCAAGAGACCCTTTACAGCTTCATTCTAGTCAAGTCGACACGCTGGCAAGTTGGGTTGTGTGGCGTGTCGCCAAATGTAATCCAGGACAGCGTATATCCGGCGATAATGTACGTCGTCTGCCAGCAAATGACCCAACCATTCTCTGTAATTAAACTGTCAGTCCGTCATCACATCATCATTTCAACCCTTGAGCCTTCAGGCGGGCGACTCACGAATTTGAACTGCGGTTTCATCTGACCGTTTCCCCACAACCTCTTCCGCATCATTGTGACCCTGGAAGTACACATAGGCCCTTCCGTCCTCACCAAAACCTAGGCTGTACGTGTTGTACGGGTTGGCGCCGGAACCGAGCTCCAACCACGCAACATTCGTACCGGGGAAGTGCGTCCAGAACATAGGCTTTCCTTTGTAAAGATTGTCCGGGTTGCTCGAGTTGCTGGCATTGATATCCGTGACTACAAATCCCATCCCCGAGTCGTCGTCTACCGAGCTGTTAAAGTAGAATCGGTACGACGAGTTGAAGGCAGCAGGCGCAGGACCTGGGTGATAGTGTAGCACAGAGAGTCCAGAGTCCGGATCTTGGTCCATCTCAAATTCATGGACGGCGTAGAGGTACCCTAAAGTCAGTCGTCAGCGAAGAGTCTTTTATTTGTCAAGGCTCGCGGTGCAGCTCTCACCGTCAATCGAGCTCTTGCCTTGGCCCTTGACGTGCAGTGCGTACGGGCCGTCGGTCTTCAGATCGGGGAATGGGTTTCCATCGATATCGGTGCCCTGGGAAAGGGCCCCGGTGGCGGCGAAGAGGCCGTACAATGCAGTAGTGAATTTCATAGCGGAGTAGAGACAAGACTGGAGTTGCTAGAGAGAGGTTGATGGCTGTGAGAAACTAAGAGCACGATAGTCGACTTGCTGCCTTTCGAGATTAGAACGGCATGTTGCAAAACACCATTAATATAGACATGTACAAAATCTTGCTGCCTAAGAAGGAGACCCTTACTTCCCACTTTTACATGATCCTTCCCAGGCTGTTATTTGAGACTGATTTATGTGGTTGGCAAATAATTTGGGTCAACGATCCTAGCCTTCTATTCTAGTCGCATTGCCTATGTTTTAACCAATGCCCTGTGGACTCGACCATGAAGTACGTCGTTTGATCTGCCGCTAATACACGAAATGCACGGCTGCGGAATATGGGCATCAAGGGTCCAATTTACATATGGTATATACGATAGGCTGCCATTATTGACTGTGGGTATTTTCAATAATACTGGAGTCGACAAAATAAACCTATGTACAGCAGCATTAGGTTGCTAGAAAGTAAAGCTTCGATGCGGTGTAGACGATGTTGTTATGCGAAGCATTAATTGGGCGTGATATTGTTCGACAACGAGATGCAGTTCTTTGCTCCGCATAGCGCAGCTTTACACCGCAAGAAGATTACTATTAGACTTTATCTAATACGAGGGATTACTATTCTTTAGGAGAGTGGTAAGTTTAATTACCTAATTCTACGCTACCTAGTAGTTATACAAAAAAGCTATAAGGGGCTACCATGGAATAATAAATTATGCAAAAATGTACATAGCTGCATAGGTAACTATACACGGGCTGCCCTGCCTGAGCAAAAGCGACAAGAGCTAGGTATCAATAACTATCGATAACGATAACCTACTATGTGCCTACTAAGGTACGGTAGATAGACAGACCATACCTTTGGGCCAATATTAGGTAATTTGTGGCTGAATTGCCTTGGCATAGCTACATGGATCTAAGTAGATACTTGGGGTATGTATAGATGTATAGTACCAAACAGCGTAAATAATTGAGTCTGGGGAAAAGTGTTTAGGCTTACACTTACACTACAAGGGCGACAGCAGTGTATCTGGACATACTTAAGTAGTACTGTAGGTACTTGGGGCCAATGACCATAGGTAATGCTAAGTAGATGTCTGTATCTGCTCCGGATTTTCCACATCACCTTATCTACGGGTCTCATTATTTTTGGTCTCTCTCTCTCTCTCTCTCAACTCAACCACCACCACTGACTAACAGTAGTACTCGTGCGCGTGCTCACTCACATTCGCACACATACCTCTCTCTACGTAGCAGGAAGCCTCACACTCCTCTGTCTGATATTCCGATCTTCCGACATTCCTAGATTATGTAGATCTCACTCGCCCTTCATCACGACTATTGGTAATAAGAACTCTATCCCTTCCGGCATCTGCACCATTTCGGACGTGCGAAGAAGAGTCCTGTAGCTGTGCCTATATTATCCCGGTAGAATACCTCTTCCTCCATTCACACATCTTGGGCCGTCTTCCATCCATCTACCTTGGGTTCAGCAGCACTGAGCCTCATCCGAGATCCACTTCTGCCAAGCACGCTATTGCCGACTTAGCCAGCAACTGTCCAGGGCTGAGATTGTTGTTACCTTATCCTTGAAAGGAGAGTAGCGGAAAAGTGGTCAACTTTTAATCCGACATTCGCTTTGGGGGCTTTGATTAACTACTCGCAATCATTCTCCGATTACACCATACATCTATTAACCCGTGAGCGATACAGATTCGACCACACCAGCGTCGAACACACCGTCGGACAGTCCGACTGATCGCGAGACCTCTCCCACACCCGACACGCGCCTCTGTCGTCAGCATCACTAATCCTCCCCTTCTTGACCCCTACACAAGCATTTCAGTCCACTATGTCGTCGGGATTGACGAGACGCCGTGGCGGAGGCGGCGCTACGAACGACGCCGAGTCTAGCAACGGCGTCAATCGTTCCCATTCCTCAGCCGGAACACGCGACAATGGCCTCGAGACTAGTTACGAGAACGAGCATGGCCGTAAGATAGCGTTCGACCCACGTGATATTAGTGAAAGCGCCGAGAGGAGCAAGCAGCCTAAGCTCACCTTGATGGACGAGGTCGTACTGTTGGGACTCAAAGACAAGCAGGTAAGCATGCGCTTTCTAAGTCTAAGAAATTCGGCTCTACTGCCGATGACGACAATACGGCATGCCCGATTTGCCCGCCCTCAGATTCGCGATGCTAATGACCGCTGGGATAGGGGTACCTGTCTTTCTGGAACGACAACATTAGCTACGCCCTACGAGGATGCATCGTCATAGAGCTCGCCTTTCGAGGTCGTATCAGCATGCAAAAGGACCCATCTCGGCGGCGGTTTCCCCTTGCTGACCGGGTAATTGAAGTCATCGATGATACACTTACGGGCGAAGTGCTTCTCGATGAAGCATTGAAGATGATGAAGCAGAGCGAGAAGATGAGCGTTGGTACATGGATTGATTTGATGAGTGGTATGTTCACTGTCTACACGCCTTTCAGTGTACATCATTCGAGCGTCCCTGCTAATACTCTTCGGTGCAATAGGCGAAACCTGGAACTTGATGAAGATCGGCTATCAGTTGAAGCAGGTTCGGGAACGTCTCTGCAAAGGTCTGGTCGACAAAGGTATCTTGCGAACCGAGAAGCGCAACTTCCTCCTATTCGACATGGCAACACACCCTGTGGCCGACGGCGGTGCCAAAGACGAGATTCGGCGGCGCGTTAGAAACGTGCTCACTCAACGCACCGTCGTCCTCTCCGGCTCCCAGTTCCTTCCCGAAAACCTCGAGTTCCGATACACTCGTACCGTCGCCATGATCTGTGCTGCGTATGCTGCCAACGTACTAGAGAACGCCTTGACTACTCTCGGCCACGAAGCTCGCGAACGCGCTTTCACACAGACGGACGAACTCCTTGCCGAATACTCACAGTGGCCCTTCGGTCGGAAACCAAGTTCCACCGGCATCGGCGCCAATATTCCCCAGGCCATTGC
The DNA here is from genome assembly GCA_037356035.1 of Xylaria sp. Z50. NCBI lineage: Eukaryota > Fungi > Ascomycota > Sordariomycetes > Xylariales > Xylariaceae > Xylaria > Xylaria sp. Z50. The sequence goes on from JBAWJU010000004.1 coordinate 444,506, forward strand.
CGAGGTAAGTTGCCTACTACTTGTACTCAATGCACAGTCGCTAATGCCGTCACCACGAATAGGAGGTCAATGCCTCGAAAGACAAGGAGCTTCAGCTCGAGGTTGTTGCTGCCTGCCTGAGTGTATTCACCCGCCTCGATTCACTACTCTAAAGTCGAACTACGAAAAACCACCTCATATTCCCACTCCTCCGAGGCTGATTCCTACTACACGCCCGCCAAACGTCTTTTTTTCACTTTATAACATTACTATCGACACGAGAAGCCGCAAACATAGTGGCGAAGCCACAGCTTACCAACAAAAGAGCAGTAGTCTCCGAATACCTTGATTAATGAGTGGGCCGGGGCACAAGGGGAAAAGGGGATTGATTGATTGATTGGCCACGTCTGTCAAATAGGCAGATAGGTAGTCTCGTGATGGGATCGATAAACGATCTGCTTGGTAGATGTATGGATGAATGGATAGATGGAATTTCTCACAGGCATGATTCGCTTGATGAAATACATGAATGCCTAACTGGAAACCAAAAGGGAACAAGAATTTCCTATGCTCGCTCGCTCGTCAACCCCCACGGTCTAGAAAACTTGTCCACGGAACATGATATAACTAGGTGAAAAGGGGCTTAAAGAAACCGGAGGGAACAAGATCGCGGAGGGGAAAGGGGAGATTCTAGCACGGTTGGCAGGTTGGTTCGGTTGACCAGGCTGGGCCGGGCCGGGCTGGCTGGTTTGGCCCGCAATTGCCGTCAACGCGATCATGTCCATGTTTTCATCAAGAGCGGCCTTTCTACTCGGCCCGGGTGTTTGTTTGTTGTGTTGTAATAGTCTAAAAATTATGGAATACCAATGTCGTTTTTCTCTCCCATCCCCTTTCTTGAGGAGTGAGTGTCCTGGCACGTAGAGATGATAGGCTTCTTATGCCTTCTTCAGCTTCTCTTTCCAGCCGCCCTTTTCAAAGAGCCAGATGGCCTCGGTCGCGAACGCCCGCGCACTGCGATGTCCGCGTCCACCGCCTTCCTCGGTGCCGATCTCGTCGTGCATGCTGCGCAGAACGGCCCCCTCTTCGACTTCTCGCCAGATGCCGATGCTTATGTCGCTGTGCCCGACGCCTCCGAAGTGTCCCTTGCCGAGGCGGTAGAGGATCCGCCCGAGCGTTTGGTACGCCATGCAGCGCTGTCCGGGCACGGCGCTGCGCTCGAGCCGCGCCAACTCCCGTATCGTGTAGCCCGCGGCCTCAGGCGCTTCGCCGTGGTGGTGCAGGCCCTTGGACATGGGCACGGCGCGGGATATGCGCGGGGGCAGCAGCGTGCCGCGGAAGTCGAAGCGCAGCGCGGATATTGGGAGAGAGTCCTGACCTGGGTAATACGGGCTTTCGCGATCTGCGGGCGAGTTCGGAGTCGGGATCGGCGCCATCCAGGCTAGTTTCGAAGGGTCGGCTGGGAGCGAGGGGAAGTACTTCTCGTGCAGGTTTTGCAGGAAGTTCGGATCTGATGGATCGAGGTCGGCGGGTTGGGGCGCGCGCGGCCAGTGGGCGCCTTCTAGATCGGATGAGGACGGGTCGATTATGTGCTCTGGTGGCGGTATGCTGGGTGCGCTGTCGTCGTCGATGGGATTACGATGTTCAGGATTCGTGGCAGGTTTTGGTGGGGTGTCGTCCTCGTTTGCTCCGTCGGATACATAAGGTTTAGGTGATATACTCTTTGCACTAGTTTTCACACTTGTGGTACTCGGCTCTGTTGCGCTTGTGGCTGTTTCCGTTGATGTGTCTTCTATCCGTATCTCGGGCGCGGTGTCTGTCTTTCCACCTCGGGGAGGCGTGGCTTTTGATGTTGGCTGTGGTTCGTCGAAGGATAAGGTATTGGCAGCCTCATCTAGATTCGCGCGCCTTAGGAGCTTCTCGAGTATGGATGGGTCAAGGCCGCTGAATAGTTCCTGCCGCGCCTGCTCAATTTCTTCTGGCGACATGGATGCGAGTTTCTGGGTGTTCTCGCGGTCTATGCTGCTTTTCTCGTTTGCCATGAAACCACGGCCCGAAGACGAGGCCCCCGGGCCATTATTCGATGGATCAACAAGCGGCTGACCGCTTGACGACGATAGTATTTTCGATTTCTGATCTTCGGATAATATGCCCTGGCGCTTTTGCTTGAATGCCGACACTTTGTTGCGCTTCTTATGCTCGGGGAATCCCGACGTGCCCGATTTGATCTGGGGGTAGGACGGTGCTTTTGCCTCGGTTACGTCTTTCTCCTTGACGTCGAGGACGAAGAGCGACGAAGCCATTGTAGGCGACTGAAGTAGGTGAATCTGTAGAGATCGGAATGATTATGCGTGTGTTTAGATTGGGAGTGGTTAGAGAGGGGTGGTTGTGGAAGGCTTCGAGATTTCATTTAATCACAGAAATTCAATCTAGAAATGTTTAAGGTTTGAATTGATGCAAGACTAACTCGGACCCCTCAATTATGGCTGCACAGACACACACTATAGCTGCACTGTGCGGGTAGCTTCGAGCTATTCCCGTTTAAGACAAAGCGCAAAAGGCACATATGAAGCTTGCTCCACCCTGTTCCACTCCCAGATTTTCCGATTTTCCAGAAACAACAAGCGCCGTTGTCGCTTAATAGCCCAATTAAAACAAATTTCCGGTTGTGTCTCACTTACAGTGCGGGTGGCCCCGGTACCTTTCTATGTGTTACCTGCTGTAAATCTCACAGAGAGTAGGTAATTCGGGGAAATAGACATTTAGGTAGTTGGCGGGGTGGTTTATATTAGGTGTATGTTATGCAACCTATCTATAGACTTGATGTGGCGCATTACCACATTACCAGGATAGTTGCTTAGGTAGTATTGATTGTTTTTGAATTATTTACACTAATAGGTATATACCGTTACTTGCAATGTCACTACCGTTTGGTAGGTAACAATTACCACTAACCCTATCACCAACATGTCACATAATGAAATCGACTAAACTACCTATCACACATGACTTGGCATCCCAGCAGATACCACCATTACAGGCAGCACCGACAGCAAACAAAACATATTAATAAACATTATGCAAAGAAAAAATGGGGAGGAAATAGCTAATATTTATTGATTGAGGATTTGCACATCTGCAGCAAGCGACGTTGTTGGCATGACATAATTCTAATTGGAAGACGAAGTAAGGGTACTATAGCATATATATATAGATAGATCTACCGTGGATCCCTGTCAGCTGCACGCGGTTATCTCGCGTCAAAAATCTGCGGCTGGAACATGCGGAGTCAGCCTAAAACCCCTCCAGGCTGAAGATACGTACCGAATAGTGTGTTGTAGGACCCTGTCAGCAAACCCTGTAACTGCACTAGCCCATTTCCTTTCTTGGAGAGGCTCAAACTTAGGCTCGCCAAGATGCCAAGATGCCAAGCCGCATGCATGCAAAATTCAAAATAATTCATCAATCATCGGCTAGTTGAAGCTGACCTTTTCTTTCTCCCCCACAATGGATCCTGGTCTGTTCTCCTTCAGTAAGCGGACCGACTGACTTGTGGTTGTGCTGTTATGGTGGTGTGGTCTTTCCATCTGTCTATCTATCCACCTTTCTGTCTTTCTGTCTATCTATCTTTTTCTATCTACATGGTATCTACGGTAGATACCTGCTTACCTCAGAAATTAACCATGCGATAGGTCGACTCTCCGGGGTATCTAAAATGACCTAAGCTTTAGTGATGTAGATCAGGTAGCATATTGGGTAATAGTATGCAGTTTACACCCATGGATGTGTTGTACCTTGAGTGGTGTGATGTGGTGGTGGTAGGTATTACACTACATACATGTACACTACGTAGGTACCTAGCCTTTTATAATGCAGAATGCAGTTTGCAGGTACTTGACTATATACATGTAGTAGGCATACCGGTTAGGTAGACACATGAGGTAGGTAGTTTACATGTAACACAGTCCACAGTCCACGGACCACGGGACCAGAAGCTTATTCCCTCTTTTTTATTCAAACATTCCTCGCCTGCATATATATGTATGTACTATGTATGTGCTATGTGTGGTGTGTGTGTGTGTATATGTATGTAGTATGTGCTATGTGATGTGTGTGCTACCGTACCACCAGGCTTTACCGGTACATCCGTGTCCCAAACACGCCGCCCCTCAAGAGATCTTTCCATTCCGCAAATTCCCTCTTTCAGGTCCTCTAGACAGTTAGCGTGTTCCTTCCGTCATGATTACTGCGGCCTACCTATCTACACTACTACACTATGTATCTATCGACTATGTACCTGACACTGCACTGCACTCTACACACTGCCCGAGGTACCTAACCTTGGAATACTTACCCAGAATAGTTTCTTATAGTGCAGTGTAACTATTGTAACATAATGTTGTTAACCATTACAGCCCCTAACACTTCATCTACATCGACATAAGCACACACCCTCTATTCTCTCTTCTCTGATCCTCACACTCCCCCTATCGGATGATTGGATGTTGCTAATCCTTTGCCTACCTACCTACATAGACATAGCTTACCATATGACGCCTGTGCAGCGTGAACATTTCGATTTTTATGATTCCCTCCCTCTGCCTTCTGCTCGCTCTGGTCTGTCCATGGCTATAGATGCCGAGACCTTTGTATGTAATATCGTCTTCATGGCTATTCATCCTCCCCCCCCCTTCCCCCTACCTCTTCTCCCCCGTCCCCATCCCTTCGGTTCGGTCTATTCTCTCTCTATCTACGCCCCCCTCTCTCTTCGTCTCTCCCTCTCTCTGTCTCTTATGTCTCTCTCTCTTGTTCCTTTTCTCGTCTAAGCTAGGCCACATCTCCCATCCCGTCTGATGGCCTGGGCTGCCTGTCCTTGTGGTCTGTCTGTCCCTGTTCACCCCCTGGCTCGTAGTAGTTCTCGCATTTCCTAGTCTAGTCAATCTCTTTCCCATCACACACACAGTGGTAGAGGCCCTCGGCCCCCCCTCCCAAGCTTAGTCCCGATCTCTAATTCGGGTTTTTCCTAACAATTAAATTTCCCTCGCAACTCTGCCCGATTTTCACAACAACTCAGGTTCTTCTAGTCAGCCCCGTTTTTCGTTGGAGAGCTAATAATTGCCAATTCCCAATTCTCAAAAAAACGTATCCATCCCCATCCTTCCCGCCATTCTCTTCAAACCACTCTTTTCTTCTCTCTCACAACCACTTTATCCCACCACCACCAACACCGCCCAAAAAATGCCACTCTAGCAACAATTCCATCAAAACCCATCGTTGCGCCGCGTCTTGCCATTAATTTTGCGGTTGCATCTTGTGCATCGGAAATCTGTGCATTGGATCCAGCATCTTGCAGCATCCCAAGAGTCTGTCCTTACGACGTTGTGGGCGAGCAGAGTGTCGAGGTGGAGGATTGACTGCGATCGTTGCAGTTCTCGTGAGGTTATTCGGATCCATCCATCCATCAGTCAGTCCAGTGTTGCAGTGTGTTGCAGCACACGAACGCGCCGTCCAAGGACCCAGGGCCGACCCACGCCGACCGGAGAGTGCAGGTCACGTTACCTACCGACATTGACTGAATTACCCTGGCCCATCTAGCCCGTCTAGCCTTTGTCGCCCGTCCAGCGTCCAGACGGTCTGTACACAGTATATATCGGGTGTTATATCGTGTCGTATATATCGTACTAGTGCGACAGCCCATCCCATCCCATCGGCAAGTCAGCGTGTCCAAGGCAAACCATCCGCGCATAGGCCAATCACCAAGCAGCACGGCGTCTCGCCAAACCAGCGACGGAGGATACTAAAATACCAGAATACCAGAATACATAGCACCAGCAGCTCTGCCCCACCCTGGTGCATCAACTGATTTTCCCGCGCGACGATACGACTCTACGACTCTGCTGGTTACAGTGAATCCGCATTTCATAACTCGCAATTAACTCGCAGTGGCCGTCAGGTACCAGAATACCTGGTCCCAGAATACCTAGTACCAGACCATCCCCACTGAAAGAGCTCCATCCACACATTCCACTCTGCCGATTCTCCATTCCCCATTTCCCCCAACAATACAGTACAATAGACAATACCAATAGCAACTGTGCTTCTGCAGAGCTGTAGGCGAGCTATAGAAGACCCATTGACGCCATCGCAAGCCGCACCATCCATCACTTCTTCAGCCACACTTCATTCAATCAATCCCGATTCAATAGGTCGTTCGTTCGGGTTAGTCATTCAGTCTGTGCTAGCCTTGTTGAGTCGGAATCATTACAACTCCCGAAGCGAATTCAATCTGTTCATTGACTTCGTATTGTCTTCCCATTGAACTCCCCATTATCGGCATCAAAGGGCTTCGACTAGTCCATTAATTTTTTAATACTTTAATTCGCATTATTGAATTGCCAATTATTATTTATTTATATCCTTGTTCCCCCCGCGGTTTCTGCACAATTCTGCACAACTCTACATATCTCTCATCTCAGTCAACTTTCGACCGACCACTATCAACTCAACCATTCACTCACTCGGTCACTCACTCAGTTACTCATTCACTCATTAACTGTCCCATCATACAAGAGTTTTGCCAATATGGCCAATGCATCCGGAAATCGTACACGCTACAGCTCTTCGCCAGAATTGTCGGATCCACCTTCCATGCTCTCAGCACCGACATCACCTGGCTTTGGGCGGTCTAAGCAAAATGGAGGAGAACTTGATGAGATTGTCGTCGATCCAACCACCATTAGATATGATGGATCTGGCCAACCTCTACTGACCAAAGATGGTCTACCTCGACGAAAACCTGGGCCTAAGCCTGGCTCAAGAATTAAGCGGAATAGTACGAATCCAGCCGAGGAGGCGGGTGAGAAACCAAAGCGTACTAGGAAACCCAAGGACCCCAATGCGCCTCCCACACAGCGGCGGCGTAAGACCACCGGCACTGTCGACGGCGAGAATGGCGACGCCCCTTCGCGGGCTGCAAGTTCGCCCGCTGGTCCATCAACAGCAGCAGCAACAACAACAACCCCGGCATCTCGCCAACCCAAGATCACTGAGATGGCTACTACAATGAGCCGCTTAGATCCAATTCCTAAGAGAGAACCAAAACGAGAGTCGATGCCAGGGTCTGTGTCGAGTATTCTCAATGCTGAACCCGAACCAGAACCACAATCTTCATATCACCAGCAGCCACAACCACCACCGCGGCCGAGTGTTACGCCTCGAGCTAGTGGCACTGCATATGACCCTATCCGGTCATCAAATTATGACCCTGTAAGAGAGACAATGGTTTCTCACAGTTATCCCAACACGATGGGATCTCCACGAGGTCCAAACAACACAAATGCAATCAACCGTGCAAGCGCATCGCCTTCCATCGCCAGTTTAGTCGACCCTCCGGTGCAGAATATCATATCGCCTGTACCATCTCATACCTCTTTCGTGCCAAATCAGCAACAAACCCATTCACAACCTCAATCACAATCTCGCCCACAACAAGACTCCAATTCCGTACCCGCCTCTCCTAATCCTTTCAGAAGGGATTTCCCACCCCCGCCAGCCCCCAAGCCACCTACTACGGAACTGAAGGAGCTGAAGGAACCGAAGGAATTGAAGAAGCCCGCGGCCCCTTTATCAACTCTAGCTGCCTCAAAGATTGAGATTCGTCCAACATCTATCACCACTATCGGCGCTGCTGGTTCGAAGCGGGCGACCTCCAAAAACTACAGCGCAACCTCATCTTCACCTCGTATTCACCCCGCCAAAGAATCACTAGAGCCACTTCCAGGACGATCTATCCTCGATTTCGGCAGGGCAGAGCCCGGGTCAGAGCTTGTCGTACCATCCATTGTTCTGAACATTCCTTTAAACGGGGAAACAAACAAGTATGTCAATTTCATGCGGATGGCCGAGGAACAGTACGGTTGGGATGCTCTCCACCCTCGGCAGGCAGAGCATAAGGCACGCAAGGCGCGTATCGCGGCCGCTTCTGCCGCACTAGCACAGAACGACTCGAGTCGGGAAGGTGACGAGATGTCAGTAGACGAGTCGGACAACGAGGATTCAAACGTTGAGATGGGCGGCACTAGCGGCCCAGACAAGGCTGCCGACGGCAAGCCAGCCAAGAAGAAGAGACACTTTAAGGAAGACGAATACGACAGAGGCGACGACTTCGTTGACGATTCAGAGCTCTTATGGGAGGAACAGGCTGCAGCCAGTCGAGATGGCTTCTTCGTGTACTCCGGACCCCTAATACGCGAGGTTGAAAAACCCGAACCAGGACGGTATGTTGATGTACCTAACGCTGATAGAGTGAAGCTAACGAAATGTAGTGGTGATGGACTCCCTAAACGCGGTCGTGGCTCCCGTGGTGGGCGTGGCGGCAGTCGAGGTGCCGCCGCGAGTACGGGGCGAGGTCGTGGCGGCGGTCCTGGCTCGCGAGGTGGTATAACACGAAAACCTCGTATGACAAAAGCCGATAGAGCGCAAATGGATCGCGAAAAGGCCGAACGCGAGGCGAACTTGCTAAAATCGACATCTAACGCGTCTTCTTACAACGTCCTGCAGCCTAGCAGTCCGAAATTTGCTGGTCTATAATTGATAAGGGGACCGGACATGATTTCACTCAGGCAATAAGCGGGCGCAATGAACTGTATTAAAATATGACATGGTGGCTTCCGTCCAGGTTGATCTCCCCAGGCACTAGAGGTTTACGGTTACTGCATTTTAGATCCTTGCTGCCATGATACCATTCTTATGCTTCGTAAGCGAAGGAGGGATGAAGTGTATGCATAACTAGTCGGAAAGAAACGTGGCAGCGTCAAACCAGGGGGCGTAGAGTAGGGTAACGCTTTACATAAAAATGAAATTATTTTGTTCTCAAACTTGACTCTCAACTACTATGTCAGTGATTAAGCATCTTTCCGGTCCGAGCAAAACGTAATACAGTGCTGAATGTGATCGAAAGAGGATATTCTGCCCTCTCACACTAGCGCCTCCGCGCTACGTTGATTGGGCAATGACTGATCCACTTTCGCGACGAGCTTGGCAGGCCGAAGACACACAAAGTGGCCGGCTACGTTTCCCGTGTAAGTGGCAGTCTTCCACTCTAGGATCTTCCCTATTTCTCCTTCTTTCTCCTTCTTGATTCTGTAAGCCGTTCCGTAGATTAAGTAATGTGATTGGCTCCAGAGGTAAGCTGCCGACATGTCCCAGTATATATAAGAGGCGCTTTACTACCTTCCCTTCCTCTCCTTTCTTTTACCCCCTTTTCTCCTCTTTCTTGATCCCCTCCCCTAAATCACATTGCCCTCGTTATCTCTAGTAGCTAGATTCCTCCTAAAATCCTGGTTTCGCCGTCCCTAGGTTCTAGTTCTCATCTATATAGCTCTGTCGACATGGCTACCCCTCACCCCCTATCCGCCGCCGCTCTATTCGGCCTCAAGGACTGGGTCGTCGTCGGTTCGTTTTCCACGCAATTTTTTCTCTAATCCCCCTTTTCTCAAATGAATCTACATCTTTGAATCGTAGCTAATTATTCTGCCTTTTCGTAGTGACTGGCGGGGGTACTGGCGTAGGCTTGAGTATGTGTTACCCCTGAATCGCCCCCTTTTCCCCCCACGACATCGTATCTACATCTCGCACTCCCGGCCTTCCAATGGGCGTACTACTAGTGCTGAGCTAGCGGTCTGACAATCCACTTGTAGTGGTCGCCCAGACTCTCGCTGCCAATGGCGCTAGGGTTTACATCACGGGTCGCCGCGCCGATGTTCTCGAGACGAGCGCCCGCGTCCACGGCGCCCGGGACAAGCTGGGCGAGAACGGAGGCGGGATCTTCCCGCTCGTCATGGATGTTACGAGCAAGCAGAGCATTAAGAACGCCGTTGGCCAGATTGAAGCTAATGAAGGCTATCTCAACGTGTGAGTTTGCTGATGCCCTCATCCAATCTGCTCTCGCAAGATTATAGCACCACATGTTATCGGTCGACGTTGCGTTCACGATAATAGCACAGCATACTGATAGACTTTTTTACTTCTCGAATAGTTTGGTGAATAACGCCGGAGTCTGGAAGAGCCGTCCTGCAGCAGCTCCGGCCGATGGACCCGACGCATTCGGCGCCGCCATGTTCGCCGAGGAAATTGAGAATTGGCAGCAAAGTATGTCCGTCACTTCTTCATACTCACTTACGACATCCCTCCCCTTTCATTATTACTCCACCTTATCTATCTGAGCCGTTGAATCTTGCTTCACGCATGTTTCAAGCTCTACTACTACTTCACCCGTATAGGTCCGTCGGCTAACATCTATCAGCTTTCCTCACCAACGCTACCTCCCCCTACTTTGTGACCGCGGCTTTCCTGCCGCTGCTCGCGAAGGCGATAAGCAGCCCCGCGAAGCAGGCTGGTAGCGTGATCAACAACGCTTCTGTGAGCGGATTATTACGCATGTGAGTGTCCCCCGAGTAAAATCCATTGAGGGCTGATTTAGGGTTACGCGAGACCCCCGAAGCGACTCATTCTTAAGAGTATCAGGAATTTTAAACAGTCAAGTGACATGTTCCTCGTTTCAAGTACGTGGCGAATGAGCCGCCGTGCGCTTGCAATGGCTGCCACCCCTCGCAGAATCCCACCATAATCGGCCCGAATTCCAACCAGAAATGATTCCGTTGACATCAAGACAGGACACAGAACCGCCAGCACTCGTATAACGTAATAACCCTGCCTCGTTCTCTATAACCCGTTTCCCGCTTGGACTTTTCAGTCTCTAACGCGTGAAAACAGTTCAGCAAGGCCGCCGCCATCCATCTCACTCGCCAGATGGCCTACGACCTGAGTCACGAGAACATCAACATCCGAGTAAACGGGCTCGCGCTAGGTACGTGGACTGTCTTTTTGCACCATTCTATTTCCGCCTTGCCCCTGAGCTGCCCACCTGCTCTTCCGTTTTTCAGGTCAAGCACTGACATGGACATGTTCGGGCGCAGGCTACTTCCCCTCCGAGATGACGACCAGCACCTCGAACGGCGACAACGAGAGTAGCTACGAAGTAGACGGCTTCCGCTCTTTCATGGAGATGATGGGCGTCAAGACTATCAAGCGCATGGGGACTGCGCGCGACCTTGCTAGTGTAAGTATTCTTTTCACGGAACACTTCTTTCAACATAACTAGTCGCATATAGCAGACACTCCTCGGCCGATAGATAGACATACGGTTCCGTATGCTGACTAATTCGGGTAGGCAATCCTCACCCTCGCTACTAATGAGTATCTCTGGGGCACCGTCACCATTCTCGATGGTGGGTTCGCGCTGAATCTGCCTGGGAATATGTAGAAAGTAGAGTGGAATGTATAGGGGTGGAGTGAATGTTGATGTCAGCAGTATAAAGCTATCAACTAGACCCTATGGGCAGTATCTAGAGAACCGTTTGAATAGTATATAAATAGTTAGCGAATCCTAGCGATTTATACCTCATATATCTTCAAACTTCAGGGAAAAGAAAAAGAAGAGATATAAAGGAAATATATAAACTCTTAGGAATTACTGATTCATCAGTAGACGTGCCAGCGCCTACTTTTGGGACCGGACAAGGATAACAACCCGCTTAATGGCTCGCTTGGGCGACGCGGCGCGGAGTCGGTCTGCAATCTTGGGAGCCATAGGGGCACTCCTAGAGGGGGAATCAGACGAAGCATCCAGGGGTCCCTTCTTTACCCTAGGCGCTTTCTTCAAGGGGGGGATTTTCTCCCTGAGCTTCTTAATCTTGTCAGTCAGACAGGGACAAAGTTTCGAGAACATATCACGCTTTCGGCTCTTAGGCTTAGCTTCTTGGGCCATAGGCAAAGGAGGATGGGTGGGTAAATTCCCGGGCTCTTCTACCATAGGATTCAAATCAAATGTTTCGGAGACAGTACTGTGAGAGAATAGTGGTAGAGGAGTGAATAGTGGTCGTGGAGAGAATAGTGGTCGTGGAGAGAATAGTGGTCGTGGAGAGAATAGTGGTCGTGGAGAGAATAGTGGTCGTGGAGAGAATAGTGGTCGTGGAGAGAATAGTGGTCGTGGAGTGATTTCGTAGGTGGGTAGTTTAATGCTCTGGTATCTGCGAAGGGGCTCACCGTCGTAGATACTGCCTACGTTACTGTCGTACTCGTCATCCTCCTCCTCTCTCGGGAGGATTGTGTCGAGGTTCGGGTCTATCATACTTTGGCCATACAGGCCGTAGTCTAAGGGTAGACTCCCGGCGTCCATGGCGTCTAGTTGTTGGGTGGAATAAAGGCACCCCGGAGGTAGAAGCTGGCAGTTGGTCTGGCTTGGGATGGTCTGGCTGATGCCGGGATTGACAGCATCTTGCTGCATGTATTCAATAAATTCATCTATGGAGCTCCACCTGTCCGTAAACATGATTTCTTCCGCATCGTCCTGTGAGAGAACATAGTTGAAGCGCTTCCAGACGTGGTTTCTTAGCTGTTCAGCGAGGGGGTCAGTTATCACCTCCCAAGAAATGGGGTTAATAGCAATTGGATTCATAGCAATTGGGTTCATAGCAATTGGGTTCATAGCAATTGTAGACATTTTGGATTCTTAAGGTAATGATGATGGATTAAAGGTTTCTGAATGTTGGTAGGTTTCTTGGTTTCAGTGTATTTCAGTTCGCGCAAGCAGTGCCGAAAATGATTCGTCGAATTCCGTATCGACCGGAATTTGTGGCCTTATGAAGGCCGGGATTAATCAGACCAAGACAAAGCCATCGGCGTCGGCCGCTTGACAAAGACTATTGTCGAAGTGCATGCTGGCTGTTTTGCGGAGCGACGCTTTGGGTGGCGGAGAGCTATTTAAACTAGCTGCGGCACACAGAGGGGAAGACACAGCTTACCAACGGTCGAGACCTCGGCCTATTATGATTATAAGTAGTTAGCAAAAAGCTAGCAGGTGTACTGTTTTTTAATATTCCATAGATTCGTTAAATACAAAGTAATCATTTCCTTTATTTGATTGTTACTCACAAAAGGCTTATCTTAATAAGGCTCTGTGTATTTAAGCTCCGCGACCATGCGAGTCATTGTTATACCTTCGCTCTTCGAAAAGGTGCATCCTGATTAAAATATCGCCGGACAAAGCCGTATTATCTAGGCAACGCTAAGTAAGTATCGCCCCAAATAACGAATTCATATTCCCGCGCTAAGATGGCGCAAATCCCCAGAAAAGACCCAGGCCCCAAACCATCGAAATATCTTCCTCAAGCCATCGAAAGAGAGCTCCGCATTAGCGTACTAGATGCCATCGAGCATTTCCACACAATAGAGGATGAAGCCCCGCATATCATCATCGGCAATCGCGAGAGCGGTTGTCACGGGGTTTACTTCCATAGATCCAGCGGTACGGAGTTCATCTTCCATCATTGCAAGATGGCACACGCGACAGAGTGTAAGTGTATTGCCCGAGCCGCTGCTGGAGAAACGACATACCAGATTCCGCCGGACCTTGACAACTACCGCCTTCGGCTCATTCTGGGGAAGAATGTGCCTTTTCGCTTGGAGCCAAAGTTGGCTGGTATGGTTGCTATGAAAATATTCCTCGGCATGAGTGTGCCTCAGACGCTCCAGATGCCGGCTCCCGAGGGTTCTGATATTGCGCCAGAAGAGGCGGGTGTTTCCTCACCTTAGATTCAACTAATTTACTATATCTAGAATCAGTAGTTCTGATGCTGCTGAAGTAGGAAATGGCAATTAATAGGATTAAATTTTGCCCTGTTATTAATGATAGGAATTAATCAAATGATACATAATTTCTCTTTGTGACAAGCGGCTCAGTTTATTGGGATGCATTAGAACGTCAACTTAGTCTTTGGCCTGTCAACTAGAACTGGAATATACTATGATAAATCGAAGGAAACGATTTCTCAGCTAATTCGAGGATCTATCAATTTTACCTGAATATAGATACGTAATTAGATAGTGGGGGATGGGTGGTATGCCGAGGTACCCCATCTAGATCTAGCATGGGTATAATACCTTATACCAAACCTTTAAGTACTTGAACCGGTACTCGCTGGCTTCCATGATGGAGAGGCTAGAAGACATGTAGATTCGTTTTTCATATTAGCATAATACTAGCTCACGAAAGTAGATATATTTCTTCAAATGAATTATTTATACGCCGTTGGTCACAAAAATGGCTCGGTATACTTCATTCTCAAGCATTTCTTCACTAGTTGGGGGAGCTCAGGTCTCTCTATAGCTAGAATCTTGAGCCAGTTATGCTGAAATGATGTCAGCTTCCTTCTTAGAAATTTATCATTCGACCGAGGAGTATAGGGATGGGAAGGGGTGTAGGTATTCTATTTACCGAACCGAGGTAGTCCGAAAATGAAGGTGTACAAACCCGTTAGGGACCATGCAATACATGAGATTTACGAGGGGGGCAAAAATGTGATATTCAAAGTAAAATTCTAATTCAGGTAACAGACTTCTCATATAACCAAGTTACTCATAGGCCTTGCTTGTGGCACCTGGTGTGGCGCAAGCGATCTACTATGGTTGCTGTAGTAAGTGCGCTAGGCACTAACCTACTATATTAGATATAAATAGCATATAGGTCATAGCATACCACTAAAACCCTTATATAGTTAATTAATAACTTTATAACTATATAACTAACTTATATACTAAAATAATACTAATATACTAAGTTTAATACTTTATAAAAAATCTATAAACAAAAGTATAAATAGCTATTTTTATAGCTATAAAATATTTTATAAAAATATAAAAATATACTTATTACTTTATTATTTTTATCTTATTATAATATATTACTTTTTTTTTATAACTTATTACTTTATTATTATATTTTTGCTATTTTATTTTAAAAATGTACGTTTTATATAAGCATATTAAAATATATAAGCGCTAAATTTAAAATAAACAAACTAAAAAATAAAAAATAGCTTAGCTTAAAATAAGAAATTATTATAGCAGTAATAAATATATACTTAAAAAAGTTTGTAAAAGCTATTTAAAAAAGCTATAAAAAGCTAAAAAAAAAGCTTAATTAAATAATAACTATATTAATAACTTTAAAAGCTAAAGCATTTAAAAAAACAGTTTAATTTAAATTTAATAATATTAACTTTATAAAAATAAACTTTATAAATATTTTAGCAAATATTATTATAATTAATATATTTTATATAAAAATACTAGCAAATATTATTAATAAAAAGCAGCTAAATAACTTATTATTAAACTTATAAAAATATTAACTATTTAATAATACTTAAACTAAGTAAAAATAATAAATTTAAGCTGTTTTTTTAAAAGTTTTTTTTTAAAATAATATTAATAATTTTAGCAAGTATAAAATAAAAAATAAAATAATAATTTTATTAAGCTTATAGCTAATTAAAGCTAATTATATTATTTTAAATATAATATAATAACTTTAAAACTAATTAATATAAGCTTTTATACTTTATAACTTATAGTTTATAAAAATAGCTATAAAAATAGCTAGAAATTTTTAGCAGGTAATATAATTTATATAAAATAGCAAGCTTATAGCTAATTAAGTTAATTTTTTAAAAGCTATAATATAAATACTAAGCTTATATAATATATTATATAGCTTTTTAACTACTTTTATTAGCTTATTATTAATATAAAATAAAACTTATATTAGTTATTTATAGCATTTTAAAAAAGCATTTTATTAACTTTTAAAAAATACTAAAAATATTTAGCAAACTTATAATATTATAATAAATAAACTAAAAATATACTATTTTAATATATAGCTAAATATTATAAAATTTAGCTAAAATTAAAGTATAAAATAAATTATAAAAAAAGCGGTATAAATATTAAATATTATATTAATAATAATATTAAAGCTAAAAATTTATAATATATTAAATATTATAATATAACTTTAAAAATCTATAGTATTTTTTTATAATTATAATATAACTTTTAATATATTAATAAAGCTAGCATAAAGCTAAATTTTACTAGTTAATAATATAAAAATAGTATTAAAAGCATTAATGCTAATAATTTTAAACTTTTAAACTAATAGCTAAAAAGTAAGCTAAATTATTAAAAAAAATAGCAATTTAATTATTTTAAAAAAAAAGTTTATAATTAAAGCTTTTAAAAATAAATATTTTAATTATAAAAAAATAAGCTATTAAGCTAAAAATTGCTTTAAAAAAATAAAATAATTAAAGTAGTAGCTAAATAAGCTTTAAAATTAATTAGTTATATTAAAAAAAACGCTATTTAAAAATAATATATTTATTAAATTTATATAATTTAAAAACAAATATAAATCTTTTAAATTTAAAATATTTATATATAATAAATAAGTATATTTTAATAATAAAAAAAATATAAAAAAAAATTAACTAAACTTTATTAATTGCTTAAAAAAAAATATTATTAATTAAAAACTAAAAAAATTGTTTTTAAATATTAATAATGCTTAAAATAGCTTTATTTATATAATTAAAATAAATAAAGGCTTAATTAAACTATTAGCAAAAAAAAACAAATTAAAAAATAGCTATTATAATTACTATAACTTTTTTTAAGCTAAAATAATATATAACAGTTATATTTTTACTATATTTTTTAATTATAGCTATATTAATTATTATATTTTTAAATTACTAGCGTTTTAATTATGCTTATATAAATTATAAAAAAAAGCTATAATAACTAAAATAAATAGTATTAAATCTTAAATTACTTATAACTATTAAATATTAGTAATATTTTTAATAAAAAATAAAGCAATTAAAAAATAAACTTTAATAAAAAACATTATATTAAATTATATATTTTTAAGCAATTTTATAATTAGCAAGTATATTTTTTATAAATAAAAAAACTATTTTAATATAATTAAAAGCAATAAAATATTAAAGCTTACTAAATTTAGTAGTTAGCTAATACTTAGGCTTTTTTAGTATATTTATAGCAGCTTAATTATTAAAATTATATTAATAGCTAGTAATATTACTATAAAATAATATAAAAATATGCTAATAAATTTATTTATATAAGTATATTTAAAAAAATATATTATTAAATTTTTAAGCTTGTTTAATTTAGCTAAAAAGTATATAAATATAATAATAAAAATAAAATATTATATTAATACTAAAAATTACTTATTAATTAAGCTGTTACTTTATTAATATAGCCTAATATAAAAAAAAGCTTTATATAAATTTATTAAAGCTTACTTAAGTATTTATATATAAAAAGGTTTTAAGCTATAAAAATTATTAGTATTATTAATACTAAAAAAAATACTTAGAAAAATTATAAAAGCTTTAAAAGTTAAGCTTAAAAAGATTATATAAAAGTTTTGCTATAATTATAAAAAAATAAACAAAGCTATAAAAAAATAAGCCTACTTATTACTTAATATTAAAAACTAAATATAAAAAGCTATAAGCTATAGCTATTATATTTTTATTAACTTTAAAAATAAGTTTTAATATATTATAATATATAAACTAAATATTAAAAAAATAGTATTTATTATTTTATTTAGCTTATATAAGTAATTAGTTATGCTTTTTAGCTTTTATAATATTTTAGCTACTTTTTAGGCTTTTATAAAAAAAATATTAGAATTTTTTAAAAACTAAGTAGCTAGCTTACTAAATAATATATATATATAAGTAGATTTTAAAAAGCAGCTTTATAAAAAACTGCTATTATTATTTATATAACTAATTAATATAACCCCATAGGGGGTATATTGCGTATTACGCGCTAGAACGCGTGTTATTTATATGCCACTAACCATTAAGCTATTAGGCTATTGTAACAGCCTAACAGCTATTAGGCAGCTGGCATACCATATCTATAATTAAATTTTTTTTAAAACCTAAAGTTTTAGCCTTTTCTTTTTTCTTATATTTTTTAGTTAATATATTATATTATATATATACTTTAAAAAGCATTTATTAAACTAATGCTTTTTATTTAAGTTTTATTATAAAAATTATTTTATTTTTATTTTAGTTTGTTAAACTAAACTATTATTTTATAATAAGTTTATTTATTATAAAAATTTTTATTTATAAAAATTATTAAACTATTAATTATTTTTTTTAAAAATACTTTTAGTATTAATTATACTTTTTATTAAATTTAAAATAGTTAAAAGCTAATTTTAAACTATTAATATAAATATAATTTTTTATTAGCTAAATAATAAAAGTATAAGCTTTAGCTAGCTTATTATTATAAAGTATAAATATATAAATATATTAGCTTTTATTTATAAACAACTTTTAATATAAAATAAGCTTAACAATATATTTTTATATTTTATTTAAGCAGATATTATAAATATTTTTTTTAGCTAATTTAATATAAGTTATTTTTTTATTTTATTTTACTACTTATAGTTTACTTTGTATTATTTTTACTAAATATAGCAAATATTTAGTAATTATATATAGCTATAGCTATATTAAAGCTACTTAATAAGTTTTTAAACTTATTTATATAGCTTTTTATATTTAGCTTTATAACTAAGTTAAAGTTATAAGCTAACTTATTAATAAAAATAAAAAGTAGTATAATAAAAAATAAAAAACTTATATAGCTTAAAAAATTAAAAATTAATATAAAAACTATTAAGTATATATATAATAAAAACAAAAAATATAAAAGTACTATTAATAATATAAGTTAAAAAATTATTATTATAAATTTTAATATAATTAAGTTAAATAATATAATAAAATAATAAATAAATTAAACAAATTAATATAATTAAAAAATTAAATTTATAGCTTAAATATTTAAAAAAGTAAAATTACTATTTATAAAAAAACTTAACCTTTTTATATAGAATTTATTAAAAAATTAAAAACAACTTTAAAAACTATAACCTTTATAAAAGCAGAAACTTTTAAAAAAGCAAAAGCTTTTAAAAAATTAAAAGCTTTTATATAAAAATATTAGCAAAAATAAAAGTACTAAAGCTAACCGGTAAAAAAATAACTTTAATTTTAATAATAGCTTTAGCTTTAGCTTATTTAATAATAACAACTATTAAATTTATAAAAAAAGCCTTAAATATAATTTTAAAATAAATTATAAATATAATAATATTAATTTTAGCAAACTTAAACATAAAAATATAAAAATTTTTAATTTAGTATATAATAACCTAAATAATTTAAATATTATTATTAAAAAAAAAATGTTATTTTTATAAATATATACTTTTTTTTTAACTAGCTAAATTTTTTTAAAACTAACTTAAATATAAGCTATATAAATAAAAAGCAAATTATTTTAATATTTTTTATTTTGCTAACAGGCTTTGCTTTATTATAATAAAATAATAAAGTTACTTTAGTTAAAAAAGCAAAAATAAATATAAATAGCTTATAAAAAATAATAAAAGTACTTAAAAAGCATTTTATAATAAATATTAATATAGCTATAAAGCATTTTAAGCAAAAAAAACTTATATTATATAATATTTATTAAAATAAGTATATTATACTTTAATATATATAAAAAAAGCTTAGATATATATAAGCTATAAAAATTTTTAGTAATAATAATAAAAATTAGTAAGATATAATAACCTAGATTTAAAACAGTATAAAGTTAAAAGTTAAACAATTTTTTAAGCTACTATAATTTAAGTAATTTTTAAAATTATATATATATAAAATTAAAAAAATCTAAAATAATTTATAAAATTTTATTAAAAAATAACTAAATAATAAGTTAATAACTAAGCACTTTAATATATTTTTTTTTATTTACTTTATATAATTTATAAAATAATTTAAATTTTTATAATATAAAAGTTAAAATAACAATTAAAATAATAATAAAAATAATAATTAAAATAGTAATTAAAATAATAATTAAAATAATTTTAAAAGTTATTATAGCAATTAATAAAACTAGTTTAAAAATTAATTATTTAATTACTACTAAAGCAATTAAAATTATTAGTAATAAAATAACTAATATTAAAAAATAAGCAATACTTATTAGCTTTTATATAATTTAAATTACGCTTAAAATAATTGTTTTAATTATAGTAATTATAATAATAGGTATAATAGTTATAACAAATTAACTAATTACTTTTAAAAAAACAATAGCTATAGCAAATATAATAACTAAAATAAAAATTAAAATAAAAACTATTAGTATAATAGCTACTAGTATAATAATAAGCATAATTTAAAATATAATAATTGCTATTAAAATTATAACTATAATAGAAAAAATAATTATATATTAAAAGTTTACTTTATAATAAAAATAAAATATAATAATTATTTTTTAAAAAATAAGCAGATATATTATATTATTAAAATATACTATATATTAAACTTTAACCTTACTTATTACTAATACTATAGTATTTTTAAAATATAACTAATATAAAATAATTATTTATAAACTTATAAATTTAAAATAAAGTTAAAAAAACTAATTAGCTTTATAATTTTTTTAACTTAGTTTTTTTTAAACTTTAATAAAAAAACCTATAGCTATTATAATATACTATTTACTTTTTATAATAAACTATTTAAGTATATAATATAATACTTATAAGTATTAAAAAATATTATATATAAAGTAGCAGCTATATTTTGCCTAAATAAAAAAAAACTTAAAAAGCTTTAGCTAATTATAAAGCTAATAATAAATATAAAGCTAAAAGTTAAAATAGCACTAGTATATAATATTAAAAAAAACTTTAAGTTTTTTTAATACTTATATTTTTAATTTAAAATTAAAAAATCTAAAAATAAATAAAATATAAAAATATATAAAAACTTAAAATTAAAAAATTTTTATATATTAAAAAGCATTTTTAGCTAATTAAAATATATTACTAAAAAATATAGCTATTAAGCAAAAAAACTAAGCTATATTAAAATTAAATATTTAAAAAAAGCTATATTTAAATTTTATTATAAAAAAAGCAACGCTAATAACAAACTAGCTTTATAAATATTTAAAAAAAAAAGCATTTATAGTTAATAAATTAGCAGCTAATACTATTTTAGCTAATAATTTCCTAGTTTTTTATAAAGTAAATATTAATTTTAATATAAATATTATTATATTTTTTACTTTAAAAAACTTTTAAGTAAAATTTTAAGTAGTAGCTTAAAAATATAAGTGCATATAAAAAATAATAACATAAAAAAAAATTAGTTTTAAAAGTAGCAAATTTACTTTTATAAAAGTAAATTATAAGCTATTACTAATAAACTATAACTTTTACTTTATAGCTATTAAAAATATTTTAATAGCTATAAATATTTTAATTAATATAAAAATATTATAAATAATATTATTAAAAAATAACTTATTTAAATAAGTTATAATAAATAAAAAAATAAAGCTAAGCTAAATTTATAAAAATAAAAACTTTAAATATTTTAATATATTATTAAAAAAAGCATTAAAAACTTTTTTTTTTATAGTATTTATAAAAGTAAATGCTATAAGTAATATATTAGCAAATATAATCTTAAGTATTAAAGTAGTTATAACCTTAAATATTAAAGTAATTATAATTTTAACTATTAAAAAAACTATAATTTTTATAAAATTTTTATTGCTAATTTTTAAAATATATAAGCTAACTATATATAATAAATTACTATTACTTTTAATAGTAAATATAAATAGCAAATTTAATTTAACTTTTATAGCTATAGCAGTTATATTAAAGGCTACTTTATTTAAAAATATATTAATTTTTAAAAAAATTGCTAATTTAGCTATTAAATACCTAACTATATTTGCTTTTAAAATACTGCTTATAAACTAAATAAAAGTAATAATTAATAAAGCAAATAAAACTAGTTATATTAAACTTATACTGCAAAAAAAAAAACCGCACCTAAAAATCTTTAATATTTAATTAGCGTTAAAAATTAAAAAGCTATATAATTTTTTTAAAATTATAATTAAAATTAGCATTTATATTTATATAAAATAAGCTTTTTTAGCTAAAAAGTTCTAAGATATTACTAAATTTTTTAATATTTAAAAAAACAAAAATATAATAAATATATTTATAAAGCAGCAAATAAAAATCTTTTTAATAAAAAAATAGCAAAATTAAAACTATAAATTATATAGTTATATATATTTATTAAGTTATAAAAATATAAAAATTTTTAATAATTAAAATAATAAATTATATAAGCAAAAAAAAATAAACTAAATAAATAGCCTAATATTTTTTATATATTTTTTATTTATTATTTAATATAATATTTTAAATTATATTTTTTTATATTAAAAGTAATAAAGCAAAAAAGCTAAATAGTTATTAATATATATAATATTAACAAAATTATAATATTTAATAGCTATTTACTGCTTTTTTAAGTAAAAATAATTATAATATTATATAGTAAGCATTATATAACTATAATTAATACTACTTTTTTTTTTTATTAATTTTTAGTATACTTAAACTATTATAATAAATTTATAATTATATTTTTTTATAACTTAAAAAAATACTATATAATAGTAATAAAATTTTAAAATATGCTTATATATATATAATAATTTATAAATAATTTATTTTATAACTATAAAAATTATTATTAAGTATTTATTAATAATATAATAATTTTTTTAAAAATAGCTAAGTAATATAAAAAATATTTGCGTATAATATTTAAACTTTTTTAAAAATATAATATAGCTATATTATTTACTAAGTTATTTATTAGCTACTTGTTTATAAACTTATTAAGCTTTTATATAAATATATTTAAGCTAGCTAATATAAAAAGCTATATTAAAGCTTTTTAAAAGCTAGAATTTTTAAGCTAGCTTAAAGCACTTAAAATATATATTAACGCTTTTAAATTTTTACGTAACTTTATTTTATATTATATTAAACTTATTAAACTACTATAAAAATAAAAATTAGTATTATTTGCTAAAAAATAATAATAAAGCTAAGTAAAAAATAAAAAACTAAATAAATATAAAGTATATGTTTAAACTATATACTATATATTAACAAAAGCTAAACTTATTTTTTTTAAAGCAGTTTAAAACGTTATATATAATAAAATAACAATTTATTACTATAACCTAGCTAAAAAGCTTTTTTTTTAAATAAACAGTTTAAAAAAAAAAAGCTTTAGCATAATAATATTTTATATTAAAAAAAGATATAATTAAATATTTAAAAAATATATATACTATTTAAATATTTTACCGGTAATATATTTTAGTAAATTGCTATTAAAAAATAAAACTTGCTATAAGCTTTTTAAGTTAAAAATAGCATACTTAATATAAGCAGCAAAAAAATTATAAACTATACTTTATTTTAATAAATACTTAGTTATTATATTAATAAATTATTTTTTTATTAAAAAAAATAATTAATTAAATATTACTAAATATATTTATAACTAATAAAGCTAACTTTTATTTAATTAATTTATTTATTTATTTTTTATAATATAGTTTATAAGTTTACTACTTATTAAAAAAATTAAATTATATACTTAATATATTAAGTTGCTTAAAAATAGTTATTAATGTTATTAAAGTAAATAAAAAGCTAAAAAAAATAAATAAACTAGTTATTTTAAATATAATTTAAAATAACGCTAATATAATAAACTATATAATAAAAACAGTAATAAATAACTTTATGTTATAAAACTTTAAAAAAGTATATTAAAGTAATAATAAGTATATATATATTTTAAAAAACATAAAAAATATAATATTTATAATTAAAAAAAATATTACTACTTTTTTAAAATAAAAATATTTATTTAAGCTTATAGTAAACAAACTAATTTATAATATTTATAAAAGTATATAATAGCTTTATATACCTTATAATATAATAAAAATAATATTAAAGCAGGTATATAATATAAAATATTATTATAATATTAAGCATATAATATAAAACCTAAAACTATATATAATTGCTAATAAAATATAGTTAGTAAAAAAATATATTAAATATTATAGCGTTTATAACTTTAATTAAACTAATAAGTAATAACTAATTAGTATTATATAGTTAATATATTTTAAAAATTATTTTTTTATATAAATAATAATAATTAATTTTAATTTTATTTTTTTTTTAGTTTTATTAATTAGTATATTTTAGCAATTAAGCAAAATAAAATCTTATTTTAATATTTATAACTTTATATTAATAATAACCTGCTTTATATTTAAGTAAACTTTTTTTATACCTAAAAATAAATAATATATTATAGTAAATTAAGCAATAGTAATAACTTAGTAGCTATTATTATATAATTAAGGCATTTTTAAAAATATTATTTTTAATTAAAATAAAAAATTTATATTAAACTTTTAAAAAAAAAATATAAAAAACTTTAAATATAAAGCTTTTAATAATAATAGTATATTATTTATAAATAAATAGTTACTTTAAACAAAAAAACCAAATAATTAAAACTGCTTTTTAATTTTATAATTTTATATACTTAAATTTAAACTAAATTAATATTATACCTTTTTTATAATAAAACCTAAATATAGCTTACTTTAAAACTATATAATTAATAGCATATAAGTAATTATTTAAATTTTAGCTATTAAAAATAATAAAAGTACTTATAAATATATAATTTAAAAAGTTTAAAAATATTAAATATTTAAAAAACTACTTAAAATAAAATATATATTTAGCTATAAATTTTGTAAAAGCTAATATAAAAAAAAAATATAATATTAGCTATTAAAATATTAAATTTAATAAAAATAATTAAATATATTTATAACTTTATAAAAAATATTATTTATTTAAACAGCTTTTATAAAAATATACGTAATAATAATTTAAGCCTTAAAAAATTAAGTAAAAAATTAATAAATTAGCTTATAAATTAAACTTTTTTAATAATTTTTTTATTTATTTAGTTATTTTTATTTAACATTTTAGCTTTATATTAAAAAATAAAAACTTTTTTAATTATTTTATGTTATTTTTTAAGCTTATTAAAGCTAAGTAAAACAACTTTAATAATAAAGTAGGCAAAGTTTATAAAATTAAAGCTATTTTATAATATTAACTAAACTATTAACAAACTAGCTTTAATTATTTAATTAAATAAAAAAAATAAAAACATAAATATAATAAATAAAAAATAAAATAGCAGTTATATTATTATAAAAAATTGCTTATAAATTACTAAATATATATAAAACTTTAACTAAACCTATAAAAAAGCTTTTATAAAGCAGTAAAAAAAATAACAAAATAAGGCTATAAAAAGCTATAAAAAGTTACTAAAAACTAACTAAAAAAAGCAGTTTTAGTATAATATTACAAAAAGCAATTATATAGTTTTTAATAAAGTATTGCTAAAAGCAGCAGTTATTTTTTATAAGCAGCAGTTTAATATAACTTTATAAAAAGTATATTATATATTACGCATTAAAATACATATTATTTATATGCTACTAACTATTAAGCTATTAGGCTATTATAACAGCCTAATAGCTATTAGGTAGCTAGTATATTATATTTATAATTAGATTTTTTTTAAAACTTAAAGTTTTGGCCTTTTTTTTTCTCCTATATTTTCTAGTTAATATATTATATTATACACACACCTTAGGAAGCATCTATTACTAATAAAATATAATATAATAATTAACTTATAAAAAATCTTATTATTTATTAGTAAAAGCGTTTTTTTAAGCTTTTATATTTTTATTACTAATATTAAAGCTAATTTAGCTAAAATAGCTGCTATAAAAAACAAATTAATACTAAAAACTATTATTAAAGTTTAAGCATTTACTAATGCTATAAAATACTTTAGGTATTTAATTAGCAACTATTTATTAATTACAGTATTATTAATAGTATTAACAAAAAAATTTAAAAACTAAGCTTTAATACTATTATTTAAAATTAAAAATGCTTAGCAAAAAATTAAAAAAGCTATTATAATTATACTAATAATAAAATTTTTTAACTAAAAGCTATTTTTAATATTAAAAACTAATTTAAGCTAATTATATATTAGCGTTTGCTTTTTATAGCCTTATTTATATAGCAAATTAATAATATTATATTTAATAACATACTTTTTAAAAAAGCTAACAAATACTTAAACAAAGTATTTTTTATAAAAAAAAAAACTATTAATAATATTATTAATATTATAGCATTAAAAATACTAAGTAAAAAAAAGCAAAATTATTATTTATACTAATTATAAGTTATTATTAATAATTAAAAATAAAAAAAAATAGTTAATATAAATAATATAATTTTTAAATATTATAAAATATTATATTATATAAATAGTATATAAAATAAGCAAGTTTAATATATTAGCTAATTAGTTGTTAAAGCTTTTTAAAAATTTGTTTTTAACTACTAAAAATAATTTTTAACTTTAAATAAATGCTATAAACAAGCTATTAAATAAATCTTAATATAAACTTATAATAGTTACAGCAGCTACGCAGGGTTGGGTCCCCTGCACCCTGCCGTACATATAGACCATACTAGATAACCAGGCTACCACCTTGGTTATTCAACGTTCCTTTTGGAAGGTTATAGCCTAACTGGTATGGAGTTATGCCGTAATTGTCACAATAACCAAGGTAACCATAGGGTAAGGGTTCGACTCCCCGCCTTAGCAAAAGTGTTACGCCACTTTTCCGAATGACCTATATGTTACACCCTTTCGGCCGCGGTCCTGCAGTAGAGTCGACCGATCTCCCACGTCCCCTCTAGTAGTCTGGAGGTGGTAAGCTAGGAGGGAGTTCAGGCTCAGGGACGACCCCGCGGTTGGAGAGGGGGGTAGTTACGGCAGCCACGCAGGGTTAGGTCCCCTGCACCCTGCCGTACATATAGACCATACTAGATAACCAGGCTACCACCTTGGTTATTTAACGTTCCTTTTGGAAGGTTATAGCCTAACTGGTATGGAGTTATGCCGTAATTGTTACAATAATAATATTATAATACTTAAATTATATAAATTTATAAACAATTTTTAAATTTTTATAATTTAAAGTAAATTTATTACTAAATATTATATAAAAATAAGCAAATAAATATTTTATTATATATAAAAATAGGCTTTATAAAATAGCTAAATATAAAAAAAGCCTTAAAAATTTTTTATATTTAATAAAAATAGCATATTAAGCAATAATATTTTTAAAAATACTAAATATATTTAAACTTTTAATAATAATAAAAAAAATATATTTAAATTTTAATTATATTATAGTTAATATTTTACTATAAAAAGTTAATAAATAATATTAATATTTAAAAATAATATTATTAGCTTAATAAATAATAGCTAAATATTTTAAATATTAACTAATAAAGCTATTATTAAATAAATTACTTAATTTATAGCTTATTATATTATTATTATTTTTAACTTAATAAATAATAAATTATATATTATTAATAATAAATGCTATAGCAATTAACTTTTTTATATATATAAAATATATTATAATATAAATAAAAATTAAAATAATTTTTAATATAAAATTTAAAATAATTAAACTATTATTTATAAAAATTAAAAAAACTTTTAGCTACTTAAAAAAATAAATTTATAATAATACTAATATTTTTATTAATTATAAAACTATATAATAATATAAAGCTAATAAATTAATAATTAAGTTTATTATATTAAGCTATTTATAAAATAATAGCAAAATAAAAAAAGCTAATAAAAATATTAAAAAAATAATATTAAAAAAAAATATAATTTATAAATATAAGTTTATTTTAAAAATATTATAAGCTACTATTTAAATATATAATAAAATATTTAAACTAAATAATTATAGCAATTATTTTTTTTTTTTTAGTATTTAATTACTTTAAAATTAATTATTTACTAAGCTAATAAAATATATATATAAACTTATAAAAAAAAAAAAAAAAAAATCTTAGCAAAAATTAGCTTAATATTATAAAATATTATTAATATATAACTATTTTAATAGTTTAAAAGCTTTATAAAACTAAATTAAAGTATATTTATAAAAAAAAAAAGCTTAATTTATATATATAATATTAAAAACTAAGTACTTTAAATTTATTAAAAAAATAATAAATTTAAACTTTATTATAATAGCTTTTAAATAGTAGTTAGCTGCTATTAAAAAAATATATATAAGCTATAAAGTTTTAAAAAAATAAAGCTGCTAAATAAATATAATAAAAATAACTTATTTTTAGTTTATAATAATAATAAATACTTAATATAAAGCTTATAATATATTAGTAAAATTATATTAAAATAAAATAAAATAAAAATATAATAAATAATAAAAAAAATATAAATTAATTAATTAATTAAAGTATTAAAATATTAATTATAATAACTAAAAATAATTATTTAAAAAAAAAAAGTAGTTATAATACTTAATATAACATAAGCAATTTACTATAGTTGCTATAATAAGTATGCTAAATACTAACCTACTATATTAAATATAAATAGCATATAGGTTATAGCATACTATTAAGACCTTTATATAGTTAATTAACAACTTTATAACTATACAACTGACTTATGCACTAGAGTAATACTAATGCACTAGGTCTAGTACTTTATAAGGGATCTGCAGACAGAAGCACATGCTGGGGGTTGGCAGCTAAGCCTCGGCGTTTGTTCACTAATCACTTGTTGATTAATTTATTAACACTATATGATTCAACTGCGACTATGAGACTTAGCGACTTCCAAGGCTACCCCGCTCCAAGATTCTCCTGCTACGTCGTGATTTGATTTATAACACGGGTATGACACTGCCTCTAAGTTGAGCTTATAGAGGTTGTACTAGAAACGCCTATCTTCTGTTCCTTTTATGAAACGTACAAAAACCATGGCGAGTTTGCGCTCTGCAGTTTATGTTGCCCCTCCGATTCTAATTGCAGGTCGGCGCCCAGCGTGGTGGTCCCCGATTTCATGTACGCTCGTATACTCGGAGCGGGAGGCCGTCCTTGTTGACACTCCCATCACTATAGAGCAGACTGAAGCACTCGTTGCCTGGATTGAAAAGATCGCGCCCAACCGCAGACTACGGTATATCTACATAACACACGGGCATGGGGATCACTTCTTTGGTATCCCCGTCGTTCTGAAGCGTTTTCCTGAGGCAATGCCTTTAGCAACGCTCGCCACAGTTAAGCACATGGAGCAGCAGACCGAGGAGGCAGTTTTCCGCGAATTGTGGGAATCACGTTTCCCTGGACAGATACACAAACAGTACATACTCGCGCAGCCTATTCCTGAAGACTGGGATCTTCAATTCAAGCTAGACGACCGTTGGGTGTTCCGTATAATACTTTGTGGCCACACCGACACATACGATTCTACCATCCTATGGGTGCCCGATCTACGGCTCGCTATCTGCGGGGATGTTGTGTACGGCCAGGTACACCAAATGCTTATGGAAGCCAACACTAAAGCAAAAAGGGAAGAATGGATTAGGGCTATTGAGAAGGTCGAAGCGCTGGACCCCATCTACGTTGTACCCGGTCATAGGCAGGCGGAGGAAATTGACGGAGTCTGGCATCTTGCATCCACTAAAAAGTATATTCATGATTTCGGTGAGGTTCTGAGGAGCGGCCCCAAAGATGAGGCTGAGTTGTTTTCGAAGATGTTAAAACTCTATCCGGACAGGTACAATCCTGGTGCTTTGAAATTAAGTACTATGGGGGCATTTAAGGTCGCGAAAGCTGCTCGCATCTGACAATATTTAGTTGCAACAAGAGACTTAGCTCAATTATATGAATTGCACTCGTTCACATCCAATTTTGTTTGTTTCTTTTCAATTTCTTATTCCTTTGTCCCCTATTCTATACTCCTTGTACTGTCCTCACAATTGATTATGCAGCTCTCCCTGTACCGCACTTAGGGCCTCTAAGTTAGCCGTGGAGTTATTTTCTGATAGGAACATATGGTCAAAGGGATCCGGCTACGCTGCGCAAACGCGCCGGTGCCTCCAAAGAAAATCGCTCGCCGGTTGTTAGAGGAGAGCAGGGTGCAAGACTCCCCGGATGCGAAAAGGATCTCTGAGCCCTGCATTCCTTGACAAAGCAACCCTTGACGTTTAATATATGTTGAATTCATCTAGTGCAGAGCTCCCGGTGGGTATATATTTGGCTTGAGATACATCTTCATGTGGAAAAACATCCAAGAGTAGTCGCACAGTATTATCTAAGAGATTCCTGCATACTTCATATATATCTAAGGCCACGAGCGAGGACCTGAAGGAACACAAGAGCCTGTAATGGAGAAAACATTATAAAGTTTTAGACTAGTTATGCTTTCAGTTTTAAAATCTTTCTAGTTTAATGTAGACATGCCCTTATTTTGAACAGTAAAGCCGCGATGGCTTTTCACAAAGCAACTTAAATATGCTACCTACATACCCTATGTGTACTATTATAGACTATATTTCTTATGCTGCTTATCTCGTCGAAATAAGTCGCTAGGGTATACATTATAATGCTACACTTTAAGATCAAAGAATCCATGACTATAGACAAGCGCTAACTAATGAAAGGATTATAGAACAATTCACATCAATAAGTAACAGTCAAAAAACTCTTATTATGGTTTGCTGTTAACAAGGCCCATAAAGGAGACATATCAGGAAGCCTTTAGCTTTGTTTAGTTGCACGGTTTCTGGTGGCCTGCTTGTTGAATCTATTCATAAATTATTAGATGTGAACTACATTGGATCGATCCATGGATGAACTAGATGGTCATGAGAGTAGAAAGAACTCTCATCATTAATTAACAATCAAAAGCCATTCACCCTTTGCATCAGTAGGCATTGTAGCAAAGGGTATAGGTAGTGTCTACTCTTTCTACAGGTTCCACGAGCAGCTTCAAGTTTTTATGTTAATACTCACCTTACTCCCACACTTGGAGCCTTGGACTCTTTTCCCACCTCATCTCTACCCTCATAACAACCCAACTCACCACTAAACTTCACCGCATACGCTAGTTAGCCTCAAACACCCGTGGTCCACTACTTCCGAAACCTAGCCACATAGCAATAATGGGGGGTACCCACGAACTCAACATCTTCGAGTGCTACCGCGGGAACCTCTTGAATAATGATGTTAAGGATATATGGCTGGTGGAGTTCAAGGACAAAAACGCAGAGGAAGCCGCAGCTCGAGGATGGGGATTGGCATTGGTGACCGAGGAAGATGCAGTTTTCCTAGTGCCGAAGATTGTCGATCCCAACGGGCCTGTGATAGTTAACCTCAGGGTCACGAACAGGGATGAGACCACTACTGGAGTCGAGAAGGTGATGGCGTTGACCGCCGCTGGTTATGGACGTCGGGCCTTCCGGAGTTTTCCTATGTCACTCAGTTGTCTCTTGGGCGAAATGGCCACGTCGAGAATTGTCTTCTTTGAGGTAGACAATGGCAGAGGTATATTTTCTATCATGCCTTTATGAGTTTCGGGATCTAATGCGTTGTGTTAGGGCTTCGACACTGGCTCTGTTCCGTCTTATTCTGGTTCTCGTCGCAGACATCGGTCGAGGACCAGCTGCACCTCAAAGCCGTCAGCCTCATGAGACGTTGTTTCAAGGGTGGCGACACGATGGAATACATGCCCATCGAAGCGGGTAGATATAATGTCGGCAAGGGCGGGAGCGCATCTGACGCAATATCCCAGTCCACTGACGCGATAGCTCAGCTAGTAGAACGAGAGGGGTTCTAGGAACAGTTTAGATTCCTGTTCGGGATCTGTGGCTGCTCTGCAGTGGAAGTTTCGAGGAGGGGTGAATTGGTGAATTGGTTTTATGAACGATAGACTAAGTCGTACAACTGCACACGACTAGCTGCACGGGTTCTGCCAAGAGGGCGTGCATACAGACAGTTATGAATAATCTACTGTGTCCTGACTCTATGGATGGGTGAAATTCCCACGTATTACGTGAATGAAAAACTGTTATAGCAGTGTGAAATACATGTTTGAGATCGAGCTTTATGTATGAGTGATAATGCTCTAAACCTCTTACTATGAGATTGCTTAGGCTAGCGGACTTAGTAGCCCGTATGTATCCCAGTCCGTATTGTTGATTCCCCGACACATAATATACGTGACTAGATGATAGCAGCCCTTGATCATAAGTACTTGACCGAAGTTATATATATGTAGGTTGTTCCTTGAATTGTAGCTGAAGTCGTAGACTGTTGCGGAGGCAGGGTGAGTAGGTGCTTACGTATGAGGTAAAGCCTCTCGTGAGCCCAAGTACCAGGATACCTCAATATATAGCTAATATATACTAGCACTCTGGGTACTGAGTACCTAGAGGCCTTTACCTTAGACTGCTTAGGTCATCTGCCATAGGCTCTCCGTGTACCCACATATCGATATGCACAGGCCAATGGCAGATGGCCGATAGCCGTAGCCAAGACTGTATCTGCTCCGCACTAAAATCACGGCGCCACCAAAAAATCAGTCTGCCCGCCGCCCTCACCACCAATCAAGAGCATCCTTCACGGGCTCAATCCACTCGATGCTCTAGACGCCATCGTGTGGTCCCGAACTTTTTTTCCTGCCTCCCTTGTTGACATTCACCCATTCGTTCCCGACCCGGCAATCTTATAGCCCGATCGATCCCCCGCTGGCATCAAACGTCAGACCTCAGGCGTTAGGCGTCAGGCGTCAGACGAACATCGACAGAGTCTACACCATCCCACCGCACTAGTCTAGACAGAGACCGCTACTGCATTTGCTCACAATGGAGGACTCGTCGCTCAAGGTTCGTTGCCTGCAACCTCCTACCTTGCTACTGCTGCTTGGTTGTATGATCCGTGAGACGTGACCCGTGAGACGTGAGCCGTGAGACGTGAGACATGGGTCGTGTGAAGAGTGGCTGTGGAGATCAAGCAATCAGTAACCAACATGTCCAAACTATAGGAGCGCCTCCTCAACTCTCAAAAGGCCTTCGATGGCTTGTTGTCCCTCATCCCTGCCAAGATGTACTATGGCGAAGAAAACAGTGTATGTCAACCCCTCTTTCTACAGCCCCTCCCATAGTTCCTTTAGCTACTTAGCTACCGTCACCCTTCGTTTGTCTTATTCCCCGACGAAGCCTCCATCTATACCGACTACTTTTACGAACCAACCGCTTACGCTCAATCTCACTTCACAGGACCAGTGGCAACGAAAAAAGCAGACGAAGGCACAGGCTGCTGAGGCGAGACGGAATAAGCTCGATCCCGACAGCGCTTTAAACCGAAGTGCCAAGGAAGTCATGGATGAACAGGCTAGGAAGAAACGAAAACACGACCAGTTGCAAGACGGCGACGACGACGACTGGTCAGAGGTCGAAGGTATCGAAACAGAGAAGCCCCGTCAAGGCATGAAGAAGAAGGCTGCCAAGGAGGCGAAAAAGAAACAGAAGCAGGAGGCCGAGGAAGCCGAGCTGAACGAAAAAGAGAGGCAGAAAGAAGAGAAGAAGGCCGCGCGTAAAGAAAGGAAGGCAGAACGACAACGGTTGCGAGAAGAAGAAGCCGAGTTCAACCGGAGAACTGTCAAGGGCGTTAATAAGATCAAACTGGGCAAGCGAGAAAATAGGTCAGACACAATACCAAACGGCGAGCTATCGCAGTCTGACTCCACGAATAAACCTGAGCCGAATGGAGAGGGTGCCGCCGAAACAGATGCGCACACGGAAACAGGCCAAGTCAACGCCTCAAAATTCCCTGCGAACGGCGACGAAGCCCGCGACTCTGAATCCGTGGCGTCTCCTACTGACACCCCACAATCTCCCGTCTTCGATACGAATGGCACACCTATAGATTCCATGGGGCAAGCCCCCAGTGTTACGACTTCTGTCTCCTCTACAGACCCAACGTCCGAGAAACCAAAGCATATTAAAATACCCGCAGACAGCGCTGCACTGCGTGCTCGTCTAGCTGCCAGAATCCAAGCTCTCCGAGACGCCCGGAAAGCCGACAAAGACGGTAAACCAATCCGAACTCGGGAAGAGTTATTAGAATCCCGCCGTCAGAAGCAAGCAGAGCGCAAAGCCCATAAGAAGGAGTTAAGGCAACAGGCTAAGCTGGAGGAAGAGCGAAAGCGTGAAGAAGCGTTAGCGTCGGCACGCGAGTCTCCCGGAGGTATCCTTAGCCCTAACGTTAATCTCGAAGAACAACACAATTTCACCTTTGGCCGTGTCGGATTCGGTGACGGCTCTCAGTTATCGCACGACCTCACCCACGTCCTCAATAAAGGCCCCAAGAAGGGCCCGTCGGACCCCAAGACCGCACTTCTGAAGTTTGAAAACCAGAAGAAACGATTGGAGGCGATGGACGAGGAGAAGCGAAAGGACGTTGAAGAAAAGGAAGCCTGGCTCACCGCTAGGCGGCGAGCTGAGGGAGAGAAGATTAAAGATGATGAGAAGATGCTTAAAAAGGCTGTCAAACGCAAGGAAAGCACGAAGAAGAAAAGTACTAAGGAGTGGGCGGCTAGAAAGGAGGGCGTAGCGAAGGGCATCAAGGACCGACAAAAGAAGAGGGAAGAAAATATTAGACAGCGACGAGATGAGAAAATCCTTGGGAAGGCCGGCCGGAAGAAGGGCATCAAGAGGTCCAAAGGTCGAGCTGGTTTTGAAGGTTCTTTTATGGGAAAGAAACGATGAAAGCCATCGACTTAATCAACCTGTTTATACTCCAAGAACCTTTACTTTGATGATGAGTGAAAACAACACAATGTACATACGATACCATTTTTTAGGCTAAGAGACGGTGAAAATTGTCCGTTAAATTAGCTTTCATCTCGGTTTTGAGGAAGCACTCCCAATGTCTCATTATCGTTGCGCTTCCAGTGATTGCGACATCGTTCCAGTCTCCTAGAAGCTTTCACAACCGACCTAGTTGAAGCGAATCTTCCCTATTCAGCGTTCATTTATCGGTTCCTAGCAACTTATGAGTTTCATCTGTCTGCGACTCTTTGAAGCCCATCTATCTATGCCAACCAACCTATATTGCTCGAGAGCATCGCCTCGGCAACAAATTTCTTTGTTTCTCCTCTTGAGGCCATCAACTGAATTTAGCTGGCATACAAAGTGAGTCAAGCAGTATTACTTAGTTACAAACTCAGTAGCAACTACTTCGCTTCTATAGAGCTTCAATCATAAATTGCTGCTTCACCCTTCATCATTGCTGGGAACGACATTGGGTGTCCCGCCATTCGTATAATAACAATCCCGGCTCTCAGGCTTCTATATCTCACCAAACTAAACAATAAGTCACCTACCTACTTCGCTATTGCCAAGAACCACCAACCATCCCGGCCACATCACGCAATATCCACATACAATCACGGTTGGAGGACCCAAGGGAGCAGTGCAGATCTGAACCGCCTATCCGAACCTAACAAAAACCCACACCGAGACGCACGGTAAACAATTTCTACTCTACGCCAACACCACCTGCCTTGCCGGGAAACCGGGGCGTGCCACCACCACCCTATCATATTCCTGGACATTGCCTGCGCCGATGATGCTATTTGGCACAATTTACGATATATCCGGATCAGTTAGGCTTTACTACGATGGATTTGCAATTGTTTCTGGATGGAAGAGGATATAAGAATGAAACCCAGATCCGGAGGACCTCTTTAAACGAGATCAGGTTCTACACGAACTGCTCGCACCATCACCCTGCCCACCTATCTTCTATGGGAGTTTGGAATTCGGCAAGATCAAAACGTCCGATTCCTAATCACGCTACGCTTAGTGCGCATATAAGTGCACCGATTATATATTACCGCAGCAGTCCATAAAACTTCCCAGAAGCCATCATGCGCTTCCCAACGCCAACACTCTCCGCCCTCCTCCTCCTCACTTCCCAGTCCACGATGGCAAGCGCCGCGGACCCCATCGTCGGCCCAGTGAAGGGTTCGCTGGTCGTCGTCGGCGGAGGCTCGCTCAGCGACTCCATTTACCAGGAAGTCATCACCCGGGCAAAAGGGGGTCCGATCGTCGTGATCCCTACAGCAGACGAGCAGCCAACCTACGACCAGAACGCCGCCGGCGCCGCGACGTTCCGGCGTTTGGGCGCCTCGAAGGTCACGGTCGTCCACACCTATGACCCGAAGGTGGCGGACACGGACGCCTTCATCGCGCCGCTGGTCAACGCCTCGGCGGTCTGGTTCGGCGGCGGCAGGCAGTGGCGCCTCGTGGACGCGTACGCGGGCACCAAGACCGAGGCCGCTTTCAAGGCCGTGCTGGACAGGGGCGGCGTCATCGGCGGCAGTTCCGCGGGCGCCAGTATCCAAGGCAGCTTCCTCGCGCGCGGCGACACCAAGACGAACCAGATCCTCGTCGGCGACCACACCGTCGGCTTCGGGTACCTGCGCAACGTCGCCATCGATCAGCACCTGCTCGTCCGCGGGCGCATCTTCGACATGTTCGATATCCTCAAGGTCCGGCCTGAGCTGCTCGGCTTCGGATGCGACGAGAACACGGCGCTTGTAGTTGACGGCGACAACGCGCGCGTTATCGGGGCTACTTATTGCGCGATTTATGATGGTGGCTTCTGGAGTCGCGAGGGTAGTGCCGAAAAGAACCTCCCGCCCAAGGACCAGATCTTCTATTTCTTGAGGGCTGGCGATAGATACAATCTCGCTACGCGCAAGGTCATTGAGTAGAAGCCTGCAATCGAGCCTGAGGGACGCCGCGTGTGTATTTATTGGAAGTTTCAATCCAGTTTGAGCTCTACCTGTAGATACTAAGCGGACTCGTTTTAATGGGGAAAAAAAAGAATATTCTACGATGAGAAAAGCATGAGATATTTGTAATCTTCTAGACTATGTCAGCTCACCACCGTATATCTCTTTCCTCCTCATGCCAATGTAGAACCCGCGCGAGCCCTTAAGTTGCTCGTTGACTTTTAGTAATTTATCGTAGACTAAACTCCAAAAATAAAATTTAGATATGTGATAACAGAGCGTAAGATAGACCGCAAACTCCTAGCTCCCATATACCCAGTATTTAGGTGGTGATAGTGATCTAAACGCTTTCCCCTCATCCTCCAATACTGTGAGAATCATGTCGTCTTTCTCTGTAGATCCGATACGAACCCTAGGCTTCATTCCCAGATCATTAACGACATCACCGTGGAGGTTAGGATAAATGTCAAAGAAGAATATAATACTAGAATATACTCATCCGGCTAACTAGATAGGAATGACAGTCAATCAGTTAGCTATCAACTGCGAAATGGCGTTAGCAGAACCGTAATTTATTTTCCTGCCTCGGTGTGCGAGAGGATAAACTAGACCTTGAGCTATTCACATATCAATTCAATATCATTATCTTAGGAGGCATACTGCTAAGACTGTACATGGCTGCGTCGAACGGGCTAACGCATTGGCTGTCTAAGGCTACCGGGTCTACGTTTAAATTATACGTCGTCTTTATCATTAGGTCTGAGGATAGATGTTCTTTTACGTAGCTCTCTTCCCCTCGACAGAGAACTAAGAGGATCACGGTATACATAGAAAGAGACATATTCTTTGTTCTTTTCGTTTCTTTTTAGAAGAAATTAAAAAGAAATTTACGAGGAAAGCTGACTTATACATATGTATGTGTAAGTCTCATCCACGATCCTATACAAGTGCACAGCTGCTAACCCTAATAAAAAGCTTTGCCATTAGACAGCTTATCTTCACTATTAATTCTGCAGTCCACCGCCTCTTAATTTCGTCGTTCGAATACGGAATAATCATGGAAATTTAAAATGGTAACATACACTCTGGAAATCAGTTCCTTTCCCGTTTATTTTTCTTTTTTTAGGATATGGCGCTATTAATCATAGCTTTCCCCGTGGGTGATGAGCGCCAAAGATGAGGGTCGAGATAGAACTCAGATGCTACAGAAGTGGAGTCACCAAGCGATTGGCTGACATAACTACAAGGGCGAATGGTCTAGGGGTATGATATTCGCTTTGCATCTGAATCTTCAGAGTAATGCCTGCGAAGGGTCCGGGGTTCAAATCCCCGTTCGTCCAACTTTTTATATTTTTTTGGCATTTCCTCAGATTTACATGAAGGAGGTGCTGTGTAGAGAAGGGAGGTAATAGATATTTTTATAGAAGTGCCGCCCTTCCTCGTTAAAGGTACCACCATAGTACAGACGGAGACTGTCTCGCCGTTTAGTCTCGCTTTTGGGGGTTAACGCCCTAATAAACTCTAGCGGCCTAACAGCTACCCATTTAAGAGAGACATGGTTACCGCATCTAAGTTTAGGTAGGGGCTTTTAGAGACTGCTATCAATTCAATGGTGTGCGAGAGGCCTTGCGCTTGCTTGGTATACGGCCTCACTTGGGGCCGGTTGTTGAACGTTTGTGGCTAGGGGACTTAGGATAACACAAACCCCGAGAATAAGGAGATAGATAGTCTGTCACCTTTGAGGATAGGGACCCGGTATCTATGGACGATATACTTGAAAAGTAGGTTACTCTATCTCGTTACTATCGCATAACAGTACTCGTGGGGCAAATGAATAACACACACTATACATGAACCAGGATTAATCAATTAACAAGATAAAACCTCCTGCCGGACAGCATCAACCATAACTGATGTCTATAGTTGACTATTCGGCACCCAGGCTACAGCATCACGGCAGACGCTATGCCTGGTTGACAGATTTCTACGTAAGCGCATTGTTTCTGTAATCGAGTATACCAACCGGATTCTTTTTCAAGAGTACCTCCTAAGAATGGCTTATGTAGGCTTCTCATTGGGCGGTCGTAAAAGTTTTATAGTCAAACATTAATCCTACACTATTTGAATTAACGATAGTCATTACAATCAAGTCAGTGTACAGGAGAGAAATTATCATGTATATATAGTAAGAGCACAACATCATCTTTAACCCCCTTTGTGTCGCCCCTAGTATCATGAAACCTACATTGAAGAACATCGTCTTCCAGAATACCTTTTTTTTTTTAGCCGGCGCGACTCGGTAAAAAAACGGCATCCAATGTTCAGCAAGGATAATACTTTCGTTAACCAACATACTCTAGCGAACAAGGTGTATTGTTAATCGCGAAATTAACTATAAACATGAGAATTATCAACCGCACTAACCAAAAAAAAAGGGTGAGATCTACAGCCTCGAAAACGTCGTATCTAGTCTTAGCACAACCATCTCTTGATACACTGGGGAGCCTCGTCGCATTCACAAATTCTAAGCATAATCCAAAGCACCATGAGGGAAATGAGCATACCTCGGAACTCCAAATGCCCCTTATGCGGGAGCGGTCTGAAGCGTCGTAATTCTAGAAAGATAAGACTCAGCAACGACTCGGCCATATATTTGGATGATTTGAAATACGCAGGCCAGAAACGTCCACAGAATACGGATTTGGATATATCAGATGATATAGATCTAGGCTATGAAGCAGACAACGAGCGTGATCCTACGGACATAGACGAACCGGACGATGCGGAAGACAACACCGACCCCCCATGGATTTGGACAAAGATAGCATGGACAAAGAGGTGAATTAAAACCTTGGGTGTTAGGGATAGCGATCGCGAGGATGGAGGTGATCGAATATGTTTTGTTTCGTTTGTATCATGATTTTTCATTAATCTAAAAGTAAAGTAAGATATTCCTAATAATACTGATTTCATTTCATATTTAATAATCATAGCAGAATAAGTATCATATTCATAAAGTCGATGTCAATCCCTTTTCCTTCGAATACCAAACAAGCCCCTTTCTTTTGATTGTTACTCATAAATGGATTATTAGAAGCAACAAGTGTATGTTAAAAGCGTAATCAATATAGCGTAGTTGGCTATTAAAGAGCGAAGACTTACAAGACTAAACTAACCTATTGTTTGCGTCCTATAGCCTGTCGTAGGAGCCTTCAGGTTTTGATGATGAGAAGCCTAACTGAGTGCTCCTAGTCTATTCCGAATTTGCAGAAGCTGGCTTATATATTTTAACGTTAAAAGGTCATTATATTCAATACCACCTTTCTATATATATAACCCATCACGGCGTATTGAAGATTACAACCAGCGGCACCTCACCAACCCGGCTTTATATTTGTCTCTAAATAAGAGTTTGCTATTTTACTCATTTATACTCATTACAGGTTTCACGACAAAGAAAATGTTTTGTTTATTAGAAACAAAGATTTGTTTTGTTATCTTAGACCCGGCACAAGGGTTACACAACACACCCTATATCAATATTCAAACAGTGGTCCTTGGTATGTGGTAAACAATCACCAATCTTAATTGGTGTTTTGACTCGGGGTTGGCTATTAATACACTAAGAATGGTTGGACGTTAATGGCGAAAGGTTAAACCCAGGCTCGAATGATTATATGCATCGTATCCTATACCAAGCTAGATCATCGTTCAAAGACCTTTGCCGCGTCTACGACTTCTACACACAATTCCAGTCGCCATGGAAGAGAAATGCAAAGGGAGCCGGAGTTGCGCGAAGCCCGTAGTTCCTGGTCGAATTATGTGCCAAGAGCACCTAAATCGTAGGAAGTTCGTGCAGAATCAAAGAAGGACCAGGCTTCTAACTGCCGGCTTGTGTTCACGGTGTGCTGGCCCAAGTGACAACCCGCCTTCGATTTATTGTTTAAGATGCGCGGAGTCGCGTCAGCGAAATCGCAAAGAAATAGTCCAGGCTCAAAACGTCCTTCTCTCCCTTCCACAACTGCAGGATACCTCCCTTGACACGAAGATAGATGAAAACAAAAGAATCTCAAACCTACGGAGCAACCGAGAAAGGCGAGAAAGGCTTAAATCGTTAGGGCTATGTACATGCGGTAAAGTTCCACATGCTCCGGGCCTTCGAAGATGTTTCCCTTGCAACGAGAAAAATAAAAAGGCAACAAGAGAATATTACGCTCGTCGAAAAGAGAAGCTGAAAAAGGCCGCCGAAATAGCAGTAGGACTAGAACAGAATATCCTAAATACTCAGGAAGGCAATGTGAAGGAAAATGAAGCTCGAGACAATGGGGAGGATAAACATGAGGGTTAAGACCCGAAGTATAGCATAAGGAATAGGCGTGTTTATTTAGTATCTCGTTCTTTTATGTAGGTACACATACGCTGCCCTTAGGCTCCCGAATCGACTCAATACATCAAATACTAATAAGGGGGAAAATTATCATCTCGTTTACTTTATGTAATAGCGTTAGTTTTGAAACAATATGCAGTTAATCCTAGACATAAACCCAAAAATGAGGTGTGAAAGTGCAGTTTATGTTCAACTTCAACTTCCAAGATCTATGGCTCGTATAAAAAGTTAACTTAAAACCATCATATTTCTTCTAACCTACTAGCCTATGGTTCCTGTAATAGCTACCGCGGTTGTTTAGTAAGCATGTTTCCTTACATAATCGTCTACGGGCATTGAGCTAGCCTTTGATCTCGCGAAATCGGTATTGACAATTGAGTTCATCGCTGAGATGCCCGGTTCTCGTATCCTTATTCCGATACCCTAGCCGACCCCAATCTTAGGCGAGTTCGGGCAATGGAACTTTATGGAACATCAGACTGCTCCCGTGTATTGAATACTGGATAGGGATTAATTTCTTATGTTTCTGCTAATTTGAGGCTCTGGGCTCATTCTGGGTATTGTGGTAGGTTTCTGGGGCGAGTGGCCGTACGATGACGAGAAGTCTGCTTAGTTACCAAACACTGCTCACATTACTTTTAGTATATTATGCCTCGTTCGGCAAATTGAGTCGGCACTTCAAAATTTCACTGCATTTTTAGCACCAAGCAACGCGACTTATTATAAACTAAGCACATCTGATAGGGAACCTCTCTACTACGGTAAGTTCCGCGCTTGCTCACTAGTCCAAGCAGATTATATGTAATGAGCTTTGAGTTGTGTACCTGTGTCCACCCTCTCTAGACCTGGTTATCTTCTAAGCTGAGGTTGCTTTGATAGGTAACCAACCACTAAAGTGTTAATTCGACTTAAGGAGAGTTAGATATGAGGTGCGTTACGCGCGTATCGGCAGCGTCTTCAATCTTTACGATGCTTAGATGGCTCTCTGTGGCTTATGAGTACCTAATGAACAGTACCTAGTAACTGATGGTGTAAGAATCGATAGGCAAAAAACATTATTGCCGTTTGTTGGAGATCGTCGCAAGGCTAATTCAGTCTAATACTCGAATTATCGCTCCGTACTGTCAATGTCGGTACCTTGGTTCGCGCGATCATTCATACTAGCATGTCTTTGTTGTCGTCACTGCTAATATTGTCAAAAAGGGAGAAAAATGAATGCGCCATTGGCGACTTCTAGTGGTGATTAGAATTAAACATGCATAGCATGCATCTATGCGTCTAAGTCTCTGATTCTATCGATTCCGTTCCGGTCTGGTCTAATCCGGCCTTGTTTAGCCAGACATGAGACGTCTTTCTTTTTCTAAAGATTTTCCGATCAACCCGTTTACCTTTTCCGTCTAAATTACGCCATGCTCCGAAAAAAAAAAGGGTAACGCAAAGCCCACAAAAAGAAGTATTAATCGATCGATTGTTTCGCTCGTTTTGATTTCCGTTTAGGATCCGATCTAATCATCGGTGGCGTCCGCGAACCACGGGTGATTTAATGCTTCCTCGGCTGTTATTCTCTTTCGCGGATCAAAATTCGTCATCTTGCTGATGAGGTCCTTGAAGTCGGCATCGAGGAGGTCGCTCTTCCAGAGAGCGAAGGGTCGTCGTGGGTTTGACTTGTCAAATGAGTCGGCTATCCGTCTGAAGTCGGAAGCCCAGGGGTGTCGCCGACCAAGGTATTTCAGGAA
The DNA here is from genome assembly GCA_037356035.1 of Xylaria sp. Z50. Lineage (NCBI taxonomy): Eukaryota > Fungi > Ascomycota > Sordariomycetes > Xylariales > Xylariaceae > Xylaria > Xylaria sp. Z50. Next base: position 487,345 of record JBAWJU010000004.1, read on the forward strand.
TCCATCAAAGTCGTTCCAGTTCGCGAAGTATGAGATTTGTCGCGTTAGAATGTCGGTCGTCGGATCGATCTTGGAGTTTCCCTCGTGGAGGAAAATGACACTGCGTAGGCGGAGGAAGATGAACTGTGTTATACGTTAGTTTGATTGATTACGAATTTTGGTGCCAGATGATGCAGTAGAGGGGGGACATACGACTATCGCCAGGGAGAAAATATCCGACGGCTTGCCTACAGCCCCCTGAACGTGTGCCTCAGGGCTCCGCCATAACTGGTTGCCGACCTGAAGGCCACTGAGCGCTTGTCCCGGCGGTATGTGGGTAGAGTCCTCTAGGTCCGATAATTGAACCCGGTCTACGACGATGCCTTCTGGAGTTTCCCGGTAGTCGACCATGATATTATTAGCTTTGACGTCTGCAAGGTAAAGTTAGCCATACGATCGCACAGGTAATGTATTGGGGAGCTTACCGAGATGGGCGATGTTCTGGGAATGCAAGGTAGCCAGACCTCGCAAAGTGTCTCGAAGAATCCTCTTGTGGGTCGCCAAAGGCACATCTTTGAAAGCGAAGTTGAGGAGATGGTCTGTCAAATATTCGTTGACGAACATGTTCTGCTCAGGGATGGTATCCCGCAGAGCTCTCAGGTACGGAGATCGGTTGAACCTCAATTGTAGAGGCAGGGAGTAGTTGTAATCCTTTTCGAAGAGATTCTTCAACACGAACATCTTCTCATCCGCCCTAACACATATGGTTAGTCGACCGTTGATGATTATATTTAAGACCATATAAACTCACCTAGCCAGATAAACCTGGCGGTTCTGTCTGTCCTGCAGCACATTTTGAATCGTATACTCCTTCCCAGAATAGCCCCTCAATATGACACCCGGTTCGATTAATTCAGGGGGTAACACGGAGGAGTGCTCGACGGTGCTAGCATGGCGAGCACCACTGCTGATTATGCCGTTGATGGCCTGTCTAGATGACGATAGGCTGGTTCTGGTGATTGTAGCCAAAGGCTGAAGCGCGGTCAATGATGGCGGAATCGCCGCGCCGCGCATATTATATGCTTGTCGGAGTTAAGAGGACGAGGTTCACCAAATAATACGATACTTGATGAAAGGATGAAGAGAGAACGAGTGTCTGTCTAGTGGACCAATATCTAAGCCCTAGAAAATTGACCGTAAAAATATGTCTATATCTATAACAATATCAATGAAATCAATGGAATGTGAAGGAGGAGGGGTCTAAAGAGGGTTTACATGGACACTATCTATGCAGATATGTAGATTAGTAGATTAGATATTGAACCAAGTTTGATTGTGGATTTCTTACTATTCCGTTCACCGACGACTGGACTGCACCGAGCATCGGACCCCCATGACTTATACTTCGGTACCACTGTGCTGTAGAACAGGGACTTGATAATACAGTACCTACGCGACAGGGCTGACAAGGGGCTCAGGTCACACGGTGGCGAAGAATCTTTTCTCGAGGCAAAGGGACCTGACAAATTTAGGGGGTTTGCTCACTAAAGCCTGCTAGAGCCCACTATTACTTAGTAGTTCCCACGGAGATCTAACGCGCCAAGCACATGTGCTGCACATGGATTCTACTATGTACGGCGGTGGCTAGCGTAGCTACCGGCTGCGAGATTGCTGCTTTGCATAGAGGATGATAGGCTTGAACTACTCTGACGTTCTGGATCTGGGTGGGGACTTATGAAAATCCCGAACCAAACTGGGAGAGAGATGGATACTCGATGGATACTCGATGGATCCCGGATGGACACTGGATGGGGTTAAAGAGGGCCGAGGCCCGTCAAAGCATTCTTCGAATCTTGCTAGTGTACTGTAGTTCTGCAAGACCAAGACGACCAAGACGATCAAACCACACCGCATTGCTATGTTAGCTACACGTGTAGTTATGATACATTATGATGTGTAGATCAATGTTGTTTGTCTATCTGTTTGTTTGTTCTGCATGAATCGGCAACTGTTGGCGATGATGAACAAACTGCATCCTATCTATCCGCTTTTATGATATCGACTGTCCGACATAGGACTTGGTTTACCCATAATTGATAGCGAGTACCTACACCTGTACACTACAGGTAATATTTGGATTTGCAGTGAGACGAAGGAGGAGGCTACAGTAAATTAGGTAGGTAAGTAGCTGTATGTGCGTGCGGCGTGCAGTGTAGTGTAGGAAAAACAAATATTAGAAACACAAACATAAAATAGAAAATAAAAAATTGGCGCGTCATCTGACAACGCCATCCTAGCTAGCCATCGCCTATTCAAGTATCGTCAACGGCGCAAATGCATATGGCAGTTGAAAGTAGAGTTAGCGACCGACCGACCATCCCGCGCCGAGAAAGACGAAGCGAGTCGCGACAAGACCGAAACGACTCCACCCCCAAAATTCTTAATTTGGGTCTAATGTGGCTGGCTGGGAGGCGTTACTGACATTATTAATTACGAGGCGTGAGCTGGACGTTAACGTCGGAGAGAGCCACAAATCCAACTCATTTACTACAGTTTGGTGTGTAATATTCCACAATTTTTTGTGGCTAAGGCTGACGCGGCGACTCGGTCCTGCCCCTATCAGCACCCGGAGTGCCCTTCGAATGGTTGCATCCAAAATAGAAGCTGAAGCAAGTCATATATACATAACGCAGGTCCTGAGTTCTGCCTAAGCACGACAGTAGCACGACAGCAACCCAAACTTCTATTCACCGCTCATTTCTAAAACTTTGGTGGTGTAATACAATACCTCCGACGGAGTTAACCCAGGGGAAAACCCCCAATTCCGTCGTAGTGTTGTAGTGTACCCGCTACTGCAATTAATTGACCATTACTACAGTAGTGTGCTCTACTCTCCACGGTCACGATGCTTGGCGGGTGGATAGAGGACGAGCTAACTCCATAAAAAAGGAGCCGGGACGCTCGCCCGGGTGGACAAGTGGTCAAACTAATGTACTGTAGCTCAGTGCACCACAGTGTTAGTGGGCTCGTCCGAGGGTATGGTATGCTGTGTACCTTGAAATGCTGCTTGCTAACACTGCTAGTCACATGCGGAAGAGTACATGTACTACATGGTATTTGTTGTGCATTGGTGAGCTGTCACGTTATTCACTCGAAACTGACGTTTCGGGAAAGTCCATGAAATCCATCACCTAGCGCGCATCGTGGGAAGCAAACCTCGTGGCCCTTAGACTACGTACCTACGCTACGTCCTCACCCGTCAATTACTACACTCTATTACCCACTAGATAAAGTAGGTGATGCAGCGTGCGGCACGCGCTGCGTTTGCGGGCGTGGGGTTTGCAGCCAAACATAGAATACTATACGGGTCACGAAACGGAAGGCTAGGTGGTAGGTATGGGAAGTGGGATGGCTGACGAGCCACGCATAAGTAGGTACTAGAGGTAAGCTCATCACATCTCCGGCATTAATCAAACTTAAATACGCCAGGAATGTCAATTCGGACCTCTGACGGGCATGGATAATAGCACGTGGGGGCTACAAACGAGAGCAAGTCATCAATCATCGCTACACTATGCTAGGTAGTGTAGTCACGGGTTCCGGTGACACGAGGGTCCCATGTCGACTCTTCCATCAAAGTGTAGCAGTGTGAAACTGTTCCCGCAATCCATATTAATGTCCCCAGATTAGGAATCCCATTTATGATGTGTTCGGTTCTCGGCGAGCCTGGGCCGACTCGTTATTGGACGCCCAACTCATATTTAATTGCACCGAGACGAGAGATCTATCTATTAAGACACATAGTCCGGGGGGAACTAGTAAGTAAACCAAGGTCGGGAATGTCACTGTCCGGTTGAGGGATTTAAGCAAGCACAGCTGGTGAATGTTCCCGCAGTCTGACGTGTACGGGCATGCCATCCTTAGGGTGAACAATACCGTCACCAGACGAATACAATCGCTCTCCGTCGATTTTGGCATTCGGGGTAGCTTTGGAACTCCTACAGACGCGTAATGGATATTAGCATTCAGTCAAGTGAGCGTATTAAGGGGCGATCCTTCAGCCGCTGAGAGGAATTGGTTCAACTCACTTCTGGGCATCCCACTTATCCCACGCTTCGGCGATGTCAAAGCGGCGAGCAGTGAGGACGGAGAATATTCGCAGCTCGATCAGCGCGAGCTCCATTCCGATGCAGTTCCTCGGGCCTATTGAGAAGGGTGCCCACGCGTTGTTATTTACCGGGTGCAGCGGGTCACCCTCGGGAACTGTCCATCGATCGGGTATGAACTCGTCGGGCCGCACCCAGTAGTTGGGGTTCCGTGCGACTCCTGGTGCCGATAACCATATACCCCAGCCATCCATCGGGTAGCGAGTCGATGAGCCCGGTGCTGTCAGACTGAATCCTGGGGGCGCTTCGCGTAAAGTCGCCGCTAGAGGACAGAGCCGTAACGTCTCCTTAATGCAGCCGAGGGTGTACGGAAGTGCGTATAAGAGGTGAGGAGATTGCTCGAGAGCATCTGCTGCCAGGGTCGGATCCGGACCAAGCACGGCATCGTGCTCCGCGCGAAGCTTAGCCATACACTCGGGGTTGTCCTGCAAAAGCTTGGCCATAAAACAAGCACTAGCCGCAGTCGTATCATGGCCAGCGAACAAAAAGGCCTTGAGGTTCGCAACAAGTTTATCGATGAATTCCGGGCTAGGTTTCTCTCTCGAGGCGCTCGGGTCGTCTTTGTCGACATACTTGATGGCTAGATCTACGATGGTCTTGACTTGGGAGTCGTTCGAGTCTGACTTTAGTTTGTTTTGTATTTGTGGCATTACAAGGTCTCTTATCGTCTTATTATTCCGTCGTGCGGCCGCATTATGCCAAGGCATGCGACCAATAGGCAGAGCCCGGGCAGCATTGGCACCGTAGTTCATGATTTGAATCTGATCTAACAAAGCGGTTTTGAGTGGGCTAGACTCGGCTCGTTGCTGCTCATTGAGGCGCATGCCACTGCAAATCGTCAGATTGGGTGCCCCCAAAAGTCGCGCGTGTACTACAGGATCTGGTCTTGGAACTCACAGCGCTGCTCTGACAATAATATCAAAGGTGAGGTTTATTGTCTTCTCGTCGAGCCGGAATACCGACCCCCATTCTCCTGCTTTCCCAGCCAAACTTTCAAGCTGTGAGGCAAAAATCGAGACTTCTTCGATGAGCGCCGGAAGCATTGCTATCAAGTTCCGCTGGCTGAATCCCGGGTTGAATCTGGATCGCCACGTCTTCCACTCGGCTCCCTCATTAGAAACGATGTCAAGCCCAGAGGTAAGCGGTACGAGGAAGTCCGTTGATAGGCTCAGCTTGGGTAGACTTGGTGTCTGTGCGAACTGTGATGCGGCAACAGGGTCATACACGATTGCGAGCGGCATCTCGGCGGGCCAGATATCCAAGTATACCACGGGTGGCGGAAAGTCGAGATCCGGGAAATACCTCTTACAATTCTTGATAAGCCACGTGTGAAATGAATAGAAATTAGCGTCTGGGGGGTTCTCGGCTCTCCAGTCCCCGAGAATACGCAAGTGGCCCAACAGCCATGAGTGAGGCAGGATGGGCTATGATAATTGATTAGTTTCGCAATGACCTTGGGTCGTTACGAGTATTCACTCACGATACCCTGTGCTTTCAGTGATTTCGCCCGCGATCGGACTACATAACCTCGATACAGGAACCGGGCAACCACTGCAACATCTGGTATTAGTAATTTTCCATTGAAAGCAAGACTCGCGGTAGTGATTTAGGTAAATGTGAATGATTATAGTCTCCTAGGTCTCGGAAGTGACTAGGACGAGAGGGTAGTAGTAAAATACTGACGGAGCACTATAATGGCCCCAACGGCACGGGTAATGCTAACACCCATCTTACACATACAATAAAGGATCACACCAAACGTTTTGGAGAGAATTCGAGAAATTTATTATTGGCGGTTGCGCCTATTTAAAAATGTGGCCGTTACTATTTGATTTACCATGTCGGTTCCGATTCCCCTGAAATTCCGTAATCAACCCGTCATTGATTGGTGGGTGGGAAATCAAGACCTAACAAGGTAGACCGGCACCGCGGACTCACCGCGATCCGTGACTCAAGGGATATGTTAGCTATCTAGCTATCTCTTTAGTTACCGTTTTGGGAGATTGAAAATAGGCTTTACTGTCCTTAACAAACATATCACAAGCGGCGTATTACCACATATAACATGATGGGGGGACCGGCACTTGAAAAGGATGACAGTACACTAAGAGTTACCCGTCTGCAAGGGTCTTCTGGATTACATATTGTGACGCAGCGGGGGGGCGAAAGCCAGTAATAAAGCCCAGAGTTTCAGCATCCCTTTTCAGACTACCTGTCTATCTATCAGTGGTTCTCTGCCCATCGCCTCGACACAACCGGATCGCCGGGAAGCGTTGGGAGCCCTATTAAGGAAGGAGAAAAATTATCAGCTACGACGAATACGAGTACGACCTTAAAAGGAGACGCTAAGAAGTCTGGTCCCGGGTACTTACAGCCATCGATGTCCTCCTTGAAAGACTGTGCGACTTTGCACTTGTTCTGGTCCGCCACAGGCTGTGTCGTGAGCGTCGGACAGTTAACATAGCAAGGCGTGTCCATCGTCCTTTGCAACGCATCGCCTTTCCAGCCGAACAGATAGTCTCCGTGACTTCCGTATCCGGTTCTATATGGATACGCGCGAGGCGAAGATCGTCAGTGAATGAACGTTGGCTCCGAAAAATGCGGCACAACTCACTGGTCGCCAAAACTCCATACGAATGGCTGCGAGCCATCCTCGGGCCAGTCTTCAGGATTATTGAATTGACGCGTGTCCCAAACCGTCTCGTACTACAATTCTTTCAATAATGCTTCTTTTAAATATGCCTCTAAGACACAGAGCTTACCATAAGCTGCGGCACAGGTACTGGGTGTGATGCCGGGCACTGGAGCTCGCCGGTCAGTAGTCATTCTTTCAGGTAATATAGGCGTGGGTTTGAGGAGTTCCGCGTGCTTCCGAGACATGCGCATTGCCTTGGCAGGATCCGTGCTACCGCGAACGACTATTACAGGGAGAAGATGACTCCAGATGAGATAGCTTACTGGACCCCTCGAGTCGAAGGTACCGTTGGCCGGATAGGCCACTATACGAATTCAAGTGTTAACATTTGCTCCCTGCTGACTCACTCCTGGTGGCTCCGAGACCGAGTAGGAGAAACATCTTGCAAACACGGGGACAGAGGATTTACTAGTACTTACTGTGGTCCATGTGGTTCTGAGTATCGAGGTTCTTACCATCCCAGCAACTAACTCTCAGTCAGTCGATTACGTGCCACTTGTCTCTCCACGGTACTCACGTTGGGAAGCGAATATTCGCCATGATCCCGGCTGGACAGGGCTTGTTGGGGAAGTTTTTGGTCTCAGGGAAGCGAGTCCCGGGATCTTGCAAACAGGTGAAAGTGACCTGTCTGAAGCGGTTGGAGTCGGCCGCAGTATGGGTCAACGGGTCGCCGATGATCATTCGGAAACCGGGCTTAAACGCAGTGACTTTCGACGTCTGCTGGTAATCCGCCAGGCCATTCTGCATATAGTAAACGGTCATGCCGCCCTCGGCTCCCTCAAAGCCGACATTTGGAACGATCGGTACGCGCTTGAATGTGCCGTTTCTAGCTCGGAAGAAGAGAACCTATAAAAATCATTGTGAATATATATGGTCAAGGTAGTCTTGAGCACACAGCCCTTACTGCGGTCCAATAGTTGGATGAGTCTTCAAGGAACTGGCAGGTTGTGCAGTCTGACTCGGCAGGCATGTCCTTGGCTGGGTCCATCGTTACATTGAATGAGTTCTGTCAGGAATCAGCGTACTGACTTGATGGTTTAGAGACAATGTCAAACTTACGCCACCGATGATTTGATGAAGGTGAGGACTAGGCGTAAGGCCCGGATTGACCACTAGCGATATAATCAGCAAGCATCCTCAATACTTTGCGGACCACATCAAGAGAGTGAAAGCAATATGGCACCGCATATCATAGCAAGAAAGGTTGAAGAATAGCCTTCGGATGCTGCTCACAAGGATCAACTCGGTCGATTGTAAGCTGGGTACACGAGAATCGGAGCAGTGCAGTTGTCCGCGCCGCCAAAGCGAGCGCGGTCATCGATTTCCAATGCATCTTGATATGGACTATCTCGAACTGTCTATTTTCTCTTCTCTTCTATTCGTTCGGAGGGTAGCCGCGACGACTGTGTTTATGACGAATAGGTCAAACAGGAAGAGCCAACAAGAAGGATCACGGCGGACTTAGGGATCTTATCTGCCCAGCGGCTTTTACCCTACTCTATATCTCGTTTGCCAGGCTAGCTATCTCGGGCCATCAATACTGAAGCAGGGCATTATATCTATCGCCGTATTGCTCGAGGCCTAGGCTGCTGCCCATTCGCCGTCTCGACCGAATCACAGCCAACCGAGCCAACCCTGACTCCCTGTTTTGCAACCGACCTACCGGTGTGGTCGCTAATGAAGTGCCGGTTACATTAACCTATGACTATATAATCTATTTACTTTACAGCAGTAGAAAGGAGTATCCAGAATGGTGAGGGCTAAAAGGGCTATATCCGGGGATGTACGTTGTATGTGTGAAATAAGCCGTACCAATGAGATCAATGCCTCGCGAGTTCGCCGCGGCTGTCAAATAGGCTCGGCAATATGACTGCCATAAGGAGGCGCTTGGCTTAAAAAAACGACCTTTGGGGGAACGGGCGGGCGCTTATCAAGGCCTCATATAGTCGGTGCCATGGTGTTATCTAGACGAGGTGCACATCTCTATCCTTAATCGATTATCATCGCCGATCCCCACGCCACACTGCAGAGATTCACTTGAACGGACTATCGCATCAACCTAAGCACCACGTGGAAGCAAACATTGTCGCGACGGCTACCCGAAGCGAGAGACAACATCAAACTACTTTCTCACAACGACAGGTTTCACAGTGGGACCAACCAAGGGCAGATCCACCCAAGGTCCGAAGACACGAGCAGTGAGCCGCCAAATACGAACTTACGCGGATACCACCAACACACACAACCGCCCTACCCCGCCTATCTGTACATAAAAAAAACGAGAAACATACTAGCCCTCCCGATCCCGTATTCCCAAGCTCGGCGAGAACCGACAGCCGGGAATAGCACGCCCTCGCTAGCGACTCTTACAGGGGCAAGGGTGGTCAAGTCCAGCGAGAGAAACCACCACTGGCCCTTAGTCGCAGCCTTCGTCGTGTACCACGCCGTTTCCAATGTTCCCTTGGAGCAGCTAGGTATTAGTTGGATGGGGCAGGGCCTCCAAAGCAACCGCGGGATGACGACGATAATACGAGCCCGTTAGCCAGTGGTGGTGAAGACATCCCCCCTCCCCACCTTCTCCAACGGCCCGGAGGGTTAGATAACGACGTTGAGGGCCTTCTAAGATAGTGCCCTGGTGCAGCCCATCGATGCTCACATTTCACCCTATCAGGACTCAATGAAGGAACTGGGAACCCTCGGGTGATATCGAAGCGCACGTGGCGAAGCTAGCTCCATTGAACACGATCTCGAAGGATGAAGCCATCACCACGACGGACGATTTACGCTCGCCATATCAAAGCTATTCACGTATGATGAAAACCAAGAACCCAAAAACTGTCCCAGCATTGCTCAAAGCTCTTAACGCGAGAATCCATCCTATAATCCTCCCACGACGACCTAAACCAGTATTCGTCCGCATAGGCTCCATGCCCTACATAAAACGACCAGGCTACATCACTTACATTCACAGTATTTTTCGCCAACGAGTCAGGAGTCTCCAGCCAACGTGCATCGCCACGATAGCTCAACAGACAAAACCCCAATACCCACTATCCCTAGACCAAGTACGCAAGATAAGGAAGGGAAAGGTAGGCGATTAATTTAGTAGCCTCGTAGCATATCCCTCGCGCAAGAATTCGCGAAATGTAAAATATACTTTACTTGGTAGTGATCACATCAACTGAGTATATATCCATTTCGTATATCCATAAAGAGAATCAGGGCACTGAAGCAAGTTGTTGAGGTGCAAATTCTACATTCGTCAAAGCCTCGTCCGATTACCCGTTTATTTTTTTCCATGCCTTCTCAGATTTCCAGTCTCCATGAACCGACTAGCGTAGCCTGTATTAAATGTCTCATACACTATGTACTACAGTTTCATCAAGTTATACAGTTATGCTCAATATATAAAGTATGGTTGTATATCCCGGCGCTAATGCACGTCATTCAATCCTCTTGGCGGTATGCACGGTACAATAAATAGTAGAAACAAGATCCTGAACATCAGGAAGATGAATTTTTATACATTATGTGATCACCGCACTCCTATAAACGTGTTGAGTGCGCCATCACCAACTTCTATCATCTAGTGTTTTCCCATGAAGGATTCACTTCATCGCATCTCGTGGGTAAATAATAACAGTGGGTGTATAAATTCCCCGTGCTTCATCACCATGCAATCCTTTCCATATTAGTCCAACCTCTGGGTATCGGAGTTGGATCGGATAAATATTTATCAGGTTGTACGAGTGTACCGCATATGCTGCCGTTCTCAATGCAATTACCCCTGAATCAGGTCGTTCGTTATGTACTCCAAGCCAGAAAACGCCCGCTTCATAAAGTCCAAGGAACTATATCGACAAGAATCGAATGGTCGGCATGTTTACTTTTCGCACCAAATGACGTCTGTTTATTGTACAACCCTCTCATCTGTACACAGCGATCCCGGTCATATAGTGCGACTTGAATGGGAGGGGGACACAGATGAGAGGATGTTGGTTATTGCGCACGGATCACGCATGTAGATGGTACTGGTAGCTCATCCACCGTAATTTTTCGCGAGCCTGCTATGCATTTTCCCTCTATTGTGGTAGAAGTACTCCCTTCTCGTCTGCTGGGAGCTTGATGTAACTAACAATCTTCTGAGTAAGATTTGCGCACCATGGATCCACATAACCGGTCCAGAGCATCGCTGCGCCATAGTTGAGAGGAATCCAGAAGGGTAAGGCGATGAGTAACCTTGTGGCACCGGGGAATATGAGCTTGCCATGCAAAACCTCTCCATTCTCGTTCGTGATATCAGGTGGGACATAGATTCCGTACACCATCCAGCAAAGAACACTGCGAAGGAGAGGTCCATGGAGCAGATAGACGGCGAAAGACTGCTTTCCAAGCCACAGGAGATACTTGGATGACAAAAAGTCCCGTATGGCAGGCATGAAATGCAAACCCAGAGTTATTAGTTGCAAACCGATACCCGAGCCGTAACGGGGAATTTCGCCACCTTTCGGAACGATATGGACCAAGACCCTGTATTGCCAACGAGACCAGGTCGACCATTCAGGGTGTCCTTCAGGGTACGAGGCAACGTAGAGACCGAGGGTTAAGAAGACGATGGCTAAAATACGTGAAATTCTTTGTCGCTTTACGAGGAAGTCGTTTGCCGCGGGCGAATTCTGTAGGTCGCACATAAAAACACCCCAGAAAAATTGCATACCAAAAGCAGCTGAATATAGTTAGCACCAATGCTGTTGTCGGATTTGTTCAGAGACGTAAGAATTAGTCAGAGTTAACTTACCATCACCTCCAATGTAGAAGTAGAAATAGATGATCAAGCTCGCTATCATTCGATAGCGTGGTTGCAAATAGGCGGTAGCGACGATGAAAGTATAGACCTGCATACTTCCCCTCAACAAGGGCAGAAGAGTCCACTGGTTGCCATCATATGCATTGGCACCATGCGTCCAGGTATTGATGATGTTGAAGATGAGATGGTTGATGGAGGAGAAAATGTTGTGCATGCGGTCAGGAGCGGTCTTACCGCACCACCAACAATCACTCGACTTCCCCACCAAAAACATTCCTAGTTGTGCCATGAACCAAATAATGACGGTAGCAAGAGAGCAGGGGATGATCAATCGAGGAACACGACTAAGCGCGGACTTGGCGACTGCGTTAAAGGCAGCATCTTGGTTGTTTTGACGGTAGAGTTTGATGGGCTTCAGAGCGCAAACATAGCCGGTAACGAAGGAGAAGATCGTGACACCTATACGACCTTGAACGAGGATTCGTAGGAAGGGCCACTGAAGGACACGAGGAACTGCTTCGGCGGATGAAGCAGGAAGGAAGAGATCACCGTCGAAAGCTCGCGCAATGTGAGTCAAAACGACTAGTGATGAGGCGAGACCTCTGAGGCCCTGAAAGAGAAGACAAGGTTAGTTATTGGACATATCGAACGATTGATCGACTTGGCTCGGCTTGGTTAAATTGCTGATCGGATTTGCACTCGCAATTCCCCGCGTTGGCGATTGAAAATCTAATTATGTGGTGTGGAACGACGGATGAAGCAGTGCTTCGCCAGACACCCGCAGTTGGCGTGACAGCGCTCAAGAGTCACAAAATTCAAGACTCAAAGCACGTCGTAGGTCCCAAACTTCGAAAACCTAGTGGATGCGGTGCGGTATTCGCTAGTGCAAGCAATGTTCAAGGAAACATGATGTCGTTGTCGAAGGCTCCTGAGAATTCCCCGTTGTCGACAAGATTGCATTCCGGAGTGCAAGTTAAATGAATAGACGGGCTGAGACAATATCGACTTACATCGACCCATTTAACGTTCCCCTCTTTGCCGACCGGCATCGTGTGGTACTATTCGAAAATGCCACCAATTGTATTCGTTCTGACTTCGTTATATCATGCCTCAAGAATATAGATGGTATAGGCTACGCTGTCTTTTTTTTTTTTGTGTTGTGCAGAGATAGGGAGAGGTCTCTGTTTGTTGAACCAGGCTAGTGGTGCTCTAGTTCACAGGCCCGTACGTACGTTTACAACTTCGGCCAGAGATGACGACGATAGTCGGGTGGCACGGACAATGTACGTTTCGTGTTAGAGAAGAGCGTCGCACAAGGGTGGCTAGGGATGAGCACAAGCGGCGGCGCGGCGCGGGAATCGGCAAATCTGGGCCGAGATTCAACTGGCTGGAGCTGGGAGCGTACGGGTACGGGTAGGTGGTGCTCGTGGGTATATTATAGGTGGTACCGTTGGTGGCCGGATTTGACTTGTTTTCTTTATGTTGGTGAGTTGGTAAGTTGAGGGAGCGACAGGCCGCGTATGCGGATAAAATGCTAGACAAGTATGCTGGATAATTATAGACAAAGGTGGTATCGTATCGGTATGGTACGGTATAAATAACAAAGAGATCAGATGCTGTTCGAGACACTTTGAGGCGATCGCCCAAGTCAAACGCCAGGCGTGCTTGTCAGTCGGAACAGACGGCTCTGGTAAGAATTGAAACAGAGGGGGCACGAAGGCAAGAAGAATGGAAGAAGGGATGAAGGGGGCTCGATGAGTCGGTGGACTAGGTAGCGACAGACAATTTCAAAGATGGGACAGCAGCTGGAGTTAAGAAGAGGCCCGGTTGGAGGGGAGGGGGAGGGTTTCGAGGATTTCGAGGCGAAGAGGTCATGGGCTACCGTCTGCTCTCCTCGCCGCTCCGTCTGCGTCTGCGTCGTCTACGCTGGTCTGGGTTTCTTGGTCTGGGGTGGATAAGAATAGGTGTACACGAGGTTCTACAATATCTACATGCAAATGTGCGGGCTGCACAGTACTATGTGGTGTAACCGCGGTGGCAGAGGATGTACCTCTTTAAGGCGCTGGGCAGTGAGCAGTGGGTAGTGGACACCGGGCACTGGGCACTGGGCACTTGCTGGTGGCACCATCAATTATTATTATAGGTATACCCAACCAGGTACTTACTTGGTGTACTTACATTACAGGTGACGATCACAGGCGCATAATAGTGGGAAAGGTACCACTACTTCTTCCACCACACCAAATGATATACGTGTAACGAGCAAAAAGGGCAAGAAAAGGGGGGGGAAGAGACCTGTCTCTCGGGAGGGACTACATCACCACCAAGTACCGATTATACACGTAGAGAAATCTCTACATCTCTGCATTCGTAGTGTATACTATATACCATACACAGTTACGCGTAGCAGTAGTAGTAGTAGTAGTGTACTATGAAGAATACAATACCAGGGGCGCATTAGCCTCCATCCCAGCGCACGTCCGGCGGGTTTTTAGTGCACAAATTACACCATATCAGAGCCCTCATCTTCTGCCTCATCAGACTCATCAGAACTCCATTCTGCTCATTCTGCTCCATCAGAACCCCCATCAGGAACCACGGCACCACAGATTGTAGCACACTAATGTGGTGTAATGTGCACTAGCGCAACGTATACCCTGGGAGTACACGCGGTACGCTAACCTTGTCCGTGAACAGAGGGGCTGGTGACAAGGGAGCAGACAGCACACGGGCCAATCAGTGAATCATGGCGCCCCGGCTCTGCCCAGGGAATCGCTAGGAACGGTCATTACCAGCAAGGGACCAGCAAGGAACCCCAGATCGACCTGCCTCCAATCGCCTTTCTTCGCACCTAATAAGGCGCCAATAAGGTCTCAGACCACCTCTGATCCATCTTGCTCCATCACTGCTCCATTGCTGCTCCGTCTTGGTCCATGCCGCAAGAGGCTGAATAACGGGGAGGGAAGAAGAAAAATAGTCGACCCTACAGGACCGTAGCGTGTGTAGTGTACCTGGACTAGATAATTACTGATAATGCACTATGGTATATAGTACTTGCCCTAGACAGCGTAGCGTCTTGTAAGTGTTAAGTGTCCTGTGGTCGGTCAGTTCGAGACAAATTACCCTACTCACCGGTGAGTAGTGTACACTATAGTAACGGTTTTACATTCTTCTCGAATCTTGAGATCTGCACTTCTGACATGGCAATCTTCTCTTATTTCACATAGACATCTTTAATTCTCCACTACATAGTAAGTAATGTACGTGTACACTATCCCGTCGCCACTCTCTTTTTTGTGTGTGTGTGTCATCATCGGGTGTGAGTGCCGTTCGTTGTATGTATAGTATGTATATGTTTTGTATATTCCGCAGCCCCAAGACAAGCCTCTTCCTTCAATCAACGCCAGACGGAATGCGATGTGGACGTCGTGTAATCTGACAATCCCTTCATCCCGACTTGCAGGGAACTATGTATTAGCATGTGAGGAAAAGAAGTCGGCCCCTGTCCAATCAGCACCAGAATAGCACCCAGAATAGCCCTAACTAGACTACCGGCACATTACATTACATAGCGTAGGAACAGGTTACCAGTCACCTTTTTTTATCACAACTTTTCACATAGTCCCAGACGACATAGTCTCCACGCCATTATAATAGCCTACACTAGGTAGTTTAATTTATAGCTTAATCCTCTGGCTGGTATTACATGGTAAGAGTAGTATCATGCTATTCCCTTTTTAATCTCGCGGGCATCCTCTGAATAAATTGCTGAACAAGTTTCAAAAAAAGCCTCTCTGTTTTGTTTGACTCGAAAAATGTCGGTGGCCATCTCGATCGCGGCCCGTCAACGTTTACAAACAATCATAACCGGTATTCAAAGTTTCGGCTACAACGGCTACGGACTGGAAACCATGAGTACTTATTGTATACAACTGCGCCTGTAGCAATCATTGTTTCGGTTATCACGGCCACCCTGCTCCTGTTTGCCAAGAGTTCTTTAGGAGTTCCGGTCATCTTGGCACCTTGGCATCTTGGCTTGCATTGGCCTGCTGTGATGGCAAGGTCAGCCTAAATTTTTTGGGGAGGGGGGAACAAAGGAAAAGGGGAAATAGGGAAATAGGGGTTTTCTTTTGCAGCTGTGAGTTTCGCAAGAATAATCTTATTCAGGCATCTGACAAGCATCTACTAGACTGTATCTGAGAGAAAAAAGGAAGAGCATGAGAAGAGGCAATCTACAGTGGCGGTAGCATCTCCATAGTATACACTACTACCACGGACCTTGCTCCCTAGCCGAGAGTAAAATTTCCCTGATCGTCGGACTTGTATTGGTTATATTGATACGGCTCGCTTCTGTCGGCACTCTGCTCCCAAGACTTGGATTTTCGACGTGGGAATGCCAAGAGCCATCCAACCACTCCGCCATTGCCGTTATCTGTCTCTTTCCCATGCACTACGGATTCGTCATGTAGGATCACGTCAGTGTACATCATGATCATCGTGTTGTTTTCGTACTTTATAGCCTATTCCATCTCTAGAAGGACCCTTTGAGAGGCTAGTTTGATCTGGCAGGAAAAAAAGACGATATGTCGTCTATTGTATGTACACTACTACGTACATGGTAAATGATATTCAGGACAGCCGATTACTATCAGCCTTGTTAGAGACGTGTCGTGTAGTTCATACCTACCTACGAGTCATGACCATACCAACCAGCCGCAATTCATGAATCCGCAAGTGCATAAATCCAACCATGTTTCAATATGCAATATAAGAGCCATCTCCAAGCTCAGATGCATAGAAAATCTGACAACAGACAGGTACACAGCTCCACTCTAAACTGTGACGAGTTCCGAAACACGATCTCCGACACAGCGATGACCCGGCGATGGCCAATGGCGCAATCAGTTGTCTTCTTGGCGATATAAATTAAGATTTCTTCATCCATATCTGGTCAGCAGTCCTAGTCTGTCGTATGAGGGATCGCGAATAGTGACCCCTCATTTGAGCAGCATATAAAAATAAGATCACTCTACTATGTACATCACGGTATTCCTATCTGACTACCTACATTGCCGAATACGTTGAAATGAGGCACGCAACCTTAACCCCCCACAAATTCTCTTCGGTAATCTACAGCTATAGACCAATAACTCTCACCAGATTAGAACTAGGGTCTCCGGGTTCTGCCTTTTTAAAAGAAGACACGCAGTAACTCTGGTCATCATGGAAAAAAATCTCGACATTTTGCATCATAATCATGATCAAGTCAGGCCCTCTGGCTAGCTGCCTTCTACGCGAAGTGGCAAGGTATCGTAAACCAATCGCGTCTTCTATCGCTTGCGATTCGCTGCGCAAGGATCTCGTACTTCTCGTATCAGCCACGGACGATCCTCACGTGCCTCGCGATCCCGACTTCACCTCAGTCCAATCACAACATGGTCTGGTCAGCAAGTCGAGTATACGAGTAGGCTTTATAGGTAGGTGGTGTTGATCAATCTGTTATTTTGTATTTTGGCTTCGTTCGGTGAAATCCCACTCGTGCAACTGCGCAGAAATCCGTAACGTTAGTGCGGACTACTACACTACCTCCTGCTACTACTAGTAGGTGCCCAGGTCCCGTAGATTAGAAATGCAAGTTACCTTGCGCTATCTAACCAATCTTACGTCAGCTCCAACTTCCTACACTACTTATAGTATATGCTACGAGATGACGATGGATGGATACAGACTAGAGTTGGGGCTCTTTCATCATATCTTGAGTTTCAACCCCGTAAATTCCCACTTCAATCTATCCAGCCTTACGCATCCTATAGTGCACAACCTTTATTACATCCCCCATCAAGTCCTGTCAAGTGTCATGACCGTTACTCATCGCACAATTGTAGGACTTTTTTTGCTTTTTAATTTCCGAACGTTCGGTCGGCCCTTTGAGCCACGTGCATATTTCTAGCCCACCGAGACGGACGCAGTTTTCAGCCTCCACACGGAGCGCGAAGCGTTCGCGCTGAACTTTCCCCATGCAAGCCATGTCTCTACTATCATATCAGCATACCAGCTTAGCGTGCTTCATCTTTACCAAAAATACTAGTCCTTGGTCTAGATTTACTTAATAGCACCAAGTATTAAACAATGGGGAATGGGTGGCTATAGAACATTTATATCCTAAATATCCGACGTAGACGCTTGTTGTACCAGAAGAGAGTACAGGGTCACATTTATTATAAGCGAAAATGCTAAGTCCGCTCATTTTTAAGTTCGCTTATGGAGTTTTAGCGAGATCAGATGTTGCGCTCACTGTGATCACCCACTCAAAGACCCTAGTTTCTCAGCTTCAGCGATATAAGCCGCTTCTAGAGTTGCAATCAAGCAACTACAAAGGGACAATACAGTTCACCCACATATTCTATAGCCAACAAACTATGAGATAAGACAACGACTAGCATAGGCTTACAAGCTGAACTGGCAGCTTCGGATAACCCTTTCAGGCCAGCTCAATAAAGAATCTAGAGCCGAGATAATCACACGGCCACAGAAATGAATTCAGGGGACTGTCAGCCTACACTATAACGTATCCCTTCCCAACGGTACCGCCTGGAATGTGAAGGCGCGCCATGAGTGAGATAGACGTTGTCGAAATATTGAGACTGAAACAGTAGTTCCATGCACGTGTCTATTCCTTGTCAATATGTCTTGCTCTAGGCGTGCTTCGATATCATCCTCCGAGCTATACCTACTTATTCCCGAGACCAGGAGCCCGGGCATTACATGTTCATACCAAATATACCATCATATGATTTACTATCACGGCGAGAAGGGTACTATGTTAGTAGGTATACTAACTACCACATGTCTTCCAAGATACAGAAACTGTTCGTCAGTTTTAACCCCTTCGCGCAACACTATGTATCGTCGCACCCTATATTTATGACAGTAGTGAGCCTAGACTAGGATATTTTATCTATATCCCATTAAGCACATATGATGACACGTGCATTCGAGAGGGACGGCCAGTAAACTACTGAGATTTTCGTAATACGCATCTTCATCTCTGTCCACCTCCCAATTAATGCCCAAGTCTCGGTGTTAGAACTTCTAACGAGGGTGACATGACCGGATAAGGATCCTAGCACTGGAATCAATCTACCTTTTTAGCCATAGCGTGTCCAGTCCGTCATTCCAGATCACGACCATGCCCGGCCCAAACAAGAAGAGTGATCTGTGACGACTGTGGCCAACGAAACCTACTAACATAAGCCACCAAGACCCAAGCAATGGACAGCTTGGTGTCCTATGCCCTTTTGGCTGAGACAAAGGACCATAGCTCAACTGGAGTGGCTTACAGTTGTGTGTAGACGTTACACGATCACCGGGTCCTCCGACTCAGCAATCATCGCAGATGCCCGCGTCGGCAACTGATAAAGTTCCCTAGACGTGACGATTCGTGGGCCACGATCGCAGATACTCCCCCGAGCCCCTATCTCGCGGACCCTAGCTATGTAGCCCTTCGTCATGGCGCACAGATTCAAAGGTGTCAGTCCCGTTGGAACTCGCCGCCGCCATCCTTCCCCTTTCTAAACCCGTCGCACATTCGAGGTCGATCGGCATATTTTACATAGCTAGTAAAGGCGACCGGTTTAGTCCTACACTCTTCGCACAACAACGAGCAGTTTCCACACCTAAGACCCTGATACACTTTCTTTCCCCCCCTCCTCATCCATTGCACCTTCGTACGGACACCCTTCACTCGATGCGCAGAAGACCCTCCATGTCCTAGGGCCAGGGCTCACGGGGCTTCGTGAGAAGACGAGGTTGAAACGTGTTGCTGCCGCCACGTTGATAGGTTTTGGTGTTTTACATGGATATTGTGCGCATCGCCAATGGTCACGACGGCGAAGTATATTAGAACCACGCTGTCTCACGCACTACCTCGTAGTGCAGCACGAGCTCTGGACATGCTACGTGTCAGTACATGAGAGAACTAGCGTACATTTGAGGTTCCGGTGGTGGTGCCGGTATTGATGAGGGCAAACTTAACGTGTACTACCTGCCCTCTTGCACATAGAGCAACCACAACTCCGCTTTAGACTCCAAGATATCGGTAGTTGAGATAGCTTCCGGCAAAACGCGTCAATGGAAAATAGAATGCCCTAATTTGATAGCCTAGACACGGGCTTCTTTGCCCAGTGACGGCTCCTCAATCATGTCGATGTATAGGCAGGTGTTACACCTTCTAGCCCGGAACAAAGAAGGTGTGATGTACATAAGCCGAGAGTATCACCAGTGGCACTAGGTTAGACTCTTCGCGTAGCAATGATTGTTCATCACATATACTGAGGTCGTGACATCAGGTAAGACTTTCCCGGAACCCCGTCGCCGCGAGAGGGAAATGCATGTCCTATGTGACTTTATGTCCTGAAATATTCTCTTTCTTGCCCTTTCCCTATTGCCCGCCCGCTACTCTAGGTTCTCATTATTCATTCAAAAGGTAGCGAAGAGTCGCAGCTACTCATAGTCGAATTCAGAATCGCCAACGTACTGATTGTGGTTACGCGGAGACCATCTGTAATCCGCATATTTCCATGTTTGACCTTGAAACCTTGTAGACATAGGATTATATGACCAGCTATATCACTTCATCACTCTCCTAGGGGATGGCGTGCCCGCCCTTTCCATATAGCCTTTTTCTTATTGCCAGGCCTTTACCTGTGCGTTTTAGGATATATGTGAGCTAGGAGCCACGGGGAACGTAATCTACCCTATTCCCAAAAGGAAGGGCCACAATCAACATCCCTCTAACTGCCCCCCACACCCAACCGCTTGGACACCCCCAATTGTTGGAGCCGTGGACTCTGGGAAGCTCACGGTAGATGGCTAGTTGGTCAATAGACGCGGGAGAGAAATGAACCCCCACGGAAAATGATTGACTGATAGCGAGATGGTGGGGGGCTTAGAACTCCGTCACAAAGATCGGCTGGGCTAGACCGTGATCGTTCTAGGCCGATGGAGATGGCACCGGCCGAACCTCGTCATCCCTCAAGGCGCACCAGTAGTCGTTGGCTATTCTCGACCGGCTCGGGTTTGTCTCGGTGCCTTCAGTGCTGATCCTAGACGCGTAGGAATGGGCTCCGGCCGTGGCGGGAATAAGGCGGGAACCTGCGGCTCCTCCGAGAGCATGGCAATTAATACACGGTGTTGCGGCTAGAGTAGAGAGTCCGAGCAAGATTTCGTTCTTCTATGATAACCATCGCTCCCATCATGCGTATGCTTAGGCACCGTGCCTCTGTCGTAATGTCTTTATGTAGGATGACGGCCGGTATTCTCCGTCGATAAACATCATCCTCAGAATCGGAGCCTTCATACCGCCCCTTGATGTCTATCATTTCCCGTCCCTCGAACGGTCTCGAGTATCCGTCTCGAATACGAGCTTAATGGTATTTGTTCCCCTTAGATGTCGTAGTTGGATACGGCACCACGGGGTGAGGCGACGGCGTCAGCGCGGAAACGAGAAACGTTCGTGTCTTGGCTGCGACGCTAGGAAGCCTCATTGTAGGCTCTGATCCTGGATCGTTGATCCCGTCTTGCTATCGGGGAAGGGGATACTCTGCAATTCACCCGACACGTATTAGGTAGCGCCCTACAACATGTTTTGACGATACCATTATACTCAGATGGGAACTAGAGTTGGTCACCCGGGGGAAAGGGACGTGACGTCGACTCCCTATGGTCGAGCTGTGCATACTCTAACTACGTGTAGCACATATATCTTGCCACTAGGGCTAGAGGAAGAAAGTATCGCAAACGTGTAAGACGTTGATGTGATCGGAAAATATAATGAGTCAGTCCCATAGTTCAACTCATACTAAAGGCATGGGGGGTTATCGTGATAAAGGTACTTTTGATCTCATAGAGAAGGCCAATACCGGCCATAGAATATTTATACAGGCGATTGCATCATAATTTTAGATGACGCAGTCGGTTGGGGGCGTATCAAGTACTGTGAGCCTCCATTATGTCCAATGACAACCTCGATAGCCGATAGACCATTCGTCTCCAATAATATACAGTGGCGATAAAACTTTATTTGTTACAAGGCGCTCTTGGCCTTTCCCTCAGCGTGTTTTGCGGCACCTTTAATTGATCCCTCAGCTTCCTTCGCTGCCCCTTTAGCCTTGCCCGTAAGCTCCTCAGACTCTGCGTGCATCTTGTTCCGGATCTCCTGGGCGGTGCCTGCAGCTCTATAGTTGGCCTCAGTGGCCTTGCCCGTCACTGTCTCGGCGGCTTTTGCTGTCCGGGGGGTGATATGTTAGTGATGCGATACTAATTGTGTTTCGAGGAGATGTAGGAACAGGTCTAAGAGGAGGGGAGAGGTTGGTAAGTTCTATCATGCTTCTAGTAGCTTACCGCCTATGTTGATGCCATCGACGAGCTTATCAGATACCTTGCGGTCTACAGATTTTATTGTGTCCTTAGCGGCCTCTGCTATTGTTTTGCGGGTAGCCATGCTCGTGCTGAATTGGCGCGGAACCTGAATCGAGGCAACTCGGGAGGTAAGCGCCACCCGACGGGCGATCGTTTCTGTAAGGAACGACATTCTGATTATAATAGATTTAGAGGAGTACTAGATGTTTATGCTATAGGAAGTGTCTAATTAATGATTTGTTCAACGGTGAAAAGCCCGCGAGGTGTTGGTGATGGCGGAATGTTGTGAAACCGGAAGAAGCTGTGAAAATGAGTTCAAAGTTTGCAGGCAAAAACAGAAATGTTAAGTAGTTAGTCCAGGCGATAGAAAGAAAGCCCAGAGGCGAGATCATTTGTTGCTTGCTACATTTGTGTCTATGATGATGCTTCGTTGATGTCATTATGCTACGGCTGGCTTATACGTGATTGGCTATGTCGGAGAGCACGCCCTCGATGGGGTAAAATGTGGAGAGAGAGCTTCGTTGGCTTAGGTAACTGTTTAACTCTGCAGTACTGTGTAAGTACCATTCCGCCATATTTCGGTGGACGGCGACTTGGGATTGTGGGGGAATGAAACCTTCTGATATCATATACAAAGGGACCAATCCTAAGCATCCCAAGCATTTTCAACGGGTACTAACACTGCGAACCCCATTACGCCACACTGCATTCTACCACGTGAGGACTCCTTCTTCTCTTCTATTTCGTGTACTTTTTTCTGTTTCACATATCGGAAGGTTTACGCTTGTGCTGGCGCTTCGCACTTGAACTGAGGTTTACGAGAATTTATAGATAACTTCTTTTGATCTACCCCTTGGAGTCTCCGTTCATATATGAAGATTCGTGTATAAGTCGCTGATCAAATCATGTAAAATAGCTCTCAGTCCTTGATCATATTCGAGCCTGATGGTGTTGGGGTACGAGACCTGTGTTCTGGGGTAAGCTGAGGGCAACGATTGACAGGCAGCCCTACGAAAATGCTCTGACATGAACCCCTCGTCCCCAACGAAGCGATGTGTAGGGATGAAGGGCTATCCGGTTGCCCCGAATGTGTAGAGGTGTTGATGATTCATCTAGTGTACGCGTACAAGCTGACAAGTTCAGGCCGCACTTGTCTCGGTTCTCCGGGTCTGCCGGCAATTATCACCCCTCGAGCGGATCGACAGAGAAAAAAGAAAGTCAAGCTGTCTTACATGACATGATGAAGTGTTCCGAATAGCATCGTACTGCCCTTCATGCAACCTTGATGACACACAACCGCCTTAAGTATGCTCGTGTCCTGCATCATGGCTCAGCCGCTCGTGTTGTTTACGTGGTATGATCCCCCCAACTGCGGGTTTAAACATCAGGACAATGACCACTTCTATTAGTCTATGCATGTTATTCTATATGTGCTTGTTTGAAATCTCACTCATCCCCCAGACAGAGGCTTTTACCGACGGGGAATTTTGTCCGCGCTTATGCAGTAAGCGAGGGGTGCCTTAGCTCATTGTCATTATAAGAGAGCTAGTGTAGTGTAGCGCCAATGAAGTCATCGTATTGCGGTATCACCGCAGGTCGATGTTTGCTATTTTGGTCGGTGTAAAATTGTTGGTATCTCGCAGCTCCTTAATTATCAGCCATTTGTTTGTGGATGTCATACATGTCGCGATTAGATACAATAAGAACAAGGTTGCGGAAGCACTGTATTACACCAAGTTATCCGCTTAAGCTTGAAGGATTTAGTAATCCACACTAGTGAGCCCTGTCATCTTAGTTCTACCTAGCTTGGCTTGCCTACCCTTGTATTTCAATTTCTGGGACGACGATTTTAGCGCTGGGCGATGTTATAATATGGAAAGGGTAATGTACTAGAAGCAAGAAGTTCCAATACTAATCTTATGCTGACATCAGAAGTAGCAAGCCGATGCGAGTGTTGTTTGAGAGAAAATATTCTAGGTACGGTATCAGGCATTTTCTACGTTTCTTCCTATCGACCCAGGATATACCTACTAGTTGTCCGTCTAACATCGGCCCCGGCTGCTGAGTGCGGAAAGATCTGCACCAACAGAGGGTCGATCGTTGGCATTATTAAGCTTCAATAATCCTCATGATGGCAACCGTCGGCATCATAACTATAACTATTTGATGAAAAATGGTTGCCTTATTATGCATATTATGAACCATGCATTCTGGCGTTAGACGTTCCGTGCTGCGAGGATCCTCGGCACTTCTTGCATGTAAATTACATACATGATAGCTTATCACGTATATTGCAGCCGAAAAAAGCTTAAGCATGTTTATCCAAACAAGAGAATGTGAAACGGGTTTAAAGGAGTCACTAACGAAGTGCTGTATGGTATTTCAAGTTAGCAACCCTTTTTCTTTTTTTTTTGCCATACATAGTATAGGTAGCATGTAGTTCTCGCTCCTAAACGGGCCTAGCTTGATGAATAGTATAAACTCATTTCCAGAAAGCCGGGCCAAGATCGAGGCGTATGACCCAGTGTAAACAAGCTGGTGATGCCATCTAATTACGGCTGTGCCAACCTGATGGGAACCATGGGTCCCTCAAAGTTCCGACGATCCCTCATTCGTGCGCATACTTATTTATGCAGGGTATAGAGAGCACGCACGAGTTCCCTACTATGTAGACTCCAATTCAATGCGATTTTCGCCATCGTGCGAGGACTAACCCGAAAACAGCAACCAATACGCCTACTGCACTGTTCTGCCAGAGGTTCCAGATGTGATGTTGATGTGATCCGAGGAGAAAGCCATGAGGCGCAGCGGATCGTCGGAATTAGGCACGGGTTTTAAGAGATCCCAACTGGTTTTAGTTTGTACTCACATGAAATGAAGAATATATATACATATATCTATTCGCTATCAAAACTATAGCGCACCTATATGTGCTAAGTATTTCCTACAAATTTGAGAAAAAATATTATACAACAAATATAACCAGTGTGCTACCAAATAACTTTTCTTTTCTTTATTCAATATTTCACTTATTTATTGTATAAAGCTAGTGCAGTGTAATACAGCTAGAGCGAGCACAAGGGCAAAAGTGAAACCGGTCGGAACTTTCTAAAACGCACTGTAGGTCATATTTCAACCCCTGTCCTACAAAATATCTCATCTACACGATACTATTGTTTGTACACCACAAATTATTTCTTGGAAGGGACTGCTTGGGGTTTAGGACAGGGGACGCCATCAACGTCTGCCTATAGTACCTCCATGTCATTGATGATGTATAGGTAGGTAATAGACGTACGATATATTTAATTAGATTACAACATCATCCCATAAAGCCCCATTATCTTTCGTACGAGGACGAGCTACCTGACTCTACTGTCTTTATATAGACTCCGATGACGATAGTGCTTAGATCCAAGCTTCCATCTAGCGAAAGGAATGGCCATCCTAGTAGCCATCCATGAGGTAGATGGGTATCTAACCTGGGATCTTATAGGAAGAACCGAGGGAACGGATTCGTAGTCCTTCAGGATAAGCGAGACAAGGGGATGTTCGCTATATTATGGTGTTAGAAGCTAGTCTAAGCTGCACTCTCGCTTGGTTTGACTGCATGATCTACTAACGAGCGTAATCCGTATAGCAGTTACTTCAATCACGAGTCTTGCATATTTACGCTACTGTGCCTACTACTTTCTGACCATGTGCTCCCACACCCCGATTAGACAATATTGGTGTTGAGTGTACGCTACGGTAGCGACCTTGATCGTCAAGGGGAAGGAGGATTTCACCGACGCATGCAACTTTACGTTTTAAGCCTGCAAGCACGTTACACCACATCTTGGCTTGCAGTAGGGCTGCTGATTGGCATGGTCAGACTTGATAAAAAAATGTAACCCAATGTTGTGTTGTGAGCGCCCCCTCCCTTGCCCTCCCCCCTGGCTTGGCCATACACATGTGTGTCCTACCAACATGCATCATTGCGCAATGATGATAGGTACCTAGGTATCTCAGCGTGCGGAGAGAATCGTTGAGTTTGGTCGGTACGCCAAGAAATCACGATTGGTGCGCAGTCCTGCCGGGCCGAAGCGTTTCCCGGGATGGTTCCCGGATATCTCTCAGGCTGTGATGAAACCCTTTGATGTACACACACGTCCACAGCTTTGGCCTCATTCTAGCTATGTAAACCCCCCCTAACATCGGTGGCTGTGGTGGCAATGCTACGTACACGTGTGGCCTGATTCTCGGCCAGCATCACGCAAGATTAAGAGGCCGAACCACACAACGACGCATGGTCAGCCAGCCGCATACTATAATTCAGGACCTGTCGTGACCTGTCATAAACCACAAGCCCATGACCGTACTTTACGTGTATGTGTTCCTGCCTAGAGTTCCTGCTGTAGCGTAGGGACGCCCGAGTTTAGTGTAGATTTACCGTATTTTAATTAAGCACCAATAACCGATAACGGCTTTTTATCTCGAACGGGAAAAGGCAACAATTGCCAATCTCCCCCTACTAGTTGCCCCACGACGCGGGCATTTAGTGTAGACCATCACAGTTTGCGTCCGATCGAGTTCGCCAGATCTTTCTAACGTAGGACGGGGACCACCGGGCTCGCTTGGCGATGGATGCAGCCGGGTGAGCACATTCCAATTGGGCGGAAATAATCCAGGCCTTAAAACTTTGGTGTCTGATTATTTTTAAGTCACCGACTACGAAAGTTCCTCGCTCTATCGTATAGCAATTCGCTCCAATGAACTCGACTATCTGCCCCCCTGCTCTTCAGTTTCATGATCGGCATACTGTACATGGCTGAGCTGAGCACCGGCAGGCAGACCGTCAACTTCATCATCGGCAACGTTGATCATCCTCCCGGCTTGCTCAATCCTAAAGGTAGGTGAGAAATAGCTTTTCAGCACTCTTCATACCAATGTTAAGCGATATTATGGTAATTTTTTTGTGAGAAGTTACCAGCCGGCAATAGAACAGCAGGTTACTATAATATTCAACCACGTACTATAGTACAGGTTCGCCCCCAGAGCGGTATCTTCCCAAGATAGCTAGGTATTACCTGTATGGGATACGCGGTGTATGCATTCGTTCAGCTTTGATAATAATTTCGCAACAATGAATGCTCTATCCTTGGATATAAGTAGTAATGTCATATCCCCTCCCCCTCCACGTCAGGGCCGCGTTTCGATACCATCCATGGGTTTCCCTGATTGCTCGAGTTGCATGGCATGCCATAGCAGGGGTAATATTAACTTACCATCCCAGGATATCCGACAAACGAAGTGGAGGGTAGGAACCATAGTCCTGGAACCTTACCCTAGCGAGCTGGGTATAACCCTTGCCTAGATATATACATAGTGTATTTCTCACCCGGAATGGTGGGTCAAGGTTACCCCAACATCCAGACCAGGTGACCAAATATGCATTTCGAGTCCACATTCATGTGTAATCTGTAGGTACGTGTAGAGTCAATCTATGCTGGTACCATAGAGGGAGGAGATCCGCGTTGGGCACAACCTACCTAGGGTACCCAGACGCTGGCGTCCTTCTCTAGTGGCGCCCATGGCGCTACCCATCACGGCTCGTCCCCCGAGCGCCGCTCAGGATGATTGCCCTGAACGTGGAGTTGACGAGCGGCCTACGACCCACCACATTGGGATCGTTGCTCCAGACTAAGCCCAGCCCTTGACGTCTTTAAGCCCACAGTCAGAGGTACCTACATCCCGCTATCAACCAGGTTTTTGTCTAATAACTTTTGGGTAGATTAAATCTTACGTATACTCAGCCTTTGGAGGTGTTTAAGAGATCTTCATTCGCTTTCAGCGCCATTTGCGGCTGTCACAATCCATCTCCTGTACCATTTCCAAAGCCTTTTGCCAAACGTTACTCAACTTTCCCCTTCTTACCAATACGTCCTCTGAACGAATCAAGGAGTCTACCACTGGTTTATCTCATACAAACTTCTGACGTTTACATCTCTGGGCTTGCCAGACAAGAACCCAACAGCCGCTTGTTTGCTCGTTCACCGCCTACCAATTCACTCGTCCACGATTTACCAATTGAGTGATGCCCTTTAAAGAGCTGGCCAACCAAGAGATTCTCTATTTATCTTCTTTCTTTCGGAAGATGCATATAGACCTGGCTACCCTCGCCCATGTTGTACGGAAACGTCACCACCGTCCTCATCTCCCACCCGTTTCGAAGCCAGACAAAGGACGCAAAACATCACCACGACATTTTACCATGCATTCACCCGATGGCTACGAAAACGAGATGCTATCGGTGTTTAACCAATGTTCGCCTCGTGGATATATATGTGTTGTGCTTTGCTTCCCCTGTGATGATAGTCGGAGGCGCGATGCAGAGAGCCATATTCGACAATCACTAACACGACTCGCAAATGAGAATCGGCTCTTTGCTGCCCGATTATATACCAACAGTGATGGCATAGCTTTCATTAAACAATCATCTGATTTTGACATCCCATTTGAAGTCGTGCCTAGTAGATATGGGAATGAGGTTGACTACGAACAACTCAAACGCGAAGAGTTCCCTCCGGGGCGGTTCGTCGACCCTCGGTACGGTATACCAGGCCTTGGAGGTTCAAATCGCGATCCCGTGCCATTGTCGAAGGTCAACGTTACCTTTGTCCGTGGCGGACTACTACTTTCAATATTCCTTCAGCACGCTATCACAGATGGAAGCTCATTGCGAGTCTTCCTAGAGGCCCTTGGTAACCAGACACGAAATATTTCAGCTCATTCACCGTCTGAGCAGAAGCTCCGGGTTTCAAGCCCGATATTGCACAGTATTGCGAGTCGCATGCTTACAGATGAGACCGCATTCAGGAGATGCGTGGAGAGGTGCCCCGAGTATGCGATTCTTTCGGATCTCAGCGGCCCAACACAACCGTTGATGCAGAAAACCAATCCGCCTATACAAGACCCCGAGAGAGTAGGCAAAATATTCGTCTTTACTAAGGAACGACTCGACTCGCTCCGAGATTGCATTCAGGAGGAGAACAAATCAAACTACCGGCCAACAGCATACATGAGCCTCGCGACTCTCGCCTTCGCCCACATTACCAAAGCCCGTATCGAGACTGAGTCATTCCCAATAGGGCTTCCACCGAATCAGCACGCAGAGTTATGGAATTCAGTAAATTGGCGTTCAAGAGCCTTCCCTGGTGCTACAGAAAACTACTTCGGCAACGCCGTCTTGCCGGCAGTAACAAGGGTTACGCGAGAGCGAGTCCACACGGCTTGTTACAATAACAGGGATCTCGCGCTCTTAGTGCCCTTAGTTAAGGAGTCGATCGACGTGGTAAACGAAGACTACGTCAGCCAGCGCATGTCAATGATGTCCCAAGCGCCCGACCCACGTATGGTGGGTGTTAACTACGACCCTCGCTCGCCAGAGATGCTTGCCTTCAATACCTGGCGCCACTTCGGCGCAGACGTTGAGTGGAATATTCCCGGAGTACCTGTTACAAAACCAGACACGATCAGAAGGGCGACGGGTGCATTCGGCATGGGTACGGCACTCATTCTACCGACACAGGCTGAGTCCAAAAAGCAGGAATTGTATGTGAGCTTGTCGGTGAACGCCATGGAGGCGCTCTGCAAGGACGAGAGATGGAGGTATTGGGTTGACAGGATTATTGGTTAATACGGAGAATGATGCATGGTTACTAACGAAATGGCGCATTGGAATAAGATAACTATACCCCTGAATTGATACATGTACTACTTTCCTCTCATGAAACTGTCTCACCGAGTCTTGTCGTGCAGGCCCCATATCTTGACTTATATGCGATGTGCGAGATGTCCGTCTTCATGATTTCTGCTGATAACCTCACATACTCTTCACATTTTCGTTGCAACAATACTCGCATCGTTCCTATTTACACTGTCCTCCTTTAGGTCGCTCATGTAAAACCATCCTTCATCTGAGACATACTTGGCTGGCGTCATTTTCTTGGCCGGCGGGAAACGGCATAATAAGGTATTATAGACTACTTGGATGTTGAGGCTTAGACCATATACGCTCCCTACGTATATGTACGTAATCCACCGTTTTCATTCTCACTGCCCTATAGCACACTACACTACACGGCACGCTCCGTAACATCCAAACCACGTATGTACAGTAGATGGGTCGGAAATCAACGACCCGCTGTGATTATTGACATATGTGCCTGGCTAGGAACTGCAGTATGTACGGGGTACAGGTCAGTATCATTGGCAAACTAAGTAGTTCGCATATATTTTACGCCAAAGTAACGCTGGCCACACAGCTCGACCCATCAGTAACTAGTTAGGTAACATAGGTCCACAAGACCCCTGACCAACCTCGAAGCAGGCAATGGTGTATATGCCAAGCTCGTAATCACTAGAACTTCTACAGTTTAAAGCCATCTAGGCAACGAACCTAGTGTAATGGTGGTGGGGTAAGAAGTCCAGTCTAGCGCATGTAAGTCCATAAAAGCTCGGATGCTAATTACACCCCTGGGGGCTCGGAAAATACCAGTGACCAATCACTCGACACCATTTAACATCTCTAATGACCGGGAGCGTGGATCCGGACATCCGGCGTCCAAAGAAAATAAAGAAAAATGGAGACAGGCAGCCGGGTATCGCTTTGTCTCACCCGGACTGTGCAGTAGCTTACTTGGATCGTTGAAGTACACCACGGGGGAAATATTTTCGAAAACTCGTTGAGCTAGAGGAAAAAGAAAAAAATGCATATGCACACTTTATTACTACGTGCACAACGATATGTACAATCCCTCGCATCAATGCCAAGGCATGTATACTTTCTAGGACCTGGAAAGCAAACGAGATCGAAACGCCACAGTCATTACCAAATCACGTTCTCGTGGTACCTATGTACACTATCAGAAAGTATGCCAAGCCTATAACAACTTGTTCTATAGGCTCTTCTATTGGAACCAGCTCTCCTTACTCCTCTCACCTTAGATGGCGGAATAACGGCATGTGGTGTATACTTCAACGTCACGAGACTGTTCACGCACAAATTTATAATGACGTAGGCACGTATATCAATATATATAAACTTTGTTAGTCCGTATAGTGCATGTTGAGCTCCCAAGCGGTTTCAGCAGTCAACCCTAGCTATTTACTCACATCGTGGTAATTCACAACCCCAAGATCGCCTCAAGATATTCGAAGTATTATTACATCCAGGCATGTATACATATATATATGTGCGTGTGTTATGCATAGAAGACCTAGTGCCTCCAGAACTAGTGAAGGCTTGCGTTAGCAAAGTGAGATGTCGTTTCTCGAAGACAGGGATAGAGGCAGAGTTAGGTAAAATCTATCGCGCAACAAGCCGGCAACAAGCCCTAGGCACTATCTAGACTAGGTAAGAGGCAGTTTTAACAAGCTTCGGGGGGCGTTTCAAGTCTATGCATTCGATACCCGGATCTAGCTCATCGGACTATCAGCCGCTGCCGCTGCCGTTATTCGCCACTTAGCTTGGGCTGTCCTAACAGTTAGATACTATGATTATTAAACTCTATAGGTTGCATCTCACAGAGTTCTGGGTATGATGTGGAGCATAACTGCAATGGCTATGTATTGATATGATTTCCGAAGGAATACTACGACAAATATACCTTTGTATATTACTAGTGTAGTACTCTGAGGTGCAGGTTCCAACTCGGCATTTGTGGTTGTTGATGTATCACAATTATCAGTGTGGAGGCTGTCTTCCTCCTCTTCCCGTCCGTCCGGGCATAGGTATATACGTATAGTGCTTCTTTCACCGCTTGACATATCAACCTACTCGATTGTTACGGATACCCCTTTCGAGGTGAGTAATAGATTACTCAGGACCTATAATCGGCACCTCTCGACCTCTCTCGAGGGCACGTGGACAGGTCCGAACCGCACGGAGACGGTATGGTGAACAGCCAGTCATCCCTAATACTACAGCACCACCAGCTAGTTCTCGTGATTTCCGACGTATCATTTTTGCACGACATAGTCCCCGCGTGCCAGGTAATCGGCGACTAATTTACCATAGTACACATGTGTGTCAAGACTCATGACAATAAGATAGTGGAATAATATTGGACGAAGCAAGATCCCATGAGCTAGTGATGTAGTATATTGATTTAACCATGTCAACGGTCATGAGGTCCACACACGGAGGGCGTCTCTGCCACAGAGTTTATAGGATACCATATAAAGTGACTTGGAGAATGACTATACATTAATATGAAATCTATAGGGTTCGGCGAAGTGTCCAACTTGCATGAATGCGTGGATCGGTTTCTGAGGCTGACAAATCCTTCCGTCAGTCAAAGCTGGAGCCGTTCTTTAGACTAAAGCACGTCTTTTCAAACAAAGTGGTTTGTAGAATGACAGTACACTTTCCAACGGGCAAAGACCCTAGCGGGTGAACCGGGGATGATTTAAGAGACTAGGAGAGATTACGGTTAGCATCCGAACTCGATCCAGTCTATGTGGGGAGAGGTTACTATAAGGCTCCATGGTTTCGTACATACTTACACTAGCAGTATTTTCCTGCCCCAAAATACTTGCTAGGATAGGGGCCAGCGGCAGATGATCTACCTGCATTCTGTGTAACAACTCCACAGATTCCCTCGGAGAAATACTAGTAGTATTCTGTACACTAGGCTTTCATTCATTCACCTCTCAAAGCAACGCGAGTTGCGGCTTTGTTGTGGGGTCCACGTCAACCACTTAGACACCCAGACTGGGAAGATGACCACGTGCTGTATACTACTAGCACATATCTAGCCGTAATCATCTTATAGTGAAGTATTTATACTAAGTAAAACATTGTTCACGTCATGCTTGACCTTGACCAGCTACACTGACCCCTAATTCTATAGTACAGAGGACCAGATCGTGGGAGTTTACGGTTGAAGCCCAACTCCGGGCGTGAGGATACAGCCACATCCATTATGATACCAGTAAGGAACCAGGGTTATATGCCACCCCGGTGAATTCATCATGGAACTTTGGTATATAGATAGATCTGTTGAGCACACTCTAGTGACTATCCACCTATAATAGCCCCCACCAAAGGATTCTAGTGTACTGTTTAGTGTTTCTAGCAGTATGGCTTTGCTAGCGCCGCTTCAAGGCAGCGTCAGAGTAAGAAGTCTCGTAGTACTACTTTGGAATCTTTTGTACTATATTTAGTATTTCACTACGTTAGTCCTTGGTTTTATTTTTTTGATCAGATTTCGTTTCCATCGCTGTATAGAAACCGGCGGCTAGTTCATGTACTATCGTACATTTCCCTCCCTTCTTAACTCCCCACCCACAAGAAATGCCGATCTTGCTAATTAGTCTGCCAACAAGCTACACTAGTCGGCCACTATACACTAGATCAGCTCGTTCCTCCGATACGGGTCTGATACGGGCCTGATACGGGTTTGTTCCCAAATCCTCACCTGTGACCGCGGAGCGGAATACATGGATTCCGGTGCCATATTGGAACTTTCTCACAGTGTGTGTAAAGGTAGACGGATCCTGAGACGAGCTGAATAATGCGTAGCCGCGCTTGTCCACTCACGCTTTCGATATCCCCCTGCTTTCCGACTGGCTGTATGCTATATGCGTGTGACGAGCTCAGTCGACCCAGATTCCGAAAAGACAGGCCCAGGAACAGGATACTTAGAGGAGCGGAGCATCATATAGCGAATCAGAGCTCGGTATGGAGACATGGCCTCGTGAAACCGAAGGACTCGAATCCTTGTTAATGTCTAACTTTAGATATGGTATTCGAACTCTTCGGTAGTACAAAATGCTCCTCCATGTCTTGTCGAATAGTGCATTCCGCTGAATTACTACACTAATGCCCACATGCCTACGGGTCCATTATGGAGAAAATTGCCAATTATGTACAATCATGTAGTGTATCTAGTGTATAATTGTTCCGACTAAGTCTCCCAAGTTCTGTAGGCATGGGTTCAAAGTGAGCGGTGTGAAGTTACCGTAGTGTAGTTCTACCGTTAACAGCTAGACGATGAGCCGCCCAACCCGCGAACCGTTTAAAAAACATGATCGTTTGGGTGATCAACGCCCTTGACTCTAATCTTGCCCCACCGCACGTTGTTACCTTGTCTTATGCATAGCCTACCGTCTTTATCCCCGGGAATGTCGGGGAAATGCGTAATGGGGCTGCTACGGAGTGCCACTACTATCATTCCCTAGCCCTGTGGAAGTCACATCGCGCGACTCGTGACTATACTAACAAAATATTTCATTACAACAAGCAGTAGTGTCCTAACCATTATTCGCGTTGTCCAGCCAAAAGACAATAACCCTGAATGACCTTGGCTAGTTCTCTATGTTAAGCTATTATCCAAGCGCGAAACCCCAATAGTTAGACGGGGGCAAGCCACATTACATCAGGTAGAAAAAATCCAATATTAAAGCAGCTACCTATTTCGAACTAAAAAAAGCGTATAGTTAGCATTTATTCCTTGAAATACTCCCATTGGGGAAAGTATCGATGGAGCAAGATTTTGTTCTACCAATATTGGGGACAAGATGCATGGGTTAAGCTCAGAATCAATATGAGATTTACTATAGACGTTAGGAATCATGGGTTCCTCCTACGTTGACTTACTATGTACTCGAAGTATTACTAAAACGCAATGCGTGATATATTGAAACTCGTGGCGTTATTGAAGCAACTAACAGGGGGTCTTTCTATTTCACAATGTTTTAAGTGGTTAGAGAAATACTTTAGTTGACGATGATTTAAAACACGCGTTTTAATTCGAAAGTCTGGATTTTTGCACACTAAAACATTAAACATAAAACATTTATTTGGTTACCTAGAGAATATTGTACGTAGTAGGTAGTTAGCCCAGGGACCGTATAACAGACGGAAATATACCATTGATTCTAATCATTCCAATCCCGTCCCCCAAATTCAATTTTACTACAACTTGATAGCTTCTCTAGGCCTGCAGTCAATAGATACGTATGAAACGGTAATCCTTTCATAACACCTGTTGGTCGTAACTCGACAGTAAGAATTTGTGTCATGAACCTAACGCCTAAGACTTGCAACTTAGTCTCCCCTAAAGACAAAATGTGGTTAATTATAATAATATACTCGAAAGCCTACTTAGGGGTTTAATCTGGAAGGTTTCAGTTTTTTCTACCTGTTATAGTGTAAATTTATTGCAATTCAAGCGGAACCGTTACTATGTCCACTATATTTCTTGATAGTTACTATGACAATACTCTTATCTACTTCGCTATTGCCGCCATCACTAGTATGATTAAAAAATATCTTATTTCGCTAGTTAGTATTACATACGAAATATAGCCAAGATCAGAACCTATTCTCCAAGTCCTAGTCTACAATACACAGTTGTCAACATTCGATATTCTAAGCCCAGTACTTGGCTACTCAGTCATTCCACTCCACATTCCGAATAAATATACAGTATACCATGTAGAAAGCAACTAGGCAAGAATAACCGGCTTCAGAAATGGAATAGAATCAGGTGACGTGTGCATACAGTATACAGGCCTAGTATTCCCACCTTATTCCCAAATATCCTCGAAGAGGGTCAAAGAACCTTGGCTATATTAGAATATTATTCGTGATTCGAGTAGACTCTCCGCATCATAGTTTTGCTCATAGTATATCCAATGCCCAGAACCTACCTCTATGTAACGAACTTTCCGCCTGGGTACTCAACCATCTAGTGTATGTTTACGTATATAAATCAATAGGTATAACTGTTTCACCAATCTTCGTTAGTAGAACATTAATGTGAACCATGGAATTACTTTCATCCTTAATGCATGGGAAACAACGCACATGTACACTATCACTTTTCATTATAGTAACTGATTATATGCTTTTTCAGGTTATCTATATAGCTAACCTATAGCTAAATGGATATAAACAAGCTCATCTGTGACAGGAAACGGGAATGGGATTGTATTCGAGGGCATCTATGACCAACAAGACTTTGGCGGTTGGATTGATGTGCGGAATAGCTAGTTCGCCAACTCCAAATGCCGATGGAAATAAATTAGGTGCAGGGAAGAGGGAAATCCAAAGCATTGTCGAGAAAGGAATTCGGAGTCCCCCCTCCTCATCTTGGAGACTTTTACTACATTTGCTCTGAAACGGCCCAGACCAGCAACCGGCAAAAATGCCTAGTGTACTAGTAGTCATGACTAACAGCCCTGTCGTTACTGACGCGCACGCATTGGTGAACATACGACCAATCATCGGCCCATTATGCTCGAGGTCCGAGCTTTATCCCGGTACCATGGACAACAACGATACACTAGTTCTGTGATTCCATCAACCACTCGCCGAAGCGCGTGATTCTCGCCGCGGGGTAAGTAAATCTGGAGAAGCCAGAAACAAGGAAGCGGTGATCGTCATGTGGACATTCAAATTATAGAGACGTGCTTTTCGCGGGGTTAGAATTCTGCGCAACTCCGTCTCTTGTGTTCACCCCATGTAGTATAGGAATCTCGTCATCCAGTCATGGACAGGGGGCAAAGCAGATACAAGGGCCGGGGGACGTTTGGCTACGGATGGAGGGAGATGCCCCTGGTTTAAGCTACGGGATGTTCGGATCGGATCAACGATCATCTCGTATGCCACATGATTTGCATGTTCCCCGATAATATCCGCTGCGGCTCGTCGATCGGGGGTGGTGCTGCTGCGCTAGAGACGGTTAAAGACGTCGTCCAACACATGGCGAATGCTTATTTCGGTTTCCCTAGATGCTATATTAACAAACAATTAACGATGACGAAGTACTGGTATTTAGATTCCCACACTACTATAGTTATTGATTTGGCGTAGCATTCGTGTTGATTGATTCCTTTATTCGAGCCCCAAAGATGAAGCGATGATAAACTCGCCATTACTCTCCCCTGGTGCTTACGGGGCTCGAGCACCAGACGCTAGCTAGAAGGACAATTCTCCCATAGAAGCGCATATTTGCGCCATAGTCGACCACTTACCATCGCGAAGGTGTTGAATTACGCAATATGGCACCTAGTAGGCGCTGAATGGTTTCCGCGTATTAGCCGGCGGCAAAATGTGATCTGTTAATCTCTACCATACCCCCTTAATCTAGCCTCCTCAGATGACCCTGCTCGCCATGCGAAGCAATATTCAGCCTCAATAAGATGGGCGGTTATAGGCGCAATGATCGGGAATCGGCGCGCGTATGTAGTAATTGCGCCTTTGCTGGTCGAGCTTTTTGGCGCGTAGACTGATCGACTCGCGTATATAGCAGCTAGAGCAGCCCGAGAAGCACAGCTGGACCTTTCGACACTCCACTGATCAACGCAAGATCAACAAAGGCCAAGGCGATCGATTGATTGTGTGATTGATTATCCGCCAGAATGCTCGTTTCATCTCTCTTCGTGACTCTCGCGGCCGTCGCCGGCGCGATCGCGTCCCCCCTGGACCTGATCCCCCGTACCTCGCCCGGCACAGGCACACACAATGGGGTAAGAGATTCCGCGCCCGAACGAATCCTTCCACACACGGACCCATCCGAAGATCAACGTGACTGACTGACTGACTGACTGACGTGCTCCGTATAGTTCTTCTACTCGTTCTGGACGGACGGGCGGGGCTCCGTCAACTACAACAACGGCAACGCCGGGTCCTACGACGTGACGTGGAGCAACGTCGGCAACTTCGTGGCGGGCAAGGGCTGGAAGCCGGGCGCGTCGCGTGTCATTTCGTACAACGGGACCTGGAACGGCGCCAACGTCAACAGCTACCTCTCCATCTACGGCTGGACCCGCAACCCGCTGATCGAGTACTACGTCGTCGAGTCCTACGGCTCGTACAACCCATCCAGCGGCGCCACCAAGCGCGGCACCATCCAGACCGACGGCGGCACCTACGACATCTACCAGACCCAGCGCGTCAACCAGCCCTCTATCGAAGGCACCGTGAGTCGAGTCCCTGTCTGTAACGGCCGCGTCTCGTCAGAAGCGGTTTCGATATCTCGCTATTCAAGAATCTACTAACCACGCGTACCATAGTCCACGTTCTACCAGTTCTGGTCCGTCCGCCAGCAGAAGCGGGTCGGTGGCACCGGTGAGTAGTGGCCCCTTTTTGCCGTCATGTTTCGATGGCGCCTGCTAACGAGTCGTCTGTAGTCACCATCCAAAACCATTTCGACGCCTGGACGAACGCCGGTCTGCGGCTCGGTAGCCACGATTACCAAATCGTTGCCACCGAGGGCTACCAAAGCAGTGGTTCGGCCAGGATTGAAGTCTTCCAATCCTAAGACATCTGTGCTTGTCTTGGAGACACGAAAATCGACAGTACTGGATACGCACTGTCTGATGGGGTCCGTGTCAGTAAGTACATGATGGAACATGAATGTCCGCCGATTGTTTGTGGAGGGGGAAGGAGGATATTGTATATAGCATATTAAAAGAGCAGCAACAGGCTCAAGTATCTACGCTGTGTTTTGCCTGTGTTTAAGTTATCGTAGGCAATGTGGGTGCTATTGATGTTGTAGAAGTAATGGAGTAATTGGCTTGAAGGCACCGTGAGGGGTAGGCCTTATACACTGTCCGTCGTACCTGCCTAACATTATCATTATGATTGAGTGAGTGGTGATGGAAATCGAAAGCGAAAACGTATGTATAAGGAAACAGAGTGACAAGGAATTGAGAGGACACCTACGAACGTAATAAGAGGTAATAGTCGATGCTTTAATCGGCGTTAATAGCAATCGATACCCTTATTAAGCGGTGAGAGGCGTCGGTAAAATTTGTGTTTGGGAATACAACCGTCACACGTACTGCGAAACCAAGTCCGAGAGAATGCGTCATACTATGACCACCAAGGGTCCCTCATATTCTCATTGTCGAAGCGATGGCCGATCGCTCATTATGCTACATTGTAATCGTCTTGAGTGGAAATTTTACACAGGGAAACCAAGCCCTCCTGATACATACATACACGTTTTGCAAACCTTGAAACCATTGCCTCCTTTTCACATGTTACTATGAGCCCCCCTAAGCCTCGACGAAGTCCTTGATGTTCTTCAACCAGGTTTGGTATTCCCGCTGCTCCTTTACATCCACGTAGTCAGCCACGAAGAGGGCCATGGACTGGGTGATGCCACGGTCTTCTAGGTAGCGCTCTATCAGGACCTGCAGATCCTCGTCGAGGCTGCCAAAGGGTGGGCCGGGATAGACGTCCTCGGCACCGTGGACAGCCTCGGGGGATGAACTGTGAGCCATCTTGGGGTCCTTGTAGTAATAGAAGTTATCGACAAGGATAGTACCATCTTGTGCGATAGCCTCAATATTCAGGGCGCCCTTGTTGGGCTTCTCGACGACAATGTTTACACGGTAGGTAACGGGAGTTGTCATGTCCTCGTCTCCGAGACCCTCTTCCGCCTCGGTCTCAGCAAGGCGCTTACCCTCGGGTGTGTCCAATTCCTCATCGGTCATTGCGCCGTCCTCGTCGGCGAATGGGTCGGACTCGAAGTTGGTAAGGTCCGAGATGGAGAAGGAGACGGTGATGCTGAGAAGGGACGTAAGCTAGTGAATTTATTGTCATGTTGTAAGGGGTGGGTTGCACTCACGTCTCGTCACCCATTTTGCGGACGAGGTAGACATCTTCCTGGCCGGGCTCGTCCTTGAGCTCATAAGGGCTGTTGTCAATGAAGTCTTTGATGCTGGAGGGGAGCTGTTCATGCTCTTTCATCTCATTCTCGAACTGTAGTTCGCTCTCAAGCTTAGCGAACAGCTCCTGGTCGGCCTCATTCTTAGGGGCCTGTCTTAAGGATGTTGAGGAGAAGGTGGCGGCGAGCTGTGGCGTGCGCAGAGGAGCCCATGCTGTCCTCAATAGCGAGCTTGGCTGGGCAACTCGTATCTGTCGGGTGGCAGTTGAGCTCATACGGCTCAGCGTACGAGGGGTAGAGCGTGCGACGGCTCGAAGGGACATCATCTTGTTGGTAGTCTAGGTGTAGGAGGATGGGAGATGGCGATGGGATGGTTCAATGATGTTGACGTTGATGGATGTAGTGAGAGAGAAAAAGAAGAATGGGTATCTTGATTTTGCAATGGTGTTGTTATCAAGCTTTAGGTCGAGCAGAAGCGGTTGCGCAAGAGCTGTGAATTTTATTTGACGTCGCAATGAGATTTTCCCCACGCACGGGCCAATAGGTAACTAGGTACTAGGTATAGTTTAATTGGGGGGATTTACCCCACTTTAGGTACCTTAGCTACGTGATGGTTGCTCATTGCACTTAAACACCCGTTTTATGAACATCCTATGAACTTCCTATGATATGAGTAGGGAGGTAGGAATGGTCTGTCAATCAATTACCCACCTTTTTGGGAGCTCCGTGAAAACCTTCGGCTGAATTTCAATTTTGGTTTGATGATAATATTGCATACCTAGGTACCTAGCAGAGTATATATGAGGTAGCTTAGGTAGGTATGCAGTAGAACAGACTTATATAATCCATCCTTTTCCTACTAGCCGCCGACTCGACTAGAGGGGAGTCGTCTGGCGACTCAAGATACTTGGATAGGCTAAGGTCCTAGTAGACCATGTCCTAGCTAATCCCACTGCCGCATCTAACGGCCAAGTGAACTCTCGTGCCCGCGAGGTCGGCTAAGAGCCTCTTTTTGTTATGCTCTTCTCCCATGACCGCCGCCTTCAACGTATGATACACCAATTGGAACCTGCGAGTCGAAAATGTAAGCCCAAGTTAGGTCGAATGCGCAAACACCCTTCATATCATCCCGAATCTCAGAGGCCGCCTATATACAACCCCGTGGACCTGCTGCCTACACCCCTCGCATTGATAGAGAGATTTATTGGTCTTGTTCTTCGTATTTATGTTTTTCCCGCAAGAGCCGAATATGCTTTTCTTTGCTGCTGAGCATGGTCTCTCTGAAATGAGAATCGTCTCTTCTGCCATGCATAAACAGCACGTTCTCACGTGTGTAATGAAGCTACACATGCCTTAACCGTGTTAGTATGCTAAGTACACTAAGTATTGACAAGGAACACACCGCAGGATGTTTTTCGTGTTGCGTACGGGTTTTACTGTAAAACGTCCAAACGAGAGGAACACCAGCGAGCGGTGAATGGGGTGGTTATGGAGGGTCGAGATCGTCACACATACCTCTGATATATGTATACTTATATATATATGATCTTGCCCACCCTTTATGTTAATGGAGCTTGCGTAGCGGCCCTTTGCCACGCACTCCTGTTTCTACTGCTGGATATGCGTCCAGACACCCTAGGGAGCCAAGGGGGGGGGGGGGGATGAAATAACATACATATTGGTCGCTTCGCTCAGGGAACCGGGACCAGGGATGTCGTGTGTGCCCAACCACGGCAAGAGTTATTATCAAATAGAAAATATTGGCACATGAGAGGGTGTAAAGTTCATCGGATGCTTGACACAAATGTGCGTCTCTTGTGCGATTCAAGTAATTGGGAGAAGGGCCGTCAAAAAATAGGTCACAATCATCGAGGCAAAGGCATGAGAACTTGATTGAAAGGTGGTTTGAAACTGCCATCTCTGATATTTAAGTCAGGGACCGTGGAAGCTCACGATTAATATTGGGAAGAGGCAGATAGCCCTAAGCGCATTGTGTGCTGGCAACCCCTTGGTTAGGCCAAGCTGATAACACCGTACGGTCACGTATACAGTCGTTCGAGGATAGTATGACATCTATGTGGAGCATCGTTCTCACTCACTCGGAGTGGTATCCTGTTCCTGACGACGAGTGCCTGGCTGACGGATGTTGACAAGATCCGTGAAAGTCTCGGACAATCTACTCCAACTGCAGCCCCATCTCTCTAGGCGAATCGGCGTTGAGAATGCCAAAGGTTAAGCACAGGAATGAAACTACATGGCTTGTGGGGGCACAAGACATTTTTAAAGTCGGATCGCTCAACAGCCCGAGCGTATTCGCCGACGTGACTGGGGCGAAACAGGCCGTAGCTGATGGATGTATGCCGCGACGTGGGTACCCGAAGTTCGCGACCGCGGGTCTGAGCAATGGAAGGCCGAGCAAGCCCTGCATTGGCGGCTGCCTGCGCCGGTGGACGACATGGTTGCAGGTGTCGATACAAACAGCAAGATTAGCCGAACTTGGCACGAGTCCAGCTATACGTCTTTCAGCGTGAACTGCGGGGTATAATTCTCCCAATGTCCGCTGGCTAATGGTCACCTTTGGGCGGAAAACTAGCGGGTTTGGTCGTCCCGTTAGATTGTATCCTCACCCATTTGAAGGTTGTGAGGTATGACCAAGAACCCTCCCATTTCTGCAAAATGGTGGCGTTTTCCTGTGTATCAAGAACCGGGAGAACTGGACAGTTTATTAGCTAATCGTATTGGCTGGAGGACGCGGTGAAACTAACGAAAGCCATTTTGATACTCTTTCTGTAGATGGGCGATCTTGAGCTTTAAAAGATCTTCTCTGGCCTTGGC
Source organism: Xylaria sp. Z50 (assembly GCA_037356035.1). Taxonomy (NCBI): domain Eukaryota; kingdom Fungi; phylum Ascomycota; class Sordariomycetes; order Xylariales; family Xylariaceae; genus Xylaria; species Xylaria sp. Z50. The sequence continues at coordinate 529,912 of JBAWJU010000004.1, forward strand.
AGGCTGCCCTGGTCGACGTGCTTTCTTTACTTCATCGAGCTCCTCATCGTATTGGTGAATGTACCTATCAGGACATTAGCAACAGCCTCGAGGAATCCGGAACCTGGAGGTTGCATACGTCTTGATGAGTTCATTAATGACATCAATACTAAGTGGTTCACCGCCGTTCTGCTTCAGCGCTTCCTGAAAGAAGGCGGCCCGTTCGACTGCAAGTTCGACGATTAGCCATCGACTTATGCTACTCTGTAAGATGGGACATACTATACGGCTGGTCCTTCTTTTTCCTGGCAGCGGCAATCTTCACTAGCTTCTCATCTCTCACCTGTGCGCGGTGCAGCCTTTTGGAGTCGCGAGAATACTGATGTAGTGACTCGACAGCGCCCTTCTTCTTTGCGATAGCTTTACGCGTGCGTTCCAAGGTTTTCGGCATCTTGAGAGTAAGTAGATGGAGATAGAGCTTTATATGAAAAGGTTGACAAAGAAAGGGTGTTGAATATTGCTTTTCTAATGCAAGAGCTTATATCTATCGGGGAGCGGTCTTCATTGGGAACCTTTTGGTGGGGTGAAAATTGTATCAGGGTGCCATCAAAATCATTGGCACTGTGAGCGTTCGACCGGTTAACACGATGTTGCAGAATGCATGTAAATGATATGCATATATGTATATAATTGTAGTATAGAGTGATTCAAGTCCGAAGTCGAGGCATGTGGGTCTATTGACTCAGAGTGATCTTGGCAAACCCCACGTTGCTCTGGAAATAGACAGGCTGGGTAAGTCGCGGTCCACGACGACGCGCTCTCTCAATTAGTCTTATCGATTGGACAGATGGGACAACCCTCGACACGGCCTCCCTCTACTTTTCTTCCTCCCTAGCCCTGATAAGATGTGACGTGCAAGACTTATTCTCAATTGTAAACCGATGCGTCTCTGTTTATTGTTTGTTTGTCCTTCCTGTCTTTCTAAGCTGTAATTCTTCCGTCTAATCTATTGCCTCTTCGAGTCTCGTGCAGTTTTGTTATTGATATTGGCGTGTTTACTCGAGTCACGGCTTGAATCCACTGTTTCACCGCATCTTGTTGTGTCGCGCATTTGGACGCTCTACCTTTACAAAGGCTCTATACAATTCATTAGCTACTTGAAACTTCGGGTCCGAGCTACTTAGGTAGCCGTCTGCTCGATAAATAATTAATTGGCTATCTGATGGCAATAAGCTGAGTATCGGTTATCGGGGCTGCTGGGCCGCGCTATTCACGCTAATCTTCTGACGAGATGGGTATTCAAGGTAGGCTATTACATGCGTTCTAGCTGAGCCGACATACTGACTGAACCAAGGATTATTGCCTTTATTGAAGTCGATACAACGACCTACTGAATTGAAGAAATTCTCAGGCGAAACCTTTGGGGTTGACGCCTATGGCTGGTTGCATCGAGGTGCCATTTCCTGTGCTATCGAGCTTGCCCAGGACAAGCCAACTCAAAAGTAAGTAGATATATCAACCGTAACATCTAGTTCCGCGGGCATCATTTCTCATGCTTTGTTTTAGATATGTCGACTTTGCGATGAACCGTGTTCGAATGCTGAAGCACTTTGGTGTGACTCCCTATATGGTCTTTGATGGAGATTTCTTGCCTAGTAAAGCTACCACGGAGGCTTCACGCTCGAAACGAAGGGAAGAGGGTAGAAAAATAGGCCTGGAGTTGTTAAAAGCTGGAAAGCCTTCGCAGGCTCACCAGGAGCTACAAAAAGCCATTGATGTCACACCTGAAATGGCTCGCCACCTTATTGAAGCTTTGAAGAAGGCAAACATTCCTTACGTCGTAGCGCCGTATGAAGCAGATGCTCAGCTTGTCTACCTAGAACGTCAGGGGATCACTAGCGGGATCCTCTCGGAGGATTCGGATTTATTGGTCTTTGGTGCTAAACGACTTATTACAAAGCTCGACCAGTATGGACGGTGTGTTGAGGTCAACCGCCGAGACTTCAATGCCTGCCGCGAAGTTTCATTTGTTGGCTGGGATGACAGGCTATTTAGACAAATGGCGATCTTGAGTGGGTGTGACTACCTGGATAGCATTCCTAGTTTGGGATTGAAGACGGCGTACCGATTGCTCCGAAAGCACAAAACAGTTGAACGGATTATACGGACACTCCAGTTTGATGGCAAACACCGTATTCCGGCGGACTACCTGACACTATTCAATCAAGCGGAGAAGACCTTTTTATATCAGTGGGCTTTCTGCCCGACGTCCAAACAGCTTGTAAACCTCACTCCTCTCCCGTCGGATCTCAGCCCCGACCAGCTTCCTTTCATAGGATCCTTTGTAGAACCCCAGCTTGCTCAGCGAATTGCTGCAGGAGATGTCAACCCCATCACAAAACAAGAGATCGTTATTCCCACGCCTCCATCCCCAAGGAAACGCACCGCATCTGCGGCCTACCGCGGTAGCATCACGCCGTCCCAAAGCCTTCGAGAGACACCTAAAAAACCAATCGACGCTTATTTCAAGGACCACCGTCGCAAACCTCTTGCTGAGATGGATCCAAATTGTTTTAACGTTAATCCCGATAGGATGACCGAAGAAGGCATTCAACCGATTGTCTTTCCGCTTCCGAGGCCTTACATTGATGGCGCTGACTTAACGACGATTAATCCTCCTCGTACTTATATTAATGGGGGTAGGCGTTCGCCACGTGCGCTCCGTCGGCGGACAGAACCTATATCTAACTTACTTGCGGGTGATGGACGTTCTTTGGTATCAACCTCACGCCGAAGTACCACTGGACCTGAAACAGTAGCTTTTCGCCACCCTGATAACGTTGTGACTGGGACTAACCCTCGACCGCCAAAAAAGGCACGCCTCTGTGATGACGCTGCGTTGGGATTGAGTACTAGAGAGGAAAAGAGTAGATTCTTCTCGCCGGGTGGTTCCAAGACTCGAACGGTGAAAAAAGGAGAGGGTTACCTTATGTCGGATGATTCGATAGAGGATGCGTTGAGAGAGCTTCCTGACGTAGAGGGATGGTCTAGACAACCGGATCGCCGAAAGACGATCGCCGTATTCCAGGGCGAATCAAATTACCTTAAGGATAACGAAACCGATGAATTAGGCCGTTCGTTAGATCAGGTACATGAGCAACCAGGGGCTATTATTCCTGACACACCTCCAAAATCTGCTTTGGGCCGCTTCAGCTACGTTCCTAATGCGGTCTCTCGTGACCCGCAGCCAGCTAGGATAGCACGAAGACGGAGTTCAATCTCGTCTACGAGAAGTTCGCTAATTTCCCTTACACCAATGTCTGCCTCGTCAAGTCAGCCATCTACTGCCAGGACAACACCAGCAGCACAAGCGACGCCACGGCTCACGCCATTACAACAACTAGAAAGGAAGGCCCTCAGCCGAGGCAAGGAATCGCCGACGTCGAAATTTGTGGTTCCCCGGGCCCCTAAACGACATAGTCACGGACGAATGAGCCTAGATTCAATTCCGGCCAACCCAGCGTTTGTGCCCCTACCGCCAGTCGATATAGCAGAGTTGGAAGCGTTGAATGGACCTGTTGGGAGCGAGGACCTCTTGATACCTGAGAGTGAGACGGAAGAGTTGGAGAACACAGACCCGAACGGGAAGAGAGTGACTCGCAGGTCAATGAACTTGTCACAGTATATGTTTGCTTTAGGGTGAAGAGAAGGCGCATAGGGGATCTTTGTCGGGATGCAAATGGCGCGAATATGTGTTTGTGGAATTCAGTTGGGCATAGCGGCGGCGTTTTGGTTGGTATCGGTTTACATTATAATACCATCGAGATGGTTGAGGAAATACTGTTGGAAGCGTTGGACGGCACAGTATAGGACAGGGCAGTCAAAGCCTCGCAAGTTCTATCCTACTGATACCCCGTTGTTCTTATATCTGATGTACCTACACCTAGATGACACTTATATGAATGCTGTCAAGGGGTTCCCTTGCAGGTGTCGAAACCATTTGAACATCCTTTGAGTAGCATTCGTCTAAAGACTTGGTATTGTAGATACTAGGTTAGCTAGGCATTCTTATGGTGCTGTATATCATCTTCACTTGACTCGTTGTCTCCAAATCTTGAGGTTTCAATATGGAATGAGATCTGGAAGGGGATAGGTAGGTATTCGATAAGTACACTTGCATAAACTTGGAAGTAAGCCGGAATTAGGTTAGGTGGTCATACATTTTCTTTTTTTTTTTCGTTTTCTACTTTTCCCCTCTTGTTTCTTTTCTCTGATTCATATTTGGAGAAGAGTGAGACCTGCATATTCTTCAGTGTTTATGTCGTTACTTATTTTTACTTGTTTCTTTGTTTCTCGAGATACATACTTGAGGTATGCACTTGTACAAGAAGTGCCTACATATGTAGTATGTATAGCATATATGAGGATGCTGTAAATGCGCTGTGAAGGCGCTGTGAGAAGGGGTTGCGGCGGCTATAGGGGACGATTCGGTGATGCCGGGAGGTTTTGCCAACGAAGCTGTTGCGTCACTAATGTGGGACTCGGGGCTACATGTTAAGTGGCTGCAGTAGTACAGGGCGTATGGTAGGTACCTGTGTACAGGCGGATTCTTATCGGATGACCCTGACACGAGCTTGATTTAGATACCGCCTGACACCCCCTCAGCACCCTCAGCCAGCACGCCTCTCGCCCGCGTTTAGTCTATCTATAGTCAGTCCATTCAGAGGTTCAGAGGTTCAGAGGTAGCCCATTCACTCCCCCATTGCCTGTGCATTGTCGATTGTTGTCCATTGCCTATTGCTTCTTGTGAGCGTCGAATTTGGAGCCTACCGACTGCTTGCCTGCTGCTGAAAAGTCGTATAGTACGTACCTACTTACTTAATTGCAGTCTCATGACGCTATGTACCTCGGAATAAGTATCTGTAGCAACATGAAGTACATGTAGATACGTATCCCCTTCTACTTTAGGTACTGTCTACGACTGTCTGTAGTGGGGGCGGGCTGTCGCCATTGGTCAAGAACCTAGATAGGTAGTAAAGTTGCCAATCATCCCAGGTACCGTCCCAACTATCGTCAGGTACCTTGGGTACCTCGTAGGCACTGTCTCCTTCAGCACATGCAGGCTGCCAACATTCCTCATCTATCGCCATCTATTGTTACATCAACCATCCCATCAACCATCCAGCCTTTTATTGCCTGGACTACGAGCAACAAAAGCCCTCGTTTTTTTGCTCTCGTGCTTCCAAGTTTTTTTTCATTTTGTTATTGTCTCTCTCATTCATCCCCCCCCCTCGACAGCTATCGGGGTGGGATATTCAAATACAGATACAATCAATACAGCCTCATACATTCATCGACAGCATTGTTCCGGACTTACATTTTATATGTCATACTACTTCACTACTTAATCCAATCCAATCCTCCTCCTCCTCCACTCATCACCTGCATCCACCACTACTACCTACTTAGGTACTCACTCATCCACAGGTGCTCATCCACCCTTACGCCCGCTCCGCCGTCAGCATTTTATCATCGTTGGTCACCACCCGGCTTCCTCTTCCTCTTCCTTACTTTTCCCTCTCTCTCTTCCTCCCCTCTCCTTTTTCTATATACGGCTTGGTCCGCGTACATTCCCAAAGTAAATACTTTGTAAATACACTGTATCTCTCCACTTAGGACGCCTGCGGGTGCCCACTTCTACAATACCCGACTCCCGACTCTCCCTACTTGCCTAGACTCGCCCCGCGTCTGTCCGATTGACGGTCTTGTCTCATCTACATCATCCAAAGCATTCAAAGCGACAGCCTGCTTACTACCCTATTCTTTGCCGCTAGCCGCATCATTCGGGACTGTAGATACTCGGCGTTCTCGAATTTCTGCTGCTTACCGCATCGTTGTCTTCTTCAGCCGCAGCGAGCCGAGTCGAGTACACGCCTCGGGCACGAGAGCCCATCCATTCTTTAGAGTCCCAATTTGCTCATAGAACCTCCTGCGGCTCGCAACCGGCGAGCGCCGTTGAAGTTCCCTCCCCCCCGACGACACCATTCCTCCCATAACGAGAAAGCGAAAAGCCGCTGAGGCGACGGTATCCTCCTCGACCACACCCGACGCCCTGCCTAATAAACGAGTTGTTCTCGCCTCGGCAGCCTCAGCTTCAGCGGCCCCGCCCACCCCCGTCACAGGCATGGATTCTGACGAGGATTTTGTGTCTAATATGTCGAGTGATGACGATATTATGCAAGATGATACCGACAACGACTTGTCTGCCGCTGAAGAAGGTATGTATACCCTCGTTACCCGTGTTCTCCATCCTCACATTTTCTCTCGTCTCCGACCTATCTATCGCCTTGCTATATGTGGAAGTACACGAACTGCTCTCTTCAAGTCTTGATCTGACCAACACGTCTATTTTTAGATTTCGACGTTTTCGATGACGAACCTGACGATGACCCCAACGTTATCCCATATAAATCTGACAAGAAGAAGGGGGTAGCTTTTGACGTCAGCTACAAAGTCTACGACCCTGAAGACATTCGCCACCAACAGGATGAGATGATTGACGAAGTCAATATGATTTTAGAAATGAGCAAAGAGGATGCTGGTATCATGCTTCGCTATTTCCGCTGGAATAAGGAGCGACTAATCGATGACTACATGGATAATTCGCCCAAAGTCCTCGAGGCTGCAGGTCTGGGACCCAGTGCCCCGGATTTACCGAAATTGGAACCTCTACCTGGATTCATGTGCGACATCTGCTGTGAAGATGGGAATGGTCTCTTGAGCTTTGCCATGAAGTGTGGCCATCGATATTGTGTTGGTTGTTATCGGCAATATCTAGCACAAAAGATACGTGAAGAGGGTGAGGCGGCTCGGATCCAGTGCCCCTCAGACGGGTGCCACAGGATCATAGATTCACGCTCGTTAGATCTCCTGGTCACCACCGATTTGAGGGATCGCTACAGAGAGTTGCTCAACCGAACCTTCGTGGAGGATAAGGACACGTTGAAATGGTGTCCAGCGCCTGACTGTCCTAATGCTGTCGAATGCGCTATTAAGAAAAAGGACCTGGACAAGGTTGTACCCACTGTCGCATGTGACTGTGGCCATCGTTTCTGCTTTGGTTGCATCCTTAACGACCACCAGCCGGCTCCCTGCGAACTTGTAAAGAGATGGCTGAAGAAGTGTGCGGATGATAGCGAGACGGCGAATTGGATTTCTGCGAACACTAAAGAATGTCCAAAATGCAATTCCACCATCGAGAAAAATGGTGGCTGCAATCATATGACTTGTAGAAAGTGTAAGCATGAATTTTGCTGGATGTGTATGGGCCTGTGGTCGGAACACGGCACTAGCTGGTACAACTGTAACCGGTTCGAAGAGAAGAGCGGCACGGACGCGAGGGATGCCCAAGCGAAGTCGCGGGTTTCCTTAGAGCGATATCTACACTACTATAATCGTTACGCGAACCATGAACAATCGGCTCGCCTGGATAAAGATATCTACCAGAAGACAGAAAAGAAGATGGTGCAACTGCAAACAGCTTCTGGCATGTCTTGGATCGAAGTTCAGTATCTGAACACGGCTTCTCAGGCTCTTCAGACGTGTCGCCAGACTCTCAAATGGACTTACGCTTTTGCCTTTTATCTTGCTCGAAACAACCTCACAGAGATTTTCGAGGATAACCAGAAGGATCTGGAACTAGCTGTCGAGGCGCTCTCCGAGATGTTTGAGAAGCCTATAGCGGAGCTTGCTGATGCGAAACTCAAAGTGGACATCATGGACAAAACTGCCTATTGTAACAAACGTCGCGTGATTCTGCTCGAGGACACAGCCGACAATCTTGCCAATGGTGAGCTAATACTCTCATCTATCCCAGATGCCGCGCATACTCATACATAATGCCTAGGTCGGTGGTCTTTTAACGTAGACCTGAAGAGCACTGGTAACCGCCGTTAAAACGCACAACTATACTGTAATGAATACTCGAGTAAATAGACACGGGAGACATCATGGCCGGAGTAAGGTACAAGAGTCAATATAAGCATTTACTTTCTTTCGACCCATTTACACTACTTTTTAGCGCACGTGAAGCTCCTCATTTTGCCGGGATGCTCTTATTGGGTTCCTGGCTGTCACACTATGCCTAGATCTAGTGACACGTGTTACTCGGGTCCTTGGTACGACGGATTAGAAGGCCAATAGAAGGGGATGTCGGTAAACGCCTTCTAATAGTAGAATTGATATCCTCAACTGTTTCAGGCTGGGTGGTTGGCCGGTTACCTGCTCTCGAGTGGAGAATAGTCGAGGACGGGACTGGCTATAGTATACGTATCTTTGTTGTAATTACTTTGATAGAAATCATGAGGCGATTCTATTGAGGGTACCTTCTACGTAGAGAGGTTTGAATTCTAGTTTTCGCTGATGTGTTTGTGACTTGCTCTCTCACGGTTCTGATCGGATCCCCCCTAGGTACTTTTCAAGTCCGTCATCGGGGTAACACAAACTGTTCTTAGTTTCTTAGATATGGTTTGTAGGTATTGGGAGTCAAGGGTAGATGGCAATATAGCGTTTTTTTTTTTTTTTTTTGCAACGACTAGGTTTTCATCTTAATCCATTAAGTACTTGAGGCTTTAAGACGTGACATAACTTGTTGTAGTGGGGTCGGTGTTTAAACGTGGTGAGCATAATAGCTTATTCGCAAGCTAATTTTTGTGCCACCTATTGTTGTTAAGGGGATTAGTAGCTTACGAAAGGTAACTTTACTTACCTCTCAAGTTTATTTTAGATGGAAGTCAAAGGACCTGCCCTGGATAAGAACAGATGACACAACTATGAATAACGGGACTATGACATTTTGATTGTTTAGACGAAAATGGCCTTTATACACTTCACGGTTGCCTACGAACGCGGGAGAAACACGGACGGAGCGTTGCATCCGAGAGCACATCATAAGATTCATGATAAGATACTAATATAAAACTAGGCATTGCTATTTCTAGCACAGACAGCCTGGATGCGTCTAGATTGGGAACAAGACGTCGTCGTCGTCGCACGCGGAATCATGCGGGAACGAGCGGGGTCAGAAGGGATAACACGTGTGCAATATCCGCGGCTGCAATATAGTCGTAGAGGCAGCGGTGTAATTTCCAACATGGGCAAGGTTTGTTCTAGTACATAATATCATCAAGGACATGGGCGCTTGGCCGCAGCTAGTTCCCTTCTCGTTACACATAACTCGCTAGCATGGCACGTCTGTCTCCCAAAGAGTTGAGAGGCTGGTTAACCCAGGACTTGCTCGGCCATCGAGACTAGAAAAAATATTTAACATCATAGCTTTTTTCGAGGGGCTGGGAGACGGGGAACTGACCATTGGTCCCGGTGTTGTCGGGCTCAATGTGCACGGACTTGACCTTGCCGTCCTCGATGACGAGGGCGTAGCGCTTGGCGCGTGTGTGGCCGAAGACGGGTATCACGTCGAAGCCGACGTCCAGGGCCTTGGCGAAGGCGCCCGTGGGATCAGCCAGGAACCGGATCTGTGCTGTCGTGAGCATTCCGCGTTACTATTCGGATCCCTTGACTTACGCCGGAGTGCTTGGTGGGGTCGAGCTGGTCGCCCCAGGCCTTCATGCTATTGAACCGGTTAGTCGATATGTCTTTCTCACATCATATATACCTCTCATTTCTCTCTTGCGCACGGCCGGAGGTAAGTGAGGGGGAATTGAATTGACTTACACGAATGCATCGTTAACGCTCACGACGAAGACTTGGCCAGCCTCGGCGAGCTTGGGGTGGTTGATGTAACTGGGGACGTGCTTCTGCGAGCACGTGCCGGAGAAGGCGGCCGGCACGCCGATGATGACGCCGCTGCCGAACTCCTTGGCCAGGTTCACCTTGTTCGCCGGCGAGTCCTCGTGCAGGTCGATGTCCGGCACGGCGTCCCCGACTTTAACGAAGGCGCGCGGTGTGGCGTGGAATTGGCGCGAGATGGTCGTGGGCACTCGGCGAAAAGCGCGGAAAGCCATGGTTGGGGTTTGTGGTGAATAGGAGGTTATGTGGGGGAGGAGGGGGGTTTTGGAGGGGAAATGTATAAGTGCTTGAGATTGGGATATGTTGAATGAGGTTGGCGATACCTCTTCTCTCTCGAGCTATCTCGTTTCAGCTTGGACCGAGCTGCTTAGTGTATGACGTTACATACAGTCTGTGACTAACATGGCACTGTCAATTAATCTATATTTGTGTGGGTAATAGTACGATGATACTGTGTCTACCCACTTCACATCGCACAGTCTGTAGCAGCCATTCCAAATTGCTGTTGATTACGTACCACCACATTACTACACCGATATTTTCAACTTCAAACTTATAAACTACTTAGTATTATTGGCGTGGATACCTCCTACTATACCACGGCTTTTAATCTTGGAAGGATTGAAGCCCTGTACCTGTGAATTACGTGGTTATAGTGTAATATGCTCTACCTAAGTAGGAATAGAGGCACGTTACGATTCCTATAGCAAAATCATCATACCATTATTGCAAGTGGCATCATCCATGAGCTACGAGGGGTTGTTTGATGTGGGATTTACTTCCTCAACTGTAGAAGTATTCGTTCTCAACCGACTATGGACAGTTTGTGTTTTAATTCGAGTGTTGTTTTCCAATACTACCGGCATTGACCCCATGAGAAGACCTCCGCGGAAGGATTCCCGACCCGGTAGCATAGTAGGCAACAGTACCGGTTTAAGTGTAGGCGGGGTCCTAAATATCGAGGCAAGGTATCGTCATCACAAGGCTACCTATTCACGTCTCTTTTGCGTGGCTGGGACCCCTTTCTGATTTAATATTTGGGTGTAGATTCTATTGGGATGTGGTAGATTGAAACCACTAATCATGGAACCGCCAATGGATCTATCATGGGCCATATCATGAACGTAGCCGCTTTAATTTTTAGTAGATGTGATAATCGCTAAGGGGTTCTTGTTCTCTACAGTATACACTAGCATCGGCCTTTGTAGTTTCCCACTCGGCGACTAGAGCCGACAGCGTGTGGTTCGTAGTTATATTTACATTAATTTACCTGGCCCTTCCCCATCATCCCCCACTTAAATCCGAAAAAACGACATAAGTATCAATACATAGGGAGTTGTTTAGAGCACGTGATATGTGATCTGGAGAAGCAAACATTCTGTTTATTACCTAATAATAGGTTCCTTTCTCACTGTATGTATAATTATATCTAGTGTGATGATTTATTCACTGAATAGCCAAAGTCAAGCAGAAACATGGTAGTGTCTTGCTCGGAGGAGAGTGTCTATTAGGGGTTGCTAGTTTCAATAGCTAACCAAACCAAAACATATTCGTTACTCGTCAATCTCAAAAAAAGAATAGTCATGTCGTTCGTTACTTGGTTCTGGATCCCCGATCTAAAAATGCTTTGAGTAGATGCGGTTTCTTGCGTAGGAACTCTTCCAATATGCAAGGTTTCCCGTGATGCTGCCGCTTCGCCATACGCCCAATTTCATGCAGCATAGCCCCCATTCCTGGTGAGTTCCTGAATAGAAAAATTAGGAGTCATGGTTTAAGTCCGGCCATCGCGACCTTGTGCATCGATCTGAGGTCGTAGTCGTGCTCCTGGGGGGGTTCGGGGGCCAGTCCTTTGGGCTGTTCATCCTCGGGCGCCTGTCTCGAAACATCTGATGGCACCACTACAACAGCCGAGGTTAGTAATCGCCACTTCGAGCGTGATCTAGAAAGTCGAAACCGTGATATAGCCCCAAGACATTGTTTTCGACTCCGAAGGGAACCGTTATACTCTAAACTCCGTAAAACAAGCTGAAAATAGCTCCGAAATTTACTCACAGGGGCCCTTGCGGGAACCCATAGATGACGATCTCCTGATGTTCTCTGGTTTCTCCGGTATCGCTGGGGGCGGCCCCTTGATGACGATGTCTTGCTCGAGCGGGCTATCTCTTTCATCGTCGGTCGGGACCTCGTTCAAGGTGTACGTATCCGCTCTGTCGAGCCCTATCGCAATCTGTCTACACTCAGCTCCACCGTGATCACCGTCCACGGATTCCATGATGCTTGGTGGCCTATTGGTACCGGCGGCTTTTTCGGCTTGGTATTTCTCCAGTGCCGTCCGGAGGATTTGTCGCATGAAGGCCTTGTTGACGTTCCGGCGCACACGGTCGAAGTACTTAACAACATCACCAACGACCATGACGCTTGCATCGTGCTCGACCTGGATAATGTCTGCGTAGTTGGCCCTCGAATCTTCCCTCACGCGTAGTCTGCCTGGACGCAGTTCAACCCCAATTGGCGAATACTGGAGCTTTGGCCCACCTTTCGGTTGTTCATAGCCAGGATTCGGCTCGCCATTTGCAAAGACGTACCCTTGCTGAAAGCTGTCGATACCTGGCTTTGCGAACTCATGCTTGCTGGCGCCACCGGTGGAAATTGGTCTTAAGAATCGAATTAGTTGCGCGTAATTGAGCGGAATCGGGACACGTTATTCAACCTTGATGGCGGGAATAGCGAGAAAATGTCAAATCGTTCCCGTAACTCTACTTACATGCAGACGGCATGGTGAGGGAAGCTCTCGCTATGGCGTAGAACGATAAATCGAGTGTAGCCTAGACACTTCCATTCCCATTGAAATTCGGGCGCGTCGGCCCATAGGAACTCGAAAACCTGCAAAACATGCGGCTTAGTATTGCACAGACCTCGTCCGGGCGGTTTTCACTCACGTCGCCTATGTGGAGTTTTGACGCAGTCCCGATTTCATATCCCTTGAGGGCTAAAATATGATGTTAGTAGAGTATTACATAACAAGGTAGGGAAAAAGCCTTCATGTTCAACAGCTGGCCGGGGGGGAGGGCGTGACTCACTCAAAGGGTGATCGGTTGGGCAGCGTGGTGCCAGCTCGGGCAATTCATCCCCAAGTCCTGAATCACTTCTGAGCGATGATCGATCACGGCGTCCCATCTCTAACAAGACGGAATGTCTTGACAGAGAAAGAGGAAAGGGTTAGAGAGAGGAAGAATGAGAATTGGTAAGAATCTTGAAAGACTTTTAGAGAGATGACTAGACTGTAGCAGGAGAAGGCTGGTCCCAGTCATGAAGCGTCTATCTAGGTATCTCTGGGACCACGACCCCCTCTGGTTTCTGATCTGGGGGGCGGGCTGGGACATAGGTCTGTAAAATGCCAGGTGGTAGAGATGATGCCCAACATCGTGGCTCCACCAAGATGCGTCGGCTGCGATGTCAATGGTTGCGAGACACATACACTCCACCATGGACCGTCCATGCAGCTCCACGACGGGGTTGGACGGGGGGAGCTGATATGCGATCAAGGAGCCAGGACACTGCCAGGAGACTGTGAGGAGGCTAGATAGATTGCTAATTAACGGTTTCGGTGAGGCGGCATTGGCGAGCGATGTGGAGCCGGGCCCGTTCAATCTGGCCAGCAACAGTCGGCCACATTGTCACCGCCATTTGTTTTAGGGAAAACGTAAGAAAAGCGATCAGGGGCAGCGCATGACGAGGGTACCGTACCACAACAGGGCCACGGCACAGCACAGTATATCACTAGGCAGATAGACGTATCGCCACAATGTTTCGGTTGGATAAGGAGTAGCGGATTCAGCAGCAATTCTTGACCTGGCAAGCAATTATAATAATAATTGGATGCCCCAGAGTCATGGCATCCCAATCTCCTTGTGCTGCCATGCTCATCTTTGTGTCATTTCCTGACGATTAGGGGAGACGGTGCTGTTTTATCGAATCTGCCAATTCGACCATGGGTCACATGTTGCATAAGGATTGGCTGGCTTTCATATAACGAGAGCGCAATGTAAAGAGGCCTCGGTTGGGAATCGACATGATACACGCTGTACGTCGTCGTAATCGCTACCAACGGCGTTAAACTTGTTATCTTCAACGTGGTCGACTTGGGTTTCATTCATACCCGCGCCATTCGAATGAGACGGATTGTGATGTCAGCTATTGAACACGGGCCTTACGGATCTTACATGAGAGATGCGCTGTCGACGATTCAGCTCGCACCCAAAGGCCAACCAAGAGAGGGACAATCAGCGATAGGCGCAATCTACGACCTGCCAGCACCGGTCGCTTCTTTTCATGATATCAATTCTTCGGGTATCTCCGTTCCAATCGAGAGGGAGCAAAGAAGGCTATCTGAGCCAGGTCGAAGAAGAACGAGATAAAGTCAAGACGGGCCCCAACTACCCAGACGGGCGCCAATTACTAACGACGATGTCTGACCATTACAATCAAGACGAACAGAAAAAGCAGTAGAGTAAAATCTGAAAACGGGGAAAAATAGAGGCATCTATATTATAGGCAGGTCGATGCATACATATTGCGGCTCTTTAACCATCCAGTTAGGTGTTAGAAGTATTTATCACTACCATCTTGATTTTGAATTACCCGTCGATGATGTAGGTACCTGGTGGATGGGTTCGGTTAGTGAAGGTCGTGAAGGGCTTACAGTGAATAACTCCCCTAATTAGTACCCTAGTAACTCCCCTAATGGTACCTACCTTAAGTAGGTTAGCAGGTGTCAGACAGATCTGAGATGGACTGGGGGGCTGGTAACACTGACGTATTAGTGAGAACCCTTGGGAACGGAATGAAACCCCTCCAAGCACCTACGAAGTTCCGAGGCTGAGCTCCAGGTTAGCTAAAAAGACGCCATTTTGTCATAGGATCGCAAAATTCCCGCGCCCGAGTAAATAAATATACAGCTTAGCATAGGTATCTCTATTCCCTTACTATTTCCCTCGTCTCCTTTTGCGACCTATGCAATTGCTCATGGTTGTATGTCTTAGGCGCACATGTGTGAGCGATTTGTGTAGGTGATATTTGTAGATACCTACCGTTCCATCCGTGCTTCCAATCTCTGCCCGAGTGCCGAACTTGACGCCGTTAAACGCCATTATCTACGCGTTTCCGACCATAGGCCACCACCATGATCACTTCCATCTCCAGGTTAAGATGATATCGAGAAGCTTGACGCGGACTAAACCGCCGTGTCCCGTCTGTCTTGGTCCGAGCCGATCAGCCTTCAGCCTCCCCTCCATGCACCCCTCTCCAACGCCTTCCCAGCTATTCCGAGGCTCACTACGACGATTGCTTACGACCTCACAATGCATTCTCCGACGACCACAGCCGGGCCAACTTGAGCGTCCAAGGTTACATAATGCCTCAAAGAGCGCCACCTTCGGCTCCTACGCCAAGGATAAACAGGAGGAGAAGAAGCCCGGAAAATCTCAGAAAGACCCTTTGGCCGTTGATGACAAGAGCGTTCAGGAACAGCGCAAGGCGGACTGGGCAATAATGAAGCAAATGGCGCATTACCTGTGGCCGAAGGGCCCAGGCAGCATGGATACCAAACTACGCGTCTCCATAGCTGTAACTCTCCTTATAGGAGCTAAGGTCTTGAACGTGCAGGTGCCATTTTACTTCAAGAGCATTGTTGACGCTATGAATGTTGACATTGGCGCGACTGGTGGCACCGCTGCCACGATCGCTGGGAGCATGATACTGGCATACGGCGCTACGAGGATCGGTGCCACCGTGTTCCAGGAGCTACGTAATGCCGTCTTCGCTTCGGTAGCCCAGAAAGCCATTCGTAAAGTCGCATGCGACGTCTTTGACCACTTGCTCCGCCTCGACCTCAATTTCCATCTAACTAAGCAGACTGGTGGCCTCACGAGAGCCATTGACCGAGGTACCAAGGGAATTAGCTTTCTTTTAACTAGCATGGTATTCCATATCGTTCCTACCGCTCTAGAAATCGGTATGGTATGCGGAATCTTGACGTGGCAGTATGGCGCCAACTTTGCCGCTATCACGCTCGCTACCATGTCGGCATACACGGCTTTCACCATCTGGACAACAGCCTGGAGAACCAAATTTCGACGCCAAGCTAATGCTGCAGACAACAAGGCTTCAACTGTAGCAGTTGACTCCTTGATCAATTATGAAGCTGTCAAATACTTCAACAACGAGAAATTCGAAGTTGCGCGATACGACAAGGCTCTGCGCGACTACGAAAAGAGTTCAATCAAAGTCGCCACGTCTCTAGCATTCTTAAATAGCGGCCAGAACATCATCTTCTCTAGCGCATTGACTGGTATGATGTACCTCGCAGCAAATGGTGTGGCCGAAGGGTCCTTGACAGTTGGTGACCTGGTTATGGTAAATCAACTAGTTTTTCAGCTCTCTGTTCCCCTCAATTTTCTGGGGACGGTTTACCGAGAACTGAGGCAATCGCTATTAGATATGGAGACTCTGTTTAACCTACAGAAAGTGAATGTCACTATCAAAGAAGCTCCAAATGCGAAACCCCTGCTACTCTCACAAGGCGGTCAAATCAAGTTTGAAAATGTCACATTTGGATACGTCAAAGAACGCCCAATTTTGCGAGACTTGACCCTGACCATCCCAGCTGGGAAGAAAGTTGCCATTGTTGGGCCAAGTGGATGCGGGAAATCTACGATTCTACGCCTATTGTTTCGCTACTACGATGTTGAATCCGGTAGAATTTTGATCGACGATCAAGATGTCCGTAACGTTAATCTCGATTCTCTCCGGGAATCCATCGGTGTGGTCCCCCAAGACACTCCTCTATTCAACGACACAGTCGGACACAATATTCGATATGGCAAGATGTCTGCACCAGAATCACAAATTATTGCGGCAGCACAGCGCGCCCGGATACATGACATAATCTCTAGTTGGCCACAAGGATACGACACGAAAGTTGGTGAAAGGGGCATGATGATTAGTGGTGGAGAGAAACAACGACTAGCTGTCTCTCGACTACTACTCAAGGATCCCCCACTTCTTTTCTTTGATGAAGCCACAAGCGCGCTTGACACGCACACCGAGCAGACCCTCATGCAGAACATTAATAGTATCCTCCGGGAAAAGTCTAGGACTAGTGTCTTCATCGCCCATCGTCTGCGAACTATTTACGACGCCGACCTCATCATTGTCTTGAGGGAAGGCAGAGTTGCCGAGCAAGGCACACATAAGGAACTTATTGACCGTGGAGGACTATACTCAGAATTATGGAGTGGTGAGTCTTTTAATTTGAAATCTTTCACGATGCCACCGAACCCCTGAATATTAACTCCATCTATAGCACAAGAAACGTGGTTCTCCAACGATGGGACAGAAAAGGAGGGAGTAATTAGTGAAAATGTAAAACTCGGACGGGCCAACCCCGAGCCGAAGAGTCCTCAAACTTAGTTATACCTCACTCGAACGCGTACATACAAGGACAAAGTTGGACTAGAATAAGATACCCAAATCCCCCGTTTCCACCCTTGCGTGACAAAAGGACCAAAGTTTGTAAGATTCTCGTAGTCCGTGAGAGATATTATCGGCAATTAAATTCCCGCCGAGTATGGCCACGGCGATTCGGTAATTTGATATTCTAAAACCCTGCTATGATTTCATTAGTCTAGTCACAGATGCTTCTTTCATTCAATGCCCGCCGATTTCCACGATAATCGACGTCCTTGACGCGCTTTAACTACCTTTAATTCGAAGCAGGGTAAAGGATGATTCGGGGAAGAGGCTCATTCTCAAATAAAAGAAGACCCTTTTAAGGCGCGCGTCTCGTCTATCTTTACCTAACGTAAGGCCATGATACCCCAAAAGCAGGAATGGCGCCTAGTACAATTTGATTCAGGGATCTTCTTCCTATTAATTTAACCTCGTCACAACGATAACTAGTTTAGGTACTTTATCGCGCATGTGTTATTTCGGGGTTTGAGCAGAATGCTGTCATCCATAGATCCTAGGTCACGGTTCCTAACAAAGGCGAGCAAGGATAATGGAATAGGAGTGCAGATGTATAATGGATAAACTAGGGATCCACGCTACTATAGGGGGTGCATTTCTTGTCCTACAAGACACGACTACTTCCTTGCTGAGAATCGAAGGATGATAGAGTTTATATTAAATTAGAGATGTTACACCTTCATATGCGGAGATGTGATAATTATTAGTAAAATAAATCTCTTAGAATCTGGGCTCATTCGAATTAGATATACGATTACTACCAAAACCAAGTATGTATTTAGAATATAAGAGTCCTGTACAATAGATGAAGCTCACCTATGCGGCTGTGAATAACCCCCTTCCAAGTTTAAAAGGTAAGAGTTCGCATCATCAATCAAACAATGAGAACACTGCAGACAACAATGTCATTGTTTATAACAAGGCTTTGATAAAGGTTGGACTATTAAAGCTCTCTCTATATTATTTGAGCCTTGGAAATTCATCACAAGATAACGCCAGGCTACGTAAAGGAGACCAAGCCGCTAATATAATGACGACGACGATGAAGACTATTTTTAAGGGACTTTTGGAAAATACATCCGTGTTTCATGTTTCTGAGCCTACTACCACTGCCATGGCTGCGGGAAATCTCAGCCAAGCTGCCGTAAACGGTATCACAGCTGCCCTCCTTGTCATCTTGGGCGCATCTCTTATCCTCATCGGCGTACTCGTGTACAAGTATCGGTGCTGCTACCCTGTGTGGAAAAGAGTAAACCAGGAGAGGCTGGGGGTGCTGATGGAAGATAGGTCAGAAAGATAGATGCACGCTAGGGATTCTTTCGCTCGCCTCGAGTTGAAAAGGTGAGCGTGCATATGAAGCGAGCGATATAAATGTAAGAAGTTCAGACTTGGTCGATGGAGGAATTGGACTACACCAACAAAGAAAGTACTGAAAGATTGATACAATCTTTAATATCTTATCCACTTTGAATTATAAAAAGGTATTTCAATAATATTTTTATTATATTAACCAACTATAAAAGAAGGGGCATATTTATTGATGATACAAAATAAATGGCTCTAAGGTCTTTGGTAGAAAAAAAAAAAGAATAGAGATTGTCACTATGTGATTTACTATAATACTGAGTGGGTATTGTAGTCAATCAATACGGGTTGTTTCCTCGGTGGCGCAATTGGCTAGCGCGTCTGACTGTTAATCAGGAGGTTGAAAGTTCGAGCCTTTCCCGGGGAGTTGTTAATCTATCCACGTTTTCTTTTTTTCTTTAATAGCATATTCAACAGCATTGCATTAATTTTAACTTTATGCTTCAATTTTACTAAATATGGTTAATTTGTTACATGGCAGTGGAACTAGTAATGAATTATGTTTGTTATTATGATATCTTCACTGTAAACTGAATGATCTATCCTAAATATCTTATTGCATCATGCGATGCCAGAAAAAGTACCTTCTGCTCGGTGTAAAAACTTTCCGAAATCCACTCTTTTGGAGGATGACCTGACTTGGCAAGTTCTGTGTTTCTGTTTGAGCTTCTAATCGTTCGGCTACCCGGGCGTCAGCAAGTGGGAAATCGAGAATCGAGGGATCAACTAGGAGACTTACTTGCTTCCTTGGTAGACCCGACCAATATTGAACAAAGGCCCTAAGGAATTCAGAGCCGTACCCCTTGCCTTGATATTCCTCTTTGAGAATGTATCCGATCCTTTGTAATGTGGTCATGCCTAGGTGAACTCCAAGATAGCCTATCATTTCACCCTCTTCCCCTTTCTGGGCACCTTTCAAAAAGATCCCAATATTGAATGGGAAGTGATGATACCCCGGGGTAAGAATCCGCAGTAACACCCGGTGACTGAATTCTAGGTCGGGGTCGGGGTTTCCGGATCCTGAGGCTTTCATAGGACCGGACTGTTTGCGAATGGAATGAAATGCTTGTGTATCGCTCAATGTGAGTGGTCGGTACGTAAGGCGCTTTGAAGGTGGGATCGAATGATGTAAGTGTTTTAGGTTGGGTAATGTCGTCGAAATAGGGATTTTGCCCCAAGATGTTCGGTAAGACTTCTCGTACTCTATAAAGTCGGGAAGCATACGCTGGGCGTCATTTATTCCTTGGAAAATTAAGAGCTCGACGGGCTGCGATTTGCCGCGGGAATCAATGAGTAGGGAGGTAGATTCGACTCGAAGCTGGGCATTTTTGCGAGGAATAGACCACCAGAACGCTTGTATTTGCATAGGTATCACAACCTTCCAGTTTATTTCTCCGGCCTTGCCTTCAATGTTTAGGCTAGTCCAATAAATAGATGGCCATCCCGATTTGGGGGGAATATGAACCCCACCCTCGCCTACCATTTCGAACTTACCCTCTCTCTTTTGAAAGAAGCCTATATGAACCCCGTGCGCGAAAGCATTCTGAAGAATTCGTTGAAATCGGTCTTTGTTATTACTCGCGTCAAAGGCGGGGTTACTTTTTCCGAAAGTCAGCAAGGGCCTGTTCAAAAACGAGAGGTATTCGTTCAGATCATCAGCAAAGAATTGCCTAG
The DNA here is from genome assembly GCA_037356035.1 of Xylaria sp. Z50. Taxonomy (NCBI): domain Eukaryota; kingdom Fungi; phylum Ascomycota; class Sordariomycetes; order Xylariales; family Xylariaceae; genus Xylaria; species Xylaria sp. Z50. Next base: position 550,264 of record JBAWJU010000004.1, read on the forward strand.
AGAAAAAAGTGATATCAGGATGAGGGGAAGGAAAAGGGAGGTACTCTAGACTAGGTAGAGTTGTCGAAATTTCGATTTGAGAAGGCGACGTATTAGTCATGGTGGAATTTTAATAAAGGGACTATCGTTCTGTTGTGCTTGTTATCGGGGATGATAGAGGTAGTAGTATGAACTAGTGGAAAGAGAAATGAGAGAGACTTTAAGAAAGGAAATAAAGTATATTTATACAAATTTCGCGGACGCTTAAACGCAATGCTAGTTACCTTCACAGTTATACGGGTTAATCACGAGAGAGTTGTATGCTATACAATTTGGCAAAGAGGTTATTTATAGTACAATATATTTGAACACGATGAGTCTAACAGTTCTTTAATAACAATACTAACGATTCCAGTGTTTTACCTGCTACAAAGAAGCTGATATTTATTTTTAGGTCTATTTAAGTGGACATCAAGACACCAAGCCGTTAACTAACTCAAACCTTATATTCTATCTATTAAGCAAAGCCCAGAAATCAATAACACCGTTCATAACTTAGCAAACTTTTCATACAACCCCTACCATACTACGCAAAATGTCTTTCACTCATGGTTTGAGTTTGCACGTCACAGTGTATATTGCCCCAGAAAACGTTGATCTTTTTTTCGCTGCATTCCTACCTTTTTTCAACAGGGTAATCGACGAAACCGAATGCCTCCTCTTCGAGGTTTACCAGAGTACATACGAGCCAGGCAAGATTTGTTGGGTTGTAGACTGGGCAGGAACCCCGGAGTGGTTCCTCAAGAACCAAATTACCAAAGACTATTACAAGGAATACTTAGCCGCTACAGAGCCCATGTTCATTAAGCCAAGAGAAGTCCAGTTCATTAAGCCAAGAGAAGCCCAGTTCATTAAGCCAAGAGAATTCCAGTTCATTAAGCCAAGAGAATTCCAGTTCAATAAGCCAAGAGAATTCCAGTTCATTAAGCCAAGAGAATTCCAGTTCATTAAGCCAAGAGAATTCTAGTTCCTAGAGCGACTTAGCCCAGAATACTATAAGGCGAAAATACCGGGCCACTGCGAAGCCCATGTTCATTAAACCAAGAGAATTCCAGTTCCTGAAGCGACTTGGCCCAAGTACTTGAGATGGCGAAAAAAGAGCCTGGACATTAAAACGGCGGTTGCTTTAGCGTTAGCATAGAGAACCCTCCATATATGAATGCGTAGTAAAGAATAACGAATAAAGAATAATAAAAAATTGGATTAAGATAACCTAAGTGAAAGATATAATATATTCCCCTTTGTTGGAATAGCTGGCATTGGTTGCAACTATACGCACTTACATGTGTGGCATATGTGTCGTACGAGGCTGTCGTCACGTGCGATACTTACCCCTTATCTTCCTTATCTTCGTACGAAGACTCCTATTCCTGTTAGTTTAGATAGGTAGAACTGGACATAGTATAATAGAGTATATTCTATCCCACGCGTGTCTTGCGTACGAATCCGTATAAAGCCCATTTAACACCTTTTTAATTAAAACGGTTTAGCAAATAGTTAAACTTAAAAAGCTAGCGTTTTAAAATAAAATAATCTTAAAAGGTCTAAGATAAAATAGCTGTGAAAAGACGGCAATATAAGGCTAGTTAATAGTGTTTATCTTTTTAAAATATTACCATTTAATTTAAATAATTCCTTGAAATTAGTAAAAGCTAGACTTTTCTTTTCTCGCAGCCTTTTGGTTTTTCCATTCTTAAAAATTACAACATCTTAAGTATCTTAATCACGATTATAATAGTGAATTATCTTTTATAATTACAAGGTTAATCCCATTCTTAATTAAGCACTCGGCTTGCCTTTTTCACATAATTAGAGGATTGTCTATGTATGTATTTGTCACAATCCTATAATGCAAGCAAAGAGAATTCCATGTAATATAACTATGAGGTTACCTTACTCAACTAATGTTATATTCCCACAAGGCCTCCCACCATAAAATAAAACTATAAGATCTATAGTTAATTAAAATGCACTAGGTTTATAAGAGTAAAGTGTACTAACATCTACTTATTTCACTAATGATGAATATTAACGCCACAAATAAATACTGCAAAGATCCTCACTCAGTTTATTCAGCAATAAAAAGGGTTTAAAATTTAATCTCAAAGGTGTTTTTAATTGTTTCTAATATGTATATCTGCCACAGCCAACTAATACTCTATTGATAGGAATCCTAGAAGTAAAGAAGAGGGAAGAGGAGGACTAGATAGAGCGAGACAGCATGCATTTACAAATATATAGTGTCCTATGCAGGTCCTTTCCTTGTTTAGCAGCAGATTGGTTATGTGAGATGTCTGTATCAGCGACAATAACTCTAAGCTAAGTAACGAATGATTTTGTAAGTAAAAAATGACTCTGAGATAAGTAACGAATGACTCCAGGTTAAATGTCCATAAGCAACCAACTGTATCAATCTGACCATTCTACTTCCCACCGATACTCATCGTATTCTCCTTTATCCCCCAAACAGGCCCTATCCATTTTACTGTATCGCCTGGCACACAGACGAGGCACCAGTGACACCATTTCTCTGAGATCGCATCTCAGTTGTATTGCTGTGAAGCATAAATCAGTATAGTTTAGTGGGTTTGAGGGGCCTCTCTTCCATGTGTTGGGATCATACATAGTTTGTTCGTGTTTACCCTGTGGCCCCCTCGTTCCGAGCGCTATCGTCGGGCGTTTTCTTGGGCGTTTCGCCAGCATCGTCCAGAACAGTAGTCGTCAACGAATTCGGTCCTGGAATAGTAGATAGGCCGCCCAGGACAGGGCGCACCAGGGGGGCAATATCTTGTTGTTGTATTGTCTGTCCCCGTCCTACTATGACCACATCGAATAAAGCATTTGGTTTTTTTTCCAATGCAGCACATATTCGATAGGCTGGGTATTAGACGTATTAAGACGATTTGAGATTTTTCGATGCTAAAATTTGAGAATGTGAAATACTAAGTATTTTGAGGATCGGGTTAGTGTTATGACTTATGAATGCACCAGTGCTTCTGTTATAGAGCTTCTCCAGATCTATCAAACTGGAGATTCTGAAGCTCCTTATATACTTCGCTTGTGTTAGGACTGCTAATATGGGTAGAATATGACACTTGTTGATACACTTGGGTTCTCAAACATCATCGTGGCTATGTTACTGCTATATACAAGGATTCTATGTTTCCAAAGGTCGTGGCAGTTGGTTAGTGACAGTTTGAATAGCATTGATATCGTCATGAACTTCCTTGTTGCTGATACAGTGGAAGTGTACCGCCGCGGACACAGCCTTCTACCGAAACTAACTGGTGTGAACTACTTATCTAGAAATGTGTAGTACGGGCTCTCGCCGTATCGATTAACTATGAAACTAACTTTGCGTCCCTCTGAGCCTCGGCGCAGCGAAGTTTACTATCTGTATTTAGCCCGCTCGACGCGGCTTTCTCCTTGTGACTACCATTATGAGACAACATATGTGGCATCTATTGTATTCACATGTAACTATCTTGCTAGGCTAACGGTCTATCTAACCAGAGCTAGCACTGGTGGCTACAGACGACAAAGCAAGATATCTTGTCGATGGTAAACCAAATGGATTTGTTTTCCTTGTGTCATGACCTTGGTATAGAATGGTAATAAAGATTTGTTATTACACAAGAAGTTTAATTTATCACTACTAATACGTACACTGATGTATCCACACCTTCTTTGTTCTAGCCTAGGAGGTGTGACACCTTGTAATGGACTTACTAGGTCAATATTTTGCCTGGCGGAAAACCAACACTGGCGGCTGCTACGAAACGAGGCAAAGCAAGGTCCTAAGTTTCTGTTGGCTTAGTTAATGTTGGCTATTGCCTGTTATCTCTCTCGATTTCGGATATAACTAATAGTCCGTCCGAGATATTGAAACCACTCACCGAAAGCACCACTGTATGTATTGTATTGCGGACCCAGTGGGCCAGAATTAAGTATAATTGTTTAACAAGTGGATATATGACTATATTGTTAGGCTTCTGAAGAAAGGAACAAGTCGAGATGGACCCTAGTGTATATACCCCTAGATTACTAACATAGACGCCGTTAGGATGAAGGCAGGCATTTGGTAACGTGCCCCACTCATTCCACCCAATCAAATTTTCGATAGTACTGTTGGTAGGAGGCGTCAATTCCCCTCTCGTCTCAGTCTTCTCCCTTATCTCTGTCTTCCCCATCGCTTCTGTCTTCTCTGTCGTCTCCATCGTCTCTGCCTTCACCCACTTGCTCATCCTTCTGAAGAAACATCCCCCGATCGACTCACACAGCCAGCACTATCCCTCTTATTTGTCCCATTCAATTTGCTTCCTTTCGCAATATGGCTTATGAGGTACCCGACGTAGGCTCAGAACCTAAACCCAAGCTCATTTCTATAAATTATGCTCATGGCCATTACTACGCTTCTCTCGTGTGCCAATATATGTACCACGGGTGTCGGTTCGATGTTCTTGCCAGCAGTAAAGATGAGGATCATCCCGAGGGCTACGACTTCAGCCAATCGATTGAGGGCAAACTCCTTTTGGAATATGAAGATTTATCCTATGGAACTTTTACTGAAGAGAAGGATCAAAAGATGAATGAGGTCGCAAATAATCTTACTACTCTTGTATCCAATGCCTGCTTTTCATTGATGAGAAAAACGGCTCCGCCTGTCCCACTGCCAGAGCCTAGAACGCTAGATGAAGAATTATACCCACCAACATATGCGCTGCAAGTCCTTACAAAAGGAGACCAACTTTCGTCTCATCCCATAGATTTCAAGGGCCCTGAACTAGTCCCACCTATATCAGAACAACAGTTTCGAGCCTTGGGTATTGAAACAGCAATTTATCGTCCGTCTGAAGTTACTTTAATTTCTTGTATGAAGGGTTTGGTATGGAAAGTGGAGGTGGGCGGAGAAACAATGATCTGCAAGGTTTCTAAGAATGATGTCTTCGGACCTACGTTGGCCAACGAGCTAGAGGTATACCAGAAAATTAGCCAACTCGGAAACGGGTCAAAATTCCCTAAAATGAAAGGTACGAGGTCTATAATTTATACTGATATATTTTTTGATCGACTATTCTAACCTTGCATCCTCTGTTTATAGGAGCTGTCAAATCCCACACTGGTGTTATCGCGATCCTTTTAAGCTACATCCCCCACCGGCATCATAACTTATTTACGATCCTAGAAGACACAAAAACGGGACTTCTTCCAAAAACGGAGGCAACTGCGGCTATGAGGACGAAATGGGCTGAACAAATCAGACGGTCTGTGACGCAACTCCACGAACTTGGCATCTTGTGGCTTGATACCAAGACCGATAACGTCCTTATTGACGACGAGGGCAACGCCATAGTCCTAGACTTTGGTGGTGGGAACACAGTCGGTTGGGTGGACGAGGATAAGTATGGAACCTTGGAGGGAGAAACTCAAGGGCTTGAGAAGATTATGGCAGCACTGAGGGATGAATAATGCTGAAAATATGTTGGTGATTTACTTTGTCTAATAACAACGCGGATGCGTAGGCTTTCAATGTTCGAGGATATGGCAATCTAAGTAACTAGAGCTTTACAGTGTTGAAGTAGTAGGTATATGAGTGGTTCAGTTGATTGATTAACTAACTGACTGGCTTTAGGTAGGTGGGAAGACCTCTATATATACATGATTTGGTGACCGTTGCCCCTATTCTTAGATTAACTTAACAGTGACTCCTTGACCCCTTATACTTTCGACATACAGTAACTATTTTTTGCGGCTGTGTTTACGTAATATCTTAGGAGCTTAGGGCCAAAGCGTTTAAGAATCGTTATCTGGTAATTATTCTACTTATTTTAATCTGTATAGATTTCAATAATAAGAGTTTTATAAAGAAATAAAGCAATATGGGAATTGAAAGGTTATCTTTCACTTATTCTTATGCTGAAGAACGATCAACGCTAAGTAGATACCTTGGACACTCTGACAGTTGCCAAGGCAGAGAGGGGCTGATACATTTAGATCCACTCCAAAGTAGAGAATAAAAAAAAATGCGTACCGAGATCGGGCAATGGCTTTAATTACCCGGTATCAACGACGAGAAAATATAGGTTGAAATGCTGGCGAAACCGGTCTTGAGTTATAAAAACACTTTCTTTGTGCTAGGCTAGAAGGTGTGACACTGCTTATTTTTTATTTTTATTTTTAAATTTTTTTTTAAAAAAGTTTGTCTGCTTTCTACATATTGCCAACGAGACAAGAGTTGAAAACAAAGTCTTTGAGGCCGTTATTGTTTTGCCGGCAGGACAGAGGCCATATTTGACGCATTATGTGTTAATGCCTTTGAACATAGTCCAGCCTTTTCCCAAGAACAATGGCATTGATATCGGGATATGACCAGCTGTAATTAAGTTTTATGTATATATAAGTGGACAGCAAGATTATAGGTCATTCTCAACTCTTCACTTCAAACATCCCGCTAACGAATATCTAACTACCCAAATTCAGAGAAAAGCTTTTCCAACTCATCATTCAACTCACACATTCACTATGGCGCCAACCGTTTTCGTTCGCAGCCATTTTCAAGATGAGCTTAATTCAGATCGAAAAATTGTCGACGGCGTAGTTATCGGCGGTGCCGTTCTTTTAGGAGTGCTTTTCATCTTCGTGATGTTTATGATTTTTTGGCCGATTTGTTGGCCTGACAGTATTGCAAGAGAAGACCCGGGGTCAATTCGAGTCAGTCCTCGCAACAACACAACACCTAGAGCGTCAACTGACACCGCGCGGACTTCATTTCAGAGCAACAGTAATGAATTTGTGGAAGTCCCATTGTCACGCCAGCCAAGCCCGGGTGGTACAGCACAACCCATTGTTAGAAGAGAGCCGCAGACTGATGCCCCCCCGTCTGTCCCTTCATCGACAGGCGAGCAAGCTCAGGGCCCGCCGTTCCTTACCCTTCACGGAGTTAATTTGCCGAAAATTGCCACGCCTGATGAAGCTAAACCCCAGAATTAGAGGTATTAGCTGCCTCTATAGAATAGTGGTGGAGATGTAAGATATAGTTAGTAAGTCATAGTCAAATAGATCTCCTTCCATAACATTGTATTGCCCTGAATAGATGAACCTAATATGATTGAATGTGATAATAATGTCTCGAATCTGAGGCAGTGAAGAGAGACTAGTTGTGATTGGTTACATACCTAGGTATAGAGTGAGCTTAATTCTTGGCAATTTGAATCCTAAGCGTTGTACGTTGTACGATAATACGGCGCCAAGCTCGCGCTTCGACATCTAAGCCCCAATCTTAACTCAAAAGCGCCTATAACAAACCTGTTTAGAAAATTTCCATTGTCATTAACTCATGATGAGATAATACCTTGAAGCCACCACCATGGATGAAGAGGAGCGACCATCAATTGACGAATTGCGGCCAGACGTACCCTTTCTCCCTAACGGAGACGTAGGTGCGGGCGACCGGTTTGGAGAACCTTTGAAGCCTTGGCATCTTGCGACCACTCCCCGGGGAATCTCAGCCGTGGCATGCATTGCTATATTCCTATGGGTGCTATCGGGCATGATCGTCGTGGTCCCCGCGGCCCGACTTGCAGAGGACATATTCTGCCGTCGACACTATGGGTGGATTGATATCGATCCCATTGACGAGGAACTGTGCAAAGCCGAAGAGATACAGTCCTCGATGGCTTGGATCTTCGGGCTATCTATGGCGCTCAGCACCGTCGTAGGGCTCGTCGTCACGATACCATATGGCGTACTTGCCGACCGGGCCCGTAAGCCCGTATATCTGCTTGCCGCGACCGGGCAGCTCGCCAATGTCGCGTGGTCGCTGCTTGTGCTGCGTCTTTGGCGGACGCTTCCTGTCGAATTGATTCTCCTAGGCCCGGTTTTTGAGTTGATTGGAGGCGGCCTTACGATGGCGATTGTGGTGCTGTATGCGATTATATCTGACGTGACTACGCCGGAGAACAGGTGAGACATCCATTTCTATTCCCACGTTCAAGGCTTGCTCACTGACTCGCTTAGGGCAATAACCTATTTCTTCTCGTCGCTGGCTGCCAACGCCGCCGTGTTCCTCGGCCCGCCGCTAGCATCTAAGATGATAGAAGTTTGGTCGCCTTGGGTGCCAATGTCATCAAGTATCGCGGCTACCGCGCTCGCAGGCGGTATTGTGCTGATGGTGCCGGAGACTGCCCATAGCTTAAAATCACCACAGGGTGATGGTAATTGGTTTGGAGCGGATGAACGAGGATGGCGAGCTGCCATTATATCCCGCCTTACTCGTGTCTTCTACAACTCGGACTTGCGTTCGGTGCTCAAGAAGCGATCGGTTGTCTTGCTTCTTCTCGTCTTCATGCTCACTGCACCACTGCCGATGGGTATGGGATCCATGTTCCTCCAATACTATAGCAAACGATTCGGGAAGTCTATAGAAGATGCTGGCTACATGCTTGCCATCCGAGGGGGACTGACTATCATTGTTGTCGGAATCCTCTTACCCGTGTTATCTCAATGTATTAGCTCATCTTCCTACATCAAACTCCCTGCCTTCCGCAGAGATCTCGTTCTCGCCCAAGCCTCCGCCGCTTTTAGCGGCATTGGATACTTCCTCCTTGGGGGGCCTGACTTCGTCTTCCTGATTTCGGGCATAGTCGTGTTGTCTTTGAGTACCGGGATTGGCCCGTTAGGCCGCTCACTCATTTCCAGTCTTGTCGAGCCCAGCCAAACTTCACAGGTCTTCACTATCGTAAGCATCGTTGAAGGGATCGGATCTTTACCTACGGGCCCATTCCTTGCTTGGATGTTTTCTTCTGGTATGCGATTAGGAGGATTTTGGTTCGGGTTGCCCTTTTTCTTCCTGGGTGGTCTTGGCTTCCTGGCCCTACTTGTACTGTTTTTTGTCGATCCGAAACCCGGCACGACTGGCTTACGCGCCGTAGACGAGGATGACCGAATTTAATGACGTCTTGATAGGGGCACTCTCATTGAAAGATATACATTGGTATTCGCGGGCGCGTTTTTATAGTTCAAGATTAAAGCGCGTCGTGGATCAACCCTTGCATGCCATCGTGCATTAGTTCAAAGTATTAACATTCACCAGCTTCCCACTATCATTCTCGTCTCGTCACCTTCGCAAGGCGCCATTTGGTCTATGACATTCGGTACTCAACTCATTTAGGATTTGGGGCAAAATAAACCTAGGGCTATTCTCGATGGCCTAGCTGTGAGCAAGTGACGAAAAGGACACATGCAAGAGGCATTGAAGCAGGTTTACATTATGGGCTTTGCGAACGAATGACGGGACCAATGTCTCAAGACAAAGCCTATCAAATTTCGAGGTCTTGAGTACAAGGGCCTCGCAGACAAAGAATAACGCCAAGGCCTTCTAACGCAACACACTGCCGCACTCAACGAGCCTTAGCTTTGACTTGAGGGGGTTAACAGTGTGACGGGAGTTATTACCAAACTAGCCTTCAACTCTGTCGCGGCATTCCAAGTCGTAATCTTGGCGATATCTATTGACGTCTAATCTATGGCATCAACGAAGCTCCCCTGAGCGAGAAACTAAATCATCTAACTCGCTTAATTGCGCGCTTAAATCCATCCCTCGAGATAGCTCGCATTTCATCAATAGGGCTCGGCTACTTTGCTAATCGCGCGGCTTGCTGAAGCGCGCCAGGTATTGTAGCCACCACACACACAATTCATCGAAACCCTACTTCGGCACCAACGAAATCAAATGATCGGACAGCTCCTCGGTATACTTCCACATAGTCTCGACCCTCAGCCCAGCGCGGTCGAAGAGCGCAAGCCATTCGCCGTGCGACCGCTCCTGCGCCGCGACGCACGCACCCATGATGAAGTCCTGCTGCGTAGCCCGCCACGGGGCGCCTTTCTCGGGGAGTATCATCTCGTCGACGAGGATGCGCGATTCGGGCGTCATGGCGGGTTTGATGTTCTGCAGGATCTCGACGCACTTGTCGTCCGGCCAGTCGTGCAGCACGTTGCGCAGGTAGTAGACGCGCGCTCCTGGCGTCGGGGTTAATTTCGCGCTTGAATCTTCCGCTCGTGGATGTCACCCATGAGCATTATAATAAGAGGATGGGGGGAACAGGGATAAATCGCACCTTGAAGCGGCTGTGGCGTGAAAAAGTCATGTGGCATGACCTCGACACTATCGAAGCCGGGAAGTGGGCTCGCCCTCACTTTCTCGATAGTGCTGGGGAGATCCTGCAACACGACGCGCCCGACGAGGTCCGGGTGTTTCCGTCTCACGGCGATACACTGATGGCCCAGGGATCCGCCGACATCGACGAAGACGGGGGTAGAATCCGCCGCGCCGCTAGCGAATTCCTTTTCAAAGTCGACGACGCTCAGGAAAGTAGGCAGGCCATCCCGCTGTCCCGCCATCCACCCCATGAAGTTCCTCAGCACCTCGGGGCGGTCGTTGATCCATTTGAAGATGGGGTCCGCGGTGTTCTGCCCCTGGTACCAGGGGATGTGCGCCGGGTCTGCCAGAGTCGCGCTTTTGTTCTCACGTAAGAACCGGGGCATGGCGTTGATGGCTGGCGCTATCGTCGAATGACTGAAAGCTACATTAGGATCGGCCGGAGTTAAAACCCCCCCATACTGAGGTAAAAAGAGGAGGGTTGTTAGTTAATTTGCAGGCCACGCACATGAAGGGTAAAGCGGATCGTCCCCCGAGGGACACTAATGCTTGTGTGACGTTATTCGCGGCGTATTCGTCATCGCCGGGCTGGCTGACGATGCCAAAGGACTGATAATACCGCAGAAGACGCTCTAAAGAACATCCAAGAGTTAGGTTTCAAGGGGGGGATATAAATGCGATAATAAATTAAGGAGGCGCAAATCATACTCAACAAGTCAGGATCAACCCCAGTCTTCTCCGTAAGCTCGGCATGAGTTGCCACGGCGCCTTTCAAGCCGGACAAGACATCGAAGAGTCCCGTCTCGACACCTATCAACGCAAGGGGGAGCTGGAATGGCTACAAGTGCACGCATAAGTCAGAATAACGAGCAGAGGGGCAGGCTTTATGAGCAAGTTGCGCTCTAAGCCGGGGGTAGTAAAGGAAATTCGTCTTGTAATGCACCATGTGAGCAACCCGGTGTACAGTGTCTCCGGGGGCCTCGGTAGCGAGTGAGAGCTTACGAGCCGCCTCACTCAGCCTACGGCGAGTCGAGTGATCGAGGGTCTCGGGGTCAAATCCGGGGTCGTCGAGGAGACTCTCGAGCCCTTCCGCTAAACCTAGCGCGTCATCCTTTTTGAACTTCATATTCTGATTCTCGGCAGAACAGAACAGATAGATAAGCAAGCGGCGGGTGCTTGAAAGGCAGCCTGAGTAAGATGACGGCTGCTGTGATTGGTGGGCATCTACGAGATACTATCAATACGGCCACATTCGGTGCAAACTAGGCGGTTCTTCTTACAGAGGTAGATAGATAATTCACAGGAATTGGGATCGGAACGAATAGACAATTGTTACTTGGATTGTTCATTCATCTACATTCACTGACAACTGTCTAGTATTTAACTTGTGCCTTGAAGAGTACCCAGATTATCCACCCCTGAACCCCCCTTGGCTTTTAGTGAGATGCGCACTTGGCCGCGCGGTGAGATTCTCTTTACAGTAATCATCATACTATCAAATGCCCTTGGCATAGTCTTTAAATCCTTAGCACGCCAAGGCCTGCATGGTCCGACGAATACTATGTCAATGTTTGCAATCGTTAATAAGTCATCGGCCAGTGCCGTCTGATAGCTAGCGCCATGATGTGCGATTACCGGTTAGACTAATCTAAGTATATACTGCTAGCGTCGTCTTCCAGAAGAAACTTCAAATATTGGGGTATTAAAAGGGTATATTTCAAGGGCAAATTGCTGTAGCCTACAGTTCTACCACGGGCACCGGAGACTATACAAACAAACACAATTCCTCGCGGAACTCCAACGCTAATATGAGTAACAAAGAATAGGTATGCAAGAATTATTAAAAAGTCGGTCAAAACTGAAGTGACCTGGGGTATCATGATTAGTCCTCAATCTCCATCCATCATCGACTTAGATCAAGCAGCTACAGTCACAGTAGCGGTAGCTATGTCTGTTATCGTCGTTACACTCGTCACGGCCTCTTTCTCAGTCTCAGTCACAGTCACAGTGACTGTAACGGGCCCCGACTGAATTGCTTGCGAGAGATCAACGCGTTTCATACTTGTCGGCACCGGCCCGTCATTACCACTCCCACCGAATCGATGGTCGTTACGATCGGGGACGGACGTCACTGGAATAACCACTACTCCAGTAGGTGTGCTGTCTGAGTCGGGTATGGTAGAAGTTGAAGGCAATTGAGTTTCAGAAGAGCTAGTACTGGTCTCAGATGGCGTCGACACGGGGGTCGAAGACATGGAGGGAGTGGAGATTATTGTCGGTGTAATGGTACTAGGGATAGTTTCTGAACTTGCCGGACGCGTAAAGGTGAGAAACGTCGTGGGGGTAGAGCTGCTGGCTGTGTCAGAAGTGCTTGTTGGTTCTACAACTGACGACTCTGTGGGGGATATGGTTGACGACGGCTCCACCGAACTTGATGGTGTTGGCGATCCCGTTTCCGAAGGGATGGTAGCCAGGGTGGTGGAAGAACTAGGAAGTTGGCTTGTTTCGGTCACAGTTGGTGTGATCGTGACGGTGATGACACTCCCAGCATCCGAACTACTAGGAACAGGCGTAGCGGAACTTGACGGTGTGGCAGAGCTTGATGGCGTGATGGAGCTTGATGGTGTGATGGAGCTTGACGGTGTCGCGGATGGATTCTGCGAAGAGTCCTCACTAAAACACCCAACCTGGACACCAGCGGTCGTGTTCATGGGTATGGCAAAGCATGCCAAATTGGCCTGACAAGGAATTATATCAAAGTTACCGGCACTAGAACACTGACCGATATTTCCCTTGATACAGGCGACTTGACCGGCTACACAAGCGGATTGCTCTGTTAAGCTCTCGAAGAGCTTGTTATAAGCTTCAGCTTGTGCAACATTGGTGGCATAAACGTCAGGGGATACTGTAGTCCCAGAGGGAGGGGTGGAAGTAATCACAGTAGGTATCGCAGAGTTTGGTGCCCCGGTAGGCGAGGCAAAGTGAGATTCATCTGATGACTTTACTATAGAAGCGGTTGTCGATGTAGTACTTTGAGCTAAGTGATTCCCTGTTGAGGCAGTTGGCGAGGGTGTGCTAGAGACACTTGGGAAAGAGGTTGTAGCGGCCGAACTGCTTGTTGGGGTTTCTGTCGAACTTAGGTTGGGTGAGCCAGCTGGTGTTCCTGAAGCAACAGGGCTGGAAGGAGGTAAAAACGGCGAAGGAGTCGGCAGGTTACTACTACTGCCTGAGGTGGGTATGGAGACTACTGGCACGCTACTCGTTGATATGGTGGTAGAGTCAGTAGAAGGTACCCCAGACTCTGTTGGTGAATCCGATGATGAATTTAGGGTAGTTTTAGGGCCCTGTGAACCGTCCGGCTCTGATGTCACGCCAGGGCTGACTGTCACAGTTGAGGATGGGAAGATGTTTATGATTGGAATGGTTGATGTCTCTCCCGGGCTAGTGCTACTACTTGGTATCGAGGTAAATGATGGAGAGATAGATGTAGAAGACGTCGGCACTTGAGCGGAGCTAGAGCCCGAGTCCGTTGATTCCAGAGGGGTAGTCACAGTAGAAGATGCTACTGGCGGGTTAGTGGAAAGGGTAGATGGCGTAATGACGAGGGCGGATGTAGAGGAAATTGTTGAAAGCTGAGTTGAGAGAGTTGATATTGATGAGTCCCCCAATGTCACGGACGTAGGTGACTGTGCCGCCGGCAACGACGAGATGGTAGCTGTTGAGTTGGTAAACCTCTTGAGCATCCAGGGTTGTCTAGCCATGCCATTTTGCCTTGTCCTCCTGTATATGATGTTAGTCACTATAGCCTCCTAAACTTGCCAAGATGAACTATGAAGGGTTGATACGTACCTATCCTCCCGCCTCAGCGGACCGGCCGCCGAAACTCCCGACAGCCAAAGGAGATCTAAGAAGAGAAATGATATTCGCATTTTGAAAATAGCAATAGTAATTTTTCTGATGAGTGAAGAGAAGATAAGTGAAGCGAAGTGGGGAAGAGAAATAAATGAAATCTGATAACCGGAAGGCTCGCGTTAAGGCTCGCGAGGGACGGCGCAACAGCAATTCATATTCCTCGACGAGGCGATAAAGAGGCGGCAAGGCGCAAAAAGAAAGCGATAGTCAATCAAGCGAAGACAATAAGAGCAATGTTCTAGAGCCCAGTAGACAATGAATGTTTAATGGTCACAAATTAGAGGCTCGACAAAGAGGACGCAAGGAGAAAGAGCGGGAGAATGCACGAGACGAACCACCAGGGCCAGAACAGAGGAAAATCAACTGCAAGAGCGAGGATCTTTGCAGATCAACGAAACAGCAGAGGACCAGCATCTTGTATGAAGGGCGGAGACTGAGGATGATTGTTCAGCCCGGGCGGTCGGAACCATGCTGCTCCCTTAGTGCCTTAGCGGTGCCTTAGTCGTAGCCTGAGTGACATGCTTGCTTCGGAAGTTAAGATTGCGGCCCGTCGAGAGGACGTCGTAGCTTGAGTTGACCGTTCAGGTAGCCGGGGACGAGCCAATGGAAGAGCGCCTATCCAGGTTATGCCGGCCACCTGGCAGCTACGTGAGGCCGGTTGACCACAAGAAAGGGCTGTTCGGTTGGACTACGACACCTCTGTGGTGCGATGTAGTGGGTTTGTGGTGGAGATGAGAAGCGTCGAGGCAAGCCATGAAGTCATTAAGCGCCGTTCATTGTCCCTAGACACAACCCTAGACACAACCCTGGAATTGTTGTGGTGTTTCATTGCGATGCAGAGAGCAGACGCGCGGTAACTGGTCATTGGACGGATGTGTTTCCCTATAGGTGCGCTGCAAGCGCTGAGAGCCAATCGATATTCCGTGGCCACAGCGGCTGCGACCACTGACAAAGCATGGTGACACTTTTAATGGGTCTCATGCCGTACCCGGGTCCCTCTGGCAGGAATCGAGTTAGGTGTCTGTCGACGGCCTGTAGTCTACCCGTAGTCTGCCTATAGTCTCCCTGTAGGTGGCTGCTAATCAGGTCTTGATTGGTTGGTTGGAGGCCCGTAATCATTCTGCAACGCAGAGGTGACCTGAGAGTCTTGGCATTCGCCTCATTCCATCCAAATGCTTCGAGATAGTACGGCCGCAAACGTGACCGTGTCGAATTCTAGTAACTCTTGGAGTCGAAACGACTTAATCATGTGGAATTATGTCATTTCAGCTACACTAGAGTGTATAATGATGTAGATACTACTCTAGTGCACGCTAACAACCGACATGTAGAAAGAATACTTATACATCTTTCTAGTCTCGGCAGTCTAGTCTGACAGAATGCCTGGCTGTTTCGTTTTTCCCAAGTTCAATCTCAACACTTTTTACAGATGCCTACCAACAGCCAGTCAGTGGTTTCGCATGCTAGTTCAAATGTTAGGTATGGACGTTTCATCACTTACAGGGCGACCAACATGGCTGCACTATGTATAAGCCCCCAGGTACCAAACAGACCCTCGTGATATCGGTATCCAATACCGTTGCCTTTGTCGGAGATATGATGATGACTAGCGAGCGGGTGTATCAACGCGGGGGATGTAGGTGGAATTTGATGCCATCGGCCACCAACTGAGGTAGCAGATTATGTCGACAGGAACACCCGACCGCCGTCGCCCAGCTTCGATACACGAGGTCAGGAGCCGAGGTCGATTGATGGTGCGCCCGTATCCCAGACCACCATTGATACGAGAGTGCTCATTCTTTTAGCTATACAGACCGGGTCTAACCAGTTTGGAGCGCGTAGGAGATGTGTCCGATCTTTCTCCAAGGTAACCTCCCTATCATTTAAACCGACGTCACATCACCAGTTCGAGTATCCCTTCAACTAGTTTGTTTTACATGAAGCTGTCCTTCCCACCCGGGCTAGCATTCCAGCTTGGCACGTTGCTTGAACCAATTTATCGCAAGTCATGTCCGAGTTTATTGACCCTCAAAACAACTATTTCGGTGGAGGCAATTGGTGGTTAATTCAGGGCCGAACCACACATCAATGCCTAATCCGTTTAATGATATTTGCCGACGATCATATAGCCATGGCATTATACCCGGATACAGCAAACATCCCGTAGAAGCAGAACGGGTTATCAGGCGATATAGGGAACAACAGCAATATGATGCACGCGTATTTAATCAGCCATGCAGCCCAACTCCATGCGCAAATCAGATCTCATAAAACAGCGCTGTTAAGCATAACATCAGATCGGCAATCACGAATTCATACCCGATACTAAGGGCTTTGGTTTTGCAATACTACCGCTTCTAGTTCAGCACCGCCCAACAATGCGCTATTCCGTCATCACCGCTGTATTGGCATACACTTCCGTCGCCTCGGCAGCCATTAGTTGGTCACTTCAAAAAGCCACCAACCCAACAGCAGACCAATCAGATGCATACACACGGATAGAAGCCGCCATGAGGCTGGCCGTCGCACGCTACTCGCGATTCTCAGACGCCTCAAAAGTCGTCAGAGTATACTACAGTCCCGGGGTGCCGACAGCTGAAGCAAACTACAACGGGGACCTACGGTTCGGATCAGACCGGTCGTACATGGTGAGGAATCCCCAGAATTGTTTTCTTAACAACTCAAACCCCCATATCTTAAAAGCTAGCGGTCTTGAAACGCCCGCATATTACGCCCAAAGCGGTAATGACTAACCCCGAGCGTGATAACAGACCGAACGTACCGCGATGCATGAAATTGCGCACACACTCGGAGTCGGGCAGACCGCCGCCTTCGATGCAAAGTGCGCTGCCAACAACTGGCCTACAGCTACGCCGTTGCTCAAGTCCTGGGACGGCCCTAATGCTAAGATCAATTGTGGCGGTGGTCATTTCTGGCCCTATGGGCTCAACTACGAATCGGAATGGAGCGAAACTAACGGAAACAGACACGTACAGCTCGTGGATGCTATGCTTGCTGACGGGTTATAAACGGTTGCTCCTCTGCTGCTCTTCGTATAGTGCTCGTAGATACTCCCGGGCTGGTGGGATGAATTTTTGTAGCGGTGTAACCGATGAATTGAGACGTGGCTAGTGGCTGTATCTAACATCATATATAATATTAACCGTATACCAATTAATAGGCCTCCCCCATGCCTTTCCTACACTTCCCAGTACCTATGCCGTGCTGAGTGAATCCAGCATCCGTCAGCCACAGTTTACTCTGCCTACATAGTAATACCCAATTGCCTGTTACGGCTAGACGTAGTTTTATTGTTGACTAAGTTTCAGAAATTGTAGAGTCAGCTTTCAATGGCACTTCACATACACAGAATTTCGATATTGAGTGTGACAAAGCTGGGTAAATTTCGAGGGCCCTGCATGAATGTATTCTTGAAAGAAACTTAAGATAGATCCATTCCTGCTACTACAAAGGAATCTCAAGTCATTGTTCCCCTCTCGTCCTTAATGATAACAATGGTAGAGGCAATAAGAGCTTCGCTGGAGGTGAAAGACATGCTTACACTTCATATCGTAGACCTGGGGTGATGTTGGCTTGTATGATTTTAGTTAACCCTGTACAAAACCCCATTCTAATATTGAATAGTCAAAGAATTTCATCTTTACCTTCTCCTCGTGTAATATATTTCTAAAGGCGTCTCGAAAGGGAAAAAAGGAACATTGTACTGCTATTCAAAAGCCAAAATTTTCAACTTATCATTAGAAAAATGAATGTTCAATTAGTTGCAAATGGTTTGGTAACAGCAGGTACCTATGTTTTCGCCGTAACATTATAAAACCAATTCACGTAACAGAGCTCCGTAATCTTGGACACAATAATATCCCTACGGCAAGTTAAGTTTTTTAAGGTGGAAAAATAGGAGGAATAGGGGCTCCTAGAATAGGCAGACACATTATACTTATATAACAATTTTTGAGACATATTTTCATCGGCAACGATATCAGTTGGGGCGAGTCGTTTATGCAGACTCATAAAGTTATAGGATCTTAGGACTTACTCGTTGATGTCGTGACTCAATGTGGCGTTACATGCTTTAGTGTAGTTCATTCATCGTACCAGCTGTCCGCCTGACAGACTAAGTGCATTAGTTGAGGGGGACTAGGATCAGGGACCACCTACTTTCTACCCCGTTAAGCTGACGCTGTGACGAAGAACAACTTGTTTTTTAGAATGTTTCATAGTCACTAGTGTCCTACTAATTGTGACAATATCGTCATTGTACATAATGGTTGTCACACAAGTCATGAGACAGCTATGCTAAGTTATTTAGACCCAAATGAACAAGCCGTAGGAACTGTATTGTATTAATGTTGAAAATATTAAAACCAAGTAGGGCATGTTCATAAATAATACTTAGAACTATAGCTGGCAGGCAATTCTATATTGGCTCTAGAGTCTGTATACAGTCGGTCAGTATAGTCGGGTAATGGGTGGTCGTGTGGTACTAGGAAGAAACGTTTTCGAACCTAGCTGAGCTGGCCTACTGATACTCGTCTCAGGCTATAATAACTGCTTGTTCAATATTCGGTTGCTTGTACTATTAGGATTATTTCCTACAAGATAGAAAAATAGATTTGGCAGCCACTGTAAGGCACTGTGCCTTATACCCTTACTTAGGCCTCTGGGGCGCGGGGTTTCGTAAACACTAACCCAGTATTTTAAACTTCGACTATAGAACTTGACCCAGAGCTTCGGTAACAGACACAGTCTTCGGAAGACTGTTTCTCTCGCACTAGAATCAGGAGATCGTTCCAGATCACCCCGCACCCTTCGCGTCATTTGGCTTGAAATGTAACAATGACTTACTACTAGGTAAGCCTCGGTTGGTTTCTGAACTGACAAAACCTGCTACTGTATTTGTCCAATCTTCGTGCTCCCCAAAGAATGACGTTAGAGAGGAGTCCGGCTTCAGGCCCTCACTAGCTCACTGGAGTAGAGCGACTAGATCTACAGGCGTAGATCCGAACCCCAGTAAATGCAACGGCTTTTAGCGGACCCTCTGCCAATCACCCGGAATGGCGACCCCCCGTGAGCCGTAAGTCATCGATCTCTAGGGTCTAGAAGCCGTCCGATCCTAGTATTTGGGAAGTGGTTTGAAACAAGTTTCTAGCCACAGCCACGTACTGATGGCCTGTAGACCACCGTATTGGCAAGCTCATCTAGAGAGGGACACCCGCATGATGTGTGGCGTTCTGTATGATATCATGACCACTGACGTCATAGGGGTGGCTTATAGGATCGGTGAAATTGGTGATCTTGAAGCCATCGACAAGCATATAAGTCAAGGCTCTTCTCGGGGATGAATGGCATACTCTTTTTGCTTAAGACACCATAAACTACACAAACATCTAATACAAACTACAACCAAACTCAAACTACATAAACACTCGGATAGAAAACTATCTGCTCTCCTCGCCCCTCAACCCAAGAACATCAATACAAACACACACACAAAAACCCAGAATGTCAAACAACCAGAACGGCGGACTTCTCGGCGGCCTCACCGGCGGTCTTGACAACATCCTGACAGGCGGTGAGCAAGCCAAGGGCCAAGGCGGTCTCCTCGGCGGTGTCACAGGTGCCTTGGGCGACACGACGAAAGGACTGGGCAACAGCCTGAACTCTACAACAAGGGGAGTGGGAAGCGCCGTCGGGCAGACGACCGAAGGCCTTGGAAACACGGTTGGGGGTGTCACTCAAGGAGTCGGCGGCGCGGTCGGCGGTGTAGGAAAGAGTGTTGGTGGAGCGACCGGCGGCAAGAAAGAGGACAGCGCATTCAGGAGTTATGGTATCTAAGACTCGGCTTATGGTTAATGGAAAGGGATGATATGTATTATTCAAGGATTGGAGGCGGATTTGGGTTATGGTTTTGGTATGAATTATGAATAATTAGTGTATGAATTACTACTGTGGTGATATTCTATGTATTAGTGCTCAGGGGTGCTTAGGTTCATGACTGACCTCTTGTTGGCTCTATGTAGTAGCCGCTGCATCTTTAATCGCCAATTAATACATCTACCTCGTTTTATACCCTAGTTATGTAATACCTGTATGTTGATTCGCAGCTCGAACCGATTTTCTTTCGTCGAAATGTTCACAGCTTAATACACCACCCGATGTCTTGGCTTACATAGGTATCTATGCTTTAATTGTTCATTGCCTCTTGACTTGATGGGATAAGACCTTACTTCAACACCTACCTAGTGTAGTTTTACTGCTTTCTTTCACTCATACCTTTCTGCCATCTATTTCCTTGTTTATCTTTTCTGTAATCTGTCATTGAAAACTGCCGGGTTGGTTTGGCCACAATAAGGTTGTGTAAATAGTACTAGTGGCTGGATGCAGTACTAATGTGGCTGCGTGGCTTGGGCTGTTAGCGTCGCGGGGTTCCAGTTATGGGTTCTGGTGGACTGCGGATAGTGGCCTGTCTGCCCTCGAATCTCGATGTATAGTCTTTCGGGTCCATCTAGTTCACCATGTCGGCCAACGAGGAAGAGGAAGAAGAAGTCTCCTACATAGACTACGATGCCTTTCTTGACCCCAATTTCAAACCGTCTTCATTTGTGAATACCCTTGTCCTCGCCACCAACAATCCCACCGACACCCCGATAGACCTCTCAACGCCGCTCTCCAAGGTCCTGTTCGATGCCCAGGAACTCGACTCCCACATCCACCTCCTCACCACCCGTTCTGCAGTTCCCCTCCTTACTCACACCAAGCAGCAGACGGATTCAAGTAAAAGGATAATATCTGAGATTGATAATCAACTCAAAAGCCTGAACGAGAGCTACAAGCAGCTTGAGAAGGAGGTCATCCAGAAACATGCAGAAGCTGACGAGGTGCGCTTTATTGCCTCAAGGCTATGGGATACCTTGAAGCTCGGTAGGTCCGTTGGTCGGTGCCTCCAGCTAGGTCGGCAACTGGAAGTCCAGCATACCGAGATGACTAGCGGATCCGGCAGCAATAAGAAAGAGGATCATAGAGCCCTTGTACGATGTGCGCATACGATTCTTTCACTGCGAGAAATTACCGAGAAGAGTGGTCCTGGTGAAGAAGGATATGGGCTAGACAAGGTCGAGGCCATAAGAAGTCTACAAACCCATGTTGTCGGGCCAATTGAGCGGTCTATAAAGACGACATCTGAGCAGATTATTCGCGAATTCTCCGTCGGTTCTGCATCCGGAACAGCTACATTTGCGCAAAGCGAGGAAGCTAAAACACGAACAATATCCGCGACTATCACCCTGTATCTGATCTCACCGACTGCCGGCATAAGACCCGACAAATGGACTCCCCAGCTTCTTGTACAAGCCCTCGAAGTATATCTACGGAATGGATTACAAAGCTCCATAGCCTCGCTCGCAAGATCACTAGCGACGCTACCATCACTCGACCGCACGCTGGCCGAGGTCTCGGCGCGATGCCAAAACATCGTCGCCCTTGAAATCATACTTGACGCGACGAAAGCACCACCGCACCCACTTTTGCCGACGCAAAAGCACACGACTGAAAAGAACAACCTTTTACAACCCCTTCTCACATACCTCGAAACCGGCTCTCTGGCATCGTACTTCTGGAGGTCTATGGCGAGCGGCCTCGCAACGAGAGTATCAGAAATAATTAACCGCGGTGGTGTGTCTGCTAGGACATTGAAGACGAATCGAACCGCGGTTGGCGAGGCAATCCGGGAATGTGTTGTTCGAGGTAGCCAACCGCCTAGCACAGTAACGCCGACTAAGGGCCGAGGAGCAAAAGGTGACAATGGTGGATGGGACAGAGAGGTAGCCGTCATGGTCGGGAGTGTCGTAAATAATTTAGGCCGATGAACATTGGTGCCATCACTAGTCTACATTCTGTGTACCGACGTAACCGCGCCTTTAAACATGGTTGGTCAAGTGTCGCCTCGTGCCTCTGGTTTCTGTGCCTTGTCATGGTATCCATCGACTTTATATTGCGCTGAATTAACCGATATCACCCGAGACAACTCAGTATTGGCCGCAGTCTAGGGCGCATATTCCGAAGAAACAAGCCCGAATCACACCATATAAAGAGGCCTAATAATGACTGTTTCCGGCCATGAACTCGGAACGTCGCACAGGGCTTTATTGCGCGTATTCTGGTGGAGGTTGCCTGAGAAGTGGCAACTCAGCACAATCCAGGTCTAACAGAGCCTCGATAGACTATATAGTAATACCACATATAAGAATAGTCTAGTATGTTCTATAGAAGAAGAGGAGTGTATAGCTGCCCGGATTCGAATGGACATGTTCCTCCAAGCTCAAATACGATAGTCAGGACTTGCGGTGGAGTAGCGGCCTATCGTTCTCCGTCGTTTATGTTCATCTCCAGCACTATTTGCACTTACAAAAAGGGCGCCTTTCCATTTGTAGTAGCAAGTGGACACGACAAGATGACGCAGGTAGGGCCTCGACCGTCGATGGTGCCGGGCAGCTCAGTCGTTTATAGGAATAGTGTACAAATTGAGGGAAGCCTACGCCCATCTTGTTTCTCCTTTTTAACATCTTGCGTCTGATGGGTTGTTCATCTTCCTAGGTATATACCAACCGTTTCCTCCAATAAACATATGTTTTGCAATCTTATTGAGGATTTTTTGACGATATATCCCTTGTGATAGCATTCCGGGTTACTCAGACTGGTCCTTTGTTGCCAAACCAATCAGGCATTCCGACACCGCCGTTGGGTTTCCTCCTCACTACGTCATCTATTCAGGTATGTCAGACGCGCATTTGTTATCTAAAGTATTCTACCCCTCACTCTCGCACCTCACTCCCGCGTTCGATCATCAAGCAACAAACGTTTTTTATCCCGCTCGCGATAATGCCGAGACCCAGTGGCCTCAATTGGCGTTATTTAACACGTGGTCGTAGTTCGGTCCACCTGAGGGCTTAATATCTCAGAGGCGGTCAGTGGAAGGAGATGCACCTCTGATCCATAATTCGTAGTGGTATGCGAACACTTGGGAAAGCCCGCATTGGATGCATGTGATAATGCTGAGTTCCTGGCTAAAGACGGCCGCTGGGGAGCCGTATAACGGTCATTATTGGCCGAAGTAGCGAGCGGTACAGCCCGTCGGCGCAACTGGCGTCGTGTAAAGTGATATCAAGACACCCATCAGGATATATTACGCCGGGGCAGTCGCTAGGGTCCGTCTATCCGCCAGTCAGTCAATCAATCAGTCAGTCAGTCAGTCGCCAGGGGCAAAACCTCCAGCTCTGGCGTCTCTTGCGATGCGCCGTTGCCCGTAGCTCCATTGCTACCCCACCTCGGGCCTGTTTGCACGTCACCGACAAGATCGAGATGGGACGGATGCCTTGTGTCACAATCCGTGTCACTCTCTGCTAGATATACCTTGGGCAGACAGAGCTTGGGTACCTGTCTGATACTACCTATATCCATACCTTGCGCTAGACTACGTTGCCTACTTTACCTCTTGTTTTACTACTCGAAATCACTTTGTGTCGCATCATCCCACCCCCTCTCCCTCTCAACACCATACGTTGAGAGGTATTATTATTTCGTCATATTAGCTATCCGGCATCGTCGTGGTTGAGGCCTCTCCTCTACCTCTACCCCGTTTATCATTCTTATCTTCCTCTGTATCTGTTTTGGTCCTTTGTTTTCGCTTGCTCGGCTTTAGAATTTTGGGATATTAGTTATTCCTCGTTCTGAACTATCGATTTATTCGGACCACTAAATAACCATGGCAGAACAAGAACCGCAAATCCCCGAGGAGGCGAGTCAGCTCCCGGTCTCCCAGGAAACCTCCCTTGCTTCTGATCTGCCCGAAGACCATAGCATCACTAGCTCCCCAGATCTCCCGCCTCACGAACGGAAGGCAATTACCAGAGTTCCCGTCACTCCTGGTATTCATCTAGCTACATACAAAACTCCAGCTTCGCAACAGTCCATCAACTCCGATAGTCCGGGCTATTTCACGCAAGACCCCAAAAAACACGACCGCCCCTCCGAGCCCAGTCATAAACCTCAGCCTCCAGGCGAGAGCAGAAGATCTTCTTCCCCAACCGACCTCATTAGGGGTGCCATGTCGGGTGAGGAAGTGCTAAGACGGATGAGCCAGTCCACTAGGGGCCGCAGCGAATCTATTACAGACATCAAATCTGCGGCTCCTGATCTAGCACTCACTGGTAATATCATATCAGTTACTTTCACCACTCCGCACACCGTCAAATACCATAACAATGGTGAATGGGTACGTCAATGCCATATGGTGGTCCATATTACTGGCTGACTCAAACGGAACAGGAACTAGGAACTCGACATGGTTTATCGGCTTTATTTGATTCCTTTGTGTACCTCTCCTCCGACGAAGCCCCCTGGAATCATTCCGTAGTCGCGTGGACCGGAGAGATAGAGTGCCCCTTTGAAAACGTGCCGTCTGCCGCCCCGCCACAAGATACTACTTCCATACCCGCGTTGAGCCACCTCTCGGCGCCCGTACCCGTGGATGACGATTTGCCACCTACTCCGCCTAATACGGATGGCCTTTGGATCTCGCGCGACCATCAAAAGGCCCTAGAGCGTCGACTCGCGCAGGATAACCGCTGCAAGACCATACCTGTGTGGCTGTCTGATGATGATGAGATCGACGATGAGGGCATCACCCTAAATGACCAGGAACGATGGAGACGTTATGCTGAACATTCGTTATACCCCCTTTTCCATTACAAACAACAAGAGCCCAGTGATGGCCGAGCAGAGCGCATAGAGTGGGCTAATTACTACCGAGCGAATCTGCAATTTGCTAAAAAGATCATCGAAATATACAAGCCAGGTGATATTGTCGTTATACACGACTATTATCTTCTGTTGCTTCCCAGCATGCTGCGCCAACGAATGCCGAATATGTACATCTCATTCTTCTTGCACTGCCCGTTCCCAAGTAGCGAGTTTTTGAGATGTTCGCCGCGCCGAAAGGAGGTGTTGGAGGGCCTTATGGGGTCAAACCTTATTGGCTTCCAGTCATACAGCTACTCGCGTCACTTCACTAGTTGCTGCACCCGTATCCTAGACTTCCCCTCGGATGCAACTGGTGTTGATGCATTCGGGGCTCGTGTCGAGGTTGGAGTGTATCCTATTGGCATCGATAGCGAAAGGGTAGAAAAGCTTGCCTGGTCGAAAGAAGTATCGGAGAAATGCGATGCCCTAGGCGAGATGTATAAAGGGAAAAAGATCATTGTGGGCCGAGATCGGCTTGATAGTGTTCGGGGTGTTACCCAGAAGCTCATGGCATTCGAACGGTTTTTGGAGGTATACCCCGAGTGGAGAGAAAAAGTGGTGCTGATTCAAGTGACGTCGCCGACGAATTTGAAGGGGGCCAAAGAAGAGTCTGAGAACAAGATCTCTAGGAGGGTTAACGAACTGGTAATGAAAATCAACGGTACGTATGGCAGCCTAGGGTTTTCCCCGGTACAGCACTACCCGCAGTACTTGGCGCCGGATGAGTATTTCGCACTTCTGAGGGCGGCGGATATCGGACTGATCACATCCGTGCGGGACGGCATGAATACGACCAGTCTCGAATATGTCGTATGTCAGCGTGACACCCACGGACCCCTAATCCTATCAGAATTCAGCGGGACCGCGGGGAGCCTACGTGACGCAATCCATATTAACCCATGGGATCTCACCAACGTCGCGAAACAAATTAACAATGCACTAACGATGTCCCCCGATATGCGTCAATCTATGCAGTCGAATCTCTACGCTCACGTCACAACGCAAACAGTGCAAAGATGGATTACGAAGTTTCTGCGGAAACTGGTCGGCACCTTGGCCTCTAGTCGAAATGAGAACGCGACACCGGTATTGGATGGCACTATTCTGCTGGAACGGTATCGAGATTCAGGCAAGCGTTTATTCATGTTTGATTACGACGGTACTCTCACGCCCATAGTGAGAGACCCTCAAGCAGCTATCCCCTCAGAGCGTGTCATTCAGACTCTTAGTACCCTAGCATCGGATCAACGCAACGCGGTTTGGATTATCTCAGGAAGGGATCAAGAGTTCTTACAACAACACCTAGGTCATATCACAAACCTCGGTTTCAGTGCGGAACACGGAAGTTTCATTCGATACCCCGGCTCGACGACTTGGGAGAATTTGGCCGAGAAATTGGATATGTCTTGGCAACAGGAAGTGTTAGACATCTTCCAAAAATACACAGATCGCGTTCTAGGTTCGTCCGACTATCAAGTGAAATGGTCTCTCGCTTTTGTCTAACAATGAGACAGGTTCGTTTATCGAGCGAAAGCGCTGTGCGCTTACCTGGCATTACCGCCAGGCCGACCCGGAACTAGGCGCCCACGCCTCCAGTGCTCTGTTTTATGAACTTAGGTCTACTGTGGCTAAGAAATGGGACGTCGATGTGATGACGGGTAAGGCTAACCTCGAGGTCCGACCGACATTCATCAACAAGGGCGAGATTACGAAGCGACTTGTGCATCTCTATAGCTCGGGTTCCGGACGTCAAACAGGTGAAAAGACCGCTCAACAGGACGGCGCGAATGAAAGTTCTAAATTGGAATTCGTGCTCTGCTGTGGTGATGACTTTACTGACGAAGACATGTTCCGCGCCCTCAACGGTCTAAGTGGTAACCAGCTAGCTAGCGACCACATCTTTACAGTGTCAGTCGGGGCTAAGAATAAGGTCACGCTTGCTAAGTGGCACGTTCTAGAACCCACAGATGTTCTCGAGCGAGCAGCTCTTCTTGCTGGCGTGGGCATTAGCGGCGAGACCACGGATCAGTTGAGCCAAGTCAACCTTGCTGCTATAGCTGGTGTGGAGGGTCGCGTGCCGACGTAACGCTCGAGTATGTTGAAACTGAAATAGAAGAATAGAAGTCGTGAGGGAGGTGAAGCATTACGCAAGCGGCAGGGGCATACAACGCCAATCCCGACGGCATGAAATGAAATCCCCTAACGCTAGATAGATCAGGTTAAGGGCGCTTGGGAGAATGAAGAGCTCAATTCTTGGGGATACAGCGGGTATATACGTAATATATAAGCTTATGCGTTTTGTTGACTGCGATATCTCGCTATCTATATTTCCCATAAAGTGGCGTAAGCAGAACTATATCCACATGTAGCTAACCTTAGTTGCTTTGGACCTATCCCTTTGTGCAATAGCAAGTCATATCTGCTTAGTACAATAACTAGTAGTATGAATTATGATACACACTACAGTTACCTATCTACTATAAATGCCGGTGTTGAATTCCGTGGAACATACTGTTGTGGTATAACCAGCCGGCCAATCACTTCGTAATACGTGGGTTGTTATTCGTTCTCGGGATTCGGCCTCGCGCTACGATGTCGGACTACTAGCTGACTATACATGCAGGAATATAGATGTCGTGAAGCAAATAAACATTCACGAAAAATGGGCAGTGGGACGACCAAAGAAAAAGAAAAGAAAAAAAGAAAAAGAATCACCTGCGTATCAACTCCGCATTCACGCAGCTGACACGGTTTTCTGATATTCAACGCGGAATTGACTTGTTACATTATCTCACCAAATCCGAACAGCGCACCGTTGAACTTCTAATTATGCGATTGGATAGAGAATGTAGGAATACAACTTGTATGGGGAAATAATGGGTCTTTAGATCAGAAATCCCAGAAACTCTAACGGTTCGGATTTGGTGAGTTTTTTGCGGTAGTCTAGAGCTGATGCCGAAACTTCGGAGTGCGAAACATAAGGATTCCAACGGGTCGTCCCCCCACTCAGCGGGAACAACCCGGGGCCTGGGAAAAAAATATCTGACCTTTTATGAAGGAATAATTCGGTTCTAGGATCTCCGGCGGTAAAGTGCGGGGCATGTTGTATTGCATCGTGGGTTATAAAGATAGTATACAGTTCCTAATGGTCGTCGCTGCACGTGGTGATGCGTTGTGACCCTAGCACGGCATGTTATTTCGGAACGGAGGATGTGAGGTTTTCGAGATCTTCGTCGACGCCTTACTACACAAAATTACTAATGCAGGCAGTGGTGGCGTTAAAAAGAACACCTACATACGACCCTACACCTAGCAATATAGGTCGAGGTCAAACGAAAAGAATTATGAAATTCTAATAGGTACCTATTCTACTAACGGATGTTAATGCGGATGGCTAGTGTCAGGGGTAGAGATAGCGCTTAGGTATCTTGGAATTTGTGTGCAGTTAGTCCAAAAGCTAGATAGTCTACGAAGATCCCCAAGTCCAGCAACATCCGACCCTCCGAGGTAGGTTGTTATGCCCACACGCACTTTTGCATAAATGCATGTATGTTACGATATAGATGTCGTAAGATAATATAAATATCGGGATAGGAACCCTTCCCAACTCTTGAACATTATTCTCGGGTATGTCGTTGTAAGTACGGCGCAACTCGTGAACATGGCATTCACCGAAGCGTCATCCCACCTATTGGGCGTAATGCCTTCCGTTTGGATTCTCTCTATCATCGCATTGCCGGTTCTAGTTCGTTGTATGCTGCCCGGTCTATGTGAAATTTACTGACATCTTTCAAGACCATCACGTATTACGGGGCCATATTGATATACAACATCTGGCTACATCCTCTTTCGAAATACCCAGGCCCTATCTTAGCCAAAGCGAGTCCATTATGGATGGCATGGTCATATTTCCACGGGCGAACACCGGTTGAGTTGCAGGAAATACACAAAAAGTACGGCCCTGTTGTACGAATCGGGCCCAATGACCTGTCATATATCAACCCTATCCAGTGGAGGGAGATCTATGGTTTCAAATCTCACGGCCAAGAGGAGTTTTCCAAAGATCCCCGTTATCACTCAGGCATTGAGGGTGAGCCTATCATTCTCAATGCCGATAAGACGTACCATGGTTATATTCGCAAGCTACTAGCGCACGGGTTCTCCGAGAAGTCACTGAGGGATCAGGAATCTATCCTAAAGGGGTTCGTTGATACTCTGTTCCGCAGACTGCACGAGGAATGCCAGGATGGCGAGAAGACAATCGACATAGTGAACTGGTATAATGTAAGTCGTTCTCCATATCACCATTAGTCATCAGTTAGCCTAATAGTGCACAGTTCTTGCTTTTTGATTTTATCGCCTATCTAAGTAGGTCTCAGCAGACGATCCCTGAACTATAGGTTACGGATACTGATACGAGATGTATAGCATTCGGGGAGTCCTTCGACTGCCTCACCACTGGAACTCTCCACACATGGGTTGGCACATTCTTCAGCCTAGTGAAGTCCCTCTCATACTATCAAATAAGCTCGCGATTGCCATTCTTTCTTCGACCCCTGTTCATAATGCAATTCGTGCCCAAAAAGATCAAGGGGGATCTGAAGACACTCAAAGCTCTCAACGAGGTATCTCTCAACCCGCAATCTTGAGTGAGCAAGCCGACTAATGAACATAAAGGAGAAAATTAGCCATCGTCTCAAGAACCACCCCCCAGTCCCTGACTTCATGGACAAGCTCGTAGAGGCGTTTAACATGGGAAAGATGTCGCCACAGCAACTACAAGGAAACGCGCAGATCTTGCTTGCGGCCGGAAGCGAGACCACAGCGACATTAATGTCCGGTAAGCCATCTCCGAACATTGACACGGGTAACAGAGAAACTAATTCGTGTCTTACGTCCTAGGTCTCACATGGCTACTACTTAAGCACCCACGCGTACACGAAAAGCTGAAGACGGAGATCCGCGCCAAATTCAGCCACCCGGACGAAATCACCATCAGCAGCGTCAACGAATGCAAATACCTCCTGGGATGCATAGAGGAGGCGCTCCGCGTGTACCCGCCCTCGCCACAGCCGCATCACCGCATCATACCCGCCGGCGGCGCCATGGTCAACGGGGAATTCCTGCCCGCGGGGACGTCCGTCAGCATTCCCATCTACGCGATTTCTAACAGCGCCCTCAACTGGACGCAGCCGGAGTCCTTCATCCCGGAACGCTGGACCGGTGAGGACGAGCGATTTGCCAACGACAAGAGGGAGTCGTCGCAGCCGTTCTCCTACGGCCCGCGGAATTGCATCGGTCGGAATATGGCGTATGCCGAGATGAGACTCGTCATGGCGCGGCTCATCTGGCATTTCGATGTCGAGAGCGCGACAACAGGGGACTGGATGGACCAGAGGGTGTTCTTGGTTTGGGAGAAGGGCCCCTTGCATATCAAGTTGCGGCCTGTTGCGCGGGCTTAGGATCGAATTTAACCTCGATCTGCATGGCTTATACAATGGTGCTACATAGAATATGCACTCTCACTCTGAAATGATCATTTCTGTCAGGACTGCTAGTATAGGGGTATGATATGACATTTGTTGATGCACGAAGCCGTTGGAAACTTCGTAACTAACTATTACTATATACAAGAACTTCTTTGTTTTTGCGTCATGGGTTGTGATAATTTCCTCTGGCGTAGGAGAGGGGAGATTGTTAAGTCGTTGGCGTTGGGAAAATTGCCATTGGGATGGAAAGATAGAAACCATTTAAGAAATGAGGAACAATCTTATCTATATAGCTACACAGATTGTATTAGCAGTCATTTTTTTTGGTCGTAATTGGTCACGAGCAATATGTGTAGCATTTGGAATGCCTCCAGGGTACGCGCTTTCTTCCAGGGGGGAGGGGTATTACTACTTGTGTGTAGGGGTCATATAAATGAGATGTTGTATAGACTACCCATTAGGCTGCTTGGGTGTAATCTATACTACATAACTAAACTATTAAAACTTCAGATACTGTAGAGGTAATTATTTAGGATGATATTGATGAAGAGTTCTGTGTTTACTTTATTTTTGTGCCACTTTAAGCAATTTTGAGCGCATTTGTATGGTGCTCAAGCTATACCTACGCATTATGAAAGCCTCTATTACGATTAATAGACGTACTAAGTAACTAATAACCGAGCGCCCTAATGTATACTATAGATATCTAAAGTTCTTCTAACTGCCACAACATCCCCTCTACTAATACAATGAAATTAAAGAGAGTAAATTCCCAGTTCTGCCAAACCCTCTAAAAAATGTCGACATACCAATATCCTAGAAATGGAAGGCTTACAGATAATATCTCCCCGCCACTGGAGTACCAACTTCGCTTCCCTCGATAGCAAATCCAAGAGGCTCAAAGTCATGGTCCTCATACCACTCTGGGGGCATCTGGAGAACACCCCATTTGATCTTACTCCTTGCAACATATTTCAATCCGGTCATCATATCCTCAGCCGTGGCTTCTAGCTCAGTATGCATCCCCTTAGCTCGTGAGTGGTTGGCTGGTTCCCTACTTTGGATAGTCGCGTTATCTACTTCTCGGCTCTCTAGATCGTGACGTAATTCCCTATATTCCCCGTATATGCGTGGCTCAGGGTGGTCGGAGTTGTAGAAAATCTCTCCGCTTTGCACATTACCCTCTAAAGTCTCTGCTCCTTGGTGCAGTTCTCCATATTCTCCGTTAGTATTGTGTTCTCGGTATAGGTCTCTATCAGGTTCGATGGATTGGTGAGGGCTTGCGAACCCCTGAAGGATCTCGACTGACTCCATACCTCCACCCAAGTGATTAGGTGTCGGAGAGTCCTGCCAACGGATATTAGACACCATGTTCCCACTCTGAATAGATGCCTTTTCGACAATGCTTGAAGGTAAAACACGACACGCCATGGATATTGCTAGAGAATTCGTTCCCACTGGTACCACATTTGATGGGAGCCGTTTTAAACTAAAAAGTATGGGAGTCGTTACCCAAATAAACGCGACTATGGTCAGCACGAATAATGAAATAGGGGAATAACCCACAACAGCAACAGTGTTTAGCGGTAGAGCTGAGTCAGGCTGAGGGTGAATAGTATTCGCCTCCAACGACGAGTGTGTTGAATAGTATCCTTTGAACAATCAAATTCCCATAAATTAATGCCAAATCTTGAAGGAATGGACGTACCGCCATCGGATACAATGACATAGATAGTGTTAGATAATAGCCAATGCAATAATGCGCTAATTACTATAAGTGGCACACTATACCTATAAGGTAACTGGAGTCTGTAGCTCTGTTTTTGTTCCCCCTGTAGAGATTATTATTCGGACTAGTTTCATTTGCTGCAATAATATTAGGGCACACCTTTGGGTTCGTGACCCGGAGCGAAGAGTGTTTCCGCGCGAGCCTCGCCCACTCGGTAGTAATGTGAAGGCGCGTGAATAAGTTGTTGGAAGCAACATAAGAAAGCGATAGAAAGACATGTGGGCTATTCGCTACCACAACGCTGCTCAAAAAGTCCGTTTCAAGTGCAAGCAGTGGATTGCGGCTGCTGGCTAAGAAATAACCCGCACTATAAACCCGTAAGCATGGCTATGAAAACTGGGAAAGTTGCGAAACCCACTGTCAAAGATAATACTTAGTGTAGTAAATCCGTTAGATTAGAAGGTAAGTTACACTACAGTATAAACGGCAGGTTTAGGGGTTTATATAGGCGTATAGATCAGTTGTACCCTTGCTACCTATTTCTAACACTTCTTTTTAATCCATATGCCTTTTCCTTAAGTAAAGTCTATTAAAATACTTAACTCCTTTTGTATTTTAATTCCTTAAGTAAGAAATTATATGCTTTATATATTTTTTAAAATAAAATCTATTAAAATACTAACTCTTTCTAAATAAGTATAATATTAAGTAAATTTTTTAAAATAAAACGCTATTAAAAAGTAACAGCTTTATATTTTAAAAGTTTATACCTTAAAAAAATTTATATTTTATAAATTTTTTCCTTTTTTTTTTACTTTTTATTATTATAATATATATAGTTTTTTATAGCAAACTTTATTTAACTATTTTATAGTTTGCTATAGCCTTAAAGTCTTAGTTTTATATATTTTTAAAGTTATAAATTTTATAGTTTTAAGTAAAGTATATTCTTTATTTTATACTATTAATTAATTTTTTTTTTTTTTTTTTTTTTTTTTTTTTTTTTTTTTTTTTTATAAAATAGCAAATACATTTTCTTTAATCACTTTACCTTCAATTAATATTATACTAAATAGTTAAACTTCCTAACTTCTTTTTTAAATAGTTATAAGCTTATTTTTAAAAACCTTAAAGTGCTTTTTAAATTTTTATACTTTTTGCTATTTAGCTATAAAGGTTACAGTTTTAAAATACTATATGCTTTTTTTATTAGCTATTTTTTTTTAAAATTAAAATACTATATATATACTATTTTTTATTTTCTATTTTTTATTTAGCTTTTAACCTTGTTATAAGTACTGCTAATAGCTTTATAGCTATAAAAGTTCTATATTTTAAAGCTAACTAAAACTTATTAAAAGTTGCTTATATTTTTATATTTTAATATTAAGTATTACTATAACAATATAAATAGCGTTATTATTATAAAGCCTTAATAAATAAAATAAATTATAAGTATATATATAGTTAACTAAGTATAATATTGTTAATTAGTTTTAAATAGTTTTAAAATATTTTTTAAGTAAAAGTTTTAGTATTAAATTAACTAAAATATTTTTTAAAAGTAGGGCTTATAGTATTAAAATATATAAATATTTAAAAAAGTTAGTTTAAATTTATTACTATAATTTATTATTATATTTTATAAAAAATAGTTTTTAAATATTTTATAGTTTTTAATTTTAGCAATTTTTTTTTTGTTATTGCTTATACTAGCTAATTTTAATATTATTATATAGTTTAGCTTTTATAGTTTTAATAAATATAGTTATAAGATATAAAAATAGTTTTTAATATTATTTTAATTATTTAAAAATATAACAGTAAAAAATAAATATATATAAATTTTTTAAGCTAAAGTTAATTATTTTACGTACTAACTTTATTTTAGCTTTTTTATAAGCTTTTTATTTTAGTTTTAAAGACCTTTTAAATTTTTTAAAGGTAGGTTTAAGCAGTAGTTTCGTAAGTCTATTTGCTACTTAATTTAAAGTAAATATATATTTAAAAATAACTTTTTTAGCAGCTACTTATTTTTAATACTATTTGTTTTAAATAAATATATATTTGCTTTTTTTATATAATAATAGGTTATAAAATACTAAAATAGCTTTTTAATTATTATTATATATAATAATAGGTATATTATTTAATTTAGCGTTAAGTTTAAATAATAGTTTTTTTATTTAGACTACTTTTTTAAAAGCTTAAGTTTGCTTTTTTAGTTTTGCTTTAAAAAATAATAATAAAACTATTAGTTAGTATTTTAAACTCTAACTAACTACTTTACTTTTTAAGTTAAAAATATATCCTAAAGTTAATTAGCAAGTTTTTTTATAAGCTTTTTAATTAAAATTAGTAAAGCTTTATAATTTAATACTTTTTTTTTTATATATTAGCTTTAAATTAATTATAATTATTAAGTATTTAAAAATTTACTTTACTATTTTAATATAAAAAGCATTAGGCTTTACTATATACTTATTATATTTTAATATAGCAAAAGTAATATTTAGTTAAGTACTTAGTATAACATATATTAGTAATTTAATAGCTTTTTAATATTATTTTTAATTTTTTAAATTTAGTATAAAGTTATTTTTAAATACTTTAATATTAATTAAAATAAAAATATAAGTTAGTTTTACTTTTTTATATTTAAATTTATTTAAATTTTAAAAGCTAAATTTTATTAAAATTTTTTTTAAATAAGCTTTTTAAAATAATTTTAAGGTATAATATATTTAGTTTTGCTTAATTGCTATTTTTAAGTAAAATTTAATAGGTTTTAAATTATTTATTTAAAATTTTTTGCTTAATGCTTATTTAATATTAGTAATTTTTAAAGTTTTAAAACTAATAATTAAAAAATTATTAATATAAACTATAATATAATAATTACTTTAAGCAAAAACTTTAGTATTTAAATTTAAGCTGCTAAATTTTAGTTTTTTTAAAAAAGTTAAAAGCGTTTTATATTATACCTTAAATGCTTATTTAAAGCTATATAAAGCCTTATTTAGCTTGCAAACTTTATTAAAGTTTTAAATAAATTTTAGTAGTTATTTAATATATATATTTTTTGCTATTTTTTTATATAAAAAGGCTATTTTTATATTTATTTAGTAAATTTTAAAATCTAAAGTAGCTATAATAGCAAATAAAATTTTATAGCTTATAGGTTTAACTATAAAAGCAAAAGTTTTATAGTAGTTTATTTTGCTTTATTATTTAAAGCTTTTAACTATTTATTTAGCTTTATATTAAACAATTTTTTTAAATTTATTTTATTTAAGCTTATATACCTATTTTTTAAACAAAACTTTAATACTAAATAGCTTTATTATAATTTCCTATATTATATTATTAACTAGTAAATTATATTTGCTACTTATTATCTTTAACTACTTATTTTAGTAAAAATTTTGTTTTATAGCCTTATAGCTAACTAGTTTAGTAATTTTAGTTATTTTAATAGCTTTTAATATAATAATAATAAAATAAAAAGTAAATAGTTAATATTAATAATTAAAAAAGTATATTTTATTATATTTAAAATATAAAGTAAGTTTTTTAATTTAATTAAATATATATATTTTAAACTAAATACTTTTGTTTTTTTTTAATAAAATATTTTTTAATAAGTTATTTTTTAATAAGGTATTTTTTATTAGTATATTAAAAGTTTTATTAATGCTACTACTAAATAAAATGTTATAATAATTTTTATTATTATTATTAAGTATGTTATTATTAGTTATACCTTTTAATAATATATTATTAGCATTATTATTTTTATTTTTTTGCAATATATTAAAGTTATAAAAACTATTAAATTTGCTTTTTAGCAGCATAATAATATTATTAAAGTTATATTTAAAAAGTTTATTATAGTTCTTAAGTAACATTATGATAGATGCTTCCTAGGGTGTGTGTGTAATGTAATGTATTGACTAGATGATGTAGGAGAAAAGGAAAGGCCAAGACTCTAGGTCTTGGAAAGAATCTAATTATAGACATGGTGTGCCAGCTGCCTGACAGCCGTCAGGCTGTCACAATGGCCTAATGGCTCAATGGTCAGTGGCACACAAACAACACGCGTTCTGGCGCGTGACACGCGATATACCCCCTATGGGGTCGTATCACATTAATAAAGTTGTTTTTTTTTTTAAGTATATACTTATTATTATTAAATTAGAAAAAATCTGCTATTTTTTTTAAAATTATATTTTAAATATATTTTTTTAAGGTATTTTTTATAGTTTTATTATTTAAGCCTTATTAAACCCTTTTTTTATTACTAATCTATAGTATTTAATTTAGTAAAATATATATAATTTTTTAAAAAAATATAACGTTATTAGCATTTATTATTTTTTTACTTTTAAGTAAAATTATATAGTTGTAAAAGCTTTAATGTTAATATCTTAATATTTTATAAAGTAGCGTTTTTTTTTTAAAAAGCAATTTACTTTTATTTAGCTATAAATATTTTTTATTTATTTTAATAAGTACTATATAATTATAAATAAGTATTTAGCTATACTATTTTTTATAAAAAAACATTTTAAGTTAATTACTAAACTATTAAATTATAGTATAATATATAGTTTAAATAATAATAAGCTAATATTTTTATACTATATTATTATTAATAGCTTATGCTATTATTAATATTATAATTATTTTATAAATATTAATTACTTTTTTATATATACTACTTTGTTAATATTACCTTATAGCAGTAAATAATATTTATATATTTTTAAAATAGCATAAGTATTTAAGCTTTTTATTAGTATTTTTATTAGCTTTATTTAAAGTAAATATATAGTATTTATATTTTAAGCATTTATAGTATTTTAAAAATGCTTTAAAAGCTTTAATAAACTTTTTTTTATTTTTAAGCAATAATATTTAAGTTATTTTACTAAAATTATAGTAGATTAACGCTAAATAAATAAATTTTTTATATTTTTTTAAAGCTTTTTTAGCTAGTCCTACTATATTAACATATAATAATTTAAATAAGTAAATACTATATTAAAAAGTTCTTAGGTATAATATTTTTTTTATTTTTATTTAAATATAGTGCTTATATATATAATTTAATTTTTATAGCTTAATATAACCTGCTTTTACTAATTTTTTAATAAATAATTTATTAATATATTTAAATTGTTTATATTATAAAACTAATTTTAAATTAAAAAAAAAATAAGTAATAAAAGCAATAATAGTAGTTTTTATATTAAATTTTAGTTAATTAACTAAATATAAGCTATTATATTTTATTTTTTTTAAAAATATTTAGTTTTTTTTTAATATATATACTTTATTACTTTTAAATAAAAATTTAGCGCTAAATTTTACTAAATAAAATATTAATATTAAGTTTGCTTTAATTAACAAGCAGTATATAATGTTTTTTAAAATAATAGTTTTTTTTTTTTTATTAACTAGGCTAATAAAAGTATAGTTTTTTTGTTATATAGGTTATATTATTAAACCGCCTATTTTTATAGTTATAAAACATAAAACGTTATATAAATTAATAAAGCTATTTTAATTTAAAAATATTAATATATTAGCTTTATTATTAATTACTAATACTATTTTTAGTATTTTAGCTAAAGTTATTATTTTATTTTAATTTATAGTAATAAATAAAGTATTAATTAGTTTATTAAAGCAGCTTTTTTTAAAAATATTATTAAAAGCTTTTTTTATAGCTTTAAAGCTAATATTATTTTAATTATTTTTATTTTATAATTAATTAACTTATTATTAATTAACTTATTATATAAGCTAACTAAAATTTTTAAATATAAATAATATTAGCTTAAGTTATATTAATATAATTAGTTTAAAAAAAGCTAAAATAAAAGTATAAGCTATAAAAATAGTATAATTAAGTAAAAGTTATAAGGTATTAATTAATATAGTTGCTAAAAAAGTTATAATATTTAATTTTTTTTTTTTTATAGCTATATTATTTTTTTGCTTTTATATTTTTTTTAGCTTAATTTTATATTATTTAGCATACTTATAATATAGTTTTTTATTTTATTTAAAAAGCTTTAATTTTAAGTATTACTTATAGCAAACTTTAAAGTAAAGCTTTTTATAAAAATTATAAATTTTCTGCTTTTTAAATAAGATTAAAAAGTTAGTTTTAGTTTTATTAGCAAGCAAAATAGTTTAAAAAGTATGCTTTTTTTAGCTTTATTTAAATTATATAGCAATATTAATAGCTTTTTTTAAAGTAACTACTGCTTATATTACCTTATTTTTAAAGTTATAAATAAATATTTTAATAATATTAAGCTTTTATATAGTTAAAAAAAAATTAAATTTAAGCTTAAGCTTATTAATAAATTTATAAATAAAGTATAAATAAAGCTAAGCTAATTTTATATTTAGTTTTATTATATTTATTTATAATTATTAAAATATAATAGCAAATTATATAACTTTTTTAGTTAATTTTAAAGTAATTTTTTTTTATTAGCAAAAATATTAAATAAATTAGGCTTTATTTTTAAGTTTATAGTTATATTTTAACTTTTTTTAAATAAAAGCTAATATATTAAAAAGTTTTTTAATAATAAGCTAAATTTATTAATAAGTATTAATTAAAAGTTTGCTATAAATAATAGCATATATTATATTATATTTATCTAGCTATTTATTTTTTTAAGCCTTAAAACTTTTTACGCTTTTGCTTTTCTAAAGTATTAAAAAAGTTATTTAAAGCCTTCTAAAAAATAATTAACTAAAGCTATTATATATAAGCTTTTTTTTTATATTTCGATTTTATTTTAACTACTATTTTAATATATCTAAAAAAAATACTTTTTTAAGCTTTTTTTAAGCAGTATTAAATAATATTTTTAATAAATAATATAGTAAATAGTACTATATTTTTTAATATAAATATTTTTAAAACTATTAAAATAGTTACTTTAAAAATATTTAAAAGTAAGTTTAAAAAACTTAAAAAAGTTAATTTAAAATTTAAAGCTATATTTAAAAAACTTAAGTTTTTATTATTAAGCTTAATATTTAATAGTTTTTATAATACTTTAGTAGTTAAAGTTAGGTTTAAAATTTTAGCAAGCTTTTTATATTTTAATATAAAGCTATTTAAATTACTAAAAAATAAGCTTAAAAAAATAAAAAGTACTTTATTTAGTTTTAATTTTACTAATTTAAAATAATTAAATATATATTTATATAAAGTTAATTAATTTAAAATAGTAAATTATTATAAAAATAAAGTATTAACTTTATAGCTAAATAATTTAGTATTATTAAATAAAAATAAGCAAGTAAATACTTTTAATAATATTAAAAATAAAAGTTTTTTTGCTAAAAAATAATTAGTATAATTAGTACTAAAGTTATTATTATTATTTAAGTTAGTATTAAAGCCTAAATATTTTAAAAAAGTAAATATTTTATATATAAAATAAAAAAAAATTTTAATATTTAAAAAACAAATATAATATAAAAAAAATAGTTAATTTTTTTTATAAAAGTAGTAGCAAGTATTTATAGCTATTTTAATTTTTAATTATAATTAGCTTTTAGCTTTTAAAGTTTTTTATAATATAATATTTTAAAAAAAAAGTTAAAATTAAAAGTTTTAATAGCTAGTTTTAAATTTATAAGCTTTTAGCTTTAATAGGTAACTTATAAACCTATATAAAAGTTTATTATTATAGCTAGTATATTAAACCCTAGCTTTATCGTTTATTTTATAAAAAAAAAACTATTTAAAAAAATAAATATAAAAATTTTAATATAAATAGTAAAATTTTAATATATATTAGTATTTTAAATCAAAAATATTATATAAGGTGTAATAATATAAATATAATAAATCTTTAACAGTAATAATTGCGTTAAATAAGCAACTTAGGCTTATAACCTGTTAAAGATAATACTTAGTATAATAAATCCGTTAGATTAGAAGGTAAGTTACACTACAGTATAAACGGCAGGTTTAGGGGTTTATATAGGCGTGTGGATCGGTTGTACCCTTGCCACCTATTTCTGACACCCACAAGATGCCGTTATTCACCACACTGATATAAAACCAGTATATGAGAGTAGCTACACCCGCGGTGAAATAAATATAGCATAAACCCCATAGTTTGTGAGGGACAATACTGCCATATCGTTTCCATGAGATGGGCCACTTTACTCTCCCGTCAAAAATAAAGGCTTTTCCTCGGAATTTCGCGAGCGCAAGCGAAGAAATCCCAGGCGTATAGAGGTCCGGCGTTTCTATCAATGAGGCCAAGAAATCCCCCAGTGTCACCAAAGGAATTTGGCTGTCACTCCCAAGAATAATTGTTACCACTAAAAAGAATTAGGTTAGTGATCATAGATAGATCGTAACATGAGTCAGAACTATTTATGTCAGGGTACAATGTAGCAATAGGGTAGAAGCTACCCACATGGGTGGGACTAGTGTATTACCTAGGTGTATATAAGGAGAAGAGCCCTCCCACTTACTATGGGAGGCTCAGGAATTAATAATATTAAGTCCCTACCCTATACTTCTACCTAGCTGCGACCTACCTGTGACCTACCTTCACTCTGGAGACAAATCCTCTGACAATTTAACAGCCAACAGCACGATAGGGATGAATCTTAGGTTAAAAAGTTACTTACATACTGCTATCGTTGTCTTAACGACGACGGAGAGGACAATTACTAATAGTAACATTGGCGATACTCCGACGTGGCAAACACTCTTGATAGGTTTTGCGAGACAATATTGAATCGACATATCGAAGGTCCCAGGCTGAAGTCCAGATGTGAGGGTGTTCTGACGATAATGATACTTAGATTCGGTCCCATTGGCGAACCAGAGCGCATTTTGATGAAAAAAGGGGTATCCTGATGGCCATTTCGACACGATTTGTTGATCTCCCAGCTCATTGTATCTGCCCCCCACAGCGTCGAAGCAGGAGTTGTGGCAATTGGTTCCCCTATAAGTGGTAGACGCGCCCATTTGGCATGTCGTGTAGAAGAAGAGGTGGTTAGGTCGGTCTGGCGGAACAATCTGATCCCAGAGACGAGTCTGGTTGCCCATAAGATTCCATATCTTATCTCGTGT
Source organism: Xylaria sp. Z50 (assembly GCA_037356035.1). Lineage (NCBI taxonomy): Eukaryota > Fungi > Ascomycota > Sordariomycetes > Xylariales > Xylariaceae > Xylaria > Xylaria sp. Z50. Next base: position 591,540 of record JBAWJU010000004.1, read on the forward strand.
CCAGCCATCTGGCTCTGCCATAATTAGAACTAAGTCGCGGTATGCTGTTAGGCCATTACAGGCCGCCCCATACAGACCAAATTCTGCTTGGCACTCAGAAAAGGTCAAATTAGTCCACTCGTTACTGTGTTGGGCTATAAAGGAGATATTCTTTAGGACGTTAGATGTCATAGCAGTATAGTTAGCTAAGTTATAGAATCGGCCGTAACCCGTTATCTCGGCGATATTGTCGCCGACAAGAAGATCATCAGTCGTCAGAAGGCTTGCCCCCGGCGGGTAGAAATTGCCGCCATTTATGAATTTTTCGGTACCAATAGTAAGTGAGAAATCAGTTTCTTTGTCTAATGCAGTTAGCTTTAGTCGAGTAAGGTGTGAAGGGACCGAAGACGACATATGTAAGCGCGTACTTACACTCGGTACTAAATATTACAGAATTGAAAAGGAGATGTATGGGAATTGAAGTAATAAACAAACCAAACCAACAGCTTGCTTTGAAAATAGAAACTTTGAAAATGTTACACAAAGAAGAAACTCCTATCTCCAGCGATTTGCCATGACGGTGAGCCGCATTAACCTCTTTTCTAGATGGGGCGTTCAAGACCTGCATGAAGAAATTGCTTGATGCGAGCCTGTCACAGACTTTATCAGCGAGTGTACACATATCATGTTTCCTCGTTATGGCGAGACATCCAAAATAGGAAAAGATGAATTTGGCTCACTTCGGAAGATAATGTTAGTGTGAGCTCAGTAATCATTGTAAGAGGAGAAAATATGACCAACCACGAGTGTTGACACTATATTGATTAACAGGTGCAGAAAAAAGTTGACAAGAGGAACCTTGTCGCCAGTGCAGGATCCATCGTAGAAGAACAACACCTTATAAATGTTTCCAGAGGTCGTTGCTACCAGAATGAGCACGATTGTCAAAATGATACAGAGAGAAACGAGTAGTAAGCTGTTCACTTTGACAGCTTTCCTCCAACCCGTCGAGCCGCCTAAGTATTTCTTTAAGATATTGGGCCTGCGCATTGTGGATGTTGACTGCGTACAGTGCAACAACGCACGACTTTCGTTACTTCGGGATATCAATTCCAACGCAATATAAGGGAAGGCAGGGTGAGATGAAGTGTTCTATAATGAATTGCGTGATTAGGGACTTGCTACTTTATTAGAGACTTAGTTCTAGTAGTTCGGAGCTACGGAAGGTATTAGTAAATTGTCTGAGGTCATATAGAAGGATTTGTCTTGCAACACCACTACCCACCTAGCCCTCGACAGTCAGCATGCATGCAGGAAGAATCATTTTGATCTAACAACCTGGGGGCCAATATCTTCGTTAACTATATTCATTGGCTACAGTTCCAGCTGATCGTAATTTAAAGAAAATAGCAATCTATAATTAGGTGTATGCCCCGTTCGTTTCCTAACAACACACCGAAAAGGCGTTATGTGAGATATATCCGCAAATAGTAGGCTCTTTGCTCTTCTCACTCAATCAATCACAGGTAACCCCTAAAGCTGATAGAAAGCGAAACAAGTTAGTTAGACGGGCCTATACAAACTGACATTCAGTGTTGGATGACTGCCGTGCTGGGATTTTGAATATAGGCTCGCTTAAAATATCCATTTTTGACCAGTCTCGACGTATAGTGTGCCGTAAGTTAGCACTAATGGGGGAGACGACAGCACGGGCCGTTACGTGCGTCGAGGCTAGACAACCCAGCTGCAGAAAAGGAGGCTCTTCTACCAAAGTCTTAATCGTGTAATCAAATGCCAACATATACCCATTTAACGCCTCCCGGCGGCAATTCTACTAAAAAAAAAGGGCCTCGCGCAGATGACTAATATGTAGGTAGTTAACCTTCTCACCGGTCGCTACAAAAATTGACGGTGTTGCGCGTTTCCGTGGGACCTTAGTCCGTCGCTGCGCGGATAAATATAGCAGCGAAGCCCATGGCCGACATTGCCTCATTGATCGCTGCATACGGCTTCGAGATTTCTATATAGTCGCATACATGGTCATCGCGCCCGCATTTGACTGCCAGCCCAGGCTGCTGCGCCTCATGGACGAGCGCCATGGTGGCCCAAGCTACTGTTACAGTCGTTGGGCAAACTGGGGGCCTGGAGGCAAATACCTGCCTGAGCAGTGGCGTGTGTACGGTAGGTTTCAGGCAGTCCCATAATGCTCATCATCAGCCCCGGACTTTACCTTTTACGTGGATTTTATGTTGAATCGCATGCGATCCTCAACCCTCAGTCTGTCGCACGGCTGAGATTGCCAAATCGACACTAAACCCTTTTTGAAAGGCAACACATCGGCGATTAAAAAAAACTCATTTAGGCCAGCAACTAAAATATAGAATTGATGATGAGGAAGTCCATCGCCGCTCTCGCCGAGTTGAAAGTCTCCTTATGGTACCATCCTTTCTCCAGAATAACCCGTTCTCAGCTAAAGAAGCTTATTCCGTGTGATCATATAATGGTGCAGGTTAACTATCATCTTTCTCTTAATTTTTATTCTCCTTTTTCTTTTTTATGAATAGCATGTAGGCTTTGGGAAGAATAATGAATAAAATCTTTAGCAGATCATGGACTAACGTAATGGCTCGCATGCTCCAATGACACTTTCAGCTGCCGAAGTTCCCCATCTAATGAACCAATTGACAACGAGATGCTAGACTAGTATCGCCCGCCGTTAGACCTCGGCAGCTAGCTCCTAGGCATAGGAGCGTGTCAAGTCTCAAGATCATCACGATCTCACAAACATATTGTATTCCCTCGCTTTACTATTAGGGTTGAAAAGCGTTTGTAAATACCTATTGGGTATTAGACGGTATAAGCCCTGTATTTATAGCTTAACGAAATTGAAACCTCAACCCCGCCTTCGGCTCCCGCCCCCTCAGCGATGGCAAAAGAAACAATGCGTGCGGTTGTTTTGAAGGGTGTCAAGGACGTCGCTGTCGAAGAGAGACCTATTCCGACAATCCAAGACCCTAAAGATATTATTCTCAAGGTGCGATATACCGCATTATGTGGAAGGTAAATTATTCCGACTAACCGTTGAGCTTTGCCCATCATGGAGTATTGTGCACGGACCTAGTTGGCGTATAGAAGATGTCATAGGTCAGCATCTACTAACAGCCTCTCCCCAGCGAGCTGCACGTGTTTAGAGGCCACCAGGCATCCGCGACCGGCTTCATCATGGGTCATGAGTTCACTGGGACCGTCCATCAAGTAGGCTCGGACGTGGCATCTGTGCAGGCCGGCGACTCGGTCGTTTGCCCGTTCACCGTCAGCTGCAGCGAGTGCTTCTACTGTAAGCGGGGATTCTCGTCACGCTGCGAGAAATGTCTGCTTTTTGGATGCCCGTTGCTCGACGGCGGCCAGGCAGAGTATGTAAGGGTGCCGCTCGCAGATTCAACAGTCGTCAAGGCTCCCAATGGCATAGAAGAACTCAAGCTTTGCCTCATGGCTGATATTCTCCCTACTGGCTTTTTTGCGGCCTCTAATGCACTGGGGAAGCTGACACCCGAGGATATACAAGAGAGCGTCGTGGTGCTGATCGGATGCGGCCCTGTGGGACTTTGCGCCCTGGTTGCCGCGCTAGAATACGCGCCCAAGGCTATATTGGCTGTTGATGGCATTCCATCTCGCTTAGATAGGGCTAAGAGTATTGGGGCTGAACCATGGAACTATCTAGAAGCAGGAGATGGACTTGCTGCTCGTGTCAAGGAGCTCACTGACGGTCGCGGAGCTGACGTTGTCATCGAGGTGGTGGGTCACAGCTCAGCGTTGGAAACGGCCTTCCAACTTCTACGGCCTTGGGGCACGATTTCTAGTGTCGGTGTGCATAACGGTGTCATCCCGGTACGTATTTCCCGGAATCTTTCCCTCCTTTCTTTTCGGCAGCCTTCAGGGCATAATCATTTCTTTCCCAGTCAAGACGCGCCCTAGAAGCTTCCCACGATTATCAAAACTTTTATATATCACGCTCGAATAACGATAACTAACTCCAAGTATTGTAGTGGAGTGGAAATCAAGCCTACGGCAAAAACCTCAAGATTCAAATGGGGCGATGCCCGGTCCGAAGTAAGCATCGAATTATATTGTCTCGCATAAGTTGAGTAGTATCCGGGGCATCACACAGCTAAGAAGAATCACATAGGTATCTTTCCAGAAGCACTAAGGCTGCTTGAAAAGAAACAGCATTTATTTGAGTGAGCCACATGTTCCCTAATATGATTATGATAGATATTAACCAACACACGTAGTTTTATGACAGAGAATGTCATGCCACTTAGTCAAGCGGTTGAAGGCTACGAGCTCTTCGATTCTATGAAGGTCCAAAAGGTCATTTTCGACGCCGAGAAATAATGCGCTGGGGGGGTAACTGAAAAGGATGTATTGCGTGCCAACTGGAATCATTCTGAAGATGAAAGTACGAGGGATAGATGGCATGTTCCATCGAGATAAGGAATATTCAAAATTGTGTTCTTTAGTTTCTATAATTGATGATATGGAACTTGGGTAGAACTTATACCCCACCCCTTTTATCATTTGCTATTATCTATTCATATGAGAAACCATTTCTTGGGTCGATTTAATAAACGAGATAGATGAAGTCTCTTACTGTCATAACTTCATATAGGGGCGTGACAAATAATTATTGTTACGCGAAGAGTCTACCCCAATGCTAGTGATACTCTTGGCTTATGTCCATGACACCTTCTTTGTCCCTTGGTAGAAGGTGTGACACTTGCACTTATATTCTCGGGAACACCTTTTGTTCCAGACTCCTCTTTCAAGATCAGAACCCAGTAGCTTTCTAATTAGGGAAGGGGTGGCTTTGAAAACCAACTCGCTGCTATAATACTACCCGTAAGCTAGGCTTGCCTAATTGCTATGAGTACTATGATGTCGAAGAAGAACTTCTCACTATAGTACCAGGCATTGAACTCAAGGAGATTTACGATATACAGCGAGTAGCTTCTCATCACTCTTGTTGAATCTACGCTGGAGACTTGCCCCTCATCACGAAGCTTCTTCTAGGATTAAGTAAAGAAGAAGGGGACGAAAGGCCAACAGCATTTATTGGGGAAGGCTGAAGGTATGTTAGGCGGTCAACCAACCATCTTCTGTCAAAAACCCCCCGACTTTAATTTGCTTAAAAGTGAAAGCCCCTTTTAGTTCTTAGTATTTTTTAATACACCTTTCTTCGTTGCACCATCCCGGCCCACGCAAAGGGCTTGCAGATACCTATGCGCAACCTAACGCCTCAAAGCGATTTCCTATAGGCTGTAGCACGCCCTAGAATACATTTTGAAAGTCTACAAAGGACTTCAGTTTAATGTAGCACAGGGCCTCAAGGATAGGTGGCTCGCCGGACTGATTCATAACTAGGTAGGCATTTGGGTGCGAATCTTACAGTGCAATTGGTTAAAGATACAACGTTGGAATAGGATAACGCGTTTTAAGCGCCAACATTGATAAATGTGTCAAACCGGATAGGGAAGTATTCACTAAAAGAAACAGAGAACAGTTTCGTTTTTACGCCGAATGAATCTAGGATGAGGCAGAGCTTTTGGGATGGCGCGTAGGTTAAAAACCGAAAGCCTCCTGTTTTGGTCTAAAGGGGTAGAAATACGGACTAGGAAGCTCTTGAACCCCAGGACCGTCGGAGGATCAGTATGAGGGCATTCTAAAGTGCGAGGAACAACTGGCATCATACCCTAGCCTATGTAGATACTAGCTTTGTCAGTGAGAAAGAGCAAGAATTTTCCAGCTGCAAGCGCTTCTTACAGTACAACAAGGAAGTTCTATATATGCCAAGCCAGTTCATATAGCATAATAACATGAGCTAAATGGCCCTAGTCTCACTAAGGTTCAGTGACAATCAGGCATAGTAGCTCTCAACATGCTATTTCATTATAGAGAGATCAGTGTCTCCAGTAGCTCACAAAAGGAGAATATAAAAAGAGCACAACTTTCGAGCCATCTTGGAAGTTGGGTGAATCACATTGGTAGATAATAAGCATTGTCAACATTATTGTTGCATAAAGCGTCCTTGAACCTGTTTGCAACAATGGGAATAGTGATGTAAAAGCTAATTGCCTTGTTGGTAATTAAGGTCCCCAAAGAAGCAATTGTTTGTGTAATGTCAAAAGAGTGGTAGATTAACAATGCGATTGTTTTCAAACTTATATGAATGCGCACTTCCTCAATATCGAATGACTGATAAACTTGACTATTGAAACACACGCTTTATGAAATGGAATTCTCTATAAATCGCAAGCTCGGGAGATCATTCCTAATTTCGCTTCCTCGATCCCTCACAGACACGACCAAGAGCAACGACAAGCATAGCCAAATCAAGGATCACAGAGCACAACAACCACACTACGCGATCACACAATTTACCGAGTCTACACACTCCAGAAACACCGAAACAATGTCAGACCCTATGTTCTTTCAGCCTCATAACGGCACCACTCCTTCCGGGTTCGTAGGCATAAAACCTAGGCCCATGGAGCCGAACACTAGCGCAGCCGGTGACAAGATTGGACAGTCAGGGTGCTCCGATCCTTCTGCTTGGAAAACTAAACCGTCGGGCACATCGTCTTCTTCCACCCAGCCCCGTAGGTGATAAGCCTAACGAATCACCTTTGGCAGGGGTGAGATGGAAAGGGTTATACAATATTCATCTCACTATATTGTTGCTCATCTACGCTTAGCCATACTAGCGTTCTTGGATTTTTATTTCAATCTATTCTTTTAAACTATTACACTGTTTAAACTTGCAGGCGTGATAAGTAAAGATTTCATTAATAGAGAGGATAAAAAAGTAATAATATTAATTGTTAAACAAAAACTGGAATTTCTGCATATACACGGTTACATATCAATTTTCTTTCCCCGAAAGCCGTCGTTCTAGGACGTGCGGCGTCTCCCTGTTGACCTCCCAACAAGAGAAATAGTTTCACCATGTATACTGTCAATGTTCTCTCTCTTGAATACGAGTTTCTACTTCTTATTCGCTTTTAAAAGCTGCAAGCCTCCCCAGGCGCCTAGCAAGGGGCGATCAGGGCTACATTCTGTTACATAGGCACCTGGGTAACTTTATTACATCCACAACCACTAGGCCTGACCGACGTATAAAGTTGGGCTACCGTGTAGATTCTTATCAATATAAAAGGGGTTAGCCGAATAATGTTGTATTCGGAGGCCCCGTGCTCTACGTGCCGAGATAGCGAATACAACATTGAAAAGAGACCGAGGTGTATAGTTACATATTTAGGAGCCTATCGGGGTAAAGCTACTTTGCGGCACCGGTATGTAGTATCTGTTAGCAAGGGCGCATGAAAAGGCGCGCACAGCGATATACAGGTATAACAAAACCCTGCCTGAGCTATGATCCACGCATTGCCGTGAGTACTTTTCGCATGGATTGCTTGCGCAGACGCGCAGAAGATCATATTAGCTCTCCATTTGGATAGAACACCTTCACCGCTATAATAATACCCACATATGCAGATTCCATGTCGGTAAATACATGTGATCAGGTGAGTAGCGTCGCATCTACATGTAGATGTACACCACCCAGGCTCTGCCCAGGGTTTGTTTACATGATGACTTTCCTGGTAGACACGTGTGAGGAAGGATGCTCGCTTGGGATGTTTATCCAATCGGTAGAAAGTAGGCCGATTGCTGACTAGAAGTATGCATGGGACTTGTCTCCATACTTACTGGTACCATTCGTGGGCAGCTGCCTGATTTCGCCTCTCCCCTAAATTACAGAGAAGCACATATCATGATCTAGAAAACGTGGGCTTTTTACACATGCGCGATAGTACAGTAACATCTAGTGCGTTGTTGTATTGCTCGATGTTACTAGCTGAGCACTATTTTTGGTACAAATGGGGGAAGAGAAGGGCGGTTCGACCCCTGACTCGTAGTTCGGCGCGTGGCATTTCTCCCATGTGGTAGAAGATCGGGGTTGGTGTGACTCCACGCATCTCTTGAAGCAAAAGGAGTATACGGCATATGCAGCACACTTTCGGCCAATCCGCCCCTAGCTAACTAGGCCAGCCTGTTTATCAAGCGGAGCAGGCCCAATAGGCTATTCCCTCTAAAGAAAATTCGCACAATGATGCTCGGTACTTATGCATTCATTGCATATCACAGGCCTCATAGTCTTGATGTCGTCGTAGTGTGGAGAGTTGAGCCGTAGGATGTTACTCAGAGGATTCCGTACTTGTTTCCGACACATTGCAAAATCTCCAACACAGGCTCACCATATTGAGCCGCTCATCTTTGTAGGTTCTAGATAATAACACTTTTCTCTTCTACTCACACAACCTTGCAATGTTCGCAAATAACAATCGAACGGAAACGTGTATCATTAGGCGCCGTTCTATGAATGTGTACATATCACACTTGAAACTTGCGAATCACGTTCTTAATG